>CM060970.1:90936258-92136258 GCA_030765045.1 Tenodera sinensis
CACTTCAGTATATCAGTTGTAATATTAGTGTAGCACTATTGTTCTTAAGACAGTACTTTTGTTAAAATTCCGCTGTATTGTAAACTTACCATGTTATAAAGACTTAACAAACATTGTAACTAAATGTATTATTATATTAACAGTCATTTTGTAAATACTTTGTGCCCAGTCGCAATATGACCATGTATTTAGGTGACTATAAACAAGATTAAAATGTAAAAGAAGGCTTGGCCCACATAATTCAGAGATAGCTTTCATTTGTTCACATAGAGGATTCATTTTTTCTTCATGTTAAATAAAACATGGAAAATCAATTTTGATTTATTATTGCTTTTTACGGAGTTTTCACGAACTCTAAGTTACGTATCAGGTCGAAAATGCATTTTGGGAATGCGATGCCCGTATCACTTACAGTTCTTGGTACGCAATATACTACTTCTCGTGCTTGGTAACCTAGAAAACAATATTTAGCTCCGGTCGTAGAAAAAAATATATTAAAATATTCCTTGAAACGCTTTTTACTTTCTCTACTGGTAAGTAGGAGAAGTATTGTATTCCACCCAAAAATTCGATGTCAAGATTTCACCGGAAATACATGTTTTGAGGCCCCCTAAATAAAAAAAAAGCATTTTTAGAAAAAGATCCGTGTGTGTGTCTGTGTGTCAGTCTGTGGACAGCATAACTCAAAAACGAAAAGTCGGTTAAAAACCAAAGTTGGTATTTAAGTTTAATGTCTTTGAAGGATGCGACACGAAGAAAATAGCCCCACCCTAAGCTACTCTTTACATGGAAAAGTTTTCGGAAATTTTTATTTTCTTGAAAATGGCTCTAACGATTTTGATTAAAATGTCATATGTTTGAGATATTTTTATGACAAATGAAATGTATATCTTGAATTTTCTGGCTATAGCCCCTGTAGTCGTATTTACTCTGGACGACTTTTGCATAAGTGGTAAACCGTTAGAGATAGACCAAATCATACTATACAAAAAATGTAGATCATGCTAAAATACATAATTTATGTCTCAATAAATTTTCTTGTAGGGTGAACGATTTCGGAAATATTCCTTGTTATGTGTGTGAGTTTCAGAAAACTTAGAACTTTAGCGAAATGCAACAACGTTGTTCATTTTTTTATATGTTAATCGTGAAAAGAGAACGGAATCTCATAGGTCAAAAAGATTTGACTGTCGCACAAATCCTGCTGTATTCTAATATCTCCCTTGCACCTACAAGGAAATAAGCAATAAGATAATTTGTACGAATGTTTATCTCAACTAACACAAAGAAGATATAGGAATAAGAGTTTGTTAGAATGGTTAGTACAAGAGTAGAGAAAGTCATGTGAGTGCAACACATCAGATTTTTTAGTGCAGAAATAACAGCAACGCACCCTCAAAAAACAATTATCCGTTAAAAGACACATAATGTCTCCAATTTTGGGTTACATCATGTGATGCATTGCTGGATGTCGTAAGCCTTCAGAGTTTCTAGTATTACCAGGGACAGCTTCTATCAATGAACACTCACCGTGGTTCCCTTTAGGATCGATAGTAATAGGGACCTCTAAACTTGAGTAGCCAGTGGCTTTTCACCAGTGTTAGGTCTTCTTCCCTCTAGGAGTATCACAAATGCGTCGGGGGGGGGGGGGAGGGGGATAATGAGCAACCATATCCCTCTGTACCGGATATTGGGACATCCTAGGCGCCCAAAAGGATGGGGAGGTACAGCGATTTGTCCGTGTCGAGCAGGTGATTTCCTCTGATGAGCCCTGATTAGCATTACTACACAGTGACAGATAGTGCCTCCTTCCGTTTGGACTTTCCTGAGCAAGCACTGCTGTAGGGAAACGGTTTTTATATTCATGTTCTCTGAGCTGCAAACAAAAAACATCAGCTTTTTAACAGTGGAGTCACGTAGTGATGGAAACGTTGCTAACTCTCTGAAAACTGATTTGGTGCACCGTGAACAAAGAAACATCGAGTGATCGCAGTAACTGAATTTCACCAAAGCACTCAAAAGAGAGGATGTGTTGAAAACCCCATTAAGGTGACAAGGGTTGAAATTTTCACCTCCAAAGTTTACGGTTTAAAAAGCTTCAAAGAATGCTTGTTTTTTAAACATTTTAACAACATATTGCTGTTAATTCCTCTAAGAACACGATTAACCATTTAATTATCCTTTTCTGGAAACTAAAGTGACACCAGAAGTCTAGGGTTATGCAATGAAGGGGACAAAGCACACATAGACCAACATAGATCCATTGTATCTTCGAGCCCTACCTCTCAAACCTCTGCCTCTCAAACATTGCCCACATACCAACAGTAAATTTGTTGGCATAAATAATCGTTGTTTAAGCTCGTATGCATGCCATGCTAAATTTAATAAATATTTCTACTGTTATCCAGCAGCAAAACATATTTTTATATTTATGTTCTGTATTCTATTATAAAATCTGTCCTCTATTGATTTTCTTTGGTATATGTATCAAATATATCGACTCGTAACTATTGTTATATTCAGTACCTTAATGATTCATTTATACATCATAAATATACTTCACTTTACTAAGCTATCAAACCAATATATATAATTGTGTCCACAGGTGATCACAAAATCCTGCTATCCCATTAAAAATGTAAGTTATTTTTTGTAGCATGTTTGACATTGTGTGAACTAAACGATGACTGATAGTGCAATTACAATATTGATGTAAGTTATTGGGTGCATAAAAGAAATCAAGTAGAGAAGACCATTACAGCAGTTCGTGCTGACTTTCGGAGGCGGTTTCAACGAGATCCTTCTTTGAAACCAATTTTGCGATGTGAACATAAACTCCTCATCTTGTGTGAAAGAGAAGAAATGAAGTGTCTTTATCAAATCTCAGTGCTTAAGACAACTGGGCGGAGAGCGGAAGATCCGTGGTTCAAACTTCGGCTGTAACATTGAATTTTTCAGTCTGATTCTATTTTTCCAATCCTTGTCCTACACAAGGCTAGTGTGAAATAACGATTAATTGACATTGATTGACATAATTGGTTAAACTATGAAGCCTGGGCCTTGGTACTTACATGTTGCAAGTCACCATTAAGGTATTTGGGATCTCTTTGTGGTTTACAGGGGAAAATACGAGTCAGTTGAGGAATTAAATGTCGTGCCGGCATGTTGTCATTTTAGCTCTGTAATTACAGCAATTGGACGACGACCGTAAGACCCGAGGTTCAAACCTCGGTTATGGCATTGAATTTTTCAGTCTCATTCTATCTTTCGATAAATAGGGCATGTAATTGATCATATCTGAATAAAACTCTTCTAAAGAACTACTATTCCGTTTATTTAACTAAGTTTGGGAGTTTATCCTAGTTATTATAGAGGGTAAGGACTTTGTAGCCACATTTGCAGAAATTAGCCTATTGCTAATTTTCTTATAGGTGCCAGGGGAATACAGTGGGCTTTAAGTTATAGTCAAATATTTTAAAGTTGTTCGCTATATGATGGCTTTGAAATTCCGTTCTTTGCATATCAAAGAGATAAAAAAGTGATTAACAACCTCGCATTTGGGAAAAGTATAATTGTTGCAAAATTCAGACAAATGACAAGGAGTATCTCTGAAATACTTTACTACAAAATAAACACAAATTATGTTTTAACGATATCTACATTTTTGAAGTAATATTTTGTCTATCCCTTACGGTTTACCAGTAATCCAAAAGTTATCCAGATTGTACAAGAGCATCTGAGGACATTCCAAGAAAATTCAAGGCATGCATTTCATTTGTCACTAAAATATCTTAAACATATGGCATTTTAATGAAAATCGTTAGTGCAATTTTTGAGAAAATAAAACTGTTCCAAAATGTTCGTAGTCTGGATCAGGGAATTTACTTGAAAATCTGCGTGTTGCATCCTTGGTAGATACTGAACATAAATACCAAGTTTGGTATGTAACTAACGTTTGGTTTTTCAGTTATGTTGTTCTCTCTCACTCACTCCCCCCCCCCCCCCACACACACACATACACACACACACACACACCAAGAAATTTTTTCTAAAACTGTTTTTCTTGGATTCAGGGAGTTTCAAAACATGTATTTCTGGTGAAACTTCGATATCGAATTTTTGGTTGGAATACAATACTTTCCCTTTACTTAAGAGTAAAAGTGGTTGTTGCGTGCAGGAGCTCCAAACTGTGCTTGGTTTAAAACTCAGGGTTGCAGTAATGTTACCAGGGGGCAATGTCAGAACAGTACTGCTTATCCCTGGTCTCCCCTAATGCTCCATCATCCCTCTCTGGAATTACATGAAAAAAGGCAGGTCCTAAACCCTGAAATTGCAACGCTCCCGAAATTGCTAACTGTATCCAACGATTGGTAACTATCATATAATACAAAACGTTAACTCCACGGCGTTTTCCTTTCAGACGTTTTGTTTTAATTGCCCGTCAAATTTTGATGGGAAGCTTTCCCTCGCTTTCATTTGTCTCCCGGGCCGCTCAGGATCCATGTATTAATGCACGGGAAATGACGTTTTCACGGCTACCCCCAACAATCTTCCAGAGTTACGACACCTTTTATTTTATTTTTTAAGTAAGGAAGTTATAGTCCATGACGACGAGCTGGGGGAACGGTATGTTCTGATGTTTCCAGAAGAATTGTTCTTATTCAGAACAAAGAATTCCTCGACTTCGTTTCTGGTCTGTTGTATTTCCCTCGTCAACAATTATGATGATGGTTTTAATAGCTTTCCAGTTGATTTAATTCTAACAGAGCTGAGGAATTAGAGGGTGGAGAAATTCAATGAAATTTTATTGATTGTTGACGCCCCAGGGCTTCTTTGCGCGCTGATACAATGAACCATAACAAATTGGGATTATTAGGAATCTTCCCTTGTATGGAAATTGGTTCCATTATTATGAAAACATACTTCTTCCCCTTTTTGCCCAAATTAGATTGATTTTTGTAATGTGATGGCCTTAAATAACTAAATTTGATTAAATTATAATTGATGGAACCTTTTAATTTCCCTACTGCGTACTTATGGTAAGTAGAGGAAGTACTGTATTCTATCTAAAAAAATCTGAAGTGTTGCACTCACATGACTTTCTCTACTCTTGTACTAACCATTCTTATTCCTATATCTTCTTCGTGTTAGTTAAAATAAACATTTGTACAAATTATCTTATTGCTTATTTCCTTGTGGGTGCAAGGGGAATATTGGCTTTGTGCGATAGTCAAATCTTTTAAAGCTTTGAGATTCCGTCCTCTTTGTACACGTAACATATAAAAAATGAACAACGATGACCCATTTCACGAAAGTTCCAAGTTTTCCGAAACTCACACACATAACAAGGTATATCTCCGAAATGGTTCACCCTACAAGAAAATTTATTGAGACATAAATTGCGTATTTTAGCAAGGTCTACATTTTTTGTGTAGTATGTTTTGGTCTATCTCTAACGGTTTACCAGTTATGCAAAAGTCGTCCAGAGTAAATACGACTACAGGGGCTATAGCCAGAAAATTCAAGATATACATTTCATTTGTCATAAAAATATCTCAAACATATGACATTTTAATCAAAATCGTTAGAGCCATTTTCAAGAAAATGAAAATTTTCGAAAAATTTTCCATGTAAAGGGTAGTTTAGGGTGGGGCTATTTTCTTAAAAATCTTCGTATCACATCCTTGAACGACATTAAACTTAAATACCAACTTTGGTTTTTAACCGACTTTTCGTTTTTGAGCTATGTTGTCCACAGACTGACAGACTGACAGACTGACAGACTGACAGATTGACAGACACACAGACACACAGACACACACGGACCTTTTTTTGGATTCAGGGGGCCTCAAAACATGTATTTCCGGTGAAATCTCGACTTCGAATTTTTGGGTGGAATACAATACTTCCCCTACTTACCAGTAGAGAAAGTAAAAAATTCAGTGTCAAATTTTAATGTAAGCACACGTGCTTTGAGGTCCTCTTTACCCAAAAGAAGGGTTTCAGAAAAACGTGTGTGTATGTGTGCCTGTAAACAATATAACTCAAATATGAAATGTCCGACAAATACCAAACTCGGTATTTAAGTTCAATATCTTCTAAATACCCGACACAATGATTTTAAATAAAATACTCTAATCCAAACCCAAACTGGAATATTTTTCGAATAGTTCGGTTTTTCCCAAAACGGCTCTGAACTATTTTTATTAAAATATCATATGTTTAAATATTATATGACAAATAAATGGGTGTCTTGAATTTTCTAGATATAGTCTGTGAAGTTCTGTACATTCTGAGTTAAAAGACTTACAGTTCCAATTCTACCTCTCGAGCTTAACCCTTTGGCTGCCAAGATCCGATGAGACCCGGTGCCCCGTTCCGGTCGCTGAGATTGGTTTTTCGCGTTCAAATAATTTACAACTTATGCAATAGATGGCTTATGTGTCTACCTCTGTCAAATCTACGATATGTAAACTGTGTGTTGGTATAATCGTTTTTTGATCTCTGCATTTCCTGTACAATTAATTTTTCTTTCTGAGGTTGTCAAGCGTCGGGCGTTTTAGCCTGCTAGAAGAAGAGAGCTGTAAACACGTGTTGTAGGTTGCTGCGTGCAGAGCTTAATTATTTTTTCCATATACAGTGATTTCTCGTGGTGTTTGCTTAATGACCGTTGCTGACTGGCATACTGGATTAAGAAATCTTTGGCAGAAGACGAAATTGCGGTAGTATTGCTGGAAAGTGATAGTAGCAGTGATACGGACAGTGACATAAACGAAATAAACAATCATGTGTGTTCTAGGCAGTCTCCTGCAGGAAATGCCACAGATGAGGATGAATTGGGTACTAACTGGCAAGATGTAAGTAATCATGAACATGAAGCTTTTTGGGACATGAGTGTTCAATGAAAAAACCCTAATTTACAGTTCATATAATTAACCGTACTCATTTCAACGATTTTAAACATAGAAAGTTTCAAAATTTGTAATTTTATAAATAATATAATGATAAATTAAACAGACAAAAGCAAACTTGGTATCTGATAATAATTATTGTGTCAAAAACAAACTGAAAGTGGAAAATAAAAATTTAAAAATAAAAGTTTAGTGTAAAACCTCACATTTCGCCATATTTAGGGCTGGCAGTTTAAGCAGTAGTATAGCATTCAGCTTGGCAGCAAAAGGGTTAAATAAATAAAGTTTTTGTAAGTGATATATTGATCAACGTATATTGGCGTAAAAACCCTCTTAAATTTACCCAGAGGCCTCTTTTTCAGTCACAGAATCATCGGCTTTACTTTCATACCGAAGGAAGCTTGCTAAGAATTTTATGCTTGAAAAAATCTATTGCCCTCCATGGATTTTAACCTGCAATCTGGAGAACCAGAAGTTCGCATTTCACCCCTGGACCACGGAGGACGACACAAAAGAACTTGATCACAACTTAAGCACCAAGAAAATAAAGCAACACTTACTTAATTGAGTGTTGTTTGAAAAGCTTCGCTTCCAGAAACTTCAGTGGATATATCCATGGAATTAGAGTAAATGTTATTCAAAGGTTTTAGTACTGTTACACGTCTGCAATATTTGATAAATGGCAAATAAAGAAACAAATAATGTCTTCCGTTTGCTGAAGTGTTACAGCATGGTCATCTACGAGATTCCATGCAATAAAATGTAACTGGCATTTGCTTATACTATGTAACAACTATTTATATTCTGTGGTTCTGTGGAGTAACAACTACTATTTTTTTAACTCCATGACATTCTCAACATTCCTAAGCCTTTTTCGCAGGTACATTAATTTATAACTGCAATGTGTACAAGGTTTTTGTAAATCCTTTTTAATCTTTTAGTAATGCATGAGATGAAA
The DNA here is from genome assembly GCA_030765045.1 of Tenodera sinensis. Classification (NCBI taxonomy): domain Eukaryota; kingdom Metazoa; phylum Arthropoda; class Insecta; order Mantodea; family Mantidae; genus Tenodera; species Tenodera sinensis. Next base: position 90,944,128 of record CM060970.1, read on the forward strand.
TTAGAAGGTCCATTATAGCTCCATGTCTCTCCAACCGAATGTGACTTTGCAATGGCGACAAAACTGTTAAAATCGATTGAGTGGTTGTTGATATTACTCTACATGTACAAACAAACTTTCTCTCTTAATAAATATACAGGTGGAAGGTTCTTCATTTATGGCTATATTCATAGAAAATTGAATAAACAACAACTTTTTCCACAATTTGTCGCCTTTTTGTTGCAATAAATTGTGGGTTTTTAAAATTTAATTTACACAAAAACCGATGAATTTGTTGAAATACGGGGCTCTAATGACCTAGCTGTCGACGGGCCCTTAAACCCTAATCACTCACTCACTCACTCACTCACTCACTCACTCACTCACTCACTCACTCACTCACTCACTCACTCACTCACTCACTATTGAAATACGCCAAAGGAAAAATATGTTGTTTATTCAATTTTCTATTAATATAGCCATAAATCAAGAACCTTCAGTCAATAATAATTCAGCCAGGTGATGATAAATTTTTTTGATAAAAATATTTTTTCTAGAAAACTGTAAACTTTTCAACATTTTGGTATTAGACTTTCTTGTTATTCACAACATGAGAAATTTGCTGTTAAAGTCTGACGGATCATTTCACTTCCATCCTGTATATAAATGTTATGTTGGTTTGTGTACGCTTTAAAAACTCAAGAAGTTCTGCATCGATTTAGCTCAAACTTTGACACTACTTACAACCCCCTTCAAAGATTGTTTTTATCTATTTCTTGCTTCAGTAACATACCTGTGACCGCAAGAAAACAGCTTTTTCAACAGTCATTGCCGCTACATGCCAATAGATGGCGTTGTTAACAGCAATGCGTTGGGCGAAACGTCAGAAAATTCATCTTCTGGACCACGGCCTACAAGCCCGTAATCTACCACCTACTGGATTAACACAGGCCGTGAAAGCCTCAGCATGTATAATAATGTTTTTTTTTTTTTTTTTTTTTTCCTTCCCCGTACGACGTAGACGAGGAGAACCAGTCAATGGTCAACCTGGCATTTTCAGAAAAAATACAATTGGTAGACTTTATACAGTGCATCCTAATCAAGATGAATGTTTCTATCCTCGCATGCTGTTGGTTAACGTGCCTGGTGCCAGATCTTTCCAGGAGTTGAAAATTGTCACACGCTGCTTTCTGCAGTGCGTGTCAAACTCTGAACTCATTAGAAAATGACCAAAAATTGGAATGAGTATTAATGACGTGTGGAACACTGCACATCCAAACCAAATTCGCGCATTATTCGCAATTATATTGACCTCTTGCTTCCCTTCATCTCCTACAGAGTGGAAATGATATCGATCGCATATGGCCGAGGATATTTTCATAGAGTACGGCTAGAAAATGGCAATATGGCCCTGGAATTTACAGAAGGCATTTACAACGAAGCATTGATAAATATTGAAGATAAGTGCTGAACTATTGCAAATAAAGTTGTTATTCAATTGGGAATGCCAGCACCCAACCGAGCTGCGACTCCTTCATTTGATGTGGATTTGTGTCGTGAACAAAGTTACAACACCAGTGATCTCCAGTCGCATGTCTAATCAAACATTCCTAAATTAACTCGTGGACAGATGGGCATTTATGATCGCATAATGCAAATGATAAATGACGAAGTTGGGGGTGGGGGGGGGGGACCTTCTTCTTGGATGCACCAGGTGGGACCGGGAAAACATTTCTTATCAAATTGATTCTGTCAAATTTTCCATCAAAGAATGATATACCCTTAGTTCTCGCTTCGTCCGGAATAGCTGCGACATTGTTACCAGGTGCAAGGACTGCTCATTCAGTTCTGAAGTTGCCATTGAACATACAAACCATCGTGACTCTCACGTGCTATATTTCCAAAGCGTCTGGCATGGGAAAAGTATTACAAAAATGTAACGTCATTGTTTGGGATGAATGCACGATGGTACCTAAAAATCTCTTGAAGCTATGGATCGATCACAGTTACTAGACGTTGGAAACGGACAGCTGCCAATAGATAAGACAAGACGAATATCATTTCCTAATAATTTTTGTAATTTAGTAACATCGAAAGAAGAACTTACCAAGAAAGTATTTCATAATATTCAAATTAATTATAAGAATCACGACTGTATCAGTCCTTGCCACGAAGAATAAAGATGTCTATCAACTTAATAATTTTATACAATCCAGTATTCAAGTGAAGAAATGAATACTGTCGCCCATCGCATTATTGTCGGCACTACCGCAAAGGAGCCGAAGGGAAGAGACAGACAATGGCCGCATTGTTGGGCGCTTGCCGAAAGAGAGAAAGGGATAGAGACTTCTGGAATTTTCTGCTTTGTATTTGACCGCAATAATAACTGAACTTTCCTGAAGTTTCCAGAATAGTGCCTGGGAGATATAAATAGCGGTAAAGTGTGAGAAGGGACAGTTTTTGTGTTACTAATTCGGAGCCGTGCTGTTGGTGAATTGGTAAAGACTTTCTTGCTGTTACAACGAGTGTACAAAGTTACTGTTTACGGAAATAAAAGTGTTTCTTTATCTCGACTACATCTGTCTTCTTTACTTTACACCCACCAAAGTCACACTGGTGTCAGAAGTGGGATATGACGATGGGGGCTACATTGGTGAGCTTTTTACAAGAGCTGAAAGCAGAGATGAAGACGGCAAACGACAACCTCGCTGCCGAGCTGAAAGAGATGAAGACGGAGCTATCGGCGAAAATTGACGAGCAACAGGCTGGCGTAAGGAAGGATGTGAAAGAGCTCGGTGGAAAGATGGAGGACCTCGGCCAACGCGTTGACGCCCTGGAGAATGTCGGGGAACGGCTTAGCGTTCTCGAAGACAGGGTCGACGGTAGCGCCAAGGAGCTAAATGCAATGGTGGAAGGGATGCTTAGTGAAAAGCTCAAGAACTACAAGGCCGAGGCTCCAGCACGCGACACAACATCGACGCGCGTCAAACCACCGAAGTACGATGGCACGTCAACGTTTGAGGTCTTCCGCCGTCAATTCGACAGTGGCCAAGCACAACAAATGGTCGCCAGAAGAAGAGGCCGCGCAGCTGATAGCCAGCCTCCAGGGACGAGCCGCAGAGGTGCTGAACGCAGTCCAGACAGCAGCGGCGCCCAAGGACATCTGGGAGGCCCTGGAGAACCGGTTCGGAAACCACCGCTTAGCCTCAGCCTACCGCAGCCAACTGAAATCTAGGATGCAACTGCCAGTGGAGACGCTGCAGGAGTTCGCCCTGGCAATCGAACAGCTGGCCAGCAAAGCCTTGGTCGACCTCCCCTCCGAATTCGTATCCCGAGAAGCCGCCTATACCTTCGTCGACGGGGTACGCGATGCCGAGATACGTCAACGCCTGATGCTCGGCGACTACAAGACCATCCACGAGGCACTAACGGCCGCATTAAGGATGGAAGCGGCCAAAGTGACGGCTACCCCGACCTCGAAGACAAGGAGTGTCCGCTACGATGAAGACCGCAGACCAGTCCAGGGACGCCTACGAAGACCAGGTGGCGTGTGTTGGGGGTGTGGCCAGCCGGGACACCTGATGAGAGACTGCCGGCACCAAGAAGAGCAGCCGGAAAACGAGTAATGGCCGGCGTAGCGAGGGGCACTTCGGCGCCATCACCATCATCCCCTCGAGTGATGGATGGGATAGCGCGGGCCTGAGGAGGGAGCAGCTGGCGGACGCCGACTTGGGGCCACTCTTGAGAGAAGTGCAGGCAGGGACGAGACCAACCTGGGAGGACATCGCACCCAGAAGCGCTACATACAAGTCGTACTGGGCCCAATGGGACTCGTTGAAGACCAAAGAGGGCGTGCTGTTCCGGGTATGGGAATCACCTGATGGGAAGACCCAGAAAGAGCAGTTGGTACTTCCCCGAAGTAAGGTCCCGGAAGTCTTGGAGGAAGTGCACGCCGGTACCTCGAATGGACACCTAGGAGCAAACCGGACGATCGACAAACTCCGACAGCGCTACTACTGGCTGAGGCTCCGAGCAGACGCTGAGAAATGGTGCCGTCAATGTCACGTGTGCGCGGCGAGTCGCGGCCCCCAGGCTAGAAGCCGGGGTCGCATGCAGCAGTACAACGTCGGAGCGCCCTTCGAACGCATCGCCGTCGACATAGCTGGACCATTCCCAGTGTCCAATCGAGGCAACAAGTACCTGATGGTAGCTGTGGACTACTTTACTAAGTGACCGGAGGTGTATGCCATCCCGAACCAAGAGGCGAAGACGATTACAGACTGCCTCGTGGAACACCTGTTCTGCCGTTTTGGGGTCCCGTTAGAGCTCCACAGCGACCAGGGCACCAATTTTGAGTCGCACCTAATGAAGGAGGCATTGGAAAGACTTGGGGTGAACAAGACCCGCACAACACCCCTACATCCACAGTCGGACGGCATGGTCGAGAGATACATCAAGACCCTAGAGGAGCACCTGAGGAAGGTCGTGGCCAGCCATCAGCGAGACTGGGACCTCAAGGTACCGTTCGTCGACACACGACACCACCGGGATGACACCAGCAAGCCTAATGTTCGGCCGAGAGCTACGCCTCCCTTGTGACCTGGCTTTTGGGAGCCCCCCGGAAGCGAAGCAGCCGGCAACCGAGTATGTGGAGAATCTAGTAGACCATCTCCACGACATGCACGAGATGGCTCGTCAGAATATCCAGATGGCGAGCGACCGCATGAAGACCCGGTACGACAGGCAAGCCAACAGCCGAGGATTCCAGCAAGGTGACATGGTCTGGTTGTACCGCCCTACCCGGACCAAGGGACGCTGCCCAAAACTTCAACAACCGTGGCAAGGACCGTACCGAGTGGTAAAGAGGATTAACGACGTAGTCTACCGCATCCAGAAGGTGCCCCGAGGAAAGATGTTAGTGGTACACCTGGATCGTCTGGCCCGTTACGATGGTGCTGTTCGGGACGACCAGTCTTGAGGAGGGAGCAGTGTCGCCCATCGCATTATTGTCGGCACTACCGCAAAGGAGCCGAAGGGAAGAGGCAGAGAATGGCCGCATTGTTGGGCGCTTGCCGAAGGAGAGAAAGGGATTGAGACTTCTGGAATTTTCTGCTTTGTATTTGACCGCAATAATAACTGAACTTTCCTGAAGTTTCCAGAATAGTGCCTGGGAGATATAAATAGCGGTAAAGTGTGAGAAGGGACAGTTTTTGTGTTACTAATTCGGAGCCGTGCTGTTGGTGAATTGGTAAAGACTTTCTTGCTGTTGCAACGAGTGTACAAAGTTACTGTTTACGGAAATAAAAGTGTTCCTTTATCTCGACTACATCTGTCTTCTTTACTTAACACCCACCAAAGTCACAATATATAAATCGATAGACACCGTTGTGGAAGTAGTTAATTACCCATCAGAGTTTTTGAACTCTTGATCTGCCAGGAATGCCACCACACATACACATTAAAATTGAAAATAGGTGTGCCAATTATCACGTTGCGTAATGTTAATCAGCCAAAACTCTGTAACGGCACGAGGCTCGCAGTTAAGAACAACGTAGTGGAAGCAACGATATTAACTCGGCCTTTCAAAGGTGAAGATGTCCTCATTCCTCGAATTCCCATAATCGCGACCGATACACAATTTAAATTTAAAACATCACAATTCTCAATTCGATTGCCGTTTGCAATCACAATCAATAAAGTTCAAGGTCAATCTTTAGAACTGTGTGGTTTAGATTTAGGTGCGAATTTCTTCTCACATGGACAATTATTGTATGTTGCGTGTTCCCGTGTCGGCAAAACAGATAGTCTTTATATCTACGCAAACAATAGAAAAACAAACAATATTGTACACCCACAAGTATTACAAAATTAAAATTTTTAGAAGCGCATGCTTTGTTTGTTCCTCATTTGTCATCCATACAACCATAATGTGCCACAGCGAAGCTTGACAGGGTACAATTAAAAATTATTTTGTTGTTTAACGACGCTGTCAATTGCGAGAATCACATCAGCGTCGCCGGTGTGCCGAAATTTCATCCCGCAGGAGTTCTTTTACATGCCAGTAAATCTACTGACATGGAGCTGTCGTTTATAAGCACACTTAAAAACCATCGGCCTGGGTCGGGTTTTAACCCGCAACCTTGGGATCAGTAGACCAGCGTCTAACCAACTGAGCCACCCAGACCGATGTGACAGGGTACAGCTAGTATTAGTATAGTTTAGCATTTTAATAGTTAATAAATAGGTAATAACTGTATTTCAGATATTAAGGTCATTGCCTTCTATTAGTAATAGTAACTCACTAAGGCTTTGTTAAATCATGGTTTAATTGTGAAATGATTTACTTGATTTAATTTTCTAGTAGTTAAATTGTACAGTATTGTTGTATCAACTAATAAGAATGAGGGAAATAAATAGAAAATTTGGTATACTCATCCTCCTGTAAGGTTAGTTTGTAGAATTATTTAAGCATACACAAATCTTCTAAGACCTAGTCATTATATGAGGACTTTGAAATTTCGTTCTCGTTACATGGCCAGAAAGGGTGGGGGAATGAATAAGAAGATGACTTTCTATTTCAGAAAAGTATAAGTATTTAAGAATTCAGACCAATAACAAGGAATATATTACAAATGTGTAACTCAACAAGGAATACGTGTGTTTTAACAATGTATTGTGTAGTAAGATATTGTCTATGCCTTATGGTTTACCAGTTGCAGCAAAACCATTCAGAATGAAGAGCTTCAGAGGCTATTCCCAGAATTTTCAAGATATAATTTTCATTGTCATTTGTGAAAATATCTTTAAAATATGGTATTTTAGTCGAAATTGGAAGACTTTTTTATGAAAACTAGCTTTTTCGATACATTTCTTATACAAACGGTATTTTGGGTTGGGGGATTTGGCTCAATCTCTTCTTGGCGCATCCTTGGAAGACACTAAACTTAAATACCAAGTTTGCTATTTAACCAAGTTTTGGTTTTTGGGTTATGCTGTTCACAGACAGACAGATGCACGCATGGACATTCTTCTAAGAATGAATCTGTTTATTCAGGCAGTCTCAAATTGTGTATTTCCGCTGAAATCTCTATCGAATTTTTGGGTGAAATGCAATCGCTTCTCTAGCTGTTTTATATGTGGCAGATAAATTAATAAATTTGCTTAAATAATAATCAAACTGGATTAGTCTTGTTTTCAACACGTTCTCCAAAATGTCTCTGTGTCCTGGATGTTTCAGAAAGACAGCAAAAATTACTGATTTGCATTCACTCAACGTTATCCACTTAGAGGTTATGTTTTCAATGGTATTCTTATTTTGTAGAAATAATTACTACAGATACGTTCAATTTAGTTTGCCTGTATTATTATCTACTTCTTATGAGTAGAATTTAAATCATCAGATAGACTCTCATCAAGGGAAAACAAACTACCATCTGTTTCATCCATCAAACGATCCATAAAATCTTTAGAAGCAAACGCTTGCGAGATATTCATGAAGACTAAGGTTTTTTTACCAGGCCTTGAGAAATTAAACCGATGCATTTGCTAGCGCAAAATTTTTACGAATTTTTATTTCTTTCGAGACAGACACTGTCGTTAAATGAATTAATTTGAGTGAGGGTGCAGTATATGGGCTCATTCTATTGGTTGAAAGGAAACCAATCTTAGAATTACAGCTTCAGGAAGAATTTGCAGGGAAGACAGCCACGCTTCCCTTTGCCCTCCCACCCACCGAATTTAAAATGCAAGAGCAAAGAAACAAAGAAAACACTTCCGACTTTTTATTACCCTCCAAAGTACCGCTGCTGCTTGACTTTAAAATTTATCGTTGTAATACATTTTCTTCGCTAGGTCTGATGCGATTATTCATATTTGTTCTTTACGTGTATTCAGATCTTTCTTTTTGTTTCTATACAACCGTTTCTTTTTGTTTCCTCTTTTTATGACAGAAGATGAAAAAATGCTGTTTCTACTCATCCGAGTAAATACATCCTCAAGGGAACGCGCTTTTATCTGCAATCGGATTAAAGATAATATGGAGATTGTCTTTTAGAAGCTTCTGCTGTTTGTAAAGAGAAAGAACATCAATTTTACTGATTTCTGTTTTATGAAAGTAGATCTCCTTGCCTTCTTCTTTTATGTTTGCTTCATCTTGACCAATCTCTAACGATAAGTCGACTATTCGCAGCGTCCAAGTCGATAGATTCCGTGCTATAAATGTGCACCCCACTCACACATGATGCATTCGGATATTTTATTGACAACGCGCGCAGGATAGCGATAAAGATATACAAAGCCAGTACATATATTTTCACGAGGCCTCATTTTTTACTGTCTCTAGCAAACAGCTTTCTTCCCCTACAATGTCATGCCTGAATGAAGCAATGGAAGCATGTGCGCTCAGGATTTCCTTTAAAATTTCTGCTGACTGCGAACCGTTTTAGGAACTCTGCTTTCTGCAGCAAACAAGGAATAACTTATGATATTTGCATATCTTTCGTGCCTTTTGGCGCTGTATGAAGGCATTTGTTTGCGATGACGCTAGCACAATATAAAACTTCTTTGCATAATTTAGAACTCCGCTATTTTCTCGCAATATTGGGATAGCACTTATTTTATGCTGGCTTTTGGGAACAAAAGTTGAATGTGTGTTTGAGTTTTTAAATTTCAACTATAGTTTTATTATTTGCTTGGTTTAGGTAATTCATCTTTGTTTTTAATATATTTACTACAATATAACTTAAAACCTGTACAAAATGTATAACATGAAAGAAATGTTCACTAAATTTTAAAATTTACGTTCTGGTGTAGGAAATAAGGTATGCTTGCTTCCATTTATGCCAATCCCACAGCTTCGGGAGCATTCTACTGGCCTTCAAAGGTAGAGTATGTATAGTATGGAGGAGGTGTTGTGTATTTGCTTAACTTTTCGCGAATGTAGTGGCACCCTCTTTTACGTGCATTGTTGTAAATTAGTCATGTATTAATAAGATAACTTTGACTTCAAATGGCAAATTATCTTCCTCATATACTCACAATTCTTCCTGATGCACCTCCACAATATTTGCATGGCATCAGCTACAGTTGAGGGACTGAATCTTCTAACTTGTTTAATTTTAAAACTATCTACTATTTGCTCTGACAAAACTCGAAGCTCTAACTCAAATAGGTTCTCCTCAGATAAAAAAATTAAATGTTTTAAATTAGCGAGGAAAAAAATCAATTTTTTTGAAAATTCTTTGCCCATTCCTATTTTTCAGAGAAGCACGATAGTGGCATTTTCTAGTACTTAGTAAGCTAATGGGAAGTATTTGATGTTGATGTTATTACTTGCAGAGAAATGAATTTTTGTTTTTATGGATTATTTGTATTAAAATTTACTTATTTATTTATTATTTTTTGTGAGCCAATGAATAAAGGAATCATAAAATCCATATTTTAGGCTTCAGATAGAACTCATGAGATTATGTGTGCAAATTTACAAACAAATCAAAGGAAAGCTGAAATATAAGGAATACATTTCATACCCAAACATCCAAAACTGAGAAAAAATCCTGTGGTGCACTCACTTGACTTTTTCTACTCTTGTACTAACCATTCTAACAAACTATTATTCTTATATCTTCATGTTAGTTGAGATGAACATTTGCAGAATTTATTTTATTGCTTATTTCCTAACAGATGCAAGGGGAATATACAGTAGGCTTTGAGCGATAGTAAAATCCTTTAAAGCTTTCAAATTCCGTTCTCTTTGCATGGTTAACACATAAAAAATGAATAACGATGTTCCATTTGACAGAAGTATAAGTTCTCCAAACCTCACACAAATAACAAGGAATATCTCTACAAAAAAAAATTATTGGGACGCAAATTGTGTGTTTTTGGGAGATCTACATTTTTGTATAGTAAGATTTTGTTTATCTCTTACGGCTTACGAGTTATTCAAAAGTCATCCAGAGTAAACAGGACTACATAGGCTATAGCCAGAAAATTCAAAATATACATTTCATTTGTCATACAAATATCTCAAACATATGGCATTTTAATCAAAATCTTCAGTCATTTTCAAGAAAATCAAAATTTTCGAAATATTTTCCATGTAAAGGGTTGGTTTTTAACGGCTTTTCGTTTTCAAATTATGCTGTTCACGGACTGACACAGACAGACAGACAGACAGACACACGCACACACGCGCGGACCTTTTTCTAAAACTTTTTTTTTTTTTTTTTTTTTTTTTTAAATTCGGGGGGCCTCAAAGCATATTTTTCCATGAAATTTCGACATCGAATTTTTGGGTGGAATACAATACTTCCTCTGCTTTACTATACGTAGTAGAGAAAGTAATAAGTGTTTATTATTAAATGGGTGTCATATTGAAGGGAAATGAACGAAATAATTGGAATAATGCTCAAATGGACCGTAACTCACCCTAACCAAGATTTGAACTCGCGACTTGTTGAGTGTAGGGCAGAATTATGTGAATATTTATAGAAGAATGGGTAGTGGAGGTCGTGTGAATGTAACGCTCGACCTTTTGAGCCTTAGTCATGTAGTTACTGTGCTATCTACTTTGTAACGAAATAGGTACTGTTAGTTGAATTGAGAGCTTATGCTGGCTTTGGCTCCTTGAGATATCTGTTTGGGCTTTACAGCCCATAGTTACAATGGTCCATACACATAACCCGTCCGCGCTAACTAAACCATATAAAGTTACAGCACCATAGACACAGAGTATTTACTATTGCCTCGCACAGTTTATAGTGGGCCATGCGCGATGTGGAGGGGGACAGATACAAATAAAAGAGTTACGATTCCCGCTGAAAATAAAAACGTAATCTAATAGAGGATGTTCGCATTGTGGGTGTCGTCTTGTTTATTGTTAGAATCCTATTGTTGGGCTGTAGAGGGTGGGAGAAAGGAAAGAAAGGTTTAATTAAGATATTATCGCGTGCTGACGCGCCTTGCACGGTGCTGTTAATCATTTATTTCCCTGGCGAAACGATAGGAAAGGGAAAAGGGTTCTGTAAAGGCACGAGGGAAGCTTAAAATGAACTGTTAAATGTCAGTTTAGGAGGCGTGACAACTCACGAGAAATGTGAAGGAAAACCCTTGGATTTTCAACAACATTCAGGGAATTTAATTCATAAGCTATGTACACCTTGCTATTATTATGTGAATTTCATGTTACGTTCTCTACTATCTACCAGGAAATATTGCATTCCATTCAAGCCTAGATTTCACCCAAACTACACGTTTAGAGGCTCCCCAAATAGAAAAATACATTTTTACTTTCTCTACTGGTGAGTAGAGAAAGTATTGTATTCCACCCAAAAATTCGATGTCGGCATTTCACCTGAAATACATGTTTTGAGGCCCACTGAATTCAGAATAACAGCATTTTTAGAAAAATATCGAGTGTGTGTGTGAGTCTGTGTGTGTGAGTGTGTGTGTGTGGTCAGACTGTTGGACAAAATAACTAAAAAATCTGATGTGTTTTACTCACATAACTTTCTCTACTCTTGTACTAACCATTCTTACAAACTCTTATTCCTATATCTTCTTCGTGTTAGTTGAGATAAACATTTGCACAAATTATCTTATTGGTTGTTTCATTGTAGGTGTAAGGGAACATTGGAGTACAGTAGGCTTTGTGCGATAGTCAAATTGTTTAAAGCTTTGAGATTCCGTTCTCTTTGCACACATAACATACAAAAAATGAACAACGATGTTCCATTTCATGAAAGTTTTAAGTTTTCCGAAACTCACACACATAACAAGGAATATCTGCGAAATGGTTCACTCTACAAAAAAAGTTATTCAGACACAAATTGTGTATTTTAGCAATATATACATTTTTTGTGCAGTATGATTTGGTCTATCTCTAACGCATTACCAGTTATGCAAAAGTCGTCCAGAGTAAATACGACTATAGCCAGAAAATTCAAGATATACAGTTCATTTGTTATTAAAATATCTCAAACATATGACATTTTAATCAAAATCGTTAGAGCCATTTTGAAGAAAATTAACATTTTCGAAAAATGTTCCATGTAAAGGGTAGTTTAGGGAGGGACTATTTTCTTCAAAATCTTCGTGTTGCATCCTTGAAAGACATTAAACTTAAATACCAACTTTGGTTTTTAAGTTATGCTGTGCACAGACACACAGACGGACCTTTTTCTAAAAATGCTTTTTTTGGACTCAAGAGGTCTCAAAACATATATTTCCGGTGAAATCTCGACATCGAATTTTTGGGTGGAATACAATACGTATTACTCACTTACCAGTAGAGAAAGTGAAAACGAAAAGACGATAAAGACCAAAGTTGGTATTTACTTTTAATGTGTTTCAAGAATGCGACACGAAGATTTTGAAGAAAACTGTTCCATCCTAAACTACGCTCATTATGGAAAATTTTTTGAAAAGTTTGGTTTTCTTGAAAACGGCTAACGATTTTGATTAAAATGACATGTTTAAGATATTTTTATAACAAATAAAGCGTATATTCTGAATTTCTCGCTATTGCCTATGTAGTCCTGTTTACTCTGGATGACCTTTGAATAACTCGCAAATCGTTGTTCATTTTTATATTATATATTATTTTATATGTTAACAGTGCAAAGCTTTAAAAGGTTTGACTATCGCTCAAAGCCTACTGCATTCCGATACTCCCCTTATACCTACAAGGAAATAAGCAATAATTTCTGCAAATTTTATCTCAACTAACACGAAGAAGATATAGGAATAAGAGTTTGTAGGAATGGTTAGTACAAGAGTAGAGAAAGTCATGTGAGTGCAACAGATTCTTAGAAAATGGCCCGCGCGCGCGTGTCCTTCTCTTTCTTTCTTTCTTTCTCTCTCTCTCTCGCTCTCTCTCTTTGTGTGTGTGTGTGTGTGTGTGTGTGTGTGTGTGTGTGTGTGTGTGTGTGTGTGTGTGTGTGTTCTTGCACATTATAGTGAACAACGTAAAGTGGGTTAAATATCAAACCTGGTATTTCGTTCAACTTCCAAGGATACGCCACGAATATTTTCAAGCAAACTATTCTACCAAAAATACTTCTTGTATGGAAAATGTTCGTTATTTTTCTTTTCATTAATGCTTTTCATTAAATTCCGTGTGTTTAAGGTATTTAATAAATGAAATGTATATGCTGAATTTTCGCTTAATAGTCTGCGAATGCCCTTAATTTTGAATTACTTTGGTATAATTGGAGGTAGAGTTTGTGCAGTAAGAGGTAGACAATATATTACTCCATAAAACTGTAGGTGTTATTTAAATAATATTTTATGGTTTTAACCATTTCCGAATTATTCTTTTTTATTCTTTGAACTTTCAAATACCTACTTTTACGTGGTTTTTTTTCGGTGGAACGTCAATAGCGGGTGGTTATGTGATTAGTTTGTAATTCCTTTCTCTTTGTATGATCTGGAGGGGGAAAAAAACGAATAACAACTTCCCATTTGAGAAGTGTCTTAAAATCCAAACCAGTGTAAGGAATATCTTGGAAATGGTTAACTCAAAAAAATGTATTTGACAAACTGTGTGCTTTAACAAGATCTGTAGTTTTTGTATAGTAATATTTTGCCTATTTCTTACCGTTTACCAGTTATGCAGAAGTCATTTAGAATAAAGAGGACATCAGAGACTCTTCCCAAATAATTCAAGATATACATTTAATTTGTCTAGAACATTTCTTAAGTATGCGGTAATTTAATCGATAGAACTATTTTTGAGAACATCAAAGTTTTCGAAATATTTTCAATGTAATAGTTTATGGAGGGGTGAGTTTTTAAAATTAAATCTTCGTATTGCATACTTGGAAGACACTGAACTAAAAATTCTCACTTTCGATTCATTAGTCTCAAAACAGTATTTATGGTAAAATCTAGGTATGGAACTTTTGGGGTATAATAAATCGTTCTGTACTTCTGTAAATGCGTAATTGAGGGATAAAAGTAATAATTTCACTTAAAAGCAAAAGTTTTGGATAGATAAAGTTTGGAGGGAGACTTTGCATGTCGATCAGTGAAATCTTTCCCTGAGGAGGCACCTCCCGGAGGGAGGGATGAGGTGAGGGGATACGAAGGGTAGTCGGACCTGGGTAGAGGCGACAGCAGAGAGTGGGGTCCTTAACGACTACGTATTTTAACTCTCCGGTGGCGGCTCGTACACCGGCTGAGGGGTCGGAGACCTCCCCGAAGCGACACCGTAACTCCCGCCGACACTTAGAATCTTAAAATAGCCAACCAGAATGGAAATTGAAGTGAAATGTTAACTGAGGTGAAATAGAGGGGCAGGAAAATCGGCGGATGTAATTATCCTTCCCAGCATTCGCCTAGCTACCCGGAGAAACCCCCTAAAAAACCCTGGGTCAGGAAGGTTGGTCACGGGAATCGAACGCACGACCTCCCGAAAGCGAACCTTGCTCGTTACGTCGGAGCTATCCCTCTCGGTGAACGTATTTGATTTACCAAGTAAAAATTACAATTTTAAAAATATACTAAGGAAGTTTTTGTAACCATAAACCATCCTTGTAGGAAGGTAGTATAAAATAGCTTTATTTCGTTCTCTCTTAATAAACTTTGGTTCGTGCATTCGTCTGTTTTTGAAAATTGAGGAAAACACAGCAAGGGAAGAAGAAGGGAGCTATATGAGAAAACCAATATTGTCTGCCTCTCTGAGAAAGTGAAGGTTTCAGATGACTATGTTGTTACCAACACTTGGAATCCAATAGCATGATTGACAAAAACAACAAATAAAAAATATTTTCTTCTCCCTTAATAAGCGGATTCGCCTGTTTTTGAACATTGAGGAAAACACAGCAAGGGAAGAAGAAGGGAGTGTCTGCGTCTCTCGGAAAGTGAAGGTTTCAGGTGACCACGTTGTTACCAACCCTTGGGATCCAATAACATGATTGATAAAAATAACAGCTATATTGACTTAAAGTCACTTTCCTAATGGCACAGCCAACAGTTGAAGAACCATGATATCAGGTACGTGGACTGAATCATCCAACTGAGGTCAAAGGGGGAGAAACTCTTGTCTTGCTCTGCCTTAAAGAATGATCTTCAAATATACGGTTAGAAAGCAAAACAGAGTGATTTCTCCTTATCCATCTATACTAATACTGTAAAGAGAGAAAGGTTGTATGTATGTTTTATGCATGTATGTGTGTATGTATGTACGTATGTGTGTAGGTAGGATATCAAACACCATTTATGACTTTGATAATTTTTTCAGTATTAAAAGGCCCTGCTCTTTTTGACGCACATGAGCTATTAAACACTTCTAATTTCAATTATTAAATTACTAAAAAAGGATATACAAAGCGTATGTATTAAAATACGAACACACAAGAGGTTAAAGTCAGATGTTCCGTCTATGTTTCATATTTTGCGTAATATCAGGCGATTTTAATACGTTATTAGCGTACTGAAATTAATTAAATCGTCGTTTTGGTAAGGCAGCTATAATAGTAATTAATGAGTTAATATATGCCCAATTTTAGGTTTAATTTTGTAACAATTCATTTCATCAATGCACAAACGCATTTTTAAACTGATTGCGGATCTGAAGCGTTATAGTTGTGTTTAACTTACTTTATTGATAAGTGACGTACGTGTTTGTCTTGTATTAGCCCTAGTCATTCATCAGACAACACACAAAGTCATAACAATCACAAAATCACAATTTAAAACTACGAAAGTATCATCCTTTCACGGTTCTGTTCACTGACCACTTCCATATATTTCTTACATTCCATAAAATGGTTCAGACTTAAACATTTCTGACTTAAACATTTTATTACTCTCAGCTCTTTATTTCTATTTAACCATTTCCTACAAATCAGTTGTTTTCACCAATGGTCTGCACCTGAACATTATAATAATAAATGTATATAATCTTCTCTCCTTTTATATACTGGACATCTTTCTCTCAACACATCCTTTCTTTTTTCCCTCAATATTCATATTCCCAAACGAAAGCAAGCAATTCCTTCCCTCTTATTCTTGTCACAAACCTTGACATATAACTCCTTAATTTGGATTTCCATTTTTTTGTAGAAACTAAGTAACTTACATTGTCTTTATTGACTGACACATAACCCTATAAGATAACGAGGAAAGATTCCAATGTTCCAAATATTTCTTTCTGGGCAGGAAATTGCAGTTTTGGGATTACTAAGATCCTATTACTTCTTCTACCACCCAACCAACAATCTCATATCAAGAATTTGTCTAAACTACATGTTTTGAAATCCCTTGGATCCGAAAGAAGCATTTTAAAAGGTCTATATGTGTGCCCGCACGTGTGAATCGTTCTATCAAGGGCCCAAAAGCTGTCGACGGGCCCTTAAACTCCACTCACTCACTCGCTCTATCAACAAAACGAAGAGGTGAGTAAATATCATTTCTTACTCCCAAATCCGACACGAATACTTAAAAACTCTCTACTCAAACTACTATTTACATAGGACATTTTTCTTTATTTTTAAAGTTCTCAGAACTGGTTCCATTTATTTTCACCAAAATATATGTTTGACGTACTTGAAATTTCTGTGAATAATCTGTGAACGCGTGTTTAATTTTGTATAACTATGGAAGCTTAGTAGAAAATAAAACGTACCTCGGAAAAGTGCAGAATTTTTTAAATACAAAGTTTAAGTGGAATGAGATGGCGGGGGAAACCTGTAAATCCGGAGGAAACGCGCCCCAGCGCCCCTTCGTCCACCACAAATCCCACATGCGGTTGCCTGGGATCGAACCCGGTCCGCTCATCATTATTTTGAATATAAATTGTGTAGTAGATGGATATTTATATGAATATAATTCCCGACGATATTATAAATCACGACAGTTGGTTTTCACAATTAAATCAACTCTATTCTGCTACTTAAGGCAAAAGTGACGCAAACTCTGCTCGGAGCGAAAAGCCGTCCAGACGCTCCGATCATCAGTAATAATTCTACCCAGGCCAAGCCTACTCTAATACCTTCTCCTTTCTCCTTCAAGATTTTAGTCCCCAACTCCTAGCTGGTCATAAATACACACCGCAACATATTTTCTTCGTCTCAAAATCTGCTTTTAATTCCGACCTCGTCTATAACCTTCTCAGAATTCCGCCCTGCAGTTGATCTGACAACTCCACTTTACTGAGCTAATTACGTTCGCCTAGCTACCTGGATGAATTTCACGAATTTGCCTACAGAATCCAGTTGCTGCCTATTATCTACCTACCTTGCAACCAAAATCTAATTCTCCTGTACTGAGAAATTTTATACATACTGCAAATGTATCAACATATTCCTCTGATAATATTTAGAGATATTCTGTTCAAGTATTGGAACCGTTTCTTTGCGAGAACGACATGGAAAAACTGTTATCTAGACCAGATTATTTGTCAATACCACACCTTATATGCATGCAATGTGGTCTTTGCATCCCACGTAAGTAAATATCAGAACGTAACTTCTGTGTGCTTTTGGTCCATGTATAACTTCAGTTACATCGGAAGGATTCCATCACTTAAAGTTCTGTGGAAAGAATCCCCTGCGGAAGAGAAGAATCCTGTTACTTAGCAACAGAATTATATGTCTCAGATAGCAAGGATGTGTGTCACGTTTTGAGACAACCTCTGTAATAAACCTGTTAGGAGCGGGTGGTTTGTGGGCTGAAGGAAACGCAAGATACAACTCTGCTCGCTAGCATTTCCAGCATCATTATTACGAAATCTGATTCCTTGTTTCTGTCTTTCTGTATGTGTATTCGGAAACTTTCAAGTTAATTTGGAAGATGAAGATAAACACAAATTAAATTTGTTTTAAAACCAATTGTATAGTTGTTATCAATGTCTACGTTAGTAATACTACAAAGAGATAATTGATTTGTTTGTTTATGAGTACAGAGTAATGTCAGACCCGCTAAATGAATTTACATAACACTTTTATCACTGAACTGCCATTTATTCTCCGTTGAATGGACTTACACAGCACTTACAAAATTCTTTAAATAGTAGTTTAGGAGGCAGGCAACCGATAGGCTTTGCAGGACTCCAAGATTATTCCCAAATACGACAAGGCAAACACCAAGAAATGACCGAGCTGGTTCCCAAATAGAAGTTCATAACCAACTAACAATGGTGCTATTTCGTTTGGAGGAGAAATGTTAACACACTAGATTTTTTGCAAGAATATAACCGTAACGGATCTAAGATTTCACAAGAACTACGTGTCTTTCCTGCTGACAGAAGTAGAGAACATTGTCACCGGTGATCTTATGTTAAAATATCCTCTCCATCCTCACTTAGATGATGAAAGGTGGTTCTGCGGTAACGTGGGGAACTAGCATGCGAGAGGTCCTGTTCATTGCCAATTATTTTAGGGTTGTACGTAGACAGGCGACGGTGTGCTGCGGGTTGCAGCTGGGCGGTCGATGTGCGCTCGGCGTCGCGTCGGTTGGGACTGCCTAGTAAGGACCCGCCTCCCTGTGGGTCCTACAAGGAAGAGACCGCTGTGGGTTAGGTTTTCGTGTGGCTTGAGCGGCGTCGGATGCGTTCGAACTAGAAACTTCCCCTAGGACTGGAGTGCCCATGAGTGGTGCTCTGTCACGGTTGCCGGGGTCCCTCCATAGTATATAACTTGTACAATGGTTCAGAAAATATATCCAGTTCGTCGATTTCCGTAGTTCAAGCCAGCCTATGACGCAACATCACAGTGAGTTTTCACCCAAGGATGTTCATAAGAAAATAATGGCCCCACTTACCAAGTTAGATTCATCAAGAAAAATAAGAGCAGATCTACACAACAGCAGTTGATAAAAGTATTCAGAACCTTTAAGTCAAAAAATAATCGTGGTTGAAAAGAAGAGACATGACAAAGAATGCCACAGAGCTGTAATGGAAACTTAGCAAAACGCACGTAGTAAAGTAAAAAGTATTCTCGCCAGCCAAGGAAGATTACTGTGAATTATAACTCTCGGTGCTACTGCCCTGAATCAATTGCCAAGGATAACTGGGTTCTTTTTCCAAAGATATAATATATGGTATCAGAAAATATCTGTAAACACCAAAGGTAAGCAACCGTTTATTTCTGGAAGGAATATTTTTATGGCAAGAGCTTCTCATAATCTGGTATATTCTGGACTAATTTCAAGAAAATTATGAAGTTAAAATATCGTCATATATTATAGTTAGAATGCTTGGTAGCTTTCTGATTCCTAAGAATATTAAAGAAAGGTTATCAATGTGGCGGCGCCATGGCTGAGTGGTTAGATCGCTTGCCTCTCACCAAGAAAATACCAGGAAACTGTATGAGGGATTTTTCGTGGACAAAGCAGCGTCTGGGTGGGTTTTCTCCGGGTTCTCCGGCTTCCTCACTCATCCCATCACTTGCTCCATTATCACGTTTCCTTTTATATATTTCACCATCGTTTCATATTACCTCCTTCCTCATTCCCTTCGGGCTGATCATTCGTTCTGACTATTTCTGATCCAGAGTTTGTCTGCTTCTGGACAGATATCTGACTCCAGACGCTAACTTGTAAGTTCTGGGCAGTGCAAGTCCTACGAGTACATACGAGGAGGGTAAACAGAGAAAGAAGAAGGTAATAATAAGTAATGTCAAAAGTGATTGCCAATTTATCTAGAGAATTTGACTATCATGAGTTGAATTTATTAAAACTATTTCACAAATTAAAGGATGATATAGTCTATGAAATGTTATTTAAATGAAGTATTGTAATTACTAACCTCTTAAAACCATGAAACAGGTATACATACATCAGCGTCCACTGGCACGGCCTTTTAGGTTCTTATATTGAAACTCCGATTTGTTAAGATGTTGGTAATGTCACCGTTGGAGTGTCTGCTCTTAATTTATAACTTCGTTCAGCACAAAATTTGTCAAATTGATTCCAAAAGTAGGACTCAATAGGATTAAATACATCACCGAAGCGAGAGTCAGCCATATTTGACAATTGAATAGCGGCTGTATTGCGTCAAATTACGTTGCGCATTTGTTAGTACAATGCATCTATGTAGATTCTCTAACCTGTCCATAAGAAAAGCAGAGGAGGTGACAATGACAATGTTATAATTTTTTCGCGAATGAAGGCTGTCATTGGTTCAAATTTTAAATTGTTATACACATGATTGGTTGTTTTCAACCAACGCACGTATGGATGGAATTATCAACGTAAAACAACACAATTCATAATTTGTGTAATATGGTGTGAATTGTACTCGTACTTTGCATGCTATACCCTGAAAAGCATAGAAAAAGCAGGAAATATGTTCTAGTGTGTCGATATAATAAGCATATTGACTGCTATTGGCTAGGAGGAGTAGGAGCAACAAAGTTTTTGATCAAGTAGATCATTCCAGGAGAAACTTGCGAAAAATACGACCATTCTATAAAATTATTCTATTCTAAAAGCTATTCGAATTTTTCTGATTACTTGTATAACATTTATTGTTGCAGTCAATCAAAACTACTTTATTTTAATTTTTAAATTATATCTGCATTTTATAATTTGTCCATAAAACTTTAACAGTAATTAATTTTGGAACGTTTGTTGTTTATACATGATCAGTTTAATAGAACACGTGTGTGTGTGTGTGTGTGTGTGTGTGTGTGTGTGTGTGTGTGTGTGTGTGTGTGTGTGTGTGTGTATGAATTTAAGTTCCTTGTCAGTAACCTCAAATGTTTGTCATAATAAAATAGCCCAATTTTATATTTTAAACTCAGCTTAATATAAATATATAAATGTGGAAGAAGCATTATAAAGGGAGAAGCCGGCAACATGAGAGACAGCGAAAGCCTAGCGCAGGAAGAATGTGGCTCCACCCTCTGAGAACAGGCCAAACTTTAACGCTGAGAAAGACCCTTAATATAACTGATTGAAACATTAAATTTCTGAGAAGCACACCTCTCAGCCAGCTATCCTAATGCAATGCAATTTTGAGGAACATTCCTTTAGGTAACAGGAAGTTCGGCGTTCTACTAGAAAGTGGGTCATGGAAAACCAAACCCAACCAAGTAAGAAAATATGAACTGTAAGACTATTTTGCCTTATAGTTTTATAGAAGCACATCACAGATAGATGCCTGCTCACACACATTTTTCCGTATCTACAGATACTGCTGGAAATGAAGACCAGCCTGGTCTAGGAACATTATGGCCCAATTGTGTTAGATGTATCGTCTACACAGTAAAGGATTAGAAATCGATATTTTGTGATAAAAGTTTTAAGGTTCTTTGAATAAATAAATGAAAATAATAATAATAATAATAATAATAATAATAATAATAATAATAATAATAATAATAATAATAATAATAATAATAATAATAATAATAATAATAATAATAATAATAATAATAATAATAATAATAATAATAATAATAATAATAATAATAATAATAATAATAATAATAATAATAATAATAATAATAATAATAATAATAATAATAATAATAATAATAATAATAATAATAATAATAATAATAATAATAATAATAATAATAATAATAATAATAATAATAATAATAATAATAATAATAATAATAATAAAGTAAACAACTATTATGATTCCGTGTGTATGTGTGTGTCTATATGAAGAGCAAAACTAAATACGAAAAATTAAATGAATATATTAGCATGTTGTATGCTTATACTATCATTTTTTCACATAATTACTTCCCATCCTCACACGGAAACATGTTCTTCATTGACTTTAATTTTCAAAAACAGTTCTACAAGTTTGAATAAAATATCGCATAAATGACAAGCCTTGAGTTTTTTCTACATAGATTGTGACTTCCTTTTCATTCTCTTTGAATGATGTTTAACTGAAAAACCACCAGATTTAAATAAAATAAAATCTCTAAAATATAAAAGTTATGTCAAATTTGCTTACTTCCCTCCCACCTTCTTTCCTAAACGTTCGCAATACTGTCTTCTCCGTTTAGCTGTACTCGTTTGTTTTATTTCTCAGGAAGTTATTCAATGAGTACACTAATGTTATAGGTGGTATATTGGCCTGATTTTATTAGATGACTGTTTTCTCAGGCTCTTCTGTTCCCACAGTAAGTTAAGTGCTTTAGTGTTTACCATTATTAAAGAAAAATATAGGTGCACACACAGAGAAACAAGTTTATTTTGTCTACCACTGTCATAATACGTAGATAAGGTAGGTATTACAATCCACCAAAAAATTCGATACCAAGATTTCATAGGAAATAAATGTTTTGAGTCTTCCTAATAATTAAAAAAATATTTTGAAAATACTTCTGAAAATTTTCCGTGTGTGCTTTTAACGGTATAACCCATTCTATAAGAGTACTACATGCCTTTTAATACATAATAAACAATTTACAATTAATATAACTATGCATGTTCAGAGTGAGAATGTTCTTTAGAACATTTGCAATAATTTAGTTATTTCTAGCAGAAATTATGTTTTAATTATTGAATATCTGTGAAGTTTATGGATTTCACGAACTTGAAAAAGTATTGCAAATGTGTATCTAATATTCTTTGGTAATGGGCCACAACGTCTTCTGTACTTCCTATTTTTCTAATCATATCATTTGTTTGCTGGTTTACAACTTTACATCGACTTATTATTTGGTCCTCTTCTTGTGCGTTTGTGTGCTTTTGTAGACAGCATACTCAAAAAAATCCAAATTCCAAACTTGGTTTTTAAGTTCAGTACCATTTAGATGGAAATTGTTTGGGAAATTTTTGATTTTCTCAAGAATGTCCGCAGGTAACGATTTTGATTAACATACCATGTCTTGACTTTTCTGGTAATATTACCAGAATTTCTCTTCTTTCTAATACTTTTTGCATAACTGATAAACAGTAAGAGATACATAACATCTTACTGAACAAAAATGTAATTCTCATTAAAATACACAATTTATCCTCATCTTCTTTCCTGGTGCATTAGACATTTCTGTCTGTAGAAATCTACACATCTTGTTTGTGTCACATTTTATTTGCCCTTCTAACATTTATTTTTCCTTCTGGTTTGTAATCATTAAAATGGAATGGTAATAACTTTCTATTCACTCCTTTAACATGACTTATCCACTTAGCTTTATATTCTTTAATTCTTTCATTCAGATTGTACATATCTAATTCTTTTCCTACATCTTCATTTCTTCTGTGGTCTGTTCCCTTATATACTGCCACTGCTATTAAAAACTTCAACTCGTTTACTTCGAATGTCTTTTTGCTTTTCTCCATCACAATCCATACTTCAATCCCATACATTAATTTCGAAACTTGACGTTACTTTATAAAATTTTAATATTGTACCCTTTCTTCCTTGTATTTCAAACATCTTTTTATAGTCACATTAAAATAGTTAAAAACTTTCTTTTTTTCAATTGATAAATTTTTATATGGTATATTACATCTTAAATATTTACACTCGACCATCTGTTCCACAATCATATTTTCTTTAACAATTTTTTATCTTATACTTTCTTTTACTTTGAATGCCATCGCTTATGTTTTACTTAGGGAGATTATCATGTTACATCAAAATAAAGTTGTAAAGTTAACCATTTCCGAGATATTTCCTTCTTATTGGTTTGAAATTTCTAATACACTTTTTTTCAAATAAGAAGTCATTATTTCCCCCCTCCCTCCTGGTGATGCAAACAGAACAGAATTTCAAAACCATCACATAACAAACAACTCTTAAAAGATATGACTCACTAAAATTAATTCCCATTGTGCCTCAAGTAAATATGGAATAAAACATTCGTACAAATTTCTATCTCAGCGTGAAGTAGATAGAAGAATATGGTTTTTAAACAAGTTTGTTGAATGGGTAGAGAAAGGCATATAACTATAACACAAAATGTGTTTAGGATATATAAGAATACAATACCAACCGGTGGTGTACAGTGTAATCATGCATAGCTGCAGCAGATTTACTTATTGAACAGAATGTATACCTACCATACATATATGACACGTAATTCGAAATTTAATGATTTCCCCTTCACTAAAAACAGCAACACGCGCCAGTGTGTTATTTTGTGTTATTTCTCCACAAACAGAATTATCGTCGCCAAAGCCAGGCATCGCGTTAAGTAAAACATAAAAAATGTATAAACATAACACGGAGCAGATGCGCGTTTTAGCATGCCATCAGCAAAATGGAAATCGCTGCCGAAATAAACTGCAGCGTAAAAATCCTGGAAGTAATAACGTTAGGAATTTTAACACAACGGTAAGAATAATGCAATAAAATATGAAATATTTCTGCCAAGAACTCCTCCCGCGATAAACAGAGAAGTGATAAATTCCGTTTCATTAAAATTGTCTGTTTTGATGGACAGCAGTTAGCGGTCGACAAATAATTTTCCGCTACTGCAATAACGGCATTACGATGTGGTTATTGCAGAACGTAAAACCGGACAGAGCCACAAGCTACTACCAGTGCTTATGTGGGCCGTTAAACCTTCCTCCTGCCCCTTGTTTTACATCCGGCTGTAAACACACAGAGGTACAGTCCTCAGCAAGAGTCACAATTGGGTACCAACAAACGCACTGTTTCAATCAATCATTATGTCCACCTTTAGATAAAACTGTTACACACAGTTGCCTTGGACATGTTTAAGAAAATTATTGGAGTAGGAGACAGATAAAAATGTAACAGAACACCGCAGTTAGGCCACTATGATATTTTTGGCTTCCAACGTGACCCTTCGGAGGGAGGAATGAGAGGGGAAACCTGAAGGGCCAACAGATACGGAAAATGAAGGACGGGGTTACAAATTATTCAAGATGTAACTCTTCCTAGCACCGCAATGCGTACTCCATATTCCCTGCGCCCACAAGACAAGTTCCAGGCCCATAAAACGCCGAGGAGAAACTTTTCAAAGAGCACAATCCACCGTCCAGACGTAACCCACCGATCACCGTTGCCTGGTCCTTCAACTCTGAAGGGACGGAAATTCGTGGTAGAAGAGAAACCATCCCTAAAACTGCCTAACACTCCGGAAATTCACGAAAAAATAAGATCAGTGTCCGAATATCTAACCTGGACCTCTGGAATGGAGTCTCACGCATTACTACGGAAATTAAATTATTTTCCTGTCAATTGCCAGAATCATATAAGCGTCACCGGTGTGCCGGAATTTTGTCCCAAAGTTCTTTTACATGGCAGTAAATCTATTGACATGGGGCTGTGGTTTTTAAACACTCTTAAAAACCATCGGTTTGGGCCGGATTTGAACCCGCGACCTTGGATCAGAAGGCCAGCTGAGCCACCCAGGCCTATATTACTGCGGAGGTATTTCCACTGGTTAGTGGAGGTAAGCAGGTAGCAGGCTGCCGCAAACACAAAATATAGTTCGGTGTTTTTCCCTTTTATCTACATGCTCTAGCACCTACTTAGGATACAGATTTTTGGATGGAATATAATACTGTATGTACTAGTAGAGAAAATAAACAGTAACTTAACAGGCTGGCCCCGTGGCTCAGTCGGTGGAGTACCTGCCTGCTGTGCAAGGGGTCTCGGGTTCGAGGGTGGAAACTTTTATTCCACTAGAATTATTCCCCATTCCCCATGCTCCCTAGAGTCCGGAAGTATGAATGGGAATACGCGCGCGCATGTGTGTGTGTGTGTGTGTGTGTGTGTGTGTGTGTGTGTGTGTGTGTGTGTGTGAATTTAATGCATTAATCAGGGCTTGGATGTTTGTGGTTTCCTTTCCATGGAAAATATAAGCAAAGTACGATCTTATTAACGACTTTTTTTACATTTTCTGTCAGTTTTAATATTATAGTAATATTTTCTCTTAAATTTTGGTATTTTGTCATATTTTTATATATTATTTAATGAAATTGCAGCCAAATAGCCATATACAGTTACTTTACGTAACATTTTCATATTTTTACATATTCGTTTATAGATTTCACTCTTTTACTGCACAGTTCTGTATGACGTTCACAGGCTTCGTAGGATCAATAGTTATACAGAAGCTGCAGAAAATCATTGAGAAAATAGATAAATAGTGCAATGAACACAAACTACACATAAACACAACGAAGACCGAAATGGTGATTTTCAGAAATGGAGGCAAAACACCGGATGTAAACACCGTTAAGCGAGTGAACACCATTACTGTTGAGCAATTATTCCAAGAGGTTAAAAGTCACCGATATGACCTTCGATGTCAAAGGCAAATGGAACATTAAAAAATACCTTAACAATGGGTATCGAAAAAGCAACCTTTGAAAATGGAGCTCTGTATAACTCACGATAAAGAAAGTAGTAACAATTCCTATCAACAAAACAGGTGAAGAATGGTAAATATTCACTATAATAAAATGTGGATAATAAATATTTTCTATTCGTCCTACAAATGTTGGATGCTTTTATTTATGAACATGAATATAAAGTGTTAAGTGCAATTCATCGGTGAAAATAAAATGGGGTCGTTTCGTTAGAAATCTGTGGAAGATTTTAATAGACAAAATCAGTTACTTCAACTGGACATTGTTTTCGCAGAATTTCTGCTGTTATCAGTGAAATGAGGAGAGGACCTACTGCAGATGGACATAATAAGGTTGCGGAAGATAACATGGTCAACTACCTCAATAATAAGAGGAATATTATTGGAAATGACGTATTACATAAGCATAACAGCCACGAGAAGGCTAATTCTGCTTGGTTTATGCAAATAAAGATTCTTAATATCCAGGTGTTTAATTTGGAATACAAACGTACACAGGCGTTAGTGATTCATTTTTAGCTGCAGAAAGTTGATCCCAAATGCCGGAGAGCGAAAGCACTTAGTGAGAAATTTATTTTCCAAAGATGCAGGTCAATATCTGATTCGATAGTTACCTATAAATCCATTGGCAATTACCAGTGAGTTAAGATACCATTTTCAATGGCAGTTATATAATTAGATATGATCAGTAGAGAGAGTCAAACAGCAAAATACAAACTAGCATTAAGGAATTCATCACACTCTAAGTTATGAGTATGAGGGTTAAAGAGCCACCAGATATATTCACCTGTAGATATACATATATTTTTAAAGTTTATTTCAGCATCATATCCCATTATACTGCATAAGATTACATGATTTATAGTTACCTACATTTTTGACATAAATATTATAGTTCACATAATAAGTATTTATTCATAATACTTTAACATAAATACTAATATAATTAAAATAAGCATTTGTTATATAATAGTTTTCTAAGGTTTAATTGTGGTTTTCAATTGATCAAAATTGACAAAGGGCATAAATGACTAAAGTATTTCTTGATTATAACACTGCAGTCCATTGACCATTTTCTGCCACATCTGGTTTCCAATTTGAAAGTTCTTCGTACCTAGCTGAGTTTGGGTATGTCGACAGAACGTTAGTTTTTCCGTATACAGTTACAATAATTACAGTGAAGTTTGCTGTTAAAGCCACGTTTATCTTCAATCTGTCTTGGACTAATGAATAGCACTTCTTGGTAACTGCTCCTTTAGTTGAAATTGATAATTCCTGTTGCCACTTTTGAGTAATTTTCTTCGATTAATGCTGCACTTTTTGGGATCTTGTAAATGTTTGTTGAACCAGTCCCTTAGGTTGCTTCTTTGGTCAGTTAGTTGGCCAGTTCGTACTAACATGAGCCTTTACGCATTGGAAATGAATAATCCACTCTTCAGTCATGCGTTGCTTGACTTCCCGTCTGATCTCTTGTATAGAGTGCACCAATAGGAACGCCGGATTTGATAAGTTCTTGTATAGATGCACGTGCACATCTGTCACGAGAATCCTCTGCAATGAGCTTCTTGAAATGCCTAACTTCTGTGAACGACGACAAATGGATTTGTTCGGACTCACCGCGTATGACGAGTGCATTCGGGTGTTAGAATGTTTGCAGTGGATTCTGTTGCCTCAAATTTACAGTTGACTCATACGGCGCATTTTTCTTACTCAAGAGCGCACGAAGGCTTCGTACAGTTTTAGCATAACACTCTCATTCTAGGAATGAGTTTTCACAATTAAAACTCGTTGTGCAGCTCTGTAACGCTCCATACCAAGTAACTGCAAGAAACATAGAAAACAGAAACGGTAAGTAGAGTACTGCCAATCTCACAGCAACAAAATGGAGGTCAATTCAAATCCGCCGTTCTTATTGGGACACCCTAATATTATGTAACATTCTTGTCATTGTTTCTCAATAGATCAAGAGTAATTCTGTTATCAGTGTACATAACCATTTTACCTTCTGTATATACACGCACCTCATTTATTTATGCTTAGCATAAATAAATGAACAAAAATTAATATACGTGAAACCTAAATTTACACTTCTTTTCAACTTTCTAACACTTCTCTTACCTCAAAAGTCTACTGACATCTCATTTGAATGTGAAGGAACCACAAACCGAGGAGTATTTTCGTCATTTCTCTCCAGTTTATTTTTGCTGTAAACAGCAAGACCAGCAGCAACTGTTTTTGCTCATTAATTTGGGAGAAACTGCCGCAGTAAAACAGCAAGTACTACCCTACTCGGCCGTATGTTAAACACAATCTTCTTCTAAAGCATGCCAACAGTTTATGAGCTGTTGTTTAGTCCTTTAGCCCAAGATGCCCAACAAGCACTTATGTCTTCACGGTTTAATTAACATATAAGAATGCCCCGTGCATGGTTAACACAGCGCTTTTACTGCTAGCTGCTACTGAAGTTTCAGACGCGTACAAGTTATTTTCCTTCGACCTCGCTGCTCGTGTTATGAGAAGCAAATACTCCAAATAATTAAAACATCAAAGCTGACTATTACATCGGAAAAAAGGAAGTAGGGTTAAAGTAGGCTCATCTCGGAATGAAGTGCAAAATTATGCTACAGATTTTTTAATTATAAATCTAATAATATTAAATTTCAAATTTAAATTATAGTGAAGTGACGCAGGTATGCGAGTATGCGATTCGCGTCCTTTGGTCGTTGGTTTGAATCCTGTAGTCAGCCCTCCTAAGCCATGTATTTTTCGGGGGTTTCCCCGGGTTAATTTCTTTCATCTCCCAAATTTCCTTTCCCTCTATTTCACCTCGCTTCCCATTTTGCTTCAACGCTTGGCTCTTTTAGAGTTTCAACGTGTCGACGGTTGTCTCAGCGCTGTATGGCAGGGAAAAAGGATGCCCTCTGCAAAACTTCGTCACCTGGTGGTGCGGTCACCGGTTTCCGAGGGGTGTACAAGAATATAGGAAAGAACTGGTGTCGGTTGTACTAGACATCGGAGGTGCAAAAAGCCACAAGAGTTGCGTGCTCCAACTCGACGTGGGACGTGATTAGTTTTTCCACGGTTATACCTACTGTGAAATGCACAATGAAAATATTTTTGCAAACGTTAACTTTGATAAACGTGAAGTATATGGAAAAATTAGTTTTCTTAGGAATATCTTGCAGTAGCTACATGAAAATACATCATAGCGTGCAGAGAAAGGCATGTGTATGTAACATATCAGACTACTTTCTGCAGACTGTTTCACTTCAGGCACGCGAGACATTGAAATAAATTCCAGGCAGTCTGAGAGATTTCAAAACATTTTCCTCGGTTATTCGTTTTTAGTTTTCTTTGTTGTTTTCCACAAATTCAGTTATTCCAACATTTGGTATAGCGAAAGAGGAAACGCGGGCACAAGTCTCCTGTTTTACGACACAACTCTCGTTCTGCGTATTAACCATTCAATTCTTCCAGTGAGCGAGCAGAAATACAAAAAGAATGAACCAGAAAAATGTCCTAAAGCGTTTTATCGAAGTTCAAAGAGCTACAGAGCTACAGAAAATGCTAATAGGACGGAGACGGTTCGGCGGCATTCAATTATGCAAAACAAATGAGCAACAGTCGCGTAAAGAGGGGAAGAATCTGGCTCGAGAAGTCAAGGGGATTCTCCAAGGAGTGGTACTTCATCTGCAAAGTGGAGTGGTTGTAAACTTAAATATGCTTCGCTTCTTGCTTTTATTTTACTGTGTATCTTGCAGCATTCTCGAAAACACCATATCACCTTCTATAGTAATTAACATATCTACTTTTTTTAAAGTAACATTTAGAAAAATCTGATGTGTTGCACTCACATGACTTTCTCTACTCTTGTACTAACCATTCTTACAAACTCTTATTCCTATATCTTCTTCGTCTTAGTTAAGATAAACATTTGTACAGATTATCTTATTGCTTATTTCCTTGTAGGTGCAAGGGGAATGTGGGAATACAGTAGGCTTTGTGTGATAGTCAAATCTTTCAAAGCTTTGAGATTCCGTTCTCTTTGCGCACTTAATATATAAAAAATGAACAACGATGTTCCATTTCACGAAAGGTTTAGTTTTCCGAAACTCACACACATAACAAGGAATATCTCCGAAATGGTTCACCCTACAAGAAAATTTATTTGGATATAAATTGTGTATTTTAGCAAGATCTACATTTTTTGTGTAGTATGATTTGGTCTATCTCTAACGGCTTACCAGTTATGCAAAAGTCGTCCAGAGTAAATACGACCACAGGGGCTATAGCCAGAAAATTCAAGATATACATTTCATCTGTCATAAAAATATCTCAAACATATGGCATTTTAATCAAAATCGTTAGGGCCATTTTCAAGAAAATAAAAATTTTCGAAAATTTTCCATGTGAAGGGTAGTTTAGGGTGGGGCTATTTTCTTCAAAATCTTCGTCTCGCATCCTTAAAAGACATCAAACTTAAATACCAACTTTGTTTTTTAACCTACTTTTCGTTCTGGAGTTATGCTGTCCACAGACTGACACACACACACACACACACACACACACACACACACACACACACACACACACACACACACACACACACACACACACGGACCTTTTTCTAAAAATGCTTTTTTTTTCTTTTTTTTTTACTCAGGGGGTCTCAAAACATATATTTGTGGTGAAATCTCGACATCAAATTTTTTGGATGGAATAGAATACTTCGCTATCGAATACTATCGAATATCGTTTTCTAATGACTAGATAGGATATGAGTAGATATAAAACTAATGGGGATAGCTCGTGCACTGCAAGTATTTGATATTGAAATTTAGTATTTTCCAAAGAATTCAAACTTATCTCCCGAAACACTATATACATATGTAAATATTTGATATTTTTTCACTTTCTCAACAATTTTCTAAGTATCTTGATTAAAATATCACAAATTTAGGATATTTACATGACAAATAAAATTTATATTATCTTATTTGCCTGGGATGTTCTTTGAAGTCCTCTTATTTGGAAAGATGTTTGTATAATTTTGTATAAAGGCAAAGCACAAAATGCAGACAAAAACATACTACCTATACATAAGATGTATATATCTTCAAAGCACATTACTTATTTAGAGTAATTTTTTTCATGACGGCGCCGTGGTCGAGCGGTTAGACCGTTCACCTATCCCGATCCCAGGGACCCGAATGTGGTGTTCGTGGTGGACAATGCGGCATCTTGGTGGATTTTCTCCGGGTTCTCCGGTTTCCCCCGCCATCTCATTCCACAGTGTTCCATCTTCATTTCATGTATCATCAGTGTCGCTGTCGCATATAGTAAAAGTGGGCATTAAACACTACCAAAAAGAAGCTAGATTACAGGTAGAGAAAGTCAGGTTAGTGTAACACGTCATGGCTTTAACGTACGGAAACTATCTATCTATTTGTATACCAATTTGTATCACATATAGCTAATTTTATAGAAAAAGGAACAAAATCATACATGACAACACTGCAACGATAGGGTGCACGATCTCCACCTGTAATGTTTTATGCGGCCCAAATCTGGTTCACAATCACCGGTAACGGTAATAATAAGGAGAAAACTGGAATCCGTGTAGTCACATGGAACTGCTCACAACCGAAGGGAAGCTCTCCAGGCCCCGGGATGAAGAAAATAAATAAATAAAATAAATAAAATCTGAAAACTTCCATCCCGGTACCTAATTCCTTACACAGGGACGTGGCTTCCAAATTCCATAGATTTATTAATAAACTATAAAACATATACAAATCTACAAACAATTTTTCAGATAAGAAAATTAAAATAAGATATTAAAGAAAAGTAAAAAGAAAATAAACGAAAAGAAAAAATAAAATAAAATAAACTACCAATTGAAATACAAAATAAATATACAAACAATACTGGAATCCAGTTAATCTTCTACTAAAATAAAAATAACAAAAAATTTTAATTCATAAACCTACAAATCTATAATACAAAATACCGGTAACCGATATTACAAATACTGGTATCCAGTATTTCAAAAAGAATAATTTTTACAACTAATTAAATCAATTAAAATATACAAATACAAAAATTACACACAATTCTCCAAAAAATTTCAAATTATTCCAAAACATTTCTCTAAATTCATAAAATTAACCAACCACTAATTTCAACTCACTAACAATTTTCAAAACAAAATTTACTATTCTTTCAAATTCAACCCCGGGAAGAAGACTTGGCCAAGCTTTAACTTTCTCGTTCTCGTTACCTGGCACGGCATTTTAGATTAGACTTTTCGCTGTAGAAATTATTCAAGACCGCCGTGCCATGAAACATCCGCTAGAGTTATCTGCAGTCGCAAGCTAGAGAAAATATCACTGGTCAGTTAAAACAAAATGAATTTCCAAAGCGCAATATCGACCCCCACTTTACTATCGATATGATGATCGATAACCGTGTTCCGTTCTTGTTTCTGTGTTGATTATCGTTGCCTGGTGGTGTATTTATTAGGGTTGTGCGAATTATCCACAAGGGTTATGTCCGAATAGTTATTTCATTGATTACCTTCTTCATGCATGTTTCTACTGAACTGGTGTCTGTGAATGAGAGAGACAGCCAGCTATCTGGCGCCAGGTCCCCGCGGTGACGAGCTCCTGCCTTCCTGCCTTCCTCCCAATCTCCTTGTCGATACAGATCCTCAAGGATTACGGACCCTAAATGCCATCTCTCGCTTTGTCATTCATTGTCGGCATCGAGGAGGTTCCCGTAAGCGACTTGCTCTCCGCACTAAATTGTTATTGGTGCATTTCTTGACATTTACTTGCCAGTCGAAGAGTATAGCGAACAGAGGGGAGTAATTTCGTATAAACTCTCTTCCTCCAGAGACATCGTCTCTGAGGACTTCGTCGTCCTTAGAGGCCTTAAAAGATTATTTTTGTCCCTAACCTCTGCATAATTTTTACTTTCTCTACCACGTGCATAGTAGATAGAGAAGTATTGTATTCCATCCCAAAATACCATATCGGGATTACACTTGAAATAGAAGTATACGTTTTGAGGTCCCATGAATATGAAAAAAGTTCTTTAGAAAGAGTCTGTGAGAGAGTGAGTGTGTGAGTGAGTGAGTGAGTGAGTGAGTGAGTGAGTGAGTGAGTGAGTGAGTGAGTGAGTGAGTGAGTGAGTGAGTGAGTGAGTGAGTGAGTGAGTGAGTGAGATTTAAGGTCCCGACGACTTCTTGTTTCACTATCTTCCAAATGCGAAACGAGGGTCCTGAAGAAAATTGTCAAAATTTTGGTTTTCTGAAAAAATCGCTCTAAAGATTTTGATTAAAATACAAAATACCTCATGTTTAAGATATTTTCGTAATAAATGAAATGTGTATCTTGAATTTTCTGGGAATGTCCTTAGGATTACTCTTCACTCTGGATGACTTTTGTATAACTAGTAAACCGTAAGAGGTAGACAAAATCTAACTCACTAAAATGTAGATCTCATTAAACCATACAATTTGTCAGATACTTTGTTTCTTGTGGAATTAACCATTTACAAGGTATTCCTTATTATTAATCTGAATTTTCCAATAATTGTTTTCGCCAAATGTGAAGTCGTTCTCCACTCCCCTCCTGGTTATACAAAGAGAACGTAATTTGAAATCCATCACGCAGCGACCAGTTCTTGCGACATTGCCTACATTTATTTATATTAATTATATTGATATAAATATTATATATTCCATATATATTTATTATAATTTACTGAGGTGACAATAAAACCTGTACAAAGAAGGCAATCTGTATGAAACACACGAACAGCGCTTCTTGATGCGTGTGACATTTGATCTTGGAGTCTTTCTATGATAATCCAACTACGCGTGAAATATTGGCTTCAAAGAATAAATTGTAAAAGGGCAACATGTGGCCGGTCAGACTTAAAGGCATGTGACGCGAGCAAAAGATCCAATCACTTGAAAGTGTAAAATTGAATGGATGTTCCAAGAAGACAGATTTCACACTTGTAGTTCATAATTAGAAAGTCGACGCGACCAGGCGTGTGAGGCAGAGAGGGTGTCATTTCTTGATTCTGATTCATACCCAACACCCTCGCATTGCACCCCAGTTTACATTCAGTCACAATCTTGGCTCAATAACGTCATATGTTCAAATGCCATAATGACAGGTTTACATACCTAAATGAGAAATTATTTAATTTCAAACATGGGCAGTGTTTCACAAAATAAATAGAATAATAGTCCATGTAATAACTTACAGGAAAGTCTACTGTACAATGGTCACATTATTTTCTCTGCTCATCACCTATTAATTAATAAATAAATATTTTCTTGTTTAACGACGCTGTCAATTGCCAGGATCACATCAGCGTCGCCGGTGTGCCGGAATTTTATCCCGCAGGAGTTCTTTTACATGCCAGTAAATCTATGTACTGACATGGAGCTGTCGTTTTTAAGCACACTTAAAAACCATCGGCCTGGGCCGGGTTTGAACCCGCGACCTTGGGATCCGTAGGCCAGCGACCTATTAATTTCACATAATTCGTAAAAGATACTAATTTAAACGTTTTTATTATCTGTGTATTTGATAATGCCTAATAACGTGTAGGATATCGACCAATCATGGACGTTTCTCTTGCAATATGCTTGCAAGAATTCTACCTTATAAAATGAAATATCAGCTTGAACCATAATAATATCAGTGTGCATTGATTAATAGGCAGTCTCATCCAATTGTGTTAAATATTTTCAATTTCAAAATAAATGCTGCTAATGAAAAAGGAGTACTTATTCTGTGTCTGATTTTAGCTAATTTTGAGATCAACTATTTTTTCATTCCCACTGTTGGTAGCATCGGTTACTATTCTGTATTATAGTTGACTGTTTATTCGTTTAAACTGCCATGACAGTTGACAGCTGACACAATGTTGATTTGATTTTAAACCACATAAGTAAGAAACTAATATTGTTTTTAAAATATGTTACATTTTAGTCATGCAACAGTTCATGTCAACATAAAAATTTTAGACCATAGCTACCTAACAGTCGATAAACATATACAGTTCACGATATAATTCAAGTACAGTATGCATGAATTCATAGAAACAAAATAACATGATTCACAATTTCTAAACGCACTGTTGCCAAAACCGAAACGAATAGTAGCGAATATTTTGGAAATAGTATGCGTAAAATGCTTTACTTGATATCACTTGTTTATTTTAATGAAAGCTATATCTTTTGTATGAAATTAAAAAGGTATTAGCAGAAAATTGCAGAAATACAATTAATCATCATTCAAATAATTCAGACTTATGATAATGAAAAACGCTAAAGCCATGTGTAAGGAAAACAAAAACTACGAAAACTTTTTAATGTAAGGGGTTTGTTGCATTAGAGGAATGTTATAAGAAAAAATATTTGCCTTGGAGCATGCTTAAAAGGCGTCAAACCTAAACATGAAGTATTATTCCAATTAGGAGGTATTTCATGCTCAAGAAGCTGCTGTCTACTGGAAGTCCTGATGCTTCTGTAATAAACATCTGCTACTGTAATAAACATCTTCAGGGGCATGGTCGATATCTTCTGAATGAACGTTCAGACGCAGATGATCTGAAAGTAACGTTTAGCTGTTGTAATTCTAATTCCGAGCTTAAGGCTTACTAATGAGTAAGTACGAAGTTTGTCTGACTTTTCTTTTTTGAGTTATTGTTCATAAACACACACATTCATACACAAAATAAAGGTGTTTTCTAGAAATTGTTATTTTTATTCACGGAACCGTATGCATTTGAAATCTCGAAAACCGAATTTGGGTAGAATGTAATGCAACAACAATAACAATAATAATAATAATAATGATAATAATAATCACAATTTAATATTAACATGGGAAAATAATATCTGGTACAGTACTAATAAATAAAGCATCGCTCCATATGCTGAGAGGAGATTGCTACTGCCTACAAAGCAGAATACCCAGGATCGATTCTCTGTATTAGCATGGGAGTTTTCTCACGGTGGGAGGTCCAGAAAGTGGTGCACTTAGCTTCATGAGGCTCTGGCGACCAATTGAGGAGCTACTCGACTGAAATGAAGGGGATTCTGGTCTCGAAAAATGTGCATAGACGGCAAGCAGCATGAAGCTATGCTTGAACTCGATGGAATACTGGACATACTGAGTGCATCGTGGCTTCAAGTGACAGTACTCGTACAGCTTAAGGGGTATAAACATTAGTAATATTCTATAATTAATTTCTCGACATGGATCAACCACACAAAATTGTAATTCAAATATTAAAGCACTGTTCTTTCATACCAGATGAACATAATTCAACTTCACAAAACTAATTTACATGCCTAATTTACTCATTCAAAGTAGCTATGAGTAAAACAGGTTTATCCCTAATATATTGATAATTTTAAAGGTATTTCAATTGTGTTGTTGTTTTTTTTTTTTTTGTTGTTTTTTTTTTAACTTAAGCTCTTGTTAAGGAAATGATTAGGCTTCTATCTGGATAAATAATATTACAAATTTATTTTCAAATAAAATTACCAAAGCAATATTATTTAATTATGCATTCTATTTCAGAAAACCTATCAAACAGAGGAGTATAATTCTGGTTAGTTACCTTGATCATCCATACAATAACAAGCACAAAAATAATCATTTAAATTCCTTCACTAGTTTTTGAATTGTTGATTAAGGTTTAGAAAAATGCAATTTGTGAGATTTGAGCTTTAAACTATTTTAGGTGTGTTTTATTTATGTGCAACTTGCTACAACACCTTGCCATTTAAATCATTAGTATCCAACTAATGCATATATTTAAATGTTATTTTTTCAAAATACCTTCAGTGTTTGCTGCATTTAATCACATATTTTTAAAAATTTATTTTTTGGAAAATTTAAGCTGTACCTACCCCTTAATAAAGTCAAAATCCTTTCTGCGCTTCCCTTAATTCTCTTTTCCCCTAATGTAAACTTTGAGTTGCGATAAAAGCGATATAAACACTCCAACATGATAGATTCATAAGGTTTCGTCACTGTGAAAAATATGTAGTTATAAAGCAAAGGATTCTCCACTCTATTTGTTATTTAGAATTTACATGCATTTCAAATATATCAACTCTGTTACGTAATATATTTTATTAATTAGTTTATGAAAATACAAATGAGTACAATTCTCTTCAAGTGTACAAGTATATATCATCATGTTAAGCAAGGAACTATTTTATATCGTAAAACAATTTTCATGACGGCAGCCAATGAGAGGTGATTAGTGCACGTGACGGTTAAAGATAGGAGCAAAGTTATATGTAGACAGTGCAACTTGTACACCGATGAAACAGGTTAGATATAACTATACCACAAGCACGGATTAGTTTACTGTGCTTGAGTTGTCATGGATAGTAGTGCAGAGGGAGTGGCAGTTATGCGGCCTTCGCGACCTGGGGCGCTACTTCTCCATCAAGTAGCTCCTCAATTGGTTCCCCCGGGACTTACGAGGCTCAGTGCACCCCGTGCCAGACCCCCCAGCGGGGTTAAAGTCCCCATGCCGGTACCGGGGATCGAACCCGAGTCCTCCGCGCCAGGGGCTACTGCACTACGGAGGCGGTCAAGCCAAAACAAATCGATATAAATGCGACACAACACTCGATATATTACCTCACTGTTTATACTTCAAAATGTTTCAAAAACAAACATTAGTACTTCTCATGACGCGTTTATTTTGGTTGATATTTTATTAATCCAAAGAAATAATGTATATAAATAAGTAATTGATAAGTAATAACATTTTACATTTAAAATTATATATGTATACATATTTTCAAATCAAAATACTTCCATTTTATGTGAACTGTTTACAACATGTTATATCTAACACAAATAGCAGATGTTCATTGTGAAATACAATGTGTTCTTTCATCTAATTGTTTTTAATTCGTCTGTTACTTCCCCATGACATACTTTTATGGTTGTAGAATTAATTTTACAGTGCCCACCAACATATTTTCTAAAAGCCAAAACAGTAAATTTGCAGTTTTGATTTAAACGACGTCTGTATTACAAGAAGGTGCGTTCGGGGTCACATGATGTGATGAAGGCAAAGCGTAAATGCAACAATGTACTTTGCTATTCTAAGGTGGATTGTTTCCCTGCAGCGTATACTTGGTTGCAAAGTTTGACATATCCACTTTTACGTAGAACTGCAATGAGGTAGGACCCACTCTCGTATAGATATGCCTCTCTGAATTCTTTTTATACCTCTTAAATAAATAATCACGTTTTAAACAATGTTTTTATGCATAATAAAGCTATAGTTATTGATTGTGTGTCATAAAATACCCCTTAAAAGATTAGCCTAGATTAATTTAATTTTTAGATTTGTGAAGGTGGACATCGGTGATCGTTGTGCATTCACCAAATCATTGTTAGTGTTATGAAATGGTAGAACATGGAATAAGATGTCATACTCTCCAGAAAAGAACCAAAGACATAGAAGATGCAAAAAATGCAGGTAGATTTCAACAGGAATCCTGATCTGTGTCAGGAATGGCGAAACCGAAAGGAACGAAGTGATCTTGATGTACGTCGTGTCTATGTGAGAACAGAAAAACAAATCGAACTTCTGATGACTGGTAACTTTGTATACAGAGAACATATTACAAAAAAAAGTGTAATAAATGTAATTCACCAATCGCATGAGTTAAGCTGTGTTTAGAAAAGAACAGTGAAATGACAAAAAATGTTATGACACCAGTAATATTTTTAAACTTTAAGTTTCTGTGTGTGTGCGTGCATGAGTGCGTGTGTGTGTGTGTGTGTTTGATTATTATTAAAATATCTGTCCTCTAGTGAGAACATGGACCACATGGATACAGAATATTGAAACAGAAGTACAACAAAAATAATTTTAAAACAGCAACAAATAACTTTAACAATTAATCCAAGAACTAATAATACGAATTTATAGCAATATATAACAATAATGAGCAATATAATAATGGCAATGTTTGACATTGCGTTTTAATTTATTATTATTTTTATTTATTTTTTTTTTCACTTAATTTCTGTAAATTTTCTTGTTTCTTTCATATATTGTGTTTTATAAAAGTAAAGTAACAAAAACTGAACTATTTTCACGTTTACCAATTTTTAATATACCTATCATATCCACTTTTAAAAAGAAAAAGTAAGTTGGGGTCATAAGTGACCCCATAAAGAATTTATGAAATTTAGGGAGAAACATTGCACAAGGTTTAACGTGAAGTCATCCGTCTCCCTCCCATCCGTGTCCAACTTTCACTGCCTGGTTATATGCAACACTTTTGGTCATTGGCAAGCATTTTCATAGTACATTTGCAAATACAACACTTGCATTGACCTCATGGCCTTACCTTGTTCTGCTGTGCCTGATAATGAGATCTTTAAGCTGAGTGTACTACAAGGCTTGAGTCATTGTCTAAACTTAGATCTCTATGTTAGAAATGCCCTGATGAGTTATATACATTATTCATATATCTTATTTTAGGAATACCCTATCGTAATAGGATTCCTTTTCTCTCTCTCTCTCTCTCTCTCTCTCTCTCTCTCTCTCTCTCTCTTTTTTTTACCTTCTCTACTACGTTTAGTAAAGTAGAACTAACCCGAAAATTCGATATCGGGATTTCAGCGGAAATATATGTTTTGAGGCATTTTTAGAAAAAGGTCCACGTGTGTTTGTGTGTTAAAAACCAAAGTTGGAATTCAAATTTAATGTCTTTCAAGGATGCGACACGAAGGTTTTGAAGAAAATAGCCCCACCTTAAACTACCCTTTACCTGGAAAATTTTTCGAAAATTTTAATTTTCTTGAAAATGGCTCTATACTACGTTTAGTAGTATATACGTAGTAGAGAAATTAAATATACACATTTTCAATACTTGATCTTTCAAATTTATGTTGTAGGATTTGTCTAGGAATATAAATTTAGGGACCGAAATTTAGATCACGCTGTTTCGACGTGCCGTGCTTTACTTTGACCGTCGAGTTCTTAAGGGAAATGGTTTGACCCAAGTGTGCATTTCTCTGTACCTGTTCCAAAGGTTCGCTGCCTACTAGGAATCTTATGTAGGCACTTTCTGTGAAACCTCAGTATTAAATGTTGAAATCGACAGGTAAATGGTAGAGACATTGTAGAATCTTGGGTATTCTTACAGCTTGACTCTGTGAGACGTTTATGAGACGTGCTAGAAGAAAAATTTAAAATTTAGCGAAAAGCTAAAACGACTAGTGTCACTGATGCACTGAGCTGGTCTCCCAATTAGCGTAACCATTCGCATAATACCAGAAAGTAAGTCAACTGCAAGTCTGCATCCCCCTTGCCGTGGTAGCGTTTTACAACGGGGAAGGAAAAGGGTTTAATTCCATTTCAGTATAAAATGCCATCTCTCCAGCTGTCTGTCAGGGGTGGCGAGTAACAAAAACCTACCACCACAATATCGTCACGCACTCAAGGAGATGACGCTTTGATTGTTAGGGGATCACAGCTTGAGGACACATGGTGTTCAGGTGCATCGGCCCTTTAATTAGACAACAGCTTCCTCTAAATTACCTTCAATAGTCTGTATAGTTGAGACAGCACGCTCTGCGTAACGTGGATATAGTAATAGTGATAGTAATAATAATAATAATAATAATAATAATAATAATAATAATAATAATAATAATAATAATAATAATAATAATAATAATAATAATAATAATAATAAATAATAATAATAATAATAATAATAATAATAATAATAATAATAATAATAATAATAATAATAATAATAATAATAATAATAATAATAATAATAATTCGAGCGTTCGGCTTTTTGGTTTCTCTACCTAGAGACCCCGGTTGGATTACCGGCTGGAGTTGAGAATTTTCCTTAGCCAGAATATGTCCTATCTCCACATAGTCTGGAAGTGTGAATGTGAAAGCAAATTTTTGTGTGTTTAATGTTAAAGATGATAAAAATCAACGTTAAAAAGCACTACAGTTCAGTATTATTATTATTATTATTATTATTATTATTATTATTATTATTATTATTATTATTATTATTATTATTATTATTATTATTATTATTATTATTATTATTATTATTATTAATTATTATTAATTATTATTATTATTATTATTATTATTATTATTATTATTATTATTATTATTATTATTATTATTATTATTATTATTATTATTATTATTATTATTATTATTATTATTATTATTATTATTATTATTATTATTATTATTATTATTATTATTATTATTATTATTATTATTATTATTATTATTATAGCTAAGTTATGGTTTAGATCTTACACGAAACTGCATTAATCTTTCCAAATGAAGAAGACACCTCAGGCTATTCCCATAAAAAGGAAATTAATAGATGTATTATATTCCAAATTGCAGTGCCACGGTAGCTCTAGTACAGCCATGGGAAATCGATTGAGGGTTTTAGGAGAGAAGAATATTTCTAAATTCTACGTCGTGCTGCAGCGCCGTTTACACAAGTCGATTTCCCAACATGCATAAATTATTTTGTTGATTAAGGACGCTGCCAATTACCAGGATCATATCAGCGTCACTTGCATTACATACTCGCAAATACAAATGCGTGTGGCGATTCAAAAAACATGCTATCTGTGTGTTCAACAGACAATAACATATGGAACATAGACTATCAATAAAGTCAGTTGTATGTTGGAAATATCGACTTTGTAAACCGCTGAGCAAGACGACGTGGGTCTTATAAATATTTTGCTCTCCTAATGCGCTCAATCATTTTGCCCGTGGCTGTACAATCGGCAGCCTACCCCGCTGGAGGTGAACATATCCCCCTGGGAGACTCGGAAGCTGGAGACCACACCCGAAGGATGGAGGTCTACGGAGAGCATCCTGTTCCCCTGCCATGTAGTGCCCGGGACCCTGTCAACGCCAATTAACCCTAAAAGAACTAGTCGAAGCTGTGACTGGAGCTGAAAACAGGAAATTATAGGAATCTAATGAACCTCCCGAATATTCGTCTAGTTATCCGAGAAATCCTCCAAAAACCCATGGATCAGGAAGGTTGGCCACGAGAATTCTCCCACGACCTCCCGAATGCGGACCGCAGACGCTACCTCCTGAGTCATCCCGTTCGATAGGGTATTTCAAAAGTCCCGCATATTTTCTGCTACAGCTAAGTGGCACAGGAATGCGACTAGCTAACTGAGACCATATGTAGGCAAGTTACACAAAGGTGACTAGACAACCAATGTTATCTGTTTGGCTCATACTGAATCATCTAAAGCAATTATTGTGGTTATAACAGAAACTTTAGATTAGGCTTAAAAAGTCAATGGCATATCCGGTATTTAAACTACTTCCCATTTCCGTCGAATTACTCTAACCAGCTGAGCTACCGGGCAACATGATGGCAGTGTATTAAATTCCCCAACTGACTCGCATTTTTTCAGTAAACTACAAGGAGCTCTCAAATTAATTCATGGATCTTTGGCAGATACTTAAATACCAATATTGGTATGCAGGCAACTTCTGGTTTTTAAGATCTGTTGTTCACAGATCACACACATACACAAACGCGCCTTTTTCTAAAGCTTCATTTTTTTTATTCTGTTCATTTTAAAATGCGTATTTCCAGTGAAATCTCGATATCGAATTGTTTGGTGGAATGCAATGCTTCCTCTACTTACTATAGGTATAGATAAGTAATAAAGTAAAAAAAATACTTTCTGAAGCACAGAAGGTTAAAAGAGTTTCATATGTTGCAATATGTTCACAATGATACATAAACGTGTACAAGAAAATACACCAGTGGAGTTAAAGCTTAATTAACTATTACTACAGCACTGTAAAGGCAAAGGCATGTTAGAACTAGTATCCTTATTTCAGGTGCTCGTTGTGACAAGCAGCATTGCACAAAAATTCGCAACGCATGTGGATCCCTCTTGCGCTGAAGAGTTTTGCTCTTGAATAATAGGGCAAGCGTCGGCAGCACTTCAATTTGATCAATGAAATTTAATAATTCCGTGCCTCTTTACACACAATGCATGTCAAAGTGTCAAGGAGTCCACTACCCTCCATCTGAGCATCCAACTGAAAGACCACAAATTCCACCCCGTAAGAGTTTAATAACCAATTTCAATGCAGCGTTACCAAATCTGGCAGCCACTTAACACTAGGTTCTACCGTGGCCATATGCTAGCAGGTCCAAAAGGGTGAGGAAATGTACAGGCTGCTGGCTTCTGGCTAAGTTCAGCTTTCTACTGAAACAACGTCTACACTAGCTAAATTGCAG
This sequence comes from Tenodera sinensis, assembly GCA_030765045.1. NCBI lineage: Eukaryota > Metazoa > Arthropoda > Insecta > Mantodea > Mantidae > Tenodera > Tenodera sinensis. The sequence goes on from CM060970.1 coordinate 90,987,718, forward strand.
CCCAAGCATCAACAAATTTAGTATTTTTACTTACTCAAGCACGTACTTACAAGAAGCAGATGAAGTGATGTATTCATCATCATCGACACCAAGATAGGCCAGGTTGGCCTGTTTCGGCTCAGAGATCGTCTTTCCAGCGACGTTTAGGTCTTCCAACACTACTGTTACCTTCAGGTTTATATCCTGCAACTATTCTAGTTATCCGTCTTATGTGATCTGCCCAATTCTGTTTGTATATAAATATTTTACTATTTAAGTTATATATGTATATTTTAGTTGTTCTCTGATTGTGTCATTCCTCACGTGATCTAGTCGGGTATATCCAGCAATGCTTCTTAAAAACTTCATTTCTGCTGTTTCCGCCATTCTTCTATCCCTTCATTGCCCAATTTTCGGAGCCTTAAGTCAATAATGGTACTGCCATCACTTTATAAAACTTTATCATAGTTTCATATCGAACTTTATTTTTCAGAGTTCGTTTAAGTTTTCCACATATATTCTGAAATTTATATAATTTTTGTTTTATATCTCTATCATCATAAAATGAAATATTAGATCCCAGATAACTAAAATGTTGTACTTGTTTTATTGCTTTATCTTTAATTATCACTTTTTATCTTATCTGATCTTTCCCTAGAAAAGCCATAGTCTGTTTTTTGTGTTGAATGCGTTGAATTTAAGTTGTAATTAATAATTATTTTTTTCCAAGTGCTCATTGAAGCATATTTTCATTTCCAGCAAAGACTACTTGATCATTAGCAAATAAGATTGTATTCAAATTAGTAGAATTAAGTATAAAAGTATTTCTCAGTTGGGATTGCCATTCCTCAATTGCTGCGTCTATGCATATGTTAAAAAGTGTAGGCGACAATGGGTAGTCCTGTATTACTCCTAAATTTATTAATGCTTTTTCATGCTCTGCATTTCATCCTTTATCTATGCTGATGATCGTATTTTCATACATCTGTCGTATCATAGCAGTAAGATGTTCTGGGTATATTTTGTCACACATTATTTTCCAAATTTTTTTGCGAAGAACTTTGTCAAATGCTTTTATATAATCAATAATAGTGATGTATTCCACCCCCAAAAAATTTTACTGATATTTCATCGGAAACACACATACGTTTTAAGACTTCCAGACCCCCCCCCCCCCCCAAAAAAAAAAAAAAAAAAAAAAAAAGCCTCGGAAATGGTTATCTCCACTCTATGTCATTCACTTATCAAATGAATACAATTAATGTAATTTGAAAAAGGACAGTTCATTTTTTAGTCTCAGTTATATAAAAAAGGTGACAAAAATTGGAATAGAAATCAAATAAGGAAAATTGAAGCTATCAACAGTGAAGCAACAAGATTCTAAAGTAAGAACAAATTAGAAACTAAAAACTTCACTTATCTTAGTAATGTTGCATGTTCTTTTTGAACAAGCTGGTTCAAAAAGAACATGCAACATTACTAAGATAAGTGAAGTTTTTAGTTTCTAATTTGTTCAAGCTGGTTCAAAAATAACATGCAACATTACTAAGATAAGTGAAGTTTTTAGTTTCTAATTTGTTCTTACTTTAGAAGTTTGTTCAAAAAGAACGTGCAACATTACTAAGATAAGTGAAGTTTTTGGTTTCTAATTTGTTCTTACTTTAGAAGCTTGTTCGAAAAGAAAATGCAACATTACTAAGATAAGTGAAGTTTTTAGTTTCTAATTTGTTCTTACTTTAGAAGCTTGTTCAAAAAGAACGTGCAACATTACTAAGATAAGTGAAGTTTTTAGTTTCTAATTTGTTCTTACTTTAGAAGCTTGTTCAAAAAGAAAATGCAACATTACTAAGATAAGTGAAGTTTTTAGTTTCTAATTTGTTCTTACTTTAGAAGCTTGTTCAAAAAGAACGTGCAACATTACTAAGATAAGTGAAGTTTTTAGTTTCTAATTTGTTCTTACTTTAGAAGCTTGTTCAAAAAGAAAATGCAACATTACTAAGATAAGTGAAGTTTTTAGTTTCTAATTTGTTCTTACTTTAGAATAGAAATCAAGTTTGTACATTTATGACAGTTGGGCTATTTGATAGAGATTTGAAATATGTATTTTCTCCATCGTTACCACTAGCATGACAATGTTGAACTGTAACTTTGACATGACACTAGAGACCTGAGTTTCATTAATATCTGTATTTTGGTAGAAGTTGACACTTACACCCATGTTCTTATTTCACTGTTCATATGTATATCTCAATAGCACCAAGAATATAACTAAAATTTTTAGAACCTTACTATAAACCTCTGAGCCATGATGCATAGGCTGAAATACTGTGTAACATTTTTCCCTGGACACTAAAGTCGGCATAAAAATAGTTTGTAGTTGAATTTAATCACTTGATTGTTCCACGAGGCTCGCTTAAAGCTGTGCAGAGTTTAAAAGAAAGCGAACAGATATTTCCTCTAATTTTTAACATAAAGTCACTGAGCCTCGCAAAACTCGCCTTTGACATATGTCATATCGGCGACATTTTACCTTTGAAACAATCTCTAACAGTGGTGTTAAACTTTGGGTTAATATTACTTTTGATTATTACATTAAATTCACACACACAGACACACACACACACACACACACACACACACATTTACTCTCATGCATACTTCTGGACCAGGACAGGGAAACTGGTGCTCACTGAGCGCAACCTACTCATAGCCTTGCACTGATAACTGCATGTTTAGGAGGTAAAAAAAAATTAAGGTCGATCAAGCTATTCCGTGGGACACCCATGCCTATTCTAGACTCTAGGGAGCATGGGGAGTAATCTTGACTAAAGAAAAGTTACCACCATCCATCCGGGAATCGAAGTCTGAACCCCTGTATTTAAAGGTTAGCACGCTAACTTGCTATTGAACATCCATACAATCACAATTTGTACGGTGTACCTCTGTCAAATTGTGTCACACAGATGTCCTATGTCGCAAATCGGTTAAATTAAATTATTTTGTTGCTTTAACCACGCTGTCAATTGACTAGATCACAATAGTGTCGCCGGTGTGCCGGAATTTTGTCCCGCAAGAGTTATTTTACATGCCAATAAATCTACTGACATGGAGCTGTCGTTTTAAGTACACTTAAAAACCATTGGTCTGGGCCGGATTTGAACCCGCGACCTTGGATCAGTAGGCCAGCATCTAACCAAGACCGACTCTCAAATCAGTGGTTAATAAGTCAGAGATGATAGAGATTCTGCATAATAAGTTGTAGCGTAGATAAGGCAAATACAAGTTAGTCAGAAACAATTTTAACCTCGTAAAAGCTTGAATTCATCGTCACTAGAACTTACCAAGCTAAATCTGCTAGCAAAAACTCTCCAGCTTGTCTGAACGTTCTGGTAGCTGATTATATCCAACATGAGAAGTGGGATCCTTACTCCCAAAAGACAACTACAGTGCACCCAGAATCTGTAACAGACGCGTCTGATCAAATAAGATCTGGAATGGATTGGTAAAATGTAAAATCATTAGGAGTTTTGAAGTTTCTCACTGAACTGTTTCACATATTAACAAATCTTAGATTTATGGTGAATAAATATTCATCTTTGTGAAAGGACTGTATCTTAGTATAGATATTTTGAACATGAACGGGATTTTATCTGCAGAATCACAAGCCTGGGTGCTTTACAAAATGTGTTACGTGACCATATCAGGCCAGATAAAGTGTAAAAACCAATATCAATATTTGTTTTATTTTTATGGCAAATTGTTGTAACAAGTCAGTGTTTATATCTGTATTGCAGTGCAGGTTTGTGTAAAATATTCATTAATGGACTTATCAGCCCAAAGGTAATTTATAGATACTTCTTGCACATAAGACATTCCTCTTCTCTGAATGAGAGATAAAGAACGTACTTGTAGCATTCATCCGAAGAAAATTATACTTTCTGACTTTATGTAAGGACTATGTCGTCTTCAGTATTGCAGCGCTGCCGGGAATCACATTGCAATTTATTGTTTTTATATTTTTACATAAATATGGAGATGGATCCAGAATATTTTCTGCATTTTGATGAGTTCTTTATGGACTTTAAAAGTGGACATATCCATTCTTTCTATCCCATATAACCCATAGGATAACTTCTGATAAACAGTGTTCCAAAGCTTTTGTCTAAGAAATTTCTGACACGCAAAGTAAGCATTTCAGGAACTATAATAGACTGTATTGCACTTCTTGCACAGAATGGTACTATTAGTCTGGTAGTGACCACCTATATGATTTTATTCTAAGTTCCAAGGAATTTGAGCGTAAGCTAATTATTCTTTTGTGTGCACAGAATGCCTACTTTGATACGCAGCTTCTCTTATTACTTACAGACAGCTGTTTTTCTCCCCATTTTCCCTAGTGTGTCGTTATATGATTCCACATTTACGAAAATTAGGGGTTAACTGAAAGCTGAAATTAGATCACCCTACAGAATGCCATATCAAAAAAGGGCAGCAGACAAATGGGGGTGTTAAATGGTGGCTTCTTCGGATTAAGGCGGGAACCAGTAAGTAAAATGTGTATTTAATAAAATTTATATACTGACTGACTTACTCTGTTTACCGTCTTCGTATGGAAGCCTGACACCCCTCAGAACTCACAGGCCACCGCCTGGAGTCAGATGCTCGGTATAGAGTGAGAAAGGTGGTGAAATGAAATAAGGGCGAAATGGATGAAAGGAAAGATGATTATGGTGCAATTAGTGGAATGAATGGCAAAGGAAATAAGAGAACCCGGAGAAAACGCACCCAGACGCCATTTTGTCCATTATAAATCCCACATAGGAATGGAGCCCTTGGTGAGAGACATTTAAGTTATGTAGGTTATGTCATTGCAATAATTTTAATTTCACCTTAGCTTCGCCCAGTAAGGTCCTCAAGTTATATAGACTCTGTCATTGCATTTATTTCAATTTCAGCAAGGCGTCATTAAGGGCCTTAAGTTATATACGAGGGGTATTTTTAAAGTAACTACCGATAATGTTTTAAAAAATAACAGAATATTATTTTCCAAATACTTTATTACCATTCATAACCTTATACCTTTCACTACCTCTACACTTAGTTACCGCCCTTATTTAGCCACTTATGTAACGGAAACCAGCTTTTGTAAGCCTTTGTCAAAGAATGATGCCGCCTGTGATAAAAGCCAGGTCTACAATTCTTTTTTAACATCGTCGTGGTTGAAATGATTTCCACCAACGAATTTCTTCAGGTGAAGAAACAGATGAAAATCCCTTGGTGCCAAATCGAGCTATAGAGAGGATGGTCAAATTTTCCCCAAACAAATGGTACGATCAGATCTTGAGCTTAGGCTTTGTGAGGCCGGGCGTTGTCATTCATTGTTCCCCGATAATCCTCACACAATTGGGGATGTATGTTCTCTGATACAACATTTCTCGTATTCAAACAACGAATCACAGATCCGACTTCACAGTCGGCGGGTCGTTCCATTGTTTTGAACATTTGAAACGCTCAAACAAAAGGAAAAAGACAGTCCTAACTGCATCTAGCTTCCTAATAATGGAGAAAGAGATCGCTCATGCTCAAAATCTCGACTGCAGCGCTGCAGTGGCAAAATATTTAAACGGTACTTACTTTAAAAACACGCCTCGTAGATTGTCACTGCATTTATTTCAACTTCAGAAAAGTTTCACGCATTTAGGCCCCCAAGTTATATAGATTATGTCACTGCATTTATTTCAACTTCAGCGTAGCTTCACACATTAGGACCCTGAAATTATATAGGTTATGACGTGCAATGATTTCGGTTTAAGCATATCTTCACTCATCAAGGCCCTCAAATTCTACAGGTTTATGACACTGCAATAATTACTAGTTCAGTATAGCTTTACATTTTAAGAGGCTAAAATTGTATAAGGACACTGCATCTTTCAATGTATTTACATAAATCTGTAGCCATCTATAGGTTTCCATTTATTTCCAAAGTGGGTCTGCAGTAGCTTTGCAGCATCCAACAGTTTCTTCTTTTTGATGGTAACCCATACGGTATTATTTCTGCCTCAATGATTTCCAAACCTTTCCCTCTTTTCAGAAAGGGAGCTCCAACATCTACAGTATAATGGACTCCCCACAAACTTTATTTTGTTTACTTGTTGTTCTCGTGACGCTTATTCTGTTTACTTTATATACCTATCTGGAAATGAAGCCAAATAGAGATGACCGAGCGATTCATAACATAATACTCATAAGAAAAACATGGCACATTGACCGATTTTGCTCTAATACACAAACATCTTGAACTCTCCTTACTTTGTTCCTTTGGTTTTGTATATATAAATGTGTTTTATGCTTTCTGTGTAAAATTTTATACCGCATATAATGGTCTATTTTCATAGTATGTGTCTTTCCATATGACTTTTTTGTAATCACAACTTTAATCAAAGTTTTTATACACCCCAATTTCATTGTTTTTGTTGTTTTCTGTTATTTATTAATGCTATTTATTAATGTAAAGTTAATCTTAGTTTTTAATCAATATTTCGCGCTCTGAGTCAAGGGGCCATTGTTTCTAATACCGCGACTCATTTCCCAATGTCAGTGGTTGCATTGTTTAGTGTAGTAATAAAATAGTGGCTACTTAGCACAATAAAGCGTTCGGTAAATGGTCAATTACACAAAAAACTGGTTTACGACTGCGAAATCAATCATTCTTATTAGCTCATCGCTTTCTCCATTAATATGATTTTTATGATATAGGTATTCTACTTCCCAAGTGGGTGAAAACACAGCACTGACCTAAAAATAGTGAACTTTTTTTCATTTCAAACGCAACAATAATACATAATCTTCAAGATAGGCCAAAGTGACCTGTTCCGGCTCAGAAGTCATCCTCCGAATCGGTGTCGAGGTCTTCCAACATCTCTAGTTATCTTGCATTGTCTGTTTTGCCAGACTATTATTCTGCATTATGGGTATATGTTAGCTAATACCTTCACTTTTCATATGGTCTGTGAGGGAGTGTCCAGCAACAATTGTAACAAATTTCATTTCACTGTTTCCATCATTCTTCCTTCTTTTCTATTCATGGCTCAATTCTCTGATTCATAATCAATATGGGACTGTCATTGTCTTATAAAACTGTAGCATTGTTTCTGTATTTTATTTCTTAATACTGCAACATATAGTTTGAAGTTTATAAATTTTATTTTTTAAATCTTTATCATGGTCAAACGAAACATCGCATCCTAAGTAACTAAAATGTACTTTGTTCTATAGTTTTATAATCGATCACTATTTTAGACCTTATTGGGTATTTTCCCAGTGATGCCATTAGTTTTGTTTTCATTGCCGATATGTTTAAATTATAAGGTTTGTCTTCTTCAGTTGAAATGTGGCTGCTTGTACCATATTCTCATTTTCTGCCAGAATAACCTGTTCATCAACAAACAGGATGGTATTTAAAATTGTTTTATTTAAAAAATTAAATTTATAAATTTATGTTTTTGCTGATTCTGCCTTTCGCTATTGCTGCGTATTTATATAAATATTAAAAAGTGTAGGTGACGTTGAGCAGCCTTATCGTACTCCTAAATTAACTAGTTCATATTTATCACTTATTTTTTATCCTTTATCAATGCTGATGATTGTGTTTTCGTACATAATGACAACAATATGAACAATAATACATAATAGGATCAATCACAGTAATTACAAACCAGCGTAGCAGTGTAAAAATGTGCTCGCTTAAAAACAATGAGGGGTTTGCTATAAAAAATGCACAGTAACTGAAGAGTGAGGAATAAAATAACAGTTTGCATTCCATTAATAGAATAGTAGAATTTAATATATAATAAATTCATATTTGATATGTGTGTACTTTCTGTCATGTCAAAATGTGTTTTTAATCCTTTTTAGCCCAAATGCACCCACGTACTTTAACATTTGGTAAGTGTTCACAAATGCCCAGTGGTACCACCGCGTATCTGTTTTCCTCGGAAACAGAGGGCAGCACTGATCAGAACTTGTGCATACTATGCTATATTGCTACTGTGCGTGTAACAGGGATAACAATATTACAATTCTATAGTGAACCGCATTGTTGTGCTGTGAGCTGAAAAAGTGTTGGTTTCATATGGCCCCAGTGGGAGAAGCCAATGGCAGTTTCTAAGTGTGGTAAATGAAGTTCTGGGCAAAACTCTGCACCAAAAATTATTAGTGTTCTGCTTTCAGATATTGTAAGATCATTATAAGAGGAAATGTTGTACTACCCGGTGAACGGTGAGCTGTCTGATGACACATTTTGGGAATTTCGAGATGAGGAAGTTGAAAATAATAATGTGAATTCCCGAATAACGCGTTTGAAAAGTATGAGTCCCCGGAATAAAATTTGTTTCCTGTTGTACCATGATAAATGTTTATTTTTATTACATATTTTTACACAATATTGATTTGATTTGTAATGTAGTAGTTGAATGAAAGCTTCATTGTATGTGCCAAAAACTATGTGATACTGAATTCAATTGACAGATTAAACAGTAATAATATAAAAACAACACTCAACTGTTTCTAAAACAAGTGTAAGTCCAATGTTTGTTACCTAAATACTATTTTTATGCTAACAAAGTGGTCTAAATGTCATATTTTGTTTATCAATCAACGGAACCATTGCATTTTGTAATCCCACTGGGTCCATATAGACAAGTTAAAAAACTTGTAACTCAGTACCAGCATTTTCAAATTTAAGGCTTGTTTGCATTTCGGGGAACATTCCTAACCCTACAGTACCATGATTTTTTTTTTCTATAATATCCAAAATTTGGACTGGAAAGGGTTAAGTGACAAATAAATATGTGATTGTGCCTGCTTCAACACTTATCTTTACTTATAATGCAGTAACTATTTTTACTTTCTCTACTGGTAAGTAGGGGAAGTATTGTATTCCACCCAAAAATTCGATGTCGAGATTTCACCGGAAATATGTGTTTTGAGGCCCCCTGAATCCCAAAAAAAAAAAGGATTTTTAGAAAAAGGTCCGGGTGTGTGTCTGTGTGTTAGTCTGCGGACAGCATAACTCAAAAACTAAAAGTCGGTTAAAAACCAAAGTTGGTATTTAAGTTTAATGTCTTTCAAGGATGCGACAAAAAAAAAATAAAAATAAAAATAAAAATCTGCATACTGGACCCCGGCACCTAATTTCTTAAACCGGGGTCAATATTCAGATCTTTATTATTTTATTACAAATATAAAACAAATATACACTTTACAAAATTTACAGATTAACAAAATAAAATAAAAATAAAATAATTTAAAACACAACATTTTAACATCCTAAAACCACACCTCTTCTAACTAAAATTAAGAGAAAAAAAAAACCAATAAATTACCAAAATAAAATCTAAAAATTTCCATCTCATCCCTAATCATACCTATTCAAAACTTTTATAAATTTAATAAAAAATCTATAAAAATTTTAAAAAATCACCTCTTTAAACACAAGCTCTTATAAATTATAAAATAACTTATAAGAACCTTAACTTTCAAAATCAAAATTTATAAAAAAAACAAAAAATTTTAAATAAAATATTACTGGTATCCAGTAATAAAATAAATAACTGGTAACCAGATACTACTAAATCTACAAATATAAAAAATCCATAACAAAACAAAATATGACCGCCGGAATCCGGCGGCCATCTTGGTACTGGTACCCAGCACCAAAACTCCTTTACTCCACACTACAACTCAATTACACTCATGCATAATTATATAATAAACAATAATCAAAGTAACTATTGAACATAATCAAATTACACATTTAAAAATATACACATAAACATCATACAACACAAACATTACAACATTCAAAATCTTCAGAACCTCAATTAAATAACTCAAAAATACAAATTATCTTCAGACCTCCAAAATAAACAACAAATCCTTCAAATTTCTTAATCTCAGACCTCCAAAATAAACAACAAATCCTTCAAATTTCTTAATCTACTAAAGCTTTAAAACATTTGAGTTTATTTAATAAAATAAAATATTGCATTAAATTTAAATCAAATATTAAAATCTCAAATTCAGATTTATATATTAAATATTACAAAAAATTTTTGATCCCTAAATTTAGAAAGCATTTGAAAGTATTTAAACTCTATACTACAACACAAATACACTCGTACATAATTATATAAAATGCGAGACATAATAATCAAAATGACAATTAAATATAAACAAAATTGCACATATTTAAGATAATACACTAAAACATCATCTAACATAAAAATACAACATTTAAACATTTTCAAAACCTCATTTTCATAAAAATTTCAAACATTTATATCTTATTGGTCATCTTGTGTATCAGATAAACCAATATCAATGTTATTTCTGTGCTGTTGATTTTGTATCCTCTCGGATCGTCTTATTAATGGGTCCTGATGTTGAATATTTATTTGCCTTGGCAGAGTTTTGGTCTCGATGGCAGATTTGCTGATGGTATTAGCCATTGTCTCTAGGTGGTGGAGTAAATCCTTATCCCTTACGATGTTGCAGATTTGGTGTCCTTGTAATGGGGTCCGATGTTCTTCTGTCAGGTGTGCATATTTTGGACATTCAAAGAAAACATGTTCAGGAGTGTCTTGGATGTTGCATATATCACATATATCGGTTAATTGTTTATTAATCTTTAGCCAGTAGGTTCCATACGGGCCGTGCCCGGTTAGGAAATGTATTGTACCTTTTGTATAATTAAAACTTTTATACTTCTTTTGTAATCTTTCTCTAATGTTACCGAAAATTGAGTAAGTTCTCCTGCCTTCTTCTATTAAATCCCACTCTTCTTGCCAGATTTGTAATAGTTTATTTTTGACGTCTCGTTTCTTGTAATAAAAACCATCCATTATTTCAAAAACTTTTCCTTGATCTCCTTTTTTCATCCAAAAGCATGCACCCCTGTATCGTAGGGTAAGGTCAATAGGTCAAATTCCCAGGATAACTAGCAAAGCCATGGTTGGTGTTGTGTTCACTGCTCCTGTAAATCGGAGTAGGATCTTCCTCTGTGATCTTCTCAGTAAGGTCTTGACTGTGGTAAGCTTGGCTCTGTGCGCCCACGTTGATGCTGCATAGGTCACTATGGCTCCAAATATGCTCGTATGGTAGGTGGTTATGGTGTTCAAGGGAATTTTGAAATCAAATTGTGCCAAACGGGAAAGTTTCAGCATTACTTTTTCTGCTTTAACCCTCACATAATCAGTATGAAATTTGAAATTTAGTCTTTCGTCCAGAAATATGCCCAGATATTTTACTTGTATTGAACGTTTAATATGGTTATTTTCAAATTTAATAATGGGGTCTCGCTTAAATGAGCCTTTAAGTATCATATATGTAGATTTCGCTAATGAAATCTTCATCTTAGCAACCTGGCACCAATTGGATAGCTCTATTAACAATTTGTTGGCCTTTTCTTCCAAAATATTCCTAGTTCTTCCCTCTACCAAAAAGACTACATCATCTGCATATGCCACTACCCTAAGACAGATATTTATACGAGTAATTTGTTCTAATAATGTTTCCAAAATTATGTCCCAAAAAGTGGGCCCGAGAATCGAACCCTGGGGGCATCCCTTGGTGATGTCTTTTGAAATGATTTGGTTCACACCAACAAGTTGTACTTTTCTATTTCTACAGTAATCTTCTAAAATGTTATACAAAGTTCTGGGATAATTTAAATTTCTAAGCCTAGTGAAAAAATGGGGCCACCAAACGTTATCAAAAGCAGCCGAAATATCCACGAAAATAGCCATAACGTATTTTGATTTGGAATTTAGGGTGGCAGTGATAAGGGTATTAATTGCGTCTTCGGTGGATCTCCCTTTCCTGAAACCGTACTGATCATCATTAAGCCCAATAAGTGTCCGATATTCCAAAATACGCTTATTTATTAAAGCTTCAAAAATTTTTCCAATAGTATTCAAAAGACAGATGGGTCTGTAAGATTTACAGTCCATCGGATCTTTATCAGCACTTTTCTTCAAAACAGTTAATTTTGCAACTTTCCAATTGTTGGGAAATTTTCCTTGCCACAAACAATTATTATATAAATTACAAAGTATTGGGATTAATGATTCTGCAGTATTTATAAGAATTTCGTTCTTGATGTTATCGGGTCCTGCTGCTTTTTTCTTTTTTAGTCCTCTAATTATCTGTCGTATTTCCGATTTGTCAAAAGGATATATAACGTTAGAATTCGGATACGGCACTTCCAAATTTCTTCTAATTTGTGTGTTTTCATCAGTGTCTGTCTCCTGGCTGTCGTCGGGTAGTAGTTTTTGTAACAGTTCCTGTGTAGTTTCGGTCCAGTTTTGGGTTAAAGTCCCATCATCCCTTCTAATGGTATTTAAAATTTCCGGTTTCCTGATTTTTTCCATAGTGATTTTATAAGGTGCTCCCCATATATTATGCATAGAATTGGTTTCAACAAAACTTTTTCATGATCTACTTCTTGTTTCAAATAATTCTTTCTTAAATTTTTCTTTGGCTTTCCTATAGATTTCTAAATTTCTATTTCTCTCCTCTATTACAATAGTCTTCTGATAAATTCTCCGACATTTTCGAGCTTTTCTCCGTAAATTTTGTAATGTATCGGTCCAAACATCATCTTTAAATTTTTTGAGTCTCCTTTTAGGAATATATTTAAGCATAGTGGATTTTAAAATGTGTTCTAATTTAGTCGCTTCGTGATTAGCTTCAGCTCCTATATGTCCTAGTTGTCTGTTCTGTAGTGTCCTATTGAAGTCTTTCCAATTTGCAGCATTAAAATTAAAACTTGGTACTGTATAACTTCTATCCCATCTTGAAATTTTAATAATATAGTTGAATAGGATCAAATTGTGGTCACTGGAGGTGTAATCCTGTCCAACTTTCCAGTTTTGGATTTTGGGTATAATTCTACTATTTCCTAAAGTGATGTCAATATTGGACATTGCTCCTGCACGATTTTGGAAAGTAGGAGGATTATTAGGTTTATTAAAAATATATAAATTAAGTTCCGAAATGAGATCTTCCAGTTTCTCACCCCTGTCATCTTTTATACCGCTATGCCACCAATGGGATTTGGCGTTAGCGTCTAGAGTATTAATAGTTTCATAATCCCGATATTTGATATGTATTTGTTTAATTAAATCCAAATATTGATCAATTTCTTGGCTATACTGGCAGTAATGATTAGATAGGATAAAATTCCCCTTTTCCATATTGATCTGAACACAGTTATTGTGTGTATCGTTAAAATTAGTTATTTTGGTCACTTGTAAATTTGGATTCACAATTATAATGGCCGCCATTGGATTTTCGCCAGTGCAGATTACTCTTGCCATAGTTGGAGTTATCGTGAGTTTGTTTTTAAAGGTATACGGCTCTTGAAGGCATAAAATGTCCATATCTAGTTCGTCAATTAATTTCCTAAGTTCAGTCATCACCATTTTCGAGCGCTGCGCATTTATTTGACCAATTTTGATCGTCTGGGTCTTCTCTGTCTGAAAATGATTCGTGTCCGTCTTGTCTGACTTGCGTAACGTAACCTCTGTTTGCGAAAAAGCGCTCCTTTGATGTTATGTCTGGAACTATTGCAGTCACCTCGCGTAAGTATTTATATCCCCTAGTGGGCCTAATGGATTTTCTTGTTTTGCTTGTCTTTTTAGTGGAAGTTGCCTTCATAATCTGTACTTTATTTTTATCCTGTTTAACAAGTTCTTTTGTCACTGTAGCAATAATATTATCATTCTTATGTTTCGATTGTATTTTACTGTACTTTTGTGGATTATGTTTATTTTTCTTGTATGATTCTTTTGTTAGATGGGCTTTGTGTGAGAAAGTATCTTCCGATTTGTGGCTTGATTCGGCCGGAAAAATAGGGGAAATGGTTGTTTTTGGTGTATATATTTTGGGGTAGTCTAGTGAGTCGTGTCTGGTGACTACGTAGCAATATGGCCATTTTTGCGTTCCATCAAAAGCTAATCTGCCGTAACAAGTGTAAGTCCAATGTTTGTTACCTAAATACTATTTTTATGCTAACAAAGTGGTCTAAATGTCATATTTTGTTTATCAATCAACGGAACCATTGCATTTTGTAATCCCACTGGGTCCATATAGACAAGTTAAAAAACTTGTAACTCAGTACCAGCATTTTCAAATTTAAGGCTTGTTTGCATTTCGGGGAACATTCCTAACCCTACAGTACCATGATTTTTTTTTCTATAATATCCAAAATTTGGACTGGAAAGGGTTAAGTGACAAATAAATATGTGATTGTGCCTGCTTCAACACTTATCTTTACTTATAATGCAGTAACTATTTTTACTTTCTCTACTGGTAAGTAGGGGAAGTATTGTATTCCACCCAAAAATTCGATGTCGAGATTTCACCGGAAATATGTGTTTTGAGGCCCCCTGAATCCCAAAAAAAAAAAAAGGATTTTTAGAAAAAGGTCCGGGTGTGTGTCTGTGTGTTAGTCTGCGGACAGCATAACTCAAAAACTAAAAGTCGGTTAAAAACCAAAGTTGGTATTTAAGTTTAATGTCTTTCAAGGATGCGACACGAAGATTTTGAAGAAAATAGCCCCACCCTAAACTACTCTTTACATGGAACATTTTTAAAAAATTTTGATTTTCTTGAAAATGGCTCTAACGATTTTGATTAAAATTGATTGAGATCTTTTATGACAAATGAAACGTATATCTTGAATTTTCTGGCTATAGCCCTTGTAGCCATATTTACTCTGGACGAATTTTGCATAACTGGTAAACCGTTAGAGATACACAAAATCTTGCTGTACAAAAAATGTAGATCTTGCTAAAATACACAATTTATGTCTCAATAAAATTTCTTGTAGGGTGAACCATTTTGGAGATATTCTTTGTTATGTGTGTGAGTTTCAGAAAACTTAGAACTTTAGCGAAATGCAACAACGTTGTTCATTTTTTATATGTTAATCGTGCAAAGACAATGGAATTTGAAAGCTTTAAAAGATTTGACTATCGCCTAAAGCCTATTGTATTCCCATATTCCCCTTGCACCTACAAGGAAATAAGCAATACGATAGTTTGTGCAAATGTTTATCTTAACTAACATGGAATAAGAGTTATAGGAATATAGGAATAAGAGTTTGTTAGATTAGTTAGTACAAGAGTAGAGAAAGTCATGTGAGTGCAACACATCAGATTTTTAACATGTAGTGCCTATTTGTTCCAAAATTTTAAGTTTTTCAGCACCTGTTGTGTCGAGCTCTAGTTAACACGCATACAATGGGATTGGTCGGTCTTGCTGCGCCATGTGCTCTTCAAGACCCGATCACTGTGAGGTTTCGTCTAGTTTTTCAAATCCTATATCACCTACTGATAGAAAGCCCCATATATTTGAGTATTCAACTACTACTAGAAAATTACATTAACCTTTAATAGTCGAGAATTAAATCCTTTAGTAAAACTACAGTATACAATAATTTATATAAACCAAATTTTACAACTTTAAAAGTAATTTAACAAAACTTTTTAATGCCATGGTTGAATACTGAGGGTCACAATTTTGCAAGGGAGACATAAAGTGAAGTAGACAGTAGAGATCATGTAGCATTTGGAGGGTGTGGATTAAATACAAAAAATGATGCAGTGGGGGTGCACAAATTGACAGCTGTGCGGGAACTGCAGTACCAAAGTGCCGTGCGATTTAATGCGATCAGTGAAATTTACTTAGGGCGACAAAGCTGAGCTGAACATATCAAAGGGTACCTCTTCTGTATTTCAGTTAAGCTTTAATCCAATGTTACCTCTCTCAAACCCTCCGTAAGTCCATTGCAGTCCTAAGGGAGAGTTTTATTCGAAATATTTCTGTGTAGTTTTGATAAAGGTTCATATGTTAATCTACGACACTGTAATGTTAAAATATAGATGAGATAAGATTAAATGCAAATAAAAAATTTCCCCTTGCCTTCTTTTCCTTTCATTTTTCGTGTAAAAATGAAAATGAGTTTTTATTTATAGCTGCGTTTAACAGTAGTAGTTCTCAGGGTCCCATTCTATATTACGTGCAAAAGATCGCTTAATTTTGTTCAGGCTTGAGGTACTTTCACGTGCAGCAAATCTACGATACGGGACTACCGGTTTTACTTCCCTTCCGAAGGAATTCTGCTAAGGACTTTTAGGGCCGAAAACACCCATCGGCCTTCTCCGCATTTAAAACCGCGACCGAAGGAACCAGAGGTCATCATATTACCCCTGGACCAGGCAGGGCGACCTTTTTGTGTGTGTTTGAGTGCGTGAGAGTGAGAAAGACAGAGAAAGAGAGAGATCGTGGGTAAACAATGGTGAACATTGATATCTTATTAACTAGAATTTTATCTTAGTTTTAGTGATTTTTATGAATAAAATTAAGGTATTGTTCTTAGATTATGTTAGATTTGAAAAAGTACGCGAGTTTTTTGAAAGTGAAATAAATATATTTAAATTTTATATGTAGTCTCTGTTTGGACGTTCATTGCATGAGGCTTGCAAGAATGTTTATCACGACTTTTTAAATTTTTGAGCGGGAAGTCCACTATTCAAAAGTCAGTACCATACTCCCTGATAGATCTTTTCCAAGTTTTCCTCGTCCTCATATCTGACAAATGCCGGAGAGATACCCTAAAGTTAGGCCTGGAACATCTCCTTCCCGAATTTCCTTTGCAATAATAATGTCACTCTCCACCATCTGTGTTGCTGTATGCAATAAATACAGGCGTTTAAAAGTACCCCCAAAAATCTGAGTAATTTACATGGAGAGCCTCCGAGTAATTGTTAGGGTTATTTTCCAAGTAAGTATTAGCATTGTGAGCAACCGCAGCGCTATTTTGTCCGTTTTTCATCAAATCTGTATTTGAAACCCACACTGGCTCGCTTCTGAAGCACTCTAGAGAATGTTAACAGGGATTCATTCCAAACGTGTGTGCTTTCTTTCAGGCCTCAGGACACCTGGAAACATTATTTCATGTGAAATAAATTGCTGGACACAGAGAAAGTACTGAAGCTCCATTTGTAATTATTATGTTCTGGTTTTTAACAAATTTCAGCGATTAGTGTTAAGTATAATTTAATACTTCTCTGTAATATAGGTAATATGTGTTAAGAGATAGAATTGTTTTCCTCTATGAAATTCTACTCTATAAATTATGGAAGACACACACAGAGAGAGAGAGAGAGAGAGAGAGAGAGAGAGAGAGAGAGAGAGCAAATGATTGCTTAGGAACTATCTGAGTGGAACCGGCAATTTCGGCTTCTAGCCCTTCTTTTTTCTATTTGTGCTGTCTTCACTGAGAAATAAAATGCTGTATGAGTTATAACTTGAATAAAATTCAATGTTTCCTCTGTATTTCGTGGCTTGTCTTCTTTCCTACCCTTCCGAGTCATTGGTCTGAGCAGATTTCCATCATACTTCTGAGAGAGAAGCAACGGGTTATCATGATATGTATACAAGTCTGAAACCTAGGAAGTCCCAGCGCACTCTTACACCCACCCCTTGGCAGGTATAAGAACCAAATGGAGCCAAATCTTCTTCCATGGTTCATTACCAAGTTCAATTGAAGGAATAAAGCTGAACAAGCAGGTTTAATGTGTTACTTAGCTGTAGTAAGTAGAGGAAGCAATACATCCCACCCCAATTGTATTTCACTAGAAATACAAGTATCTAAATCAAATCATTTATAACAGTGTATTTTACCTTCTTAATACGACCACTTTTTAACTTAAGAAAGAGACATCGCCCCACCTCGTATTGGCAACAGAGCAAGGTGGTCCTTCATTGTTTATGACGCAATAATAATGCCACTTCGCGGGTTTTATAACCCCTGCTAGTAATTATAAGAAAGTATTCCCTTAGACGTCTAGGAAGGTTCAAATTTTAATCTAGTGTTTTGCCTTCTTAGCCTTCAAAGAAGGAATTACTATTATCTGTTATATAAATTTATGTTGGCTCTACTAATTGCAGTGAACATGGAAATGTAACCAGTTGTACACGTGATGGCATGTTTGTTTAAACATTGAAGAAAACTGGACTAGAATTAACAGCTCTTGTGTGGCCATTGGTGTTTATTTGTGGTAAACAGAAGCACAGTTAAACCGGTGTATATAAACGGCGTGTTACAAGACGCTGAACTTAAAAGTTGAGGTCAGTACATAAAACTCTGTTTGAAATACCTAAATGGGAAACTGATGTACGTGGCGAAGTCCTGAATCATAACCTTTTTAAATTGCAAGTTATTAAAAAGAACATACCATTGAATTTTATGTGGTTTTCTTGAGTTGGAAGATTTGAACTAGACATTATAAAATTACATAATTAAAATAAAACAGTGTTTATACTATGGTTGTTACAAAACAAAACATTCCTTGTATATTTTATGTGTACTATTTATTTATCGTTTCTTAAATTTATATATTTTCCAGCAAATAAATATAAAATTTAAAGGACTCAAGCAACCCCACAATACATTGCCCGCGACCCCCTATTTTTGCATTTGTATATTCACAATGTTCACTCGCCTTACAGTAATGCAAATCTTGGTGTAGAGACTGAGTATTGTGATGTTCTAGTTGTGATGCCATTTTAAAATGGACTATACTTGGGTTATTACATTACATTCACTTCTAGACTCTGGAGAATAATTGTCCAAAGAAGAATGTTCACCCTCCAGCTGGAAAGCGAATCCGCGACCTCTGAAGGGCCTCAGAACATAACCTAAATATAACAAATGTCATTTGTTTCACTTCAATAAGGTTGGGAGGACTATTGCCTCTCTCTGAGTCCTCCGAAGACTTGAAACTCGTCGATGTCACGTTTACAGTTCTCTGACCCCCAACTAGAGCTTCTTACGTGGTCATCCCTAGAGTCCAAGCACTATAGGAAGAGCATTAAAGGCGTCTTCACAATAAAACTAGGTCTATCCCCAAGCACCCCTTTCCCCTGTCTATCGTTACGACCCGGCAGCATCCAGTGCACTGCACCCTAGCACGGCAATTGATCGGCCTCCTCACCCCCCGGCACCTCTTCGCTGACTCACATCCGGCAGCATTCAGCGCGGCACTTCCGGTATTGTTACACACAGCGTGCGTCGCCATGACAACGGAACATGAACACCACGTGCTGCGCCTGTTTAACTAGTTGTCATGCAAAGTGTCCCTCATAGACACTTGCTGCGGTCGTGTCTTACAACTAGGGGCTCTAAGGGACTGTACTTCTTTATCCTTCATCCTGCCACTTATAAAACATTTTTGCTCTCTATACTTAGTGTCTTATATAAACACTTATTACAGAAAATCGCTACATCAACAGACCATGTCGGTCTGGGTGGCTCAGTTGGTTAGATGCTGGTCTAGTGATCCCAAGGTCGCGGGTTCAAACCCGGCCCAGGCCGATGGTTTT
Organism: Tenodera sinensis; assembly: GCA_030765045.1. Classification (NCBI taxonomy): domain Eukaryota; kingdom Metazoa; phylum Arthropoda; class Insecta; order Mantodea; family Mantidae; genus Tenodera; species Tenodera sinensis. The sequence continues at coordinate 91,007,146 of CM060970.1, forward strand.
TAAGTGTGCTTAAAAACGACAGCTCCATGTCAGTAGATTTACTGGCATGTGAAAGAACTCCTGCGGGACGAAATTCCGACGCTGATGTAATCCTGGCAATTGACAGCGTCGTTAAACAACAAAATAATTTAATTTAATTTCAACAGACCATATTTACATCTATTTACTTTAAACTATCTGAAAATTGTAAATTACACACTTTATTGGCGGTCAATCAGAAAGTTCTAAACTTGGGTTACAATAAACTAAAACTTCTATAACTAAGGCCTATTTTTATACCCTTGTCCTACTGACATGTATTCTTCAACATTGCGTTTTCCTCACCTTCCCCTGATTGGCTAATGTAGGCCTTCGAATGACGTCAAACAAGCCGTGTGCAATGCAAGAATAGGCGAAAGAGCAATATGCACGCTCTATCATGTTAGATGCACGTGTTTTCGTCTCCTGTAGTACCCCCCATCTATGTGTTGATAAGATGTATTAACTCATTATAATGTAAATATGACTATTATCTTCCAATGTATTCACATAAAATATCGAATGGATTATACAGGGTGTTAGGAGTATGAGTTCACACATTTCGCGTGATGGTAGATTCAAATATGACGAATAAACAGCACAATAACAAATCTATCTATTGTGAAAGGTAAAGGAGATAATTTAACATTATTGAATACATTATCTGCACAGTCTGGCAACAAAATAAGACTGAAAAAGCGAATGTTTTGTTTACTAATCGGCTTCCGCATGCACGCGTTCACACCTACGACTAGTGAAAGTCCAAACTCGGCCAACCCTAGAAAATTCGTTTTGCCACGTATCTGTGTGTTTGTTGCCAGCTACTGCAAGTAACGAAGGTTCTGGTGGTTATCTTTCCGAACATTCATCACTAGTTCTGAGCAAGTAACGTTTCCTAACATTTCTGACCTTTCGCTTTGCGCGCTTGCCAAACGTATGTCTACGAATGTATTCAATAGACACGCATGAATCCAGTTATTTAATATCACTTTGTGGCTAAATGGCTAATTTTAGTAACAAATGGAAGGTACACGAATAACCTATTCTTTAAAGCTCTATCTGTCTAGCTAATTGCAGAAGTAAACGTTAAAGCAGTAGTGACATATTGACAATCAAACATTCGACCAATTTTATTTTTACTTTCTCTACTACGTAGCGGAAATATTATATTCCACCCAAAAATTCGATTCATCCAAAATATATATTTTGAGGTCCCCTGAATAAAAAAGCAGTTTTAGAAAAAAGTCAATGTATGTGTGTCAGTCTGTGGACAACATAATTCAAAAACGAAAAGTCGGTTAAAAACCAAAGTTGGTATTTAAGTTTAATATCTTGCAAGGATTCAACACGAATATTTTGAAGAAAATAGCTCCACCCTAAAATACCCTTGCCGTAAGGGTTTTGCATTTCCATGTTTAATCACACTAAAATGTAAATCTCGCCAAAACACAATTTATGTCCAAATAAATTGTTTGTAGAGTGAACCATTTCGGAGATATTCCTTGTTATTTGTGCGAGTTTTGGAGAGCTTGTACTTCTGTCAAATGGAACATCGTTATTCATTTTATATGTTAGCAGTGCAAAGAGAACTTTAAAAGATTTGACTATCACTCAAAGCCTACTGTATTCCCAAATTCCCCTTGTACCTACAAGGAAATAAGCAACAGGATAATTTCTGCAAATGTTTATCTTAACTAACACGAAGAAGATACAGGAATAAGAGTTTTTAAGAATAGTTAGTATAAGAACAGAGAAAGTCATGTGAGTGCAACACATCAGACATTTTATTTATGCAACCATGCACGATAGAAAAAAATGGTAGAGGAAATTATGTTTCAGTTTAAGGGCAAGATGTCGTTAAAGTCTGTGCAGTCATTCTTCTAACATATTGTATAGTGCACACAAAAGTCTAAGAAACCATGTCAAACTGTTGTAACTACTTTATTCATAATTTATCTGTTTTTGACATGGTAATTGACGCAAACGTTCCTCTCCGTCGAAGACGTCGCCTTTAAGACCTATAAGATCTCGTATTTGGTGTCCGGACTAACTCTAACAAGAGGTCCTAATCTGCAGGGTATGCGTGGGTTATGGTAGGAATGGAACCAAACGAAGAATTAACCAACATATCACTTTATTTACAAATTTCCAGATTTGTAGAGAACTGCCGACGATATTTAAATAGAATGTAACTTTGTAACTTCAACTATAACGTTATAACACTTTAACTTTGTCACCCTTTAGCAACCGCCGAATTATGTATACGCTCCAGCTTACGTACAACTCGCAAGTTGCACGTGCGTTATCTCGACTCGATTCAAGACGAATGTCTTGCGTTGCATTTGTTTTTGCGCGAGCAACACGAAGGAAACGATTTCCATTGGCTAACTTTAGAGCACGTCATGGTAAGATAGGAATCAGCCCGCGGAATCACTATGGCTTAGTACAAACAACAATTGTAACCTTATCACTCATTTAAATCTGCCTAGGCTTCAATTCTTGAGACTTTAACATATTCAGCTTTATTACGTTTTCCCCTTAACTATTGACTAGAATCTCCTTTTGTTTCTTTCCATTATCCTATATATATTGACATTATAATTTCGGTTTCATAATATAAGAATATAAGATACTCCTTGTACCCTATGGTTAATTCTAGCGTACCCAAATGTTTAATTTTAGCTTAGAATACAAACATAAAGACATTGTTGTGTAGTCACTTCTTGATTTTAATTAGTTTAAGAGAAAAACATGTATATATACTGCTACATTTTTCAACTTTTCAATGCGAGTTAAGGAAAATAATTGATTTGAACTGAATTGTTTAGTAATTTTAACTATTTCATTACAATTGTGTAGCATGAAAGTAGAATTTGTAAGCAAAATAAGAGTACAAGAAAATGAAAAATTTCACATTTTTTACCATATTTCATCGATGTATTGCCATAAGGGTTTTGCACTTCTGACCTGCTCACGAATTAAACAATACTGCATTAGCACAACCGTTGCTTCGCCCCAGTAAACAATGAGGGGACAGAGATGACTCCATGCCCATGATAATAAATAGATGCTAATTATTTAAATGAAACGAACATTAAAATGCGCTGCTTGTTCGCAGTCTGTTATTTGAAGCACAAAAAGGGCAATAGACACATCTAATGGAGTAACAAATAATGTTAATTGGGTTGAATTGAAAGGTGTTCTGGGACAAAGGCACATGCGGGACTGAGTATGGTCTCAATTGAACGCGCTGTATAAACCTTGCCGTTGTGTAAATGCCAGTGAACTCCGTCCTTTGGTAAGAACGTAAGCTAAAGAAGTTTAGAGTAGGTGGTGTATTGTGCTTCTTCCGTTTTCTTGGTGCAATAAAACGCGACTTGGCCGCTGCGCTGTAATGATGCACGAATTATTGTTATTAGCAGAGTGCGCCACCAATATGGTTCCTAGAGCCACGCTTCGTAAAACTTAACAATCCTCCGGAGATGGATGGGGGGAGCACGTAAATATTTATATTTCCCCTCAAATAACATTAAAGATATGCCACTCCCAGGGTACCAGCAAAATATCGCTGTCAGTATTGCACATTTCCCTTCTTACCAAGATGGAACATAATGCTCTTTGGAGAGTCGTAGAGATTTCTTGAAAGGTTGTGTTATGCTTCGCTGCATAGTTTAGTAAGACAACATGAGAAAACATGAGTAGTTTGCGCTAGGTTACAGGCTGGAATATAATAGGGGTTAGATAACTAGTTTACTAGGTAATTTTACTTTCTCTAATACATATAGTAAGTAGAAGTATTTTATTCTACCAAAAAAAAAAAATTGATATCGAGATTTAACCAGAAATACATGTTTTGGGACCTCCTGTTTGTGCGCTTTATTGTCTAAGAGTAGCATAACTTGGAAACAGAAAGTCGATTAAATACAAACTTGCTATTTAACTTCACTATCTTTCAAGGATGCGACACAAAGTTTTTCAAAAAAATCCCCACATTCCAAATTACCCTCTACATGGAGCATTTTTTAAAATTTTCTCAAAAATAGCTATAACGATTTCTACTAAAATACCATAAGTTTAAGATATTTTTATAAAAAATTAAATGTATTCCTTAAATTTTCTCAGAACGTCCTTAAAACACCTCTACAGGTTGGGTGACTTGGGTGACAAAATCTTACTACATACAAGTATGTCTAATGCAGCTATTTCAGAGATATTCCATGTTATTTGTTTGTTTTCCAATACCTACGCTTTTCTCAAATGGGAAGTTGCGGTTCATGTGTTTATCTCTTGTTCCTACAAAGAGAATGGAATTTCAAAGCAATCACCTAGTGACCAGCTTTAAAACCTGTGGCTATTGCTCAAAGCCTACTGTACCCCCATATTCCCCTTGCACCTACAGGAATATTAGCAACAAGATAATTTCTGCAAATGTTTATCTCGATTAACATGAGGAAGATATAGGAATAAGCTTTTGTAAGAATAGTTTGCGCAACAGTAGAGAAAGTCATGTGGGTGTAACACATTAAATTTTTACTTTATCTAGTGCTTACATACAATAAATAAAGCATCGAATTTTACCCCAAAATGCCATGTGATGGGGCCTACTACACGTATTACAAGATAATAATTATCGAAGTGCCATTATTGATATTAAATTTAATAGAACATTACTAATTAATAAATGCTCATTGTTTTCTAAAAACCCACACCAATCCCCACCCCCTTTACCTTTTTTTCCTTTTCCGTTCTTTTACCGATTCTTTACTTCTTTATTCTAACGCCGCATTTGCATACAAATCTGAAGAGTACGGAGGAGGGACTTGAACCCGAAATCCTCTGCGCGATGAAATACGAGAATAGGAGCGTTAGTGCCCCTTGTTTTCTAATTAACTTTGGAACACGGAATAATTTGGTGAATACTATGTAAGACGGTTGTTTACTTTTTACCTATAAGTTTTCATTTTTATTTATTATTTTATTTTAGTTATTTTATTTTTCTTTCTTGTTTATACAATATGTTATTTAAATTACTGTTTGATATTTAATATGTATTATTCAGAATAAAATACAGCTTTACTGCTCCCTGAATCAATACAGAAATGTGGAAAAAGGTTTGTGTGTGCATGTGAGTGTTTGCGTGACCGTGTATCTGTGAGAGAGAGAGCCATTTTTTATATTAAATTTAATAGAACATTATTAATTAATAAACTTCGTTTGGATAAATGTTCATTGTTTTTTAAACAATGCCATTTGCAATTTTAAGGCCATTAAACTTAAACACCAACTTTGGTTTTTAACAAACTTTTCGTTTTTTAGTTATGCTGTCAACAGACAGACACACAGACACACACGGACCTTTTTCTAAAAATCTTTTTTTTTTTTTGGATTTAGGGGGCCTCAAAACATATATTTCCAGTGAAATCTCGACATCGAATTTCTGGGTGGAATACAATACTTCCTCTACTTTGTATGATTTTTTTTTTTTTTTTGCTGGAGTATAATAGTTTATGTACCCATCATAGATGAGTGATGTATTTGGTTAAGCTAACCGGTTGCAAGTTGAAAGGCGCCCCTGGTGGTTAGACTACAAGCTTAGTACAGCCAGTCCCGATGCTGGCGTGTCTTGCGGTCTGCCTAACGGCTAGTAAGTGAGTTAGTGTATCTTTTTCTCAGAGCGCCGCATCATCGTGTCACAATTCAATGAGCCTTCAATGCAGTCAAGGAAATTAAGGTGTTGAGTTAGTTTTATCACTTGGCTAATTAAAAGGAAATATTGCATTGTACCCAAAATTCGATATCTCTGTCTCCTTGAGCCTAAAACGAAAAATCTTATGTGTTGCACTCACATGACTTTCTCTGCTCTTGTACAAACTATTCTTACAAACTTTTATTCCTCACACTCTTCGTGTTAATCGAGATAAACATTTTCAGAAATTACCTTATTGTTAATTTTCTTTTAGGTGCAAGGGGAATGTGGGAATACAGTAGGCTAGTCGCTATGTGACGGCTTTGAGTTCTCGTTGCATGGTCATTAGGTAACAAGATAAATAACCACCTCCAATTTTAGAAAATTATAAGTACTGCAAAATTCAGACAAATAACAAGGAATATCTCCGAAATGGGTCACTGAACAAAATAAAAAAAAGGACTGTCCATATACTGCGTGTTTAACGAGATCTACATTTTTGTACACTAAGATTTTATCTGTCTGCTATGGTTTACCAGATACCAAAAGCACTTAGACTGCAGGGGGCTTTCGAGGATATTTCCAGAAAATTGAAGATACACATTTCATTTGTCATAAAAATATCTTAAACATATGGTATTTTAATGAAAATGGTTGGTGTCATTTTTGAGAAAATCAAAATTTTCGAAACATTTTCCATGTAAAGGGTAGTCCGGGGTGGGGGGTATTTTCTTGAAAGTCTTGGTGTCGTACCTTTGGAAGATGCTGAAATTATGAGTAAATATTATTTATTTATGCCAACAAGCTTACTGCTGGTGCTTTTAAACACACAAGTCGTATGTGGGCAATATTTAAGAGGTTGAATCAGAAGCTGAAAAATTAAATGCCATAGCCGGGATTTGAACCACGGATCTTCCGCTTATCGAGCTGCTGCCTTAACCACTAAGCTACCATGGCCAACTTGCCAGTACGACATTAAATTCCCCAGCTGATTCGTACTTTTTCCCGGTTAACCACAAGGGAATCTCACATCAGAGATAAATACCCCAAGGGGGACTTACATTTGTAAGTACTTATTTATAATGATAATCTCCAAGATTTCGAAAAAGCCTTGCCTAAAACACAAATAATTGTTCAAGAATTAAAGAGGAAACACTGTGCATTGTACCCCCAAAATGTTATATAGCCTCTATCTAGTCGTTCCCCGTGCTCTAGGGGCGAGGTCACAGGTTTAAACCCGGATGGGGTGATGGGTTTCTTCGGGCGTAAAAATCCGTAGCAAGGGAAAGCCGGTGGTCCCATGTCGTAGATTTACGGCACGTAAAAGAACCTCAAGCCTGATGAAGAGGCCTCTGAGCAAAATTAAGCGGTATTTCACGCCCAATATAGAATGGACTGGCCCCGTAGCTCAGTCGGTAGAACACCTGCCTGCTGTGCAAGGGATCCGGGTTCCATTCCCGGAGAGTGGGAGCTTTTCTTTCACTTGAATTATTCCCCGTCCTCCCTAGAGTCTGGAAGTATAAGAGTGTGACTCTAATGTAATAAATTAAAACAAAACAAAGTAATAGAAAACCAAAGTTCAAAACCACCATTAAGCAAGTGAACACCATTGCTGTTGAGTAATTGCTCCAAGAGGTTAAAAGGCGCTGATATGACCTTCGATGTTAAAGGTGACATATAAATGGACATTATATATAATGGTAGGCTGAGAACCATAGAGTTAGCGTACATAAATAACAACTCAACTTCAATTCCCTCTACCTACCTTAAGTAATTGGTAGAGACACTAAAAAACGCTTATAACAGTTTTAATGGAAGCTAAAAGTGTACTTCAAATATATTAAAAATCCCGTATCGTTTTCTTCATATTCATTTGCTCTCGAGATATGTACAAAGAGTTCATCACATACTTTAAAAAGTCATAGCAACTCCCTCCTGCTAACTGCGCCATATGTGAATAAAAATCTTGCTCGTAACTGCAGCTAATTATTCCAGTGGCAGTTTCTCATTTTTAACCGAGACTCCAGCTAGTTTGTCTTCTCATATTGCACTCAAAGACAACAAACACGTGGGGAAGAATGCCTTTTCAATACCAGTAGACGAGAAAAGCAGTCTGAATAGAACAGACAACTTTTGTTCAGCGCTCACAATGGATCACATCAAAGTTATAATCTCAAAAGCTTTTACCACAGTAACGTTAATTATGGTGGCAGGATTATTAGCTTCATCAAACACAAACTGGGCGGCGCCACTGTTCCGGCTTGCCTCCATACAGTCTCCAGTTTCAATAGCAATGAAGCTACCTTGCCAGAGATTTTTTTCTACAATTGCACTTTGTCCTGCAAGACTTGTTTTATTTTTCTCTTTCTCGCTCTTATGCTCCGCGCGTAACGGCATCAAAGTAGCTCTTTCAGCGCTCACGGGAAGCCAGTTTACAAAAGCTTTTTTCCCCTTTCGTTTCTTTTGTCATTTTGCTCGTCGCTACGGGAGAGATGAGCTAATTTCCAAAATTAGGCTATAGAGATCCCCACTGACTCCAGGCTATATGATCGTGCATAAGGGTTAAGGCAACCAGAAAGTGGTTTTATATCAGCAGCCATTAATATTTCTGCAAAGGCTATGCAAACGCGCTTTTCATTCGTGTGTCATTTTTTGACTACGGATTCGTAGAAAGGCTGTTGTTGACAAAACAACAGCGCTTGGGAGGTTGACGCAAAATGTATCAATGGTAAACAGAGGCACCAATCTTTTATTTACATAAAATATATGTTAATATCCTTTCCTTAAAGGTGGAATTTACACGGCTAATAGTTTTAGAAATTTGGCATACAATTAACCATAAACTAACTCGAACTTAATCTAAGCCATAGAGACTAAAAACATCCTAATGTCAAACAAACAATTCACATGGCGTATTTTACGGACTATAATATCCACTTTAACTTTTAAGCAATTTTTCTGAAAAATAATATTTTTAATATTTTACGTTAAGACTGCAATCCCACACTAAAAATAATTATATATAAAACTATGTTTATTCCTTATGGGCTGTTAAACCATTCATCCAAATGCGATGAAAGTTGGCAAATCTAAATATTTTTCATACAGGTTTTTATGGTATCCATTTTTCTTTACTCGCTTTTCTTTTACGTAACACATTCATGTCCTTCTCTACTTCAAAATAAAATTCATACAATTTTCTATGAAACAGAAATGCAACGTATTACATGCACACGATTTTCTCTACTCTTCTTTTACGTAACACATTCACATGTACTTCTCTTCTCACTCTTCTACAAACAATTCTTGCACTTTTCTATATTATCGAAATAGAAACGTATCGTATTACTGCCCACGGTCTTCTTCACTCACTTTTCTTCATGTGGTATTTGTAGTTGCTCAACAGTGTTTTTGCATGGTGTCTCCCCAGTGTTTTTATTTATTTATTGTTAAGTAACAAAATCGGCATCTGAACTTTTTTCTTCTACTTCTTCTCCATTGTCATTGTTGTCCTCTTCATATATAAGATGGTCTTCACTTCCATCGAGAGCGTTACTTATGCCGCACTTCTTGAAACCTTTAACAATAATGCACTAATAATACATAATAATGCACCAACCTACTCTACCCTTAAAGTCTGTTAAGTTATACTGCAGCGAGCGTGTATTTGTCATTTTTATGTTAATTCCAATTCCATTTTACGTGTCCTTGAACTCATTTCAGTATGTTATCTTCTAGTTTTGGCCACTTTCCATTCAGTCCCTTATTTGCCCATTTTGGTCTTCCTCTTTTTTTTTTTTTTTTTTTTTTTTTTTCAATTCTTCTTACTAGCCCACCAATCGCGAATGTCTTAATTTTGTGTTGGGACAAAATGTCACTCGGTTACTCTGTTTTCACGTTCTTCTACACGTTATATTATTTTCACTTTATAGCTCGCATCACAAGAATGATTTTCTATTTTATTTTTTTCCCATGACGAAACGAACTACTATTGTGCTTTTACCGATAAGGCAAATCACTTTAAATTCTACTTCACTGCGCGGTGCGTTGCTGCTGCCAGTTAAATGCAATGTTGCCAGATAGCGATAAATTTCCCACGGCATCGAATATACAACCATTTTTAAGAATGGCGGGAAATTTAAGCCAACACTGGATATTTTAATGTCTTTTTCTATATTCGCTCCACTCTTAGATCCCAACCGAGATGCGCCGAAACCAAAGCACACCACAAAATATAGTACCTTAAATATTGGTCATTATCTGTGAGGTTTCAAGATGAATGATAACCTGGTGAAGATTACTTGAATGTAACGGGATAGAAGCGCTATTCCTAAAACTCCCGAGTAAATATCGTTCTCTTTCAGCATAAACACGAGACATGAGTCCACGTGGCGTTTGTTTGTGTCAGTCGCCGCTGATATCGCGAAAGGGTACAAGGTATGGATCTAAGGCTGGGTGGAGTTTGGAGGCAATTTCTCAAACAAAAAAGTGCATCTTATAGTTGGTAAAATACGGCAATACCCTCTGCTAGAAAATAACATTTACGTTGAATATATCATTACAATTCCAGAGAAAATGACAGTAGTACCCTAATTTTTCAAATTGGATTTTGCAATACAGATTTTAAACCGTGTTGGTAGTGTAATTTTTACTTTCTCCACTACTTATCTGTACTCAGTAAGTGGAGGAATCACTGCAAAAATAACGAGATTTCACTTTATGAGACGTCCTGAAGCCCCCCGCCGCCCAGGTCCATGTCGAGGGGAATTGAAGCCGCTTTCTACTGAATGCAGGTCTCACGCTACCGCAGAACTACTCGCTCGGCTAACAGAGTGAGTGAGTGACTGAATGAGCGAATGAGGGAGGAAGTGAGTGAGTGAGGTTTAAGGGTTCGTCGATAGCGAGGTCATTTGGATCCGATCGGTTAGTAGAGAAACTAAAAAACAGCTGTGTTATGCCATAGAAAATATCCATTAGTGACAACATCGAACATAAATACAACGCAAGTTGGCGAAAATGTCATTCGCGATTACTATTTCCATTGTTTCCTTTCAGTATGGCAGCCACCTTGATTTCCATTTGAATTCTACATGCTGCCAGATGATGTCATGCACATTTCCGATTCCTGGGACTCAGGGAAGATGGCACACCTGGTCTAAAGTATAAGAAAGAAGTGGAATCATGCGTCTGTTCATTCAAACGTCAAAGGGAATCCTCAATGTGGAGGAATGTAAGAGAGTAAATAAATGAAAGAGAGATAAATGAGGTCGTTAAGTCCTCGTTGTACAGTAAAGGGCTAGGGTGAGTAAGTGAAGGGACTAACGCATGGAAGAAAGACAAATGTGAATGCAAATGAATGAGATTTATACGCCAACTGTTTGCCATGGTAAGGATATAGCACCGCAACAACGACATTATGCAGTGGAGCCAACAGACTTTAAGCACGAAACAAAACAAAGCAGTGTGAATAATAAAACCGGTAACCATTGAAGAAATTAAGTGTTTATTTATCACCATCGTCGTTACCTGCACTCCAGCGGTGAATATGTCAACCAATATTTCTGTCTAATCACCTGAGAATGTTTGAAACACCATTAGAAAGGTAGAATTAAACTGAAAAACTCAATTCCATAACCACAACTTGAACCACGCATCTCTTCTTTCTTGACTTTTTTTTTTTTTTTTGGGGGGGGGGGGGGCTTTGTTCTTCAAGGACCATTAAAGCACCCGAATAATGTTGTATTTCTAATTCACTTACACATCCAGACATATTTATCCACAATACACACATACTCAAGACTCGAACCCGCGACCCTCTGCGCGGCCAGCTAGCTTAACATTGGCTAAGTGCCGAGGCTCTAGCTAGCTGAGTTACCATGGTATCATGCCGGCACGACATTTAATTCACCAACTGATACACTTTTTTTCGATAAACTATGAGGCATTCTTAAATTCATTTTTTGAAATAACGTACCCCAATAGCAACTTACAATATCTTAGGTACTTTAAGCCTAGGGCTTCATAGTTAACCAACATTAAGTCAATGATAGATAATTGCTCGCGGATGCTTACTCAAAGGAAAAGGACTCCCCATGGACACTAGAGGGCTGCTTGGTCGGCGGGTCGTTCATCGCCCTCTCTAGGTAGCTCCAGTAGTGGAACAGATCTTCAAGGTTGAAACTGCCAGGGACTTCCGCGCGTCTCTACGGAAGTTGTCTGTCTACTGTCTAGCCTCCGTTGTTCCATCACTTCATCCCTTCTTTAATGATTTCCAACATATGGCTTAATTGTATTAGACGGAACAGAGTGTTTAATGCCATTTAATTATTAATTATTATTATTATTATTATTATTATTATTATTATTATTATTATTATTATTATTATTATTATTATTATTATTATTATTATTATTATTATTATTATTATTATTATTATTATTATTATTATTATTATTATTATTATTATTAATTATTATTATTTATTATTATTATTATTATTATTATTATTATTATTATTATTATTATTATTATTATTATTATTATTATTATTATTATTATTATTATTATTATTATTATTATTATTATTATTATTATTATTATTATTATTATTAATGTCATAGCGCTTCTCATCAAATATTTTTCATCCAAAAATTTTGTATTCCATAACTGCGTCTGACAAGCCAGAAATATATATTTTCAGGGGTTGTTTTTAGATAAACCGAGTCGCTGCTCACATTTTGCATGGTTTTGAGATCCGCCTCCATCTTTTAGTGGAGTCACGACATGAATAAGAAAAATAAAGAATCCCACTTTAACCCTTTACCATCAGAAGAACTTTATCAGCGTTTAGCCTGACGTTTCAGCGAATTTTTCCCTTATTTTTTCTTGCGGAAAAGAGCACGTGCCAGCATAAAAAGGGTTAAAACACGGAATACAAATCGCTTTCCACCCCTTCCGCCTACCTGATGCATATGGTGGAGTACTGCTTGTCTTTATTTAAAGTGGACGACTCTATGCTAATGGATTTGTCCCCAACACATTCTAACTCGGATGTTAAGGCCCCTACACACGGAACAGGATATACATGGCGGAGGAGTAGTCAGTGCAACACTCTGTTATTTGGGAGAAAATACTCATATACACACCTGATATTGAAAATGGCGCATTACCTAGTTAAATGTTAACTTCAATGCAAACTGGAATTTGGAGTCAGTAAAGTATAGTTTTTCTAATAGTCCACACAAACAGGGTATGCCTTTCTGCAAACATCTGAAAGTCGCGCTGTTTGGTTTTCTGAAAATTGGATTTAAATGTCCTTGTAAATTACAGCAAGCCATAGCAAAATTTCGCTGTACATTTCCCCTTTCCCGTACCCACTCAAGAGCGAAATATAGCTTATTTGTAATTTGTATTTTTACTTTCTCTCTCTTTCTATTCCGTATTACAGTAAAAAGAAGCGTTATATTTCACCAAAAACTTCGACAATCAGAGTTCACCGAAAATATGCGCTTTAAGATTCACTAAATCCAAAAAAGAAGTATTTTTTTGAAAAGACCTGTTTTTAATAATTGTACTGTTACCGGATTCTGACACCAGTTATACAAGGTTATCGAGAAGTCGCTCCGCAGTCTCGTGTAACCAATATTTCCCTAGAGACGGGAATTCGGGTGGCAGCACTGGCTGCCGCGGGCCTACGGTTATTTATAACGTTCCACGAAATAACGTATATGATAGATTCACGTATGTAATTGATGAATGATAATGTAGATAAACAGAATATCACATTATCTGGAGCGGTAATCACTGGTACGGTGCGGAGGAACTTGTTTATAACATTTTAGTATTGCTCTGGCGATTGTTCTGAGATTTTAACAGTGAAAAATACTAGTGCATTATTCCATACGTTTACGTTACGCTTACTATGATATTGTTTTAAGAAATATTATTTATTATCTTATTAGGTGTGTCCTGCGTTTCTAAATCAAGAGAATTAGAGTAGCCGTCAGGAACGATGGCGGTAAATGACATATAACGTGCAGGTATGAGGTAATAGGGGAAGCGCTGTGTAGCAACTGTTTTCCACAATTTTTCTGCCTTCAGTTTTTTTTTTTTTTTTTTTTTTTTTTGCTTCTGCCATCGTCGGAACTCTTAACGAACTTACATCACACAATGGAGTGGACTAATTGCTTGGAATTATTTAATTTCACTGTTGAACTGTCGGCAGTACTCTCATACGTGCTCTGAAACAGACTGCGCCTGATTGGCTAGAAAACTCGTGACTGTGACGTCACTGAATATTTGTCTTCTACGCAACCGCCTTCGTTCATGACGGCGGCTATAGTGTTTAATGCAAATTCGTTCTAAGATATACTAGGACATACAATTACATATAAGCGTTTTCAAGAATACGTGGTACCACCTACCTGAAAGAAAGTTGCTCGTAATAAACTATCACAGCCCGCCTCTATAGTGTATCGGTAGCGTGTCTGCCCCATCTCCAAGAGATCCCGAGTTCGAATCTCGGTTAAGGTGAGTTATCCGGATAAGGTTTTTTCCGAGGTTTTCCTTTATCCTGGGAAGATAAATGTTGGGTAACTTTAAGCTCTATGAATTTCAGTTCATTTAAGTGTCACTGCACCCATTTTATTCATTCATCGTCCGATATTCATTAGGTTGGAAGACGTTAATATAAAAAAGAAATAAAATATCTTAAAATGCTAAAGATTTGCAGGTTTTTTTTACTATAAAGGTGGGGAACCGCATTCCTCACGGTGCTTACGTCATAGCATTTTTTTTTTTTTTTTTTTTTTTTTTAATGTTACTACTCCACTTAATGTTTCTCTGCACTTTCGGTATGCATAAACATTGAGAAGATCACATTACTTTCTCTTATTAGAAGTGCTTAATTTTTTTTTTTTTTTTATGTGTAGGGGTAAGGTAAAAACAGGTACGTCCGAAATTCCTTTTTTCCTTAAGTACCAGTATAACCGAAAAAGTTAAATGGAGCTATACAAATGAAATAATAAGAAATATTAACATAAATACTAACTTTTTTTTTTTGCCGTGCGGCTGCTCTAACCACTTTTTTTTTATTATTTTTATTTTTATTTTTTTTTTTATTTTTTTTTTAATTTGTTTTTTTTTTTTAGTTTTTATTTTATTTATTTTTTTTATTTATATATATATATATATTATTTTGATTATAGTTGCATTGTCGTATTTAAAGTGCAAGGCGCGTTATGTACGGCTGCATTGATTTGCTAAGACCAGAAGTTATCAGTTCCCAGCGTGCCTGTCTCAGAAAACTGACCCAATCCTTCCTCAGCGCAACTGGGCCATTATTCTGTTTAAGGATCCAGTACAATGTTCCCATTACCAGCCAAACCACACAGCGTTGGAGTGTAGTATTCTGAAAATGAAATTCCAAACGCTGGAGCTTCTCAAGGCATGGTGGAGCTTGCGGTGGGCACCATTTGGCGATGTAAGTCCGGAGCTCTACCCAGATGACTTCAACCTGCTTACAGGAAGCAATCCGGTGGTCCAGTGTGTCGACGGCGGCACAAGATGGACATTGGTTTGACTGTGCCCTTCCATGTCGCCAGAGTTTATCCGCTGTCGGTATAGTCTCATTTAATACTTCATAGGTGGTTTCCTGCCAATCACTGGGCACATGTTTGCAAAATAAATTCTGCCAGATCACTTTCCACTCCCTGGTATATTTCTCTGTCACTCTGGGAACCAGATGAACTGTCGTGAGCATACGGTAGTGTTTCCGGGTGCATTCTAAGGCCTTAATGTCATCGTTGTTGTCCAGAATTCGTTTTAGGTGAAGGACAGTGGGTTTAAATCCGTTGAGTGCCACCTGAGGGTTATGCAGCTGTTCCTTCCAGAAATTTTGGTCAATTGATGAGCCAGATCCGCGCAGTGATTGTGTGGCGGTTTTCTCCAATAAGGCCATGCATTTCTTGGCAATGTCCACTAAGCCGCAACCACCTTTGGACGGAGGCAAACGTAGTTGAGGCCGGCTCACCTTATATGCTTTTCCAGTCCACAAAAAGTAACCAAGGAGTTGTTCCAGTTTCTGTGCGTCACGTTTTGAAATCGGCAGAATCTGTGCCACATACCAAATTTTGCTTAGACCATAAGTATGCAGGTACCAGATGCGTTGTAGCAAATTCAGGTTCCGGATCCTCTCCATGGTTAAGGAATGGCGTAAACTATTAATTTTTTCCCTCCAGTTAACTGCAATAGTATCTTCTATATTTGCCATAAAGCATATACCAAGTATCCTTGTAGTAGTAACACATTGCATCCCCAAGGTCTGTGGCGGTTCCGGCCAATTTCCTAATATTAGGCCCTCCGATTTCTCAGCATTTAACACTGCACCGGACATTGTTGTGTACTGCTCCAATCCCTGTTGCATGGTCGTCATATCTTCATTATCTGCAGCCACCACAGTCACATCATCAGCATAGGCTGTAAGTGTGAACCGTTCGTTGTATACACTGACTCCTCGCATGGTTTGTTGCAACCTCTGGAGTAAAGGATTCAATGCCAATGAAAACAATCCCATTGATAGCGGGCAGCCTTGACGTACTGATCGTTTTATTCGTACCGGCCTGGAAAACCATCCGTTCCATAAGACTCGAGACTGTGCCGTGCCGTAGAGTCCCTGAATAAGATTGATTACCGGCACTGGAAATTTCGCAGCCGTTCCACAGATACGAATGGCGCACTCTATCCAAAGCCTGTTGAAAGTCGAGATTGATCAAAGCCACCGCTGTGTTTTCTCTGCGTAGATGGATCAGCGTGTCACGCAGTTCCGCCAATGTGACAATAATGTTCTTTTTCGATATTGCCGCTTGGTTACAATGCATGATTTCTGCATATGCACCTTTTAATCGGTTAGCCAGAACTTTCGCAAATAACTTATAATCGGCGTTTAGCAGCGTTATTGGACGATAGTCCTTCATGGTGGCGGTTTTCTGTTTCTTCGGCACCAGGGTGATAACACCATCCGCGAAGGTTGCGGGAAACACTGCTGTCTCCCACAGTTCCGCATATACTTCTATCACTTCGTTCTTGATTATTGGCCAGAACTTTCTATAGAATTCATAGGTGAGCCCATCCGGACCTGGTGATGTGTGTCGACTGGCTTGTTCAATGGCGACCAACACCTCCCGCTCCGTGATAGGGCTGGTAAGTATTTTTGCGGATTCCTGGGTGATGCCGGTGTCAAACAGTTCATGTTCCACACGCCTATAAGGGGTGTCTGCCTCTGGCGCTTCTTGAAATAAAGCCTGAAAATGATCCGCTATAAGCTGGTGCTGGGCGCGCGTTCCAACATGGGCAGTTCCAGTGTGCGCGTCCCGTATTGTCTGAGGATATCTTCCATGTCCCTTCTGCCGCTCCTTTGCGAAATAATAAAATGAGTTCTGTTCCGCTTCATGCATGGATTTCACTCTGGCTCGAAATTTATGTCCTTCCAACTGGTGTAAGTGTTTTAATTTGATGATTTCTTTTACTTTTTTTTATCTCCGTCTGCACCTCATAGCCCTCCCTTTGCTTCAGATGCAGCCCCCACAGCGCCTCATTGTAAAAATGTAGTAGCTGCTTCTTGGCCTGTGCCCTCCATGGATTTGAATAGGGAGCGAATCGCTGGTTTTGCCGTGTTCACCCACCAAAAACTCTTCCGAGTTGAACTTCTACAGGCCGACTGTAACTGAAGCCATTTGATTTGAAATTGTTCCCTAATGTCTGTGTCCTCCAGCATAGAATTATTGAGTTTCCAGTAGCCACGGCCGGCCGTCTCATGCCTTATTTCATTTATTTGCAATTGACATAGCACTGCATGATGGTTGCTAAAAGCCACCGGAATGACCCAAATTCGATGGACATTTGGAGCCATTCCGGGAGATAGATACTGTCGATCGATGCGTGAGGCAGAAGTGTTGCGGATAAAAGTGAATTCCACTTCGTTCCCATGCTTGATCTCCCATGCGTCAAGCAGTTGCAGCTGTGACACTAGGTGTTGTAGCATGATGCTAAAATTCGTAGCGCCTTTTTGATCCTTCGCCTGCAGCGTGCAATTGAAGTCGCCTGCTAGCAGAAGTTCCTTGCCTTGTAGCAAATGCGGGGTTACATCGGTTTGAAAGAAACGCTCTCTCTCGTGTCTATTCTGTGTCCCAGCTGGAGCATATATGTTAACCAGGACGGTCTCTTCCAAAGTAGCGGAGAGGACCCGGCCGTCGGGATCCATCTGAAAATTCTGCAAGGGAAGTCCCTTCCTGTACACTATTGCCGTTCCTCTGCCGTTTAAACCTAGGTTAACTTTATAGTCGTAATTGTAAAGAGCATCCAAGTTGTAAGTATTTACTTCTTGGAGAAAGCATATGTCAATGTTGTTCACCTGGAGGAAACTATTGAGCAGTTTTTGGGTTACTAGATTTCTGCACCCATTCACATTCACTGTTGCCACCGTTCGTAGATAGATCATTATGAAAGCGGCTGTCGCAAAGATAGTGTAACTCGGGCGTCTACGTTCTTGGCCTCGTGCATTGCTACTAGTGTGCTACTGTTCGGTCTCTGGATGTCTAGCTGGGGTTATATGTGCCGGAGGATTTCCCCTAAGCCTTGGGTCACATAAGGACACCTGGGGCTTCCGTGTCACCTGAAGTAGGATCGGCGACTCTGCTTCTGTAGCCCTCGCATCAGGTTGAGAGGGATGGGACCCACCAGCCATCTCTGCACGCCGATAAATTGCGACTGCTTCAGCTGACCTTGGTTGGTCCTCTTGGGATCTGTGTGGCCGTTCGATTACTTGCGGTCGAGTATCACTCGCAGATGGTCGCGCCGCTACGGTGGTGCCGGGTAATGGGAGTCGGCTCCTATCTCCACCGCTGGGCACCTCACACTTTGTTGTAACTGTGCTGCTTCGCAATCACTCTGGGGATTGCTTCCCGCGTCCCTCCTTGCAGGTAGAACCTCACCGGTGTACCTGTCACCTCCCTCCTCCAGGATACTGCTGCCAATCAATGCTGAGGCAGGCTCTTGTGTCAGTACTCCAGCCGTATCTACTGTGTCTGTGGACGGGACTTGTAATTGGCGTGCCTCCTCATGGGCTCCTTCCACAGCTTCCTCCAGCTCCATTTGGTTATTCCAGGATGGTTCTTCCTTATGGGCTTTGCTTGTCTTCGCCCGCTTGGCCCGTTTCTTCTCGGTCGGGCGTTTCTCTTCTGCTGCAGCTGTCTCCGTCACAAGTGGAACCACCTCGGGTGGTATTATCTCCTCCGGATTGGCCAGATGTACTCGTTTCCCAGTGGTATCTCGAACTATGGAGGCATACTCCCTTTGCGGTGCATACCTTGCTGCTTTCTGTTGACTGTCATTCACCAGGGACGTTTGCCTGTTTTCATCCGTAGGATGCGCTCCCTCACTCTGCGTGTCCACTGCCACCTTCGTCGGTTCTGTTTCGTTTCTCCGTCCAGTCGCCACTGGGCGTGTTGCGGTCGGACGGTGGAGGCAAAATTCCTTTAGATGTGCCGTGCTACTGCAGACGTAGCAGGATCTGGGTTGGCCGGCATAGGACACCGATAATCTGTAGCTGCCAATGATGATAAAACTAGGGATGTTCGTCTTCAGTTGCATCTTTACCGCTCGTACCCCATTAAACACCGGGACGCGATATTGTCGGCTCCATTGTTCCTTCCGGACGTCATATACCGTTCCGTAACGCTGCAACGCTGCTTTTAAGACCTCTGCCGGGAGCTCTGGGGGTACATCAAACACTCGGACATTGACAGCATTACCGGTCACGTGTTCGATAAGCACTTTAGTCATCTCACCATTCATGTATGTGAAAGGTGTTTCCGCCGAGAAGGTATTGAGGGTTTTCTCCAGCAAGAGTGCTGATATTAATTTAACATAAATTGCCCGTTCACTTGCGATTAACTGTATTGTATCTACTTGTTCCGCATTTAACCGTAATGTATCTGCTATGAAATCATGCACTTCATATGCCGATGGTCGCGTTGCACTTAAAGCAAACTTGATCCGTAGGGTATTTTTTCTCGCGTACATTTCCATTTCTTTTCACTGTTAAATTTAACTGATCTACTCACTTTAAATTCCTACACTTGGTGATCGATAATATCACTCACAGTGTGGTATATGTCTTTCTTGCTCTCACTCACTATCACGCCACACACGCAGTAGACAAAACAACCGGTTCTCCTGGTACGTCCGCTCTGTCCAAGCGCACGGGCTTGACTGATAGCATAACGTCATATGTATTTCCAGTAACAGTCTTTGGGTATGTAAGCTTTATCAGTTATAAATTAGTACATTAAAGCTTACGCAATGAAATGCATTATTGACTCTCCGTGTGAATAAGCCTTTAGCTCTCCACTCTTTTTCCACACTCTTGTTGCGGATTCTATCTCTCTCATAAGGTATCTGAGCTTCTCTTTCCATACGCTTCCACTCATCTTTTGTACACATCGTATACCTATATGTTGCTAAAACTTCCCTCGAACTATGTATTCCATGTAAACATGACAAGCAATTGTTTTTAAAACAGTTGACATTCCACTTTGGCCAATGTATATGGGTCCGTGGGCATGAAGAGCTCAAGACTACAAAAGCTTTCAGCTTAAAAACAAGAAATGAAAGAGGATAACCTGCATTTTTTATCAGTAAGAAATGTAAGGTGGAATATTCACACAGCTTTCTCTATTACCACTTGTCATATACTTATTTTCGTTTGCCACTAAATGTAATTATTTATTAATTTACCTGTTCGTTGTTTTATTTATTTTCTAGGGAAATTCTACATACAATATTATAACAAAATAACAAAAGACAGTCCGGTTACTTTTCTATCAGTTTGTCTTCTAAAACTTTACCACACACAGTTTACTTCTCATCATTAACATAGTCTACAGTCTTTCGGGCTATTACAACTCACAACTTCTACTTCTCATAACCTAGCTCAGTTCTATTAGTGTCTTTCTTCACTTTTTCTGTTTTTCATACACTCACTACGACGACGTAATCACTTGACGTCCGTTAGAATCTTCTTACGACGCACGCGGCGTACCACACACACAGCTGTCTCGAACTCACTGACCGACTCATGTCTGTAACTGTAAACCCACTTACTGCTGTTTTCTGGCTTCCTTATGTAGTGGGAATGACGTCACACGGACTTTTCGCGAACTCCTTCAAACATCCGGCAGTGACGCAGCAGAATGTTTCTAGACGGCTCCAGAGAAAGTTCTTTTGTGTAGCCGCTTCGATTGTTGTTAGTCACAACAGTCGCGCGTGAGTGGTGCGGGGAAGCTTAAATGTGAGCCTCTTGATACGCGCCACACCTGGCATGCGGTGTGAATGTAGCTTGGCCCTGTCCGACCTTTATTGTGCACCGAGCCCGGCGTCACAATATAAGTATTACCACTGATTTCTAGTACTAGGGATGGGGACTCCTTGGAAATAGATGTGCGGTGATACAAATATATAAAAAAGGTAAATAGCATTACGCAATAATAAGTATTTATGAATGTTGAAAGTAATAACAAAGTTAATTTTTAGTAATTACTTTCAAGGAAAATACATATTTTACGGTTCCCTAAAAACCTCAAAAAATAGTTTAGAAAAATTTCCGTGTGTGGTGAGTGTGGGTTAGTATTCAAGTCAAGCAAATTTCGAAAGTGTGACATGTAAAGGTTTTCAACAAAATTCAACCCAATACAAAGCACCCTTAGCACCCTTTACAGGAAAATGTATCGTTATTTCTGTTATTTGAAACACCATACGTTTAAGACATTTGCGCACCTAATAAATTGTATACCTACATAGTACTTTCTGCTAAGAGCTTATGAAAATCTCTTAATTAGGTATGAATCGTGTATGAGTTTGTGTACCAGGTAAACCACAAGACCGAGAAAACCTATGAACTGCAAAAGATATACAGAACTCATTAAAACAAACAATTCAAGTGAAAGAATTTGTAGCGTAAACCATTTTCCAGATATTGTTGCCCTTGGTTTGAATTTTGAATACTTTGTGTTTTGAAGTACTTGGTCACTATTCTTTTGTTCTTCCTGATATCGCAAGAATAGGGAACTTCAAAGCCACCTCATACAATGAAATGTGTAGTGAAGCCACTAACATGAATAAATAGGTAAAGTAACCTTTTGGAAGTAAAATTTTTAGAAGAGGTGAAATAAATACTAGTAAGCCGAGAAAATTATATGAACACAACATATCAGATATCTTTTATGAGCGTTTAGGTACTTTATTTCTAATTTGGGTTCTAGATATAAACTGGAAACTAATTTCTCTGGTGGGAGTAAAGTTTAAGACTTAGGCATTTATAAATTATACCACTGCCTATACAAGTTATAAAACGCAGGGAGACACCCCGCGCACTACGACCTGTGTAGATCTATTGCGGTTACCACCCCCGAGGGGAAGGGATGAAGTGATGGTTACAGCTGCAGCCTGATAGTCCACATAGACGCGCAGAAGTCGGGCTCGGAGATCCGTCCCACTACTGGAAATGCCGAGAGAGGGCGATAAACGACCTGTGAACCAAGCAGCCCTCTAGTGTTCATGAGTCTTTCGTTAGAGCACTGCCATAGCCACGAAGCCTATAAACACATATGTAAGATTAGAAGGAAAGGGTATGAAAAGTAAATGACGGAAAGAACATTGTGGTTGATGAAAAACCATCTGAGCATTCACCTATCGAACAAGGAAAACTACGAAAAACCCAGGGTGGTTGACGCAAATCAAACCAGGACTCCCAAATGCACATGCCGCGTTTTATACGCTGTTAATAAGCTGTCAGTTGTTGATTAGAACACACTGAGAACATCTATGTGAGCAGGTTGCTCGTCTCCAGCTGGTAGTTATACCGCTGTTGCAGTAAGGAAGCAATATCCATATTGAGAGGTAAGTCAACAGAAGAGAACATGCCACAGAGTGCTATGATGGGGCGATATGTAGCTACAGGTGGGGTGCTTACATGACCCTCAACACATCGATCACTCCATAGTTGTGCAAACAATTATACCATCATATGCAATCCATCTCCTAACTGCAACATTTATGTAATGCTCACATCCTCAGTTTCACAACTCAGAATTTATAAGCGAGAATTTTAAATCAATATATCGTCTTAACTCATTAATTAACGCAATGTGTATTTATATACATTATGAATATTGGGAAGCAAGTTTCGCAGACAGCGAGACAGTAAATCTGTGCTGGCATTTATTACAAATAAAATGTGTCTTGAATTTTCTAGGAATGTCCTCGCATAACTGTAAGGGATGGATAACATCTCACAACACAAAAAATGTAGATCTTGCTAAAATACACAATTTATGTCAAGCATATTTTTTACTTTCTCTATTGGTAAGTAGGGGAAGTATCGTCCACCCAAAAATTCGATGTCGAGATTTCACCGGAAATATATGCTTTGAGATCCTCTGAATACAAAAAAAGCATTTTTAGAAAAAGGTCCGTGTGTTTGTGTGCCTGTCAGTCTGTGGACAACATAACTCCAAAACAAAAAGTAGGTTAAAAACCAAAGTTAGTACCATATTTAAGTTTAATGTCTTTCAAGGATGCGACACGAAAATTTTGAAGAAAATAGCCCCACCCTAAACTACCATTTACATGGAAAAGTTTTCGAAAATTTTGATGTTCTTGAAAATGGCTGTAACCATTTTGATTTTGATTAAAATGCCATATGTTTGAGATATTTTGATGACAAATGAAATGTATATCTTGAATTTTCTGGCTATAGCCCCTGTAGTCGTATTTACTCTGGACGACGTTTGCATAACTGGTAAACCGTTAGAAATAGACCAAATCTTACTTTACAAAAAATGTAGATCTTGCTAAAATACACAATTTATGTCTCAATAAATTTTATTGTAAGGTGAACCATTTCGGAGATATTCCTTGTTATGTGTGAAAGTTTCGGAAAACAAAACTTTCGTGAAATGGAACATCGTTGTTCATTTTTTATATGTTACGTGTGCAAAGAGAACGGAATTTCAAAGCTTTAAAAGATTTGACTATCGCACAAAGCCTACTGTATTCCCACATTCCCCTGGAACTGCATGGGAATAAGCAATAAGATAATTTGTACAAATGTTTATCTCAACTAACACGAAGATATAGGAATAAGAGTTTGTAAGAATGATTAGTACAAGAGTAGAGAAAGTCATGTGAGTGCAACACATCAGATTTTTTTTAATAGAGTGAACCATTTCAGAGATAAGTATTCCATATTAATTTGTCTGAATTTTCCACTATTTATACTTTTCTCAATCGGGAAGCCCTTATTCTTCTTTTTATTTCTTGGCCATACAAACAGAACAAAATTGCAATAATCGCATAGCGACTAGCTCTTACATTTGACTATCGCTTAAAGCCTACTGTATTTCCATATTTCTCTTGTGCCTACAAGAAGATTAACAATATAATAATTTCTACAAATGTTTATGTCGATTAACATAAAATAGAGGAAACGCAGATTTGTGAGAATAGTTTGTACAAGAGTAGAGAAAGCCATGTGAGAGTGTGCACATAAGATTCTCTTTTTCTCTTTTTTTCCGGAGTCAACCGCTTCCAAATAATTGTTGTTACTAAATTTGAACTTTTGTAATACTTATATTTTTCCCAAATTCAAAAGCATTATTCATTTTTTCCCCTCGTCATGCAAAGAAAATGGAATTTTAATGCCATCTCATAACGGCCAACTCTTAAAGAACTTGACCTTCGCTTAAAGCCTACTGTATTCCAAGTTTACCTATAAGGAAATGCGTAATAAAATGATTTCTACAAATGTTTATCTCGATTAACATGAAGAGTTTGTAAGAATAGTTTATACAATGGTGAGTTGAGAAAGTAATGTGAGTGTAACATATTGAACTTCTAGATTTCTGGTATAACCTTTCCAGTGCTGTTCTTTAGCCGCTTAGGTTATATAGGACGCGTGAGTGTGAGAGTGAGTGAGTGAGTGAGTAGGTGAGTGAGTGATTGAATGAATGAGTGAGTGATTGAGTGATTGAGTGAGTGAGTGATTGAGTGAGTGATTGATTGAGTGAATGAGTGAGTGAGTGAGTGATTGAGTGAGTGATTGAGTGAGTGAGTGATTGAGTGAGTGAGTGATTGAGTGAGTGATTGAGTGAGTGATTGAGTGAATGAGTGAGTGATTGATTGAGTGATTGAGTGAGTGAGTGATTGAGTGAGTGAATGAGTGAGTGATTGGTTGAGTGAGTGATTGAGTGAGTGGTGATTGAGTGAGTGAGTGAGTGAATGAGTGAGTGATTGGTTGAGTGAGTGATTGAGTGAGTGATTGAGTGAATGAGTGAGTGAGTGATTGATTGATTGAGTGATTGATTGAGTGAGTGATTGAGTGAGTGATTGAGTGAGTGAGTCAGGGAGTGATTGAGTGAGTGAGTGAGTGAGTGAGTGAGTGAGTGGGCGTGTGAGTGTGAGAATGAGTGAGGAAGGGAGGTTTAAGGGCCCGTCGACGAGATCATTTGGGCCCGAATATAGGAAGATGAATGAAATAGACGAAATGACGCACAAATGAGGCCGGGGTTCATAGAGCTTAGAGTTACGCGACATTCATTTTCCAGGATAAGGAAAAACTCTAAAAAAAAGCTTATCCAGGTAGCTCACCCTAAGCGAGATTCGAACTCGGGAACTCTTAAAGGTGAACAGACACGCTACCCCTATACCACAGAGGTGGGCATTCTATTACTGTTGATGAGTATACATTTTAAAAGCACACTCAAGCCACCCTGCATAATTCTCAAGCCATTACCGTTATACTTTTATTAATCGCATGCCATTACCATGGCAGGAAACTCACGGCAGAAAAACACACGTGCACAAAGCAAATATCATGCAGAGTAGCTAGCGGCGTTCAAACAATCCATTTTTGTCCTTAACGCTGATGATGATGATGCACTCCCTTTTCCCTCCGGTTACATCTGGTTCACATCACGGCCTTCTGAGCATTGTGCGAATCAAGTTGTCAGAGGTGGCCATGACTTTTTTTATCCAAGAGGGTGGTCGCCTCCCCTTAAAAGAGAGGGCTCCGTGTGTATGTGTTGTGGTACAATAAATTCATCTCTCAACATCCATCAGGCAGGCACCCCATTGCAGCCCGCATTTCCCTGCGCAGACGGACACCGCTGCTGTGATGGACTTTATGAATTATTCATACAGCCTCTCTCTACACGTTGCCTATATTGAAAAACGAAAAGTGATAGGATTGCGTCGGGAAAGAGATGCTACATTTTATGTAGGTTGGCAGCACTAGATGGATGGCGCCACTAATTTACTAAGTTCTGGGAAAATCATTCTTGACCTGCAGTGGCAAACAAAAGCTAGGGAAATGGTTTAAAGCAGATTGGAGGATAAGTTCTGAACACACAGCGATATTGTGCAGTAACAGGTTTACTGACGAACGAAAATGAAAACTATTACCTACATTTTATCTAAACATCTTATATTACGAATAACGGTAGGGTAATTAATTTAGGTTAAAATTGTGTAAGACCGCATCCGTAGCGCAGTGGTAGCACGCTTGTCTCTGGCGCGGAGGACCCGGGTTCGATCCCCAGTACCGGCGTGGGGATTTTTCACCCGCTGGAAGGTCTAAAACGGGGTGCACTCAGCCTCCTTAGGTACTTGAGGGGTCAATTCAGAAGCTATTTGAATAAAGAAGTAGCGACCCAGGGCCCTAACCACGTCCCGCGCTCCAGTACTGCACCCCACTCATGACGCCTGTGGCGGGCAGAGGTGGGGCATGCAGCGGCCGGCCGGTAAGCCTTGAACCGTGAAAGCCTGTTGCACTAGGGGGTTAGAAAGGTGTAGAATGAGACAAAAATTCAATGCCATAGCCGGGATTTGAACCACGGGTTTTCGGTCCGCGTTTGGCTACTCTAGCCACTGAGCTACAAGGATATGTTATCTCGTATGAATTTTAGATCCTGTGGTTTGCCGTGGAAAACGCGAGTGAGTTGGAGAATTTAATGTCGTGTCGACACGCCCGCCATCGTAGCTGAGTGGTTAGAGCAGCCAAACGCGGAGTGGAAAGCCCATAGTTCAAATTCCGGCTATGGCATTGAATTTTTTAGTTTCATTTTACACCTTTCCAAACTTGTCCTACACACGGTTAGTGTGGAAGAACAATTAATTTCCATTAATTTAGGTTACTTTTTATTTTATTATTATTGTTATTATCATTATTATTATTATATTAGATGATAATGTGTAATAAACCTTTGGGTTTCCTCCATTTGTTTAATATTATACAAGCGAGGAAAGCGGTTTCTTATTTAAAATAATTATACAGGCTATTAGGAGTATAAGAGTAGACATTTTGTTAATTGGTGCCTTAATAAATATCCACTTCGGTGCGTCAGTTGTTTTTCTCTTCGTTTAATACTATTCCCATAGTCATATAACGTAGTTTACTGCCTGTTGTTCTTCACATGGTCGTAATTGCACCCGAAATGTACAACACCTATGAGATAGACCAGGGGAAGACAGCTAACGCTGCTGTGACGTCAGCCCACTTAGCACACTTGCTCCTAGAACAAGCTAGTTGAGCGTGTGACGTCACAGCGGGCAAGAGGAAATGGCATACGGGACATCGTAATCTTAATGTTGACTGTTTCAGTTACGGAATAGTCACAAATTATAAATAATTACATTTCGACTTTATGCCACACATATAAATTCTAGTTTATGTGAACATTCATGTTATAACGCAAATAGAACAGAAATTATAACTATTTTGCCTGAGCTAGAGGAGAGCTATACAGAACAATTAGGTGGACATTTTCCGACATTTGCCGTTTCGCTTTTCTTTAACCAGTTTGTCAATGTTAGGGCGTAATGTACGGCACATTTGTAACCGAAGACTGCATGTTAGATTGTGATCTGACAATATGCTTCGGGATTTTGACTTAGAAAGGTTCATAACAGAAAAGAATTGTTCGCACACATACGTAGAACCAAACATACATAATATCCGTGCAACAAGGGCATATAACCTCAGAAATCTGGTTTGAGGAGCATTCTTATAAAATGTGTTTATATTTGTCCTTCAGCAAATCGTCGCACTGTAAATTTATCAATTCAGTTTGCTACCTGCTAGAAACATTGTTAACATCCAATGAATACGGGGCCGCAAAGATCTGAAACGTAGTTGACAATGTTTCTACATCTTGAAGCCTGGTCTCAAACTAGTGTGAAACACGGGGAACTGAACACATGCGCCGCTGATCTAGGCAGCCTAGCAATACACTGCTCTCGCCTGACGTCACACGAACGTACAAGCTGGCTCTTCGTTTAAATACGTCACACGGCCCGAAGTTGTCTTCCCCTGAGATAGACTATCCGTGTTGCTTTACATCTAGTGCGGGCCTCACTGGCTTAGATGTGAGGTTATTGGCATTTACATTCGAACTCAGTTCTGAAACAGCATTCGTTATCGTGTTACAGCAGTCATTCCGTCACTCTGCGTCATGTTTTCTGTGGCACGCCTACTTGGAGCCCAATCACCAATACAAATAAATCTGAACCATTACATCCACATGACTCTCACAGTCTTCTACAAACTATTCTTACAAATGCTTATGTTTCTTTTTATTTCCTGCTAACACACAATTTTTTCATTGTACATTTACAACTTCGTTGTAGATATAAGAAGCATACAACAGGTTAAAGCGACAGTCAGCTTTTTAAAAAGTGGATCACTACGTGATGGCTTTGAAATTCATGCTTCTTGCATGATCATGAGAAATACGAATAGCAATGTGCCACTTGAAATATTTAAGTATTTGAAAAATCGAACTAATAACAAAGTTATCTAGGCAACGATTAACCTCACAAACAATTATGACATATATATATATATATATATATATATATATATATATATATTATGTTGTATAGTTAAACACGCTGTGATTTTTATGTGATATTATTTATATCATTTGCGCCCACAAAATCTATTTTCACAACAGGAAAGATAGTAAGGTGGTCAGGTATCAGCCGCTATTATTATAGATTTTGCGTCTGCCGTGGTCGGTTCTTCGAGCCAGGAAATGTTAAGGACTTCCACGTGTCTCTGTGTCCTCTAGCCTCATGCAGTCCTTTTGTTTCATCCGTTCTTCCCGGGAATAGTTCGGGGTGTCCCCCTCCATTGTGTATCCTGTAACCTAAGATGTTGAGAGAAGGGAACTAGAAAGGCAGAAAAGTAAGATAAAAACAGTGGAAATACTTGGGACTCGCAGAGGGCCAGAATATCCAGATTTGAAAGAAGAAGAAACAAAGAAGTAAGACAATTGAAGGAAACAGTTATCAGAATTAATAGAATATTTGAGGCTTCTCTCCCTTCGTCTACTGATTAATCCCTGAATGTCTTATGGCTAGGGTCCGAATTTTTCGAAAATGCATTTCTTGAAGGTTAGCGTCTATTAAGGGATATATGCATATTTCGGCATTTATTTCCCTTATGTATGGTCGATTAACTGGTATTTCCGAACAAGCTGAAAAATCTAATGAATATATGGTTTTTACATCCCTTGGAACCACAATTGTCTTCCTATTTGAATTCATAAAAGTCGTACTGCATGTGTTCGTGAAGTAAAGTGTACATTTGAATGTGAAACTATATATTAAGATTGGTATCCATGTATATTATCTGGGTGACTCGGTTAGGCGCTGGTCTACTGATCCCAAGGTCGCGGGTTCAAACCCACTCCAGGCCGATGGTTTTTAAGTGTACTTAAAAGCGACAGCCCCATGTTAGTATATTTACTGGCATGTAAAACAACTTCTGCGGGACGAAATTCCGTCACCAGTGGCGCTCATATGACCCTGGTAATTAGTAGCGCCGTTAAGAAACAAAATATTAATTTACTGAATTATTTGTAACTTTAAGGCTATTAAAGGTCTAGATCTCATGGTGCTCCCCCACACGAATATCTTCAGTGGATTGATACTAATTTCGTCTCCAAATGCCGTCCCTGAGAAAACTGGGGAAAAGGGTAAAACTAAACTCAATTTGGTGCTGGACCCAAGTTCAGTACAGAAGAAAATTAAATCAGTTAATAAGTGTATAAGTGAAACCAGAAAATCTTTGCCAGATGAATGTTCCGAGCCATTACTACCAGTGTATTGGCCAATGACATCCGTTGAGGATCATTTTCAGTTTACAAAAGCTAATCCTGTCCTGTAATAGAAACCCCTTAATACCTCAAAAAACTAGAAATTCTTGGTAACACTCCGATTTGTCATTTTGCAAGAAATAAAAATATGCGTCAGTTAAAATAATTCCTCTGGTAAGTGCAAATTGTTTAGATTTTAGTGCATATTTTCAACATTTTAGTGCATACTTGCATGCATATTTAGGTGCTTTTAGTGCATATAAATTCAGACCCTATTTATGAGTTCAACAAGATTCCGAGGGGGAACTTAGCACCTCGACAATTAAATCTTGTGGCAGCCCCGGGAAGGAGGGATGACTTGAGAACACATTAAGGGTTGCCGACCTGAGAAGAGACGACAGTTGAGGACAGGGACCCTAACAGCTACAGATTTAAACTCCCCGGTAGCGTCTTCCTGTCCCCTGAGAGCTTACTCGTCCCCTGGAGGGCCAGGACTCCGATCCGGAGGACGAGGATTTTCAGAGAGCGAATTCCCTGCCGTGCACGCCGAAACTTCTGCCAACACTTAGAACCGTGAAACAGCTAACCAGAATGAAAAATGAAATGGAAGGACAGGAAATTCGGGGGATGTAATTATCCTTCCCACCATTCACCCAGTGGCCCGGGGAAACCCACAAAGGAACCCGTGAGTTAAGAAGGTCGACCACGGAAATTGAACTCATAATCACCTGAGCCATTCTGCTTGGTATGGGTCATCTTAGCTTCTGGAATGTAAAACACAAACCTGCTGTATTCTAATCAGTGGCAGCTTCTTTTTCATCGGATATTGTATTGGAAAATCTTCCTAAAAGCGATTACCTGCAGAAGAAACGATAATATTATAAATTAGCCTCGTATACCATCGTGATATTTAAAAGAGAGCTCAAAAGAACCAGATGGAAGCAATATGTTTTAGCATTGTGCACCCATATATTACCTTATAAGTCACCTACAGAGTCCATTTGCTAACTAGGCATTAACGAATAAACATCAAACAGCGTTGTCATTCACTAGTTACTAATGGTTCCCATTGAAGTACACTGAAGCGATTAACTAACCATAGTGGTTGTTTCTGACACACGGCAGTTACTGTCAGCTGTTGCAAACATGTGTAGAACACAGCGCCCCAAGGTGTTGTTACACACACTACTGAAAACGTGACAAGCGACGATCTGACAGAACTTTTTGTTTACGCAGTGTCAGATCTTCGGGGCTTAGGCTTTCCGGTTAATATTACCTGCGTAAACGAAGGTAAACATTTCAGATACAACCAGCTGTACTTGAAACTTGTGTTTCAAATTATTCCGAGCTCATATGTTCATTGGAGGTCTATCTTGTAACAATTTCACACCACTTTAAGATATAAAAACGCATTAGACTAGACATTCTTGAAAATATGTTCACGTAGCATAAACTATTGTTAATTAAATATCATTAAATGCGAGAAAATATGATTAACTCTCACTACTTACATCATTCTCGTTGTTTAGGAGTAATATGGGAACATCTGGATCCCAAGGTCGTGGATTGGAATGCGGCGGAGTGATGAATTTTTTGTCGGTTGCAAAAGTCCTTAGCATGGCTTCCTACAAAAGGAAAGTAAAGCCGGTGGTTCCGTGTCGTAGATTTGCAGCACCTAAAAGAAGCTCAAGCCTTATAAACAGACCTGTGAGCAAAATTAAGTGCTGAAAACCATAGCAGTTAAAAGAGTGTCCATAAATAAGCACTCAATTTATTTTCAGTCTCTTTCGTGACTGACATCTTTATGCCGACTCCAATATCTCAGAGTATACGTGTGTGGATTTGAGAATAGACAATACCAGGTAAGTTTGGTGATAAACTTAGTGGAGGCTACTAAATGAGTTGTTTGAAGCGAGTTACCGACCGGTTTGAGGATGTAGAATAAAGTATTTCTGACTCTTTTCATGAGAAACTGTGATTATTGTAATATTATATCTGTTAACTTCTGACGTACCAATACTTTACGTATAAAGTAGCTGTTCTCACAATAAAAATTAGAAGCGTAAGTTGCAGTGATCGCGGAAATGCTAATCAGAGAATCCTCTTGCACCGGCCGCCAAGTACATATAATCAGAGCGCGGTCTTAAATCGCTACAAGCTGCCGATAATCGATAATAGTAAAAACTTGTGTAAGATGCGAATTTTGAAAGTGCACACTGTTTTAATAACCTAAGTTACGCCTGCTTCACTACTATCACACAATTCCTACATTTGTTGCTAAATCTTAAACTTCTCTGCACATCTCAAACACTACTGTCTGTGATTTTACTAAATTCTAAGAATCCTTCCTCCTTTCCAATTTTCAGAACTTTATATACGTGCGCATTTTCAGCTCTGACTTCTGAATGTATTGAGTTCAAGGTATCGGAACCTTCAGCTAATGTATTTCTTGTTGAGGATCGTCTGTTTGCCATAGCTACTCTGACTTATCACTAGGAACCTAACCTTCATACAGGAAACAAAAAGTTGCAGGGTCTGGACCACGGGAAGTGGGACGGGTCAGTCTGTTACATGATCACAACACAGACGAGGCAAAGCACAGTCGACGTAGGAACGTTGTAGATAAAGTTTTTGCATAATTTACATTCAACATTGTCACCATTTGCAGTAAAATATTCACTCCCAAATTCTTGTACAAGTCCAGCAATACGTGAATATTTCGATTTTCGTGCTGCAGGCATTTTATTGAGTGGAACTAGTGAACATATTCCAGAGACATTATGTACTGTAGGCAGTGTGCTTTGTGCTGTCTTGTACTCGCGCAATGACATCACGCTCTGCCCATGTGGAGATAATTTGTGATAAGCTCATTTCGCGATAGCTGTAAATGGTTCGAACCTTACTTATCACTAATTTCTTTTCAGAGCACATATCTTTCCTTGATAATGACTTCTTATTCCATTGTAAAATTGTTCTTGCTTATTACAGAAATATCAAATCCTATATCAATCTGGAAATAACGGGAAACAATGAAAAAAGTCCAGTCATATTGGCTAGTACAGGATATTTAAACCTAAGATCTCATGAATTCTAGCCATAGATACTATCTCCTGAGCCATCTCGCTCGATATCTCAATTTTCTTTTCTGTTTATTTTATGTCTTAGTCATATCGCGTTGGATCTGTTAGGAGATACCTCGTAGATCGGTGACTGGTGGACATTAGCCTTCAAGGTCTCATCCCTGTACCATACTATCTAGCTTCCGCATGTGTGCACAGAGGGATCAGTGCAGGGTAACTGTACCTCTTCTTGTGATGGGCAGGTGGCATTAGGATGTCATCCAATCCATTTGTTTTCACTATCTGTGAATAGATGGCACAGCATTCTCTATTACCATCCATTTTCATTTATACTATTATTTTAGACCTAAGGTAGAACTTCGGATCGTGGTATCCGGTATTTACCTTGGCGGCAAGAAAACAGCGAAAAATCTCTTGTCAGATTGGTCCGCTCACGGGATTTGAGCCTGGAACTTCCCGAACGTGGGCCACATACGTTACTGCCTGAGCCATCCCGCTGGATATCTCAATTTTTATCTCGTCTATAACAAAGGAATTGACTTGAATCCATCGTAGTATAATTTCATATTGGCAATGCAGTATTTTCGCCACTGATTGCTTCCATTAAAAAGATATCTATTTCAGTATTCAAATATTTCACACTCTTAGGGTATACGACTGCGCAATAAGTATCGAATAATAAACGTTTGTGCCCATCTCCATAGTTTTAGGGAAGTGTAGAATCTGCACCCCATGAGTACACCTCCAAAGTATTTTAGTAGCGTTTAATACCTATTCTTACTGCAGAGGGTATCACGGGTGTATCACTGATGATGCATGAAATGAAATTATAATTAGGAAAGGAAATTTTGGGTTTAAGGACTAAGTATAGGGTACCTCTCCCGCAGTTGCCAGTTATGAGGACTGAGAATAACTTGGAAGAAACCTTAGTCATGGACGAAGATCCTGAAGAGTTTGATCCTTACATCTTCATTGACGAGTCAATGCCTTAACGACCTCGGCTATCAGTGTCGGTCCGATTCCCGAGTTCGAACCTCGATTAGGGTGCCTAGAATAAATATTTTGTATATTGCAGTAGTGCAATATATGGAAGTAATCAAGTTCTAATAACAGAGTATGGAGGTTTATTTCATATTCTGTGGCACTTCAGTGACTTTTGGCAAGAAAGAAATTATGATAGCATAATTCAAACAGGAAATTGCTTTATTGGATTCTCTCTAAAAACTGCAACATAAACTTTCATAGCAGTAGGTATAGGCTCTTCCTTCGGATAACAAGAAAAGATAAAAAATCCTATCAGTGTTTTCATCATCAGCATCCCGTATGTTACGATATTTTATTCAGGAGTGATGTAGCAATTTTATTTATCACGAGTACACGTATACATGTTGTATGTTTGACAGTACCCAGATTGGCAATCACGGGGAAAGTCTGGTGCGGTGTATCATTTGTCTCTGTAAGTCACGTGATGATGGATAGCGTAGGACACTCCCAGTTTGACAACTTCTGGAAAAAAGGAGTGTAGGGAGAAAGTTGCACAATTTGTCTTGATAGAGCCTACTGTGGCGATACCATTATGTTGGTGTTTAAAGACGCTTGCCCACCCGTTCTTTTGTTCTGCCAATCTGAGCCTTTTTCCCCGTCTCCGAGATATACTTTACTCAGCGGCGGACTGCCCCAAGGAACTTACTCCAGGGAATTCATGCTTTAAAAATGCAGTGTATAACATTCTCCTCTGCCTTTCTAAGGCAGCGTTTCTCAGGATATCATGGACAGAGTATGAACTTTCAAATGCAGCATTAAGGGTGCAGGAAACTGTTAAGCACCAAAATAAGATTTTGAGGTTAGGCGCAAAGGCCGCAGATGGAGTGTAATAACAGCAGCGCTTAGTGAGCATAATGATATCCGGCTTTATGAAGCATTCATTTGTAAGTCAAAATAAAATGTAACGCACACAAGTACGAGGAGAGCTCGTAAAGTAAGGCCCGATGTCTTATACACATCAAACCATCATGGACAGTTGCAAAACGATTGTTGTATTTAATTCATTACATCTTTCTCGATTTTTCTACATAGTTGTCATTTGTTTAAACATTTGTCATAACGTTCTACGAGGTTTTCTATGCTAATGTCATAAAAGTCCGCCGGCAGTGAAGATAAGCAATCGTTGGATAACCAGTGGATAATCACTAGATATCCAGTGCAAATTGTCAATCGCCGACTTCACGGAACTTCTCATCCACAGTGTTGACTAAATCGTCTATGATCACTAACGGTCGGCTGATCGCGGTTCATTATGGATATTGTCCCGTCCTGCCTTGAAAACTCTTAGGCACTGCTGTCACTCGTCCCATTGGGGCCATACACTTCACTGATTTGTCAATGAATGTCCGCTGTTGCAGCGTTCCTTGCTAACAAAAACCGAATCACAGACCCACTTCGTAGTCGGCGGGCCCATGATTGCTTTAAACAGCTTTAACCGACATGGTAAACAGCACACTGCAACACTATCAACTCAAACGGTGTTGTTTCACGCGCAAGGTATACCGGGAATCGATACGCATGCATATTTCAATATTCGCGCGAAATTCGATGAGTTATGGCCATTCGGACTTTACTTTTCAAATGACTCTTCCATGCACACAATGAAAAAGTAACCATCACATGCGTGTACTGTATCTTTTGTTTATTAACGTCCTCCAACGTAGTGTCATATGGAACGGTGAATGAATGAAATGGATGAAATTATGCTCAAATGAGTATTGAGTTTTGAGTTATCGATATTCGTCTTCTCAAGATAAGGGAAAACCTCGGTAAGAAACTTTGTCACCCTAAGCTAGATTCGACCTGGCGACCTCTTGGAAGTGAGAATGACACGCTGCCACCACACTACGGTGGCGGGTTATGTACTGTACTGAACAAGGCAATAATCCCACACTATTTAGTAAGTTTCACATCAGACACACCTAACGGCAATAACCAGTACATATAAGAATGTGTTTTGTTTGCATTTGATACGCCACAAACGGATTTCACAATCGGGGATTATATACGTTGTGTCATATAAACCAGTAAACTGGCTTCTGGTTCCTGTGCTCAAAGTACTTATTTTGGTACTGTGTTTATATTCCACAATTTTCTGCAAACTGGTTTTCCATAACCAATGCACCAACCGCTTTTAAACATTTAAATATAGACTTAGTTCCTGTATCCCTCTTGTAACGGTATGTGTAATGAAACCATTTCTGGAAACCTTTATCTAAATTATGATTAAATATGAAAATGGTCTTCCATAATCATTTTTATAAAGAAAATGTAAAATAAACCACACTTCGTAAAGAAAATTATGCTAATGCAACAGTTCCTTTTATCTGCCTTAAAATCTACGCGGTTACGTTGGGAGCTCTGACTTTAGCAACAAATCATGGTGTTGAACTGATTTTAAGGCTGAACTCCTAAAATACGACTTTCTCACTGTTCCTCCTTTCCTCAGCACACTCATAAGTTCAAGGTATTCTGAATTTTTCACCATGCCGGTAATTTTGTTTGTCACGCTGCTAAATTTGTATTTTTGCCTTCATTGCGTCTATCATTTCCTTTCCTTCAGGATCATGTCTGTAAACGTTATAGCAGCCAGGCTCAACGACCAATTCTTGTCGTATTAGGTATTACTCGCTCCCAATAGTAAAATAGCCTTTATAGCCTCCTCTAGCTGTCAAATCTGGGATTGCGATAATTGCGATGACAATACATTTGTATAATAGTGAGTTATGATTCTTCTTTCCTTCTTCCACACTGGAACTGTCGTGCTCAACTGAACTCGACAACTATCACAACTCCATCGGTGTTTGTTCTCTGTCGTCTTCTCGATGTTTGGATGAGTGGCGGCAAACACAGTGCTTCGAACACTCCAAGTTTACAAATTTATGACGATTATTCTTTACGTGTGCAGTCCACGAGTATGTTTTCTCCTAATTACACACATAACTTTTTCATTTTCTTCCTTGGTGAATTTTCTCCTCCACTGCCCTCACCATCAGCAGAATCACTCATCTTTAATTTTTCACAAAATATCTCTGTACTTAATTGATACACGTTGTCTTCTGAGGACACTACTACAACGATTGACCGATAATGAATGCTTCGTCACGCATCCAGATGTACCGGACCGACGCAACACCAAACGGAAGTCATATTGGTGAGCCTAAATTCATTAATAGGAGATGAAGAAAACAATGGAAAAGAAGTGACGAAGAGCGTCAAATCAATCATCATTTAATTTAAAATAATGAATGGCAGGAATTCCGAAAATAGGGATATATCTTGAAAAATACGGTGCCCGGGCTTTTCGTCCAAATTAAGTGAAAATACGGCATTTCCCGAGATATAAGGGATAGTTGGCAACCCTAGTCTAGTGTGATTGTTGATCCTGTTGTTGGGGACCGATACGCGATACAAAGGGTCCTGGTAATCACACATTGAAGTTAGATTGCAGCACAGATGATATTTGAATTCAGTAACAGATCACATATATTACCTCAATGCATGGTAATTTGAACATGAGCATCAAACCACTATTTTCATTTTACAAAAATCAACCCGTTTAATTGGATAGTATTTTATAAACTGAAATAACTAATTGAATGCGCATGAACTTTCAATCAGTAATGACTGGGGAATGCACAGTATTACCAATCTCTACTCTGTAAATGAAGATTCGCCGGTGTGAGGTAGAATACAATGTTCGTGATGTTTTCCAGCTGTGGAAGAGGTTGAGTACGCCTCTGACTGGCACGTTATCGACGCTGATGACAAAGGAACCTATTCTTCATCCCAGCACGAAGCACAACACAAAAATGTGATGAGCTGAACAAGAGTAACAGTCGGTACGGTGGAGTAAACCATCATATCCAAACTTTTTTTAATATGCCAGTCCATCTGAGTTATTGCCAGTTTTGTCAGTGATATATGACCTGGTGCAATAACTTAATCAAAAGGAAGATGACGATGGCAACAGAAAATAAATTCTTCTATAGAATCCTAGCCTGCCGAAAATAAACACTTCATATTATGAAATTAATGAATAAGTTGTGCTTTCTTACTTCTTTCTCAATTTAAACAGCATTACACAATAGTATACTATCACTGTTATACCAGGTGGTTCAGCTGTTCCTTATTATTGTGGAGATAGGCAACACTTCATATTCTGAAAGCAACAAGGTCGGAATTGCCGTACTTGTCGACCATTTGGTAGCCATGGAAATCTAGCCTGCTCTTCATGGGAAAATAGACCTTAGCAGCAGTCCATTCCAAAAGCATGTGCTGCTAAGGTCTAAGGTCTTACCCACTAAAATAGTTACGTAGCTTGAGAAAAATAGTAAACAGGAATTTCACCCACGATCCCCCGCAAATGCCCATGCTTGATTCAGAAATGTCTAGTGCCCGTAAATTATGTATAATTTAAATGTAGATAGTCTTCAACCTGGTTTCCACTAGGAAACGAATGCCAAAAAGCTATTTCATGCATACATTTTCTCGTTTTAAAATTTAAATCGTATTAGATGAAATCCTTCTTGCTATTCGTAGAGCACTACAGAAGAAAACTTACCCAATGCCTGAGCTTTGACACCATTAGCAAGATCTGTTATCTAATTTTAACA
This sequence comes from Tenodera sinensis, assembly GCA_030765045.1. NCBI lineage: Eukaryota > Metazoa > Arthropoda > Insecta > Mantodea > Mantidae > Tenodera > Tenodera sinensis. The sequence continues at coordinate 91,045,800 of CM060970.1, forward strand.
CATGTTGGTCTGATAAATGAGCGTCTTAATGTTGGATCGCTTTGAGTTTATTTTACTAACTCCTGTGCTGAGCAAGAGTTATGTTTAGCTATAAATATAGTCCATAAACTCCTTGCACCACATTTCGGTTATTTACTGATTGTTTTCAACACCTCAATAAGCCATTAAACAGGGTTTATTTCACTTAAAGAAGACAGTCTGTATTACCAACTAGGACATTTTTCACCGGGCCAAAATTACAAAGAAGTACATTATCCCGCAGTACATTACGGGATAGACAGGAATGTTGTCACTGCAATAAAACGTTTGTAAATATTTTTCCTTCAAATCACATTTACTGCCTTTGTTAGTGGAAATATCTGTCTTTTTTTTATGATTGAGTTTCATGGAAACTTGAATTTGTTCTATTCAGTGCTGGTAACCTATTTTAAATGCGTGCTTTGTATATTTTACTGCACTTATGTGCCCAAACTACATTAAATCCTCTAGTTTTATACAGGATGGAAGTGAAATGATCCGTCAGACTTTAACAGCGAATTTCTCATGTTGTGAATAACAAGAAAGTCCAATACCAAAATGTTGAAAAGTTTATAGTTTTCTAGAAAACAAAATTTTTATCAAAAGAGTATCATCTGGCTGAATTATTATTGATTGAAGGTTCTTGATTTATGGCTATATTCATAGAAAATTGAATAAACGACAACTTCTTTCTTTGACGTATTCCAATAGATTCAGCGGTTTTTGTGTAAATTAAATTTTAAAAACCCACAATTTATTTCAACAAACAGGCAAGAAATTGTGGATTCCTTTAAAGTTAATTTACACAAAAACCGTTGAATCTATTGAAATACGCCAAAGGGAAAAGTTGTTGTTTATTCAATTTTCGATCAATATAGCCATAAATCAAGAACCTTCAATAAATAATAATTCAGCCAGGTGATGATACATTTTTTATAAAAATATTTTTTTCTAGAAAACTATAAACTTTTCAACATTTTGGTATTAGACTTTCTTGTTATTCACAATATGAGAAATTCTCTGTTAAAGTCTGGCGGATCATTTAACTTCCACTCTGTATATTTATTGCTGCAGACATGAAATATACATAATCATATTGGGTCACTATCGTGTTGACAGGCTAAGAGCAGCCCGAGGTGTGTCATACGTTTACCTGCCCTTTTAGGGCTTAACCACTTTCATGACAGGAGGAGCAGGAGGTGGGTTTAAGGGCGCTCAACTACATGGTCATCAGCGCCCTTAAAAGCAATTCAAGCCAATAGCCAGATATAAACTTCAATCAAAAATAAAAACTACTATCAAAAGGGGAAATAAATGTACATAAATATACAAAACAGAGTGGCAAAAGCGAAAATATAAACAAACTGATAAAGATGTCAGAAGAGTATAAAAACTAGGTATCAAAAGTTTCCAATTCCCAAACTCATGTTGCCCTGACTTTCATGACAGGATGTGGGGTTCTGCAGGCTGGCGGGTGAAAATGAGATTGGGCTGTTTACTCCCTTTTTTACTTACTTTACTGCGTAGAGTAAGTTAGGGGAAGTACTGCTTCCACCAAAACCTCGATATCGAGATTTCACCGGAAATACATGTTTTGGGACTCCCTCAGCTTAAAAAAAAAATATTTTTTTAGAAAAAGGTCAATGTCTCTCTGTGTGTATGTGTGTGTGTGTGAGTGTGTGAATAGCATAACTTAAAAGCAAAAAGTATGTTAAATAACCCCGTGGTACAACAGCCCATCCGGGTCACAGCCTACCGCCCGACCACTACGTCCCCCACCATAGCTCTGCTCAACACAGGCCTCACAAGTGTGGAGGTGGGACGTGGTCAGCGCCCAGTCCCTCCCGTGGTCTTCTCGATCAGAAGTCTTTTAAATACCAAACTTAAATTTAAGTTCAGCATATTCGAAGAATGTGAAACGAGGATTTAAAAAAAAAAGAAAGAAAGAAAGAAAGAAAATCTTCCTACTCCAAACTACCCTTCAAATTAAAAATGTTATTTTCTGAAAAATAGTTCTATCGATGTGATTAAAGTGCCATATGTTTAAGTTACTCTCATACTGAATAACACTCATGCTGTAAATTTTCTGGATATAGTCTATGAAGTCCTTTTGCATATCTGGTAAACCGTTTGAGTGAGTGTGTGAGTGGTGAGTGAGTGAGTGGGTGGGTAAGTATGTGCGTGAGTGGGTAAGTGTGTGAGTGAGTGTGAGTGGGTGAGTGGGTGCGTGAGTGGGTAAGTCTGTGTGTGAGTGAGTATGTGAGTGAGTGAGTGTGAGTATGTGAGTGTGAGTGGCTGAGTGTGTGAGTGAGTCGGTAAGTGTGTGCATGAGCGAGTGGGTGAGTGTGTGAGCGAGTGGGTAAGTGTGCGTGAGTGGGTAAGTCTGTGTGTGAGTATGTGAGTGAGTGAGTGTGAGTATGTGAGTGTGAGTGGCTGAGTGTGTGAGTGAGTGGGTAAGTGTGTGCATGAGCGAGTGGGTGAGTGTGTGAGCGAGTGGGTAAGTGTGCGTGAGTGGGTAAGTCTGTGTGTGAGTATGTGAGTGTGAGTGGCTGAGTGTGTGAGTGAGTGGGTAAGTGTGTGCATGAGCGAGTGGGTAAGTGTGCGTGAGTGGGTAAGTCTGTGTGTGAGTATGAGAGTGAGTGTGAGTATGTGAGTGTGAGTGGGTGAGTGAGTGGGTAAGTGTGTGCATGAACGAGTGTGTGTGAGTGAGTGGGTAAGTGTGCGTGAGTGGGTAAGTCTGTGTGTGAGTATGTGAGTGAGTGTGAGTATGTGAGTGTGAGTGGGTGAGTGTGTGAGTGAGTGGGTAAGTGTGTGCGTGAGCGCGTGGGTGAGTGTGTGAGCGAGTGGGTGTGAGTGAGTGAGTGTGTGAGTGTGAGTGGGTGTGAGTGAGTGAGTGTGTGTGAGTGTGAGTGAGTGGGTAAGTGTGCGTGAGTGGGTAAGTCTGTGTGTGAGTATGTGAGTGAGTGAGTGTGAATATGTGAGTGTGAGTGGGTGAGTGTGTGAGTGAGATGATAAGTGTGTGCGTGAGCGAGTGGGTGAGTGTGTGAGTGAGTGGGTGTGAGTGAGTGGGTGTGAGTGAGTGGGTGTGAGTGAGTGGGTGTGAGTGAGTGGGTGTGAGTGAGTGAGTGAGTGTGTGTGAGTGACTGGGTGAGTGTGTGAGTGAGTGGGTGTGAGTGAGTGTGTGTGAGTGACTATGTGAGTGTGTGAGTGAGTGACTGGGTGAGTGGGTGTGAGTGAGTGGGTAAGTGTGTGAGTGAGTGTGAGTGACTGGGTGAGTGTGTGAGTGAGTGTGTGTGAGTGTGTGTGAGTGACTGGGTGAGTGGGTGTGAGTGAGTGAGTGTGTGTGAGTGACTGGGTGAGTGTGTGAGTGAGTGAGTGGGTGTGAGTGAGTGTGTGTGAGTGACTGGGTGAGTGTGTGAGTGAGTGGGTGTGAGTGAGTGTGTGTGAGTGACTGGGTGAGTGTGTGAGTGAGTGACTGGGTGAGTGGGTGTGAGTGAGTGAGTGTGTGTGAGTGTGAGTGAGTGGGTAAGTGTGTGAGTGAGTGTGAGTGACTGGGTGAGTGTGTGAGTGAGTGTGTGTGAGTGTGTGTGAGTGACTGGGTGAGTGGGTGTGAGTGAGTGAGTGTGTGTGAGTGTGAGTGAGTGGGTAAGTGTGTGAGTGTGTGTGAGTGACTGGGTGAGTGGGTGTGAGTGAGTGAGTGTGTGTGAGTGTGTGTGAGTGACTGGGTGAGTGGGTGAGTAAGCGAGTGGGTGGGTGAACGAGTGAGTGTGTGTGAGTGACTGGGTGAGTGGGTGAGTAAGTGAGTGAGTGGGTGTGAGTGAGTGTGTGTGAGTGACTGGGTGAGTGTGTGAGTGAGTGACTGGGTGAGTGGGTGTGAGTGAGTGAGTGTGTGTGAGTGTGAGTGAGTGGGTAAGTGTGTGAGTGAGTGTGAGTGACTGGGTGAGTGTGTGAGTGAGTGTGTGTGAGTGTGTGTGAGTGACTGGGTGAGTGGGTGTGAGTGAGTGAGTGTGTGTGAGTGTGAGTGAGTGGGTAAGTGTGTGAGTGTGTGTGAGTGACTGGGTGAGTGGGTGTGAGTGAGTGAGTGTGTGTGAGTGAGTGTGTGAGTGACTGGGTGAGTGTGTGAGTGAGTGTGTGTGAGTGACTGGGTGAGTGGGTGTGAGTGAGTGTGTGTGAGTGTGAGTGAGTGGGTAAGTGTGTGAGTGTGTGTGAGTGTATGTGAGTGTATGTGAGTGTGTGTGAGTGACTGGGTGAGTGGGTGAGTAAGCGAGTGGGTGGGTGAGCGAGTGAGTGTGTAGGGTTTAAGAACCCGTCGCCTAGGTCATTAGGTAAACCGTTAGAGTTACACAAAATTGTATTACCCAAAAAATGTAGATCTGGTTAAAGCAGTTTGTCAAATAATCGTTTCTGAATTATACTGTTCACATAAGAAAGTATACAAACCTACCCCCTGCCCGCCACACACACACACACACACACACGCGCGCGCACATACACACAAGTATACACGCAGAGATACCTTAAAATACGTGTTTCCAGTGAAATAAGAGTATCGAATTTTTAATGGAATACAATACTTCCTCTACTTCCTGTAAATAAGCATAGAGAGAGGGAGGGGGGAGAGGGAGAGAAAATCGCAGCTACAGGTACACTCTTTCTTGAGCGGAAGGAAGAGTCTCACTCCGCTTGACTTTCTGCAAATCTCGGATAATAAAATATTTCCGTGATAATGGTTCGCGAACGAGATCCATTAAACCTAACGGCATTAAGCCTTCCGCGAATATCCGGCCTTTTGCATTTTAATTGCTTTATCCGTGCAGATTTTTTCCATGAACGCATTGCCTGCATAACTAGATTTGTGTCGCGGCAGCCAAAACAATGGAAGCGCAAGCAGCGTTAATGATTTTCACGGTTGAAAAATTTCTATTCGCGAATCCTATAGAAGGAGATAGAGCGAGTCCAAAGTGATTTAATTGCTCTTCTCTGATAAAACGAGCACCAATCCCTCCCTCTTCAATGGATCAATCAACTCTCCGCTATTGTTTGGCTGCCTTGCGTCCCCACTGTCGACAAGAGCGCCCCTAGTGGTGACATCAAGTCAATGAACTGGAACGTCAGGCGAGGGGAAAGATGGAATGCAGAAAAGACGACAAAATTTGTGAAGAGAAAATATCGTGTTTCCACTTAAAAAAGGAAACTTTATTATCCCTGACACTTGGAAGTATTATTATGTTATTGGTGTAGCTGGAAAGGGGGGAACTAAACCTATTTTTAAGAGGGTGTCTTGGACACTGTTCTTTATCGTGTTTCACAGTTGTGGAGCATCCCTCTTGCCTTACACTGACCGTGAAAAGTAAAATAAAATCTTGTTTCAAAACAGGGGAGTGACGTGTCATATTCCGTTACTTCTCTCGCTTCACGTGCTGCATTTCTAGTAGAGTTTCGCATCTATTTTCTCTTCGTTTTCGGTTCTCTAAGTATTGCATTCAATCTAAAAATTCGATGTCCAGATTCTACTGGATATTTCTACATGCTTTGTTGCATCCTGAATCACCCACCTATAAAATTATCTAATGTGTCACATTCACAAGCATTTCGTTACCCACTATAGTTTATTCTACTAACTATTGTGACGCCGGGCGCTCGCACAACAAAGAACGGTCAGGGCTAAGCTACTTCACGTACCAGGCCGGTAAGTAAACAAAGGCACTCAAGGTCAGGCAATGAATACCGCGCTCAACAAAGGTTTACTCTAACCTTCGAGAGGCATCCGGCGGCCGGCGTGTTTGTAGAAGTTCGAGAGAGGTCCATGTTACGTCCTGCTCGCTATACAAGGAGACGAGTCAACGAGTTTGAGTGAGATGTCGTTACGTCGCATAGAAGTGAAGAAGTTTTAATGAACGTTGAGTGATTGTATCGTCAGAGTTAGTGTTTGAGAAAAAGAGAAAGTGAAGAAAGTCAGAAAGGAGTGAGACAAGATTACGAAAAGAGAACAGGTGTGAGTTGTAATATCACGAAAGACTATAGGCTCTGTTAACCATGAGAAGAGAATTGTGTATTTATGCAAACGTTTAGAAGAAAATAAAGTGATAAAAGAAAAAAGAAATTGTATTGAATTTTGTCACGTGGTGTCAGGAGTGGCAATCGTCGAATTGCCGCTTTGCTACACTATTTTTACGAAATCTTATTTTTCTATCTACTTTATGTTATTCAAGTTAAACCTTTGTAGAAATGATTTTATTAAACATTTGGTTGAAGGTACCTACAAGAGGAACAGAAGAAATTAAATCGACAGATGTTTAAAAGCTGAGTCGCTATATCCTGGTATAGAAATTCCATAACTAATATTTTCATGATATCGCGAGTAACAAGTGAGTAGCGATAGTAACTTTTAAAAATTACTAACTTACTTTATTCAGTGGCACTCACTTTTTGTAATAATACATTTTATGACCAATTATACCATACATTATAGAATTAAACACAATATATTAAATTAATTTTACTTAGACACTTTGAGCCTTATTCACACAAAGCATGGTATTTGTGCGGTATTACTGCATAATTAGGAAACAATGAGTATAATCGTGCTGAGTGATTAAATTTTCGAAAATAATATTTATTTTCTTGTACGTGAAACCTTTTAGCTTTCGTGCATGTTGATATTTTCTAACACAAACAAGATATAATGCTTTCTTATATCCATGGTAAGCTAACTAAGCATTGACAGTACACGACGGAAGTAAATTCTTTAACATGGAAATAATCTTCGATAGTTATAGAGAGACGCCTTTGAATGCGGGCATTCAAAGGAGAATATTAGGAATTGACTTCTGGAAGAATGATTGACAGATGAAGTAGGCGTATTCTTTGTGCTGTCTACAGCAATTGTAATCAATGCCTTCTAAAGCTTTCAGTTCTAAAATTTCAATCGTATTGCAGGAATATAATAATATTGTGTAATGGTATTATATAAGTAATGATCTTCCCGTTAAGGTAGAAAGGAAGGGGCGGAATTCGATCCACGTTCACAGGGCTACTCTAGGTCCGTGTGTGTGTAGTGTTTAACGCCCGTTTTTACTACTACGGCACCACAGGCGGTGACACTGATGATACATGGAATGAAGATGGAGCACCGGTGGAATGAGATGGCGGGGGAAACCAGAGAACCCGGAGAAAACCCGCCCAGACGCCGCTTCGTCCACCACGAATACCACATGCGGGTCCCTGGGATCGAACCCGGGCCGCCTAGGTGGTAGGCGAGACTCTAGGTCCGTTTTAGCGCGTTTTAACGCTCTTGACTAATACTGAGTACAGGAATTCAGTGTGGCTTATTAAGCTTACTCTGGTAAGCAAAGAGCTCAACACTGACGTTTTTTACTTCCGGTCCAGTATTTAATCAAAACCAAAATTGCAAACAGATTCGATTCTAACATCACGTTTGCGGAACAGGCATCTACTGCAGCAAAAGATGCAGGGTTTGACTAGAAATTAGTATCATTGAACTACAATATCTATTAGGCATATCATATTTTAAATGTATTACATCACTAAATCAATCCACGGTTAGATGTGGCATTACGTTGGAGGACGTTAATTTTTTTTAAAATAAAGTTATTATATAACTTTAATCGTTTCATCTTTGTTTGTCATTAATAAAAACAGCTTAACCCTTTCATGCCTGAATTATTTTGCTACATATGCCGTTCTTCCTCTAATTCGAAGGTCTGGAACACTTTCAGCCTGCTGGCTTGGACAGCCATGATCGTTAACACAACACTGGTCATGCACTCAAAGCCTGAGGTCGTGAGTTCGAGTCTCGGCAACCGCAGTCAAATGTGCCTGTGGTAAAGGACGGGGAGGGCCCACGTAAAATAATCGGTGTGATGGCACGCGTGGATGATGACACTTATTTTCTGAAATGGAAAATTAACAAGCGACTTTAGCTCTCCAGAACTTTTTATCAGGAATGCAGAATCAGAATAAAGACACACGTCTAGAAATTGAGTGGATGGGCACATGGCAACATTGTGTAGTCCTTGGAAATAAGCGAAATGACAACGCTGTCAGGTCCAAAGGTTGCTTCAGGCTGAGGTAATCTACAACTGAATTGCCTTCTGTCTAATACACCATTAACTATTTAATCACTGGCATCAACTTCTTTTAACTATCTATTTTTGTGATCAGTGATACCCCATTTTCTTTCGTATGGTATGTGATACACTAAATTCGTTTTCCTTTGATGTTTTGACTGTTATTCTCACATAGTATGATACTTGCGTCGTATTACTGCATAAAAAGTATAAATTAATGTAATCATGCCAAGGAATTTAATTTTCTAAAATAATTATTTTATTTTATTGTGGCTGAAACATTTTATTTTTCGTGTCTTTTTAACATGAACAAGATATAGTGGTTTCTTATATCCATTGTAAGCTAACGAAGCATTGACAGTACACGACGGGAGTAAATTCTTTAATATGTTAGTATCTGTCGACATTTATAGAAAAATGCCTTTGAATGTGGGTTATTTAAAGGAAAATATATATTAATTTGTAGAAGAATGATTGACAGTTGAAGTAGGCGTATTCCCTGTGTTATCTACAGCGACTGTAATCGATATCTTATAAAGCTTTCAGTTTTAAACTTTCAATAGTATTTCAGCAATATGATAATATTGTATAATAATATATTTGGCTCAGATTATATAAATAACGATGTTCTCGTTAAAACAGAAAGGAAGGGGAGAAAAAATTTTGCGGTCGAGGGGATTCGATCCACGTTCACGGGGCGCGTTAAAGTGTCCTAAGGCTCTCGGCTAACACTGAACACGTGCAGCGAGTGTGGATTATTAAGATTACTTCAGTAAGCAAAGAGCTCAACACAGACATCGTTTTTAACTTCTGGTCCACTATTTAATCAGAAACCTATAGTAACACATTTTTTTCTGCAGACGTAGTAACGTTGAATTTGCAATATTTACACTTTAACTTAGAGTGATTGCTGAAAAATCGCTTTTCAAAGTTGCGAGGTGAGGCAATGGCTGCCGTCCCCTCTGAACACCAAGGGAAGCATACATATATGACTGATTTCATTCTCATACCATCTGTTTAGGTACGCCTGAGAATTAGGTGACCCTTCACGCAGGTCTCACTGAAGGTGGGTATTTACTTTTGTGAAAGATAGTACATATAGAACAAATCTGATGTGTTGCACTCACATAACTTTGTCTACTCTTGTACTACCTATTGTTACAAACTAATTCATCTATCTTCATATTAATTGAAATAAACATTTGTAGAAATTATCGCATTGCTTATTTCCTTGTAGGTGCAAGGGGAATATGGAAATACAGTAGGTTTGAGCGATAGTCAAATGTTTTAAAGCTGGTCGCTATATGAAGGCCTTGTAATTACAATCTTTTTGCACGGCCAAGAGATAAACAAGTGAACAGCGACCTTGCATTTGAGAAAAGTATAAGTATTGCAAAACTCACACAAATAACAAGGAATATCTCCGAAACGGTTCATCCACAAAAAGGCATTTGGACATAACTTGCGCGTCTTAACGGGATCCACATATTCTGTACAGTAAGATTTGGTCTATCTCTTGCGGTTTACCAGTTATGCAACAGTCATCAAGAGTAAATAGATTACGTGGACTACAGCCAGAAAATTCAAAATATACATTTCATTTAATTTTCTTCAAAATCTTCGTGTCACATCCTTGAAAGAAATTAAATTTAAATATCAACTTTAATTTTTAACCGAGTTTTTGAGTTAAGCTGTTCACAGACACACACACACACACACACACACACACACACACACACACACACACACACACACACACACACACACTAACACGCGCGCGCGAAGCTTTTTGTAAAACTGCTTTTTTTATTCAGGGGGCCTCAAGATATATTCCCTGTTAAATCTCGACATCGAATTTTACAGTACTTTACCTACTTACTATACGAAGTAGAAAAAAAAATAAACATTTACATACAAATCCGCCCCGTTAACCAATATTCCTAGTCCATGCCAAAAATGTTATTCCAAAGCATTTGAGCAGTCTTTTTAGAAAATAAAAAATAAATAATAAACATTTATTACGTAAAGAATAGCATAGGTTGGGATATTTCGTGAAAACTTCATGTCGTGTCCTTGGAAGATGCTGAAAGTAAAACATACCAAGTTTGGCATTTAACCGAATTTTCGTTTTTCAGCAGAGACGGTGTGCGTGACGAAGGAGGCATGCATTAGTTTAGCCGTATGAGATTCCTTAATATGGGTTCTGTGTTTGATTCTAGCTCAGGGTTGCATGTATCTTGCTCTCAAGGGCGCAATTTGACTTGGGTTTTTTCGTGGATTTCCCTTGTCATTTAGGTGAATGCTGGGATGCATACTCTAATACCACTGTTTCCCTTACATCATTCTCCTTCATCATATTCCTTCTTATTTTTCAGGTGTGCCTCCAGACTTGCAGTGCAGGATAGCGATGTCTAGGATAACGGTGCCGGACAGATGACGCGGATGCATGTGCACTGTAAAAATATTCTCTGTAGACATTAGAGGACTGCCTAGTCAACAGAGAGCTTGTTTGCCTTATCTGACAACGGAACGGGTCCTCACGCTTGGAAATGTTAGACTTCCGCACGTCTTTGCGGCCTATGGCCTCCTATGGTTCCCTCACTTCATCCCCTCCACCCGGAAGGTGTTAGTCGCAACAGAGCTGTGGAGGTCGCAGTGAGCGCACTCCAATGTCTAGCCTTTACCTTTACTCTCTTAAGAGATAAAGGGCAAAACTGTATGGAACACTACCGAGCGGGGTGACTCAGGCGGTTTACTCTGTGGCCCGCATTCGAGAGGCAGTGGGTTCGATCCTAACGACCGGCCTATATGACCCACGGTTTTTTCGGGGGTTTCCCCGGGTCGCCTGGCGAATGCTGGGCAGGTTCATTACACCTCTCATCTCATTCCACTCTTCATCTGGCTGATCTCTTTCAAAGTAGTAAGTACCGGCTGGAGTCTTGGCCTTGCATGGCAGGGAAAAAAGGATGCACTCTGGTCACCTTCGTCCTTCGGCGGAGCAGTCTCCGTGGAGTGTCAAGACGAGGGCGGGCAGGACGCCTGCTGCACTACCCATAGTCGGGGAGTCCCTATCTGGAAATGATAGGGGTGTTGCCCTGTGATCTGTTGTGACTAGGCCGGCCGCCCTCTCTCTCGCCCCATCCTTCCTCCCGGAGATGACATGCACGGGGCATAGGTACAAAAGATCTTGAAGATCAACATTCCAAATCCCCTCTGTCTCCTATCCTATCCTAATTATATGGAACAGGGTTTAATGTTTATACCTACTAGGTTAAAATGAAGAGGAAGAACGATACTGATTAGGGCTAGGAAGTTCATGCATTTGCATGTTTTTTCATAGGGGTTAAAAATTTATGCTTTTACATTATGTGCACGAATTATGGAATTTTCAGTTATTTGGGCATGATTTTATGGTGCATATAACTGCATATTTTCTTGTTTTTGATAAATGCATAATATTTCAATATTATAACCCCTATATTGCATATTTTAATGATTTTTATGGATTTTTATTATTTTTTTCCATTTTTCATATTGATAGTATTGCACATGATGATGCAACTCATGAAGATTTCAATATTATAGCTCCTATATTCCATATTTTAATGATTTTTATGGTTTTTTATTATTTTTTCCATCTGTATAATATTTTTCATATTGGTATTATTGCACATGATAATGCAACTCGGGAGATGGCGAGAACTAATGCTGAATCACGTTGTCATGCATTGAATCCCCTGTTTCCATCCTTTCATTATATGTATGTGCGTAGAGATTAATCAGTGCGTTATCTGAGAGGTTTATATCAACAAAGATAAAGTGCAGGTCAACGTTTTGAGCAGCACGATTATAGCAACGCTTGTCTGCCCACCAGTAGTTGTGTCGCGGTCTTCAAACGTAACAGTGTTGTGAACTGGTTCCCACAAAATCAAATTAGGCGTATAAAATGTTAAAAAGCTCTTCAAATGCCCAAAACAAAACCAACTTCGTGTGCTAGATTAATTAATTTACAGAAAGACAATAATAGGATACTGTTTAGTGGAGCGTGCGAGAAAACTGTAGCCAGTGAGAAAAGATTTCAAATAGTTCATCACATAAACACAGCAAAACATAAAGAGAATTTAATCAGAAAACTCGCAAACAAAGAACCTGTTCAAAAACATCTACTAGAGTGTTTAGGAAGTAGGGTTACTGAATTTTCCTATGACTTGTGCCAAGCATTTTAGGTGCTGCTATTCCCTTGTTCAAAATTAATTATCCGACATCTAAAAGCTTTCTTGCCAAGTACACTGGACAACATGTGCCTGAAGAAAGTACACTGTGTAAGACTTATGTAGGACGTTGTTACAATAACGTATTGTCAAATATACGAAATGAATAAGCGGATCAGTTTGTGTGGTTGTCTGTTGATGGAACCCCTAATTCTGAGTGCCGTTCTATTGCTAATATATCGTGGGTGCTTTAAATAATGAGCAACACCTTATCTTCTTAATGTGTGCGAATTGTCGGCCACTGACAATGTAATTGTGACCCAGTTTATGATGGACTCTTTGAAATTACTATGGCACACGCTCTTCATCGCATTTCTGAGACAATGCGTGATTCTTTCCCATTGGTAGATAGATTTGTGTCCAGTACAAAGAGAATTTTTGTTAAATCTCCTGAAAGAGTTAAGTTGTTTAGATCAACAGCACCTAATATCCGACTTCTTCCTGCGCCAGTGTTAACTCGATGGGGAACATGGGTCGATGCAGTTTTATATTATGCTGGGCACATAGAAATAGTTGAAAAGATTGTTAATTCATTGAACTCGAAAGATGCTTTATTAGTAGAAACTGCAAAATATTCCGTCAGGCACTGGTTTAAAAGAGGATCTTAGTTTCCTATCTGCCCATTTTTCTTTCTTAACTAACAGCCATAATGGCATTGGAAGCTATAGGATCTCCTTTGCATGAATCACTTACTGTCTTTGAAAAAGCAATATGTGATCTAAGTACGGTTGCTGGTAGCATAGGACAAAAAGTGAAAGAGAAAGTGAATTATGTAATTTCAAAAAATTCTGGTTATAAACAGATGTGCGCAATTCGAGGCATCCTCGAAAGAAAACCATCTGTCACACCAAGAGACTTGACTCTCTCTGTGAAGCAGTTAACATCATTTAAATATGCCCCGATAACATCTTGTGACGTGGAGAGAAGTTTTTCACGTTACAAAAGTGTTTTGCGAGACAACAGATGATATTTTCCAGTTGAACATTTGTGCGAAGTGTTCGTTGTGAACTGAAATTTAGCAGTTAATACTAGCAGCGGGATCACTTCTGCTTCAACTTCTAAGGAATAAGGTAACTTTATTTATCATTTATACTAACTCGTCTTGTATACTGCAAAGAGCCATTTCTTGGCATATTTTCAAGTTTTTAAGAGCATATTTGCATGCATATTTCAGTATTTTTAGGGTATGAACTTCCGAGCCCTAATACTGATATACTTATACTAGGCACAGTTTAGTGAGATACCCCAAAAAACAACCTTGACATTTTCCCCCGTTATGGTGCAGTCTGATTATATTTGGTGATATTCCATCTGTTAGGTCGCATTAGTGCCGCCAACTGTTCGTAACGTATAACCATGGTAAAGCTACGGTTATAGCTGGTGTTATTGCATCTGTTATGTTGGCACAGAAGCCCCTGTTTATGAACGCGTTGCAGAGAGGCCAACCGATAGATTTTACAAGTTCCTGTTTAGGCGCCGTATTAATTAATTAATTAATCTGTGGATGCACTGCTCGTGTTTGCGTGATTTTGTCTTCAATTCTTTTAGACCAGCATACGCAGTTATAGTTACTGTTGTTACTTTTGTGTTCGCAACAGTAGTGCATTAAATATACATTACGATATTTAGCGTTCGGAAATGATTTTATCAAAATGGTATTGCATTGGTTGGTTGGTTTTGGTTTTGTGGGTTTAAGGGCGCTCAACTTCTAGGTCATCAGCGCCCTTAAAAGATGCATGGCAATAGCCAGATATAAATTTCACTCAAAAATAAAAATACTAGCAACAAGGAAAATATACAACGTAAAAAACTGTCAATAGCCAGATATAAAACAAGGTGATAAATATGTCAAAAAGCATAAACAAATATCTAAAATTTTAAACCCTAAAATTCATATTACAATGCGCTAAAAACTTAAAAACTCTATCAACCGCTGTTTTGTCGTCCGCTAAGACCTCTGCAAGTCTGGCAGGTAGCTGTAGAGAATCCCGGAGGTGCGCTAGAGAATAACACTCTAGCTGCACGTGGCGAACTGACAAAAGGTTGTCACACAGGGGACATAGAGGTGCAGGGTCCCTTTTAAGTAGGTAACCATGCGAAAAATTGCAGTGCCCTATTCTTAATCGAGCCAAACTAACCTCCTCGCGACGAGATGTGCGACAGGAAGCTAACCAGTTTATCGGAAGTTCTTTCACTTCTCTAAGTTTATTACCGCGGAGAGCTGACCACTCTTCGTGCCAGGACGACAGCACCGCTCTCCGCACTTCAAGCCTGAAGTCTTCCGAAGTAAGACGTGGGATGGTAATACTGGGTTCTGTAGCTGCCGTCTTTGCTGCTAAATCTGCCATTTCATTCCCCGGCAAACCTACGTGTCCGGGAATCCATGCACACACCACGTCAACGCCAGAAGCGTGTAAAACATGGAGGGCATCCTGGATACGTTGTACAATAGGGTGGGGGTTGCACAACTGACAAAGGCTCTGAGGTGCACTAAGGGAATCGCTCAAAATCAGGCAGTCACCTAATTTACGACGGCGCACATACAAAACGTGTCGGTAAATTGCATAAAGCTCTGCAGTAAAAATGGAAGTACTATTTGGAAAACCGAATGTATGTGGTTCGGTTCCATAAACATAAGCACATCCATCACCGTTGGTGCTCTTTGACCCATCGGTGTAAATACATGGATGGTCAGTGTAGCTTGACAAAAATTCTAAACAAACACGTGCGGATACTTGAAATAGGCATCGGAGGGGAATGTTATGACAGAGCAAAATGTGCCAAAGATGAGTAAGTTTATCATGTGTTGTGTGGTAGCAATGTTCAAGCATTATTATCGTTTGAAAACAAGTTACTTTAACCCTCTGATGTTTGAGGTTAGAAATGCCTTTATTATGTACGTTGGTAGGACAGCTTTTTGGGGTGTATGCTTTCGTCTGCTGTTTAGTGTAATGTCGGCCATGTTGAACTCTTGGGAACTGCCGATAAGCTGTGTCCCGTATACCTTGGGAATAAAGTTTAGTTTATGTGCCACCTGGCCTCTCCGCTGTGAAGAGTTGAACGCTTGTTGCCCTGATGCCTAGTTGCGCAATTACGGGTATGCAGCAGGTATTAGGAAGCGCTGACGACTGCAGCAGGATAATGCAATGCTGGGCTGCATACTTGGAGGTAGGTAATCGAGTTTTGTGGGATACAAAGACTTGTTGAGTGACGCCTCCGAGCGATTAATCCCATTCGCTCCGTGCGGGCGGATTTGCTAATTGCTGTGTGCAATTTACGGCATGAAATGAAGCACTTGGGCCTGCTCAGCAACGAATATGCTCCAAGTCGGAGTCTTATATGCATTATTAATTATTCTAATTACATTACAGTGATTTCTCTTTCTATCTTCTTGGCTTCTTTCTGCCAGTTAATCACTCATATTACCCGCCAGTTTCTTTTAATTCTTCTGTTCGCTATCTTGTCTCTTTATTTATGCCATGTCAGGGCTTCTTACGTATTAATTTCAGGGAATCCAAAGAGAGTATTGCCCACATTTGCGAAAATTAATACTGGGGTATTTTCTCTAAGAAGATAATTAATGCCTTAATAACATAATGCTAAGCCACAAATTAAAATCAATGTAGCATTTCAAGGAAATCAGAAAATGGGGAAAAGTCACTCAGGCAGAAGCTTCTGCGACTTCCATTCAGAGGAACCTGGTTTCAAACCCTTGTATGCAGGCCAGAAAGAATCTTTTTATTTTGTGCACTACGTATAGTAAGTAGCATTCCACCCAAAAATTCGATATCGAGATTTCACCGAAAATACATGTTTTGAGACTCCCTGAAACCAAAAGAAAAGCATTTTTGGAAAAAGGACTGTGTGCGTGCATATACGTGTGTGTATGTGTGTGTGTGTGTGTGTGTGTGTGTGTGTGTGTGTGTGTGTGTGTGTCTGTCTGTCTGTCTGTCTGTCTGTGTCAGTGAACAAAAATTAAGTCGCTTAAATACCAGTTTTGGTATTTAAGTTTAGCACCTTGCAACGTTACGACACGAAGATTCTCAAAAAATCCCCCAGCCAGATTACCCTCAACATTAAAAATGTTTCCAAAAGGTACATTTTTCTCAAAAACTGCTCTATTGATTTTGATTAAAATACCACATGTTTAAGATATTTTCGTGACAAATGAAATTCACATATTGATCTTTCTGAGAAAGAGAGATTAGTCAACTCTGAATTAAAAAAAAAATTAAAAAATATTACAATGAAAAATCAAAAAATAAAAGATGGGAACTACCAAACATTCAAACAGTAATTCCTGAGTATCCTCGAAAAACAGCAGTTGCAACCTTCAGGTTGATTACAGGACATGATTGTCTGGCAAAACATTTAAACAGAATTGGGATATATTCTTCACCACTCTGTCCTCTATGTGATCTGCAAGAGGAAATGGATCGAGACCACCTTCAAATATGCCCGGCCACTTCTAGCACCCCATCCATCAGTGAAAAATATTGGAGAGCAAGAGGATTAATGACTTCATTGTCACAAATCCAGCATTAGCTAACAACAATATTTCCCTTGCACCTACAAGAAAAATAGCAATAAGATAATTTGTGCAAACGTTTATCTCGATTAAC
Organism: Tenodera sinensis; assembly: GCA_030765045.1. NCBI lineage: Eukaryota > Metazoa > Arthropoda > Insecta > Mantodea > Mantidae > Tenodera > Tenodera sinensis. The sequence goes on from CM060970.1 coordinate 91,062,801, forward strand.
ATGAAGAAGATAGAGAAATAGACGTTTTTACAAGGGTAGAAAAAGTCACGTGACTGCACACATCATTTCGTCTTCATAGGCTAGCACAACTCAGTTGCACAATCAAAGTCTATTAATTAAACAGAAATAAACATGAAGATGTATAGAGACCTACCTGTTTGGCACACACAGGTCCACGTGCTTGAAGCACAGTAAAGAATTGCCATGTTTTATGACTAGCACACTATAACTGTCAGCTTAGTAACTCTGAACAACAGATAAATTAAATAAGAGAATTTAAATTACATGCAAATATTGTTACGTTTTGTTCAAGAAGAAACATCATGTTATAAAGTCGAACAATTATACATTTGTGGAAGATTACTGCGCAGAGATACTAAAAAATGTTTTTCTTACGATGGTTAATACCTACATACTCGATAATTCGATAATCGTCGTTACTTTGAAGAGTTTTCTTGATCCTTCGAATTTTGTATTAAAGCAATGTAAAAAAATCACATGTAATTCGAGTTTCATTTTCCTTAATTCGAAGTTTTTGTACAGAAATTGCAGTCGAAAATTAATCTAAACGTGAAAATTTAATATAACTTCATCCATGTGCTTCTGCAAAGGAGGGGATGTTTGTTTTGTCAGATTGCATTTAGAATGTAGTTTGAGGGTGAGACAGCTTTCCCAGCTGCCGGCCTTGAGCTTCTATACCTGCTCTCACATCCCCTTGTTTAAAACACGTGCCCCCGTAGTTGTCGCTTGAGCTACCTACTGCAAATCAGCGCCATTATCTCTCCAGTAAACCGCGTGACCAGTAACCTTTGCAGAAAAGGTCGCCGTCATTCGAGAAGTTGAAAAGGGTTTGAAGGAAAAATCTGAAATTGCGAAAGAACACGGGATGCCACCGAACACTTTGTCAACTTATCTGAAGAATAAGAAGAAAATGTTAAGCAGTGCCTAGAGTGAAATTGGAAAGAGTCGAAAAAGAGAGAGACAACCGGAAAGTCCTGATAGATATGTGTACCTGTATTGCTGAAATGCCAATCTTAGACGTAATTTTTGTAATTCGAATTTTCTTGTCCCTTTCGCTTCGAACTATCCACTGTATATGAAAGGTTTATAGACACTTAGTGATCGCACCCCACAAAAACAGAAGGGTAGTGCCATTCTGTCGACTTTGTGTCTATAGAAATTGGAAAAATCTGATGTATTGCACTCGCATGACTTTCTCTACTCTTGTAATAACCATTCTTACAAACTCTTATGCCTCTATCTTCTTCGTGTTGAGATAAACATTTGTACAAATTATCTTATTATCTTTTCTATTCTAGTTGATGAGACTACAGACAGGGCAAATGAGCAGTTAACATTACGCGTGCGCTTTGTTGACCTACAAACGGGTTGTGTGAGGGAAGAATTCCTACGCACGATTTAGGTGGTGAAGGGCTCTATAAGTAATTACTGAATGAACTGCGAGACTTGGGGCTAGACATTTCGAACCTTCGGGGACAAGGCTACGATGGTGGTGCAAATTTTTCAGGACAGTTTCGTGGTGTTCCATCCCGAATTTTAGCCGTTCAACCTCTCGCGTTCTATACGCAATGTGTCGCGCATTGCCTAAATCTGTCGCTCTCTAAAGCTTGTTCTGTCATTTCCATTATAAAAGCTCTAGACACAATCGGTGAAATTGCTAATTTCGTTAGGGAATCTAATAAACGGTCCTCACTCTTTAAACAAAAAATTAATGAAGTGTATTCTCAGCATAAGAAAGGTAAACTGGTGTTGCTGTGTAAAACTAGGTGGATAGAACGACATGATGCTCTTGTACAGTTTAAGCAAATTTTCCCTGCAACAGTGTCATTCCCAGAAGAGACAGGGTCTTTTAAAAAAATTGCACACATTTTACTGAACTCTATCCTAAAGTATGAATTCATAATTTGCTAGTTAATGTAGCTGAAATATTGGGAATGAGCTCTTTTTCGGCAGCTCCAAAATCCAACTCTTGATCTAATTCAGTGTTACGGAATGATTGAAACACTTAAAGATACACTAAAAGAGTGTCGTGATAACCAAACATTTCATTCTGTTTTTAGAACGCTATCACAGTAGCTAAAAATGTTGATGTAGAAGTTAGTGTTCCTCCAATAGCATCCAGGCAAGCTCATCGAAGTAATATTCCTACAACTTCTCGCATTAATGTTTTCCTTCCATTCTTGGAGTGCCTATTCAATGAACTATCCACTAGAATCTCTCATCACAAACATCCTTAAACTTCAGAGCTTGATTCCTGGTTTTCAAAGTGATCTTACTTCTAATGTTGGCGATATAGTAAAAGCTACAGGCATTTACGAACAAGGCTCGCCCAGTACCATTACAGAGCTTCGAGGGGAATTAAACATATGGTTTAACTTTTGGAAAATTCGACAAAATAAACCGAAAACTGCTGTTGAAATACTTATCCTAATTAGAAATAACTTCTATCCTAACATCAAGGAACCTCTAACCATCATGTGCGTCATACCAGCAACAACATGCACTACTTTAAGGCATGTGAAGACGTATCTAAGATCCGGTGTGAAACAGGATAGACCACAGGGATAGACTGAATGGTTTAGTGCTGCTTAACATCCACCGCAACATCGAGGTGACTCCTGCTGGAGAAGGAAATTAGCATTTTCGCACAAAAAAAAAATCGCAGGAGACTGCAGTTTCACTGGTATGTCAGTTACAACACAACATGCCATTCTTTTTTTCGTAGTACCATACAGTTAATTTCTAGTTAAGTAAATCGTAATATTCAATTAACTGATTACTAAGTGCACCAATCCCATTCGCTGGAATTTCAGGCAAATGTTCGAATGCCGTATCCATAATAGGAGTATTTTGTAAACATTTGATCGGTGGGCTGTGGTGGTTACAGTCTTCTTCCAGGACACGTGGTAGCTGGTAGTTTAAACACTATTTCTTTCAGTTAAATATTTAGCGAGCCATATTTTAGCATGAATTTAATTATTCTGAAGTGGTAGTGGACGGGAACCGCCCTCGCCCCCCCCCCCCTATCGAATATTTCTAGATCCGCACCTGATCAAATCTTTTAAAGCTTTGAGATCCCGTTCTCTTTGCACACTTAACATATAAACAAATCTGATGTGTTGCACCCACATGACTTTTCCTACTCGTGTACTAACCATTCTTACAAACTCATTCCTATATCTTCTTCGTGTTAATTGAGATAAACATTTGTACAAATTATCTTATTGCTCATTTCCTTGTAGGTGCAAGGGGAATATTAGAATACAGTAGGCTTTGAGTGATAGTCAAATCTTTTAACGCTTTGAGATTCCGTTCTCCTTGCACACTTAACACATAAAAAAATGAACATCGATGTTCCATTTCACGAAAGTTTTAAGTTTTCCGAAACTCACACACATAAAGAGGAATATCTCCGAAATGGTTCGCCTTACAAGAACATTTATTCAGATATAAATTGAGTATTTTAGCAAGATCTACATAATTTGTTTAGTATGATTTGGTCTAGCTCTAACGGTTTACGAGTTATGCAAAAGTCGTCCAGAGTAAATACCACTACAGGGGCTATAGCCAGAAAGTTGAAGATATACATTTGTCACAAAAATATCTCAAACATATGACATTTTAATGAAAATCGTTAGAGCCATTTTCAACAAAATCAAAATTTTCGAAAAATGTTCCATGTCAAGAGTAGTTTAGGGTGGGGCTATTTTCTTCAAAATCTTCGTGTCGCATCCTTGAAAGACATTAAACTTAAATACCAATTTTGGTTTTTAACCTGCTGTTCGTTTTTGAATTATGCTTTCCACAGACTAACAGACACACACGCGCGCGGAACTTTTTCTAAAATTTTTTTTTTTTTTTTATTCAGAGGTCCTCAAAACATATATTTCCGGTGAAATCTCGACATTGAATTTTTGGGCGGAATACAATACTTCCTCTACTTACCAGTAGGGAAAGTGAAAATCACAGAATTAATTGTGTTCTTCAAACCTCTAACACTGACACTACAATGTGAGCGAACAACTGCAAACTGGAAAAAACTTGAAATTTCTACAAAATATAACGATAATAAAACATCTGGCACACACGCCTTTGAAAGTAGTAACGTTACCGTGCGGTCAACAATGCACGGAGACTTCAAAGGGATGCACGGCAGGTAGGATCACATATAAAAATCTGACCTGTGTATTTCTTAAAACGGATGTGATTTCCCCATGTTTTGAACAAGATGATGACTGATGAACTTTAGCAGACACATGTGTTGGAAACAGAAAAGGTCTTGCTTCTTCAAGTTTATCTTATTCCAAATAGAATTACCTATTTTTAATTAATATTATTATAACTTACAAATATCACTGCGGGTCAAATACCATGTGATAAATCAAATTCACTGCGGGCCGCATGCAAGGGGCCGTGGGTTGGGCACACCTGCATTACATAGTAAACATTCTTAAATAGCTTAAGGTAGAAGTAATGTTATTTCAATCTTAATTTTAAACTCTGTGTTTTGATTTTTATTTGTTGGAACATTCTTATTTTCAAATTGTTCTAAACAATAGACTTTTCGATTTACATTTGTGGAATTCAGTATACTTCCTTATAAATAATATTAAAAAGTATGATTTTTTTTTTTTCAAATGCTTAGTTGTGAAGCAATTAACTCGTAAACAATACTAATGTTGTGTAAACGCTTAAATATTTAACCGGTGAATAGAATATTTAAATATGAATGTCGCTGAAAATAACAAATAGAATTTTATTTTCATTAATTATAATTTGAAGTGTCACAATAGGAACATTAAAATGAATATAAAAATATGGAACGAACAGCGAAGCAAGCACCAGTTTCGGAAAGCAGAATGCAGAATGGTTCCTTCGAATGATAATCTGTGCTCCGAACCTCAGAATTACAGCACAGAACATATAACTTTCAATAGCGTTCCCTAGCCTTGTTTTGAAAAGACTACGAGCAAGGTTGGTATTCTGTGGCGGAGGTACCATAACACAAACATTTGTGTGGTATAGAAGTAAAGTTGTGAATAGGTTATAATAATTATAAACAAAATTCGATTTGCTGAACAAGTAAAAATGTCATCTGACGACGAGTTGGATTACATGTCTCCCAAATTTTTAGAAAATAGGTAAGTTTCTGCTTTAGCTAATGATAGAATATGTAAACAATAAGTCGATGATTTCAAAAGTTTTGCAATTCAGTTCAGTTCGACATCAAAAAGGACACGTGAAATTGAAGGTTTCCAGTGTTCGTATGTGCGCATAGTTAAAACCAACCTGGTTTCATTCCCTGTGATTAATCTTACATGTTTTTTATCCAGTTGTCTTTGCTTGAAGATGAGTAAAGCATCAATGCCCCCATGAATACAGGGGTTTTATGTATAATAGTACCACATTTAAACTGTACAGCATTTGTCAAACATTTTGTATTTCAACATTTTTGTTGGTTAAACAAAAATTGCGATGGGAACAATGCAAAAAATTGAGTTTTGTGCACAACACTGTAAAATGAAATTGCCTTGGCACCTTATATCTTACCTGTTCAATGCACCTAATAAATCCTATTGTTGTTAATTGTATTGGATTTTAAATGAATACAACACTTTAAATCCTTATCAATTACATTCTATGTGTAAAATATATTCAACCAAGTTTAATTCAGAGTCGTAGGGATAGAAATATCACAATATTTAGAAGATGAAGCATATGATAAATGAGAAAAGTAGATAGCAAAGGTTAGCCAAAGAACTTAGTTAAATCAAAAGGAAAGGTAAAAGGCTTAAAAGAGGCTAAAGGAGAAAATAAAGGGTTTGGTGAACCTACACAAGCAAATGTATCATCTGATGAGTTGGCTTACATGTCTGGTGAAATTTAAAAAAAATGGTAAATTAAATACTTCAGCTAGTGGCAAAATGTCAGCAATATCTGCTTCTATAGATCAGATGGTGTAGGATACGTGAATTATTACAGCTTCTGAAGTTCTTATGTGTACATTATTACAATATGCCTGGTTTCATTTTTTGCAGAGAACTTACATATTGTTGACCCATTTGTTCAATGGCTTGAAGATGAGCAGAACCAGGGATAAAGAGATAAATGTTTTAAGCACTAGGTGTAATGTTTGAGCAAAGCTTGGAGACATTGAACATGTAATTCCTTTATGAAATGTGCATCAGATTATTAGTTACACAATAGATGAAACTGCCATACACAAAATGTGTTGGGCTTAAAATACATAAAGAGCTCAGCTGGAGAAAACATGTAAAGTATATTACTAAAACTTAATTAAATGTTGTGGTAGTTGCTTGTATGATGTGTTCAGTGTCCCTGACTCTTGCTGTGGTTCTGAGAAGCAAGTTTAAATAAACCTAAATCCATGTGAACAGAAATGTTTATATATTGTAATATATTTAAATTGTTCATCAACACTTACGGTCCTAATGTGTTGTACTTGCTTTTAGTGTAAAAGGAGATACTCGGCGAGATTTAAATCATGGTCATAGCCATAAAAAATATGATTTTCACAAGAAGAGGCAAGAGATGGCTGATAAAAACAGACAACAGAGACCAACTAAGTCGGTTGAATCAAAAGGAGGAGAGGAAGGATTTAAAGCTTTAAGAGGAGGCAAAGGATTTGGTAAACCTAAACAAGCAGATGCATCATCTGATGAAGAGTTGGATTACATGTCTGCTGAAATTTTAGAAACCTGGTAAGTTAACTGTCTCAGCTAAGTAATCAGAAGTGTAAGCAATAAATAAAAAAGATTTCATAGTTTTAAGTTTTGTTTTAATGATCAAAAAGAAAAATCCCAGGACATGCGAAATGGAGGAGCTTTTGAGATTCTTATGTGTACTATTATGATATGCATGGACTCATTCTGTGCATTTACTTCACATAAGTGTTCAATAGCTTGAAAATGAGCAAATCACCCATGTAAACATTTCGACAAATGTATTACTATGCCTCTGCTTTCGAGAGTTGGAAAAAAAAAAAAATATTTTGTTGTTTAACGACGCTGTCAATTGCCAGGATCACATCAGCGTCGCCGGTGTGCCGGAATTTCGTCCCGCAGGAGTTCTTTTACATGCCAGTAAATCTACTGACATGGAGCTGTCGTTTTTAAGCACACTTAAAAACCATCGGCCTGGGCCGGGTTTGAACCCGCGACCTTGGGATCAGTAGGCCAGCGTCTAACCAACTGAGCCACCCAGACCGGCACGAGAGTTGGGGTCTGACGGAAATACTACAGTTGGAAAACCAGAGAAGCGCTGCAGGCCCATTACTGTGGTTGCAGCTGCCATGTTGCCAGTGTTACCCATGCCACATTAACATTTCTTGTATTCTCACTGTGTTATGGTCTAAGATCCAGCTTGCAGTAACAGAGCCTTATACCGGGATAGCAAAAAAACGTTCGAATGGACTGCACGGTGTTTTGTCTGTCCACATCCACGGTGCTCATTGCTATCTGCTGCTATCATAGAAAGATGCGGATGAAACCATACAACATTTTAAAAACTACTTTTAAAGATTTTACTTGCCATCTTTATGAAAGGTGATGCTGAAACTGGTCACTGTCCTTGTCTATACATTTTTGGTACTTTTGGAAACTGTCCATCTCTTGCCATAGTTCATGTGAAGAAATGCTGGTAATCTCCTGGCAGATATTTTGTTTTAATTCTTCCAGGGTGTCTGGGTTTGCCTTGTGCACTTTGTTTTAAGTTACCCCAGAGATAGAAATCGCTTATTGAAGCTCTGAAAAACCTTTCTTCACTAATGGCGCACCATACACTGATTTTTTTGTCCTGACGGGGTACTTAATGAACAATATTAGGTTCTGAGTTATAGGCCTAATTTTTTTCGAGTCAACAGTGTACATACGTGAATACAATTTTGCCCCCCTTTTTTAGAGAATTAATAGACAGGGAGCGTGAATTACCTTTTTTCAATAAGACACTGCAACAGCTCAAACAGCCAATCTTTCGATGAGAACAATGATTGAAGATTGAATTATTGAAAGTGTGTTTCAGGACAGAATTATTAGTAGAGGTTGGTGGCCACCCAACCTAACCTCCTGCTGTTTCTATCTCTGGGGTAACTTAAAATATAAAGTGTACAAGACAAACCCACACACTCTGGAAGAATTAAAACAAAATATCTGCCAGACATCCTTTAATGTTATTGATTTCAGAGGATCTATCACATGCAGCCTCTAGTATCAAAGACGGACATATACACAGTGAGTTCAAGTCCCCATTTCAACCGGATGGCATTATGTCACAGTTCAAGGGTAACCACATATTTCTTTCTTTCCCTGATTACCCTCCATTATGTAGGACTCACACCCCCTAGGACTTACAAGCCAGTGCCTAGGGTCAGACGCCTGTTGGAGAGCAGAGGGATCTATGAAACGGACAGAGTGAAGACCTGGAAGCAGGTGGTCAGCTAAGCACAGTTATAATAGTTAGGAAGAGGATGATATGAAATGCAGGTGAAATGGATGATTGGAAAGGTGATAATGGAGCAATTGGTTGAATGAATGGTGGGGAAACCGGAGAAAACCCGCCCAGAAGCTGTTTCGTCCACCATGAATACCTCATGCGGGACCACATAGGTGGTAGGCGAGCAGTCTAACCACTCAGCCATTATACTTCCAGACTCAGGGAAGGATGAGGAATAATCTTAGCTGGAGAAAATTTTCTACCCCCTGCCGGGAATCGAACCTGGGACCCCTCGCACAGCAAGCAGGTGCTCTACCAACTGTACTAAACCACATATTTTAAATGTCAAAATATATTAATTTTGCCCATTTCTGAATGGAACTACATTTGCCATTAACTTCAATGCAAGAAGATTGATAGGAACACTTGAAGTATCCATGTCGGCCGGCTGGCATTATGTCTGTCTTTGATACTAGATGCCTCACATCTTCCTGATCGTCCAGATGTTCAAGTGATATTTAGAGCATTCTCTTGCTGTAATTCCTCTTCAGGATTTCCAGGAGGTTGAGTGAGCAATGTGATGTTCAGTTACAGAAAAATTGCCTGGATATCATGACCAGCTAGTGCCTCCACATCCAGGTGTGACCTTGCATTATCAAGCAGAAATAGAGCTTTGCAGTGCAACTTTTTATGTTCTAAAGCGCGTTTCACCCCTAGAAGACAGTACACGTTAAATGGAGCGCAGTGTTGCAACATGTACTAGTTGCAAATCTTTCTCCGCGTGCGACCCCAAGGTGACCAGAGTCCTGTACTTAGTACTTCAATTGCTGCTTGACGAGATGGGCACTTTTAACTTTGGTATCCCTCCATGCCTTTGTTACTGTATGACCTAAATTTACAAATGACTCGTCTGTATAAACAATTGATTTCCTCTGGTCCCTAAACCTTTTTACGTATTTTAGATATTTATATCGCCATCTGATGGTATCGTCTCTTTCTATTAATATGCACTTCTTACCCCTTTTTTCATATTCGGACCCCAAATCATGTAAGAACCGACTAAGAGTGGCCCTTGAGAAATTTGGTTGTGTCTCATCACTGTTGAATAGTGACAAAATTATATTCAGCGTGGGTGGAATATTTGCAAACTGTAAAGAATGAACAATTCGCCGCAATCCACCTTGCACTATTCAATCATATTGCGTTAACCTAGCGTTTTGTGTAGTCCCACCCTTTTTGCTTTCTTTTTCGATGGCGTTCTTAGAGAGCTTTCATTACTTCCTTTTTAATCCTATACACTACTGCTTCTGAACACTCAATAGCCTTAGCTGTTTCTTTTACTGCCTTACACGCATTTTACTTCAAAAATAATCTAACACATTCATAATTATTTGGCGTTCCTTACTTCTTAATTTACCAACATATCGTCTCTTCCTAGCTTCCCCCTCCATAATTACAAATATTTACAAAAATATTAAACAAATAACGCAATAACAGTTCACAGTTACACACACGGCTTCTTTCGAACTAATGTTAGTGCTGCTCCTTATATTATCTTCTGTGTCAGACCTGGCGCTGAATAGATGAATACCTTTTGTTTGCCTTACTGGATAAAAGAAAGAGGTTACTGCCTTTTGGTTTATTTTAAAAACTTTCTCCAACCTTCCTCAACATCTCGCTGGTTCCCTGATGTAAACTCAATAACAAAAAAGTTTCACACTGCGTAACTTTTGCAGTGCACACATATAAAATTTTCCGAAAACATTTAATTTAAAAAATTATAACACTTAACTGGGTAAACATAGAGAATTCAAAGTAGGCAGGTAGTAGCACTATGGTCTACTCTACCTAAGTAAAAAATATAGATGCATTCTAGCAGTTAGCTTGTTAGTTAGCGCGTGATGAGTGTAGAAACAGCAAATATTGGACTTCTATTGAAAAAAACGTTTTCTGAAGAAATTTGGGCCTATAGAAATGTATAATGACTCTGAAAAGGATATAACCTGATAGAGAAAAAAATTCTGCATAGGATAATGTGTTCAAACCTGAACTTTATAGCAAATGAATATTTATACCATGCTATTAGTAATCTGGCAACAGCGCAAGGGTAGAAAAGGACGCAGCTAATGGCAACTTGTATGCGCTAGATAGAGACAGAGATGTCCCATTTAACTCCATACTGTCTTCTAAGAGTGGAACGCTATATAGAAGTGCTTTACAATGGGGACAAATTCTCCATGAAACCACTTCAGAAATATATAATAGTTCATCCAAGAATTATTTTGATATTTGTAGATGATAGGAAAGTTTTCAGTATTCATATCTTCAAATGCTCAAGGGATTTTTGTTTTACTGATGATCACAGGTTTCAGTCGCAGAGAACCAGAGGTGTTGCTACAGCTTAGGACAACCTTATCTTTGAGGTTCTAAGGCTTTCACGGCCAGTGTCAATACTAGAAACAATATATTTCGGGCTTATGGGCGGTTGTCTACTGGGCTTCTTCTTCCCAGACGTTTTGTCTGCGACTACGGCAGACATCTTCAGTGGCGGCGAGGTCGAAGTATCCTAGTGGAGATTTCAACAGCAACTGTGCTGCTTTCTCCGTCGGATGCAGTATTTATATCAATGGCTGGAGGGGAGGTCTGTTGTGATTGGTCCGGATGAGCTATGGGCTGGACCAGTGTTGGTGGCGTGTTGTGATCTGATTGGCTTGTGTAGAGTTCTTGATTTTTGCTTTTGTTAGTGCTGTTTGCCATAATCTGCTAAGTTTAAGGCCTTCCTCTTTGCGATTGAAGTTGTTTTTATGCTTTTGTATTTCAATGGCTTCACGGAGTAAACGAGAGTAGTAGTGGGATGTTGAGGCTAGAATGTCTGTGTTTTTGTACTGAATGATGTGTTCACCTTCTTCTATAGCATGTTTTGCAACTGCTGAATTTTCAGTCTAACTCAAATGGCAACTTCTTTTGTGTTCATCAATGTGAGTGTTTATGCTTCGCTTTATGGTCCCAATGTACACTTTGCCTCATGAACATGGTATTCTATACACTCCCACTGTAGATAGAGGATCCCTGGGGTCTTTGGCTGATCGGAGTATGTTGCAGATCTGTTTTGTGGGTTTGAAAATGGTATCAATGTTATGGCGTTTAAGTGTGGTCTGTCACTGATCTGATGTACGGTAGAAAAGTCTTAGTATTGTTATTGGATATTCGTGTGGTGGTGGAACCTCTCTTAGGGTGTAATGCTCTGTTGATTTCACATTTAGTATAGCTATTTAATTGCAGTGCTTTATCTAGAGTATCAGTGCTTTATTTAGAGTTCTTGTGAAGGTAGCGGTCCATATGGGTTGGTTTTTGGTACACTATGTGGCCTAATGTGCCATCCTCTTTCCTGTTAACCATGACATTCAAAAAAGGTAATTTTCCATCCTGTTCATTTTCCATCGTGAACTGAATTTGTTGATTAATACTGTTAAGATGATTCAGGAACTCTGTTAGAGCTGATTCTCCGTGGCTCCAAATGACAAACGTGTCGTCTACTTAACGCCACCAGCATGAAGGTTTAAGTGGTGCTGAATCCAAAGCGGTAGCTTCAAAGAATTCTATATAGAAATTTGCAATAACTGGGTTGAGAGGACTTCCCATTGCAACACTGTCTGTCTGTTCATAGAATTCATGGTTCCATTGGGAGTACATAGTGGTGAGAACATGGTGGAAGAGTGCGGCAATGCCCTCTGGAAAAATCTGTTTGATTTGTGTTATGACTTCACTGACTGGGACCATGGTGAAAAGAGATGTGATGTCAAAACTGATGAGTAGGTCGTTGGGTAGTAGGCTGATGGTTTTGAGTTTTTGAATGAAGTGGGCAGTCTTTGATGTATGTGTTGGTATTGCCGATGTGAGATTGTAGTATATTTGTAAGGTATTTTGCAACCGTGTAAGTAGGTGAACCAATAGCACTTACAGTCGGCCTTAGTGGTGTGCCAGGTTTGTGGATCTTCTGGAGTCCTTATCTTTATTTTTTTCTACTGGGAGCCGATTTTTCACCAGGAGTTGCGAGTCTTTGAGAGCAACATCCTGTAATTGAGAGTTGTTTCATCATAATTGAAGATCGTTTTGACGTAAGGTCATGTTTTAAAATTGTATTTTCAAATTGTTTTTGGCAAATGGCCACTTCCCCTTCATTGGCAGACAGCTTTTCACTAGCAATGTTTAGCTGTCTTATGCATACCATTCCTTCCCACAAATTAACCACACCACATTAGCTGTAAACTCTTCTTCACATTCTTGAAGCATTTTATGAAACTCAAGTGCTTTTGCTTGAAGTATTGGCCACTGATTGGACTCCTTTTTGCTCTCATTTCAGAAAGCCAGATATACAGAGCTTCAGATATTTTTTGGTACTCACATTTAAAGTTCTTTTTTTTTTCACTAAATCACAGTTGACCTCTGGAATACCCACTTCTCAGTTTCTGCTTTCTTTGATCTCCAATCCCCTACTGTAACTTTTTCCACACACAACTTAGCTGCCACATTTCTAATTGTTTTGCCACTATCAATATGTCATATAGCACTTAATTTTATTTGTAGAATAGAATATTTATTTCTCATCTTTCTTTGTACATACATGATACATTACTTAATACATTAACATTAATAGCATTCCTAACACAGCAGCTTTCTTATTCACACCTAATATACCCTTCCACCTGCTTGCCCTAAATTTCGGTCTCAATACACAGCCCCAGGTTTTCTGTGTACTTAGAACCCTCTGCTCATGTCCTTTGTTCCAGTTTCTCCAGCCTTAATTATTCTAATTTATTTGTAACAAAACTACTGTGCACTTAGGTATGCCATTCAACTTGGTAACAATAACAGAATGATAGCACACATAATGCTATACTGTGTCTGTGAATGTCAAGATACAACTCACAACTAGTCAAGCAAAACAACACACAGTGGTGCAGAATTGAGTCTGAGGATCTCTAAACGACTCTGATCCCTGCCGAAGTTCTCTATATAGACTTGCCTGAATACACTCGACTTGAGAGGCGTTGGGGTAGTTCATTAGCATCGTTATTAGTAGGGCTCGGAAGTTCATGCCCTAAAAAACACTGAAATATGCATGCAAATATGCTCTTAAAAACTTCAAAATATGCCAAGAAATATGCACTATTTCATTAGAACAGTTCATGTCCCTTTGCAGTAGACGAGTTAGTGTAAATAATAAAGTTACCTTATTCCTTAGAGGTTGAAGCAGAAGTGGTCCTGCTACTAGCATTAACTGCTAAATTGCAGTTCACAACCAACACTACACAAATTTTCAACAGTAAAACATCATCTATTGTCTGGCAAAACCTTTTGTAACGTGAAAAACTTCTTTACACGTCACAAGATGTTATCGGGGCATATTTAAATGATGTTAACTGTTTCACAGAGAGAGTCAGCTCTCTTGGTGTGACAGATGGTTTTCTTTCGAGGATGTCTCGAATATCGCACATCTGTTTATAACCAGAATTTTTTGAAATTATGCTACCAGGAACCGAACTTAGGTCACATATTGTTTTTTCAAACACAGTAAGTGATTCATGCAAAGGAAATCCTACAGCTTCCAATACCGTTATGACTGTTGGTAAGAAAGAAAAATGGGCAGATATGAAACTAAGATCCTTCTTTAACCCAGTGCCTGACAGAATATTTTGCACCCACGATTATATTAGCAATAGAACGGCGTTCAGAATCAGAGGTTTCATCAACAGGCTACCTCACAAACTGATCCGCTAAATGTATATTTGACAATACGTTATTGTAACAATGCCCTACATAAGTCTTTCGCAGTGTACTTTCTTCAGGCACGTGTTGTTGAGTACACTTGGTAAGAAAGTTTTTAAATATCGGATTATTAACTTTGAACAAGGGAATATCAGCAGCTAAAAATACTTGGCACAAGTCATAGGAAAATTCAGTAACCCTACTTCCTTAACACTCTACTAATTGTTTTAGAACAGGTTATTTGTTTGCGAGTTTTCTGATTAAATTCTCCTTATGTTTTGCTGTGTTTATGTGCTGAACTATTTGGTCGGTCTGGGTGGCTCAGTTGGTTAGACGCTGGCCTACCGATCCCAAGGTCGCGGGTTCAAACCCGGCCCAGGCCGATGGTTTTTAAGTGTGCTTAAAAACGTCAGCTCCATGTCAGTAGATTTACTGGCATGTAAAAGAACTCCTGCGGGACGAAATTCCGGCACACCGGCGACGCTAATGTGATCCTGGCAATTGACAGCGTCGTTAAACAACAAAATAATTTTTAATTTTTTTTTTCTGAACTATTTGAAATCACTCCCTATATTTTTGTCACACGCTCCACAAAACAGTGCCCTATTATCTGTAGATATTAAATCACCCAAAAACCCTTTCTGTAAATTAATTAATCTAGCACTCTAAGTTGGTTTTATTTTCGGCATTTTATACGTCTAATTTAATTTGGAGGGAACCAGTTCACAACACTGTTACGTTTGAAGACCACGCAGAGGCAAGCGTTGCTATAATCGTGCTGCTCAGAATGTTGACCTGCACTTTATCTTTGTTAATATAAACCTCTCAGATAACACTGATTATTCTCTACGCACAAACATATAATGAAAGGATGGAAACAGGGGATCCACTACATAACAACATGACTCAGCATTGCTTCTCGCCACCTCGTGAGTTACATCATCATATAGAACACTACCAATATGAAAAATATTATCCAGATGGGGAAAAAAACCATAAAAATCATTAAAATATGCTATATAGAGGCTATAGTATTGAAATAATATGCATTTATCAAAATCAAGAAAATATGCAGTTATATGCACCATAAAATCACATCCAGATAACTTAAAATTCCATAATTCGTGCACATAATGTTGTTGTTGTTGTTGTTAGCTAATGCTGGATTTCTGACAATGAAGTCATTAATCCTCTTGCTCTACAATATTTTTCACTCATAGAGCAATAGCAGTATAGTAACCGCTTTTAAGAGAGCACCATGTTTTTATGTTTTGGCGGTCACATCACTCTCGAGCACATAATGTAAAAGCATACATTTTTAACCCCTATGAAAAAACATGCAAATGCATGAACTTCCTAGCCCTAGTTATTAGCAGCAAGTACTGAACTTTACCATTCATTTAATTAATTGCGTTGTCAAAAGGAGTACCTCAGTTAACACAGATCCTTAGTTCCTTGTTTAAGCAAGTTTCTACTATACAAGGAACTACAAAATTTTATGTTGAATCCCCCAGTTAACTGAAACTCGTTAAATTTCTATGTATTCCTAATAATGAATGAAAAATCTCTTGATGTTAAAAAAAATGTGTATGAAATATTGGAGACTGTATTTCTGATTTCCTTAACCTATTGGGCCTGATGTTTTTTGACCTTCTTTGCCACGTTGGGCTGGGATATTTTTTCAGAAATATTAAACAAAAATAATTATTTTGTTTGTAGAGTGCTAGAGGTAGACGTACAATCATAGATTATGTCATTGTAAATGAAAAAGTATCAAAATTAGTGGAAGATACACGAGTATTTAGAGGATATGATGTAGGTACAGACCACTTCCTATTAATTTCAAGAATTTCAATACCATCTAGGTGGAAAAAAATTAAAAGACACATAAATGAACCAAAACAAACTTTTAAAGTTCACCTTCTTCAAGAAGAAAGTATATTACAACTATATCAGAAGCATCTTGATCAATGTGTTGATGAAAACCCAATAAATAATAATATAAATTTAGAATGGGAAGAAATTAAACGTATAACTAAAAAGGCTGCATCAGAAGTATTGGGCAAGAGGACTAAAAGGTATAAAAATAGAGGACTTAAAGTTTGGAATGAAGAAATTGCAAACATAATAAATGAAAAAAAAAAAAAAGAGCATATCTACAGTTCCTAAATAATCAAACACCAGAGAACCGAACAGAATATAAGAGGTTAAATGCTATAGCCAAACGTAAAATAAGGGAAATAAAGTGACAAAGTTGGGATAAATATGTGAACAACTTACAGCATGATATTCATGGACGACAAGAAAAAGTATATAAAGTCCTAAAACAGTTAAATGAGAATGAAAAAGATAAACTGCAACATAACCCAATTAAGACTGAAGAATGGAACAAATATAAGAAATTATGGACTGATTCAGATGAAGATAAATTAGTAACAACATATGTTAATGAATATGTAGATTTAATAAGTATGGATGAACTAAAAGAAAATTTCAAAAATTTCAAAAACAAAAAAGTCCAGGAACTGATGGTTTGAATATGGAACTATTTAAATATGCCTCAGTTAAATTCCAGACTAGACTTTTGAATTTCATCAATATATGTTGGAAAAATGGGCATTTACCAGAGGAATGGAATATTGCATTGATATGTCCGATTTTTAAAAAGGGAGACCGAACTGAATGTGATAATTATAGAAGAATCAATCTTTTGAACTCAGGTTACAAGATCTATGCAAAAATCATAACACAAAAATTGCTCCAATCTCAGAAACTAAATTGCATGATTCACAAAATGGATTTAGAAAAGGGCGTTCCTGCAATGATTGTATCTTCACAATAACACAGATTATGGAGAAACGATGAGAATATAATCTACCAACTCTAATAGCTTTTATAGACTATGTAAAAGCTTTTGATAAAGTAAAAAGAAATCTGCTATGGGAAATAATGATTAAAAATGGATTTCCTCAACATTTAGTAAGAACAGTACAAAGTATGTATATAAATACAAAATTTAAATTGGAGAAATCCATAGAAAAAGATAACCTAGTAGAGATTAATTTAGGACTAAGACAGGGGTGTCCATTGTCACCTACCCTATTTAATATATATATTAATGACGCAGTTGTACGATGGCAAACGATGCTCAGAACACATTTTAAAATAAAGGGGAGAAATGTTGACACATTGCTGTTTGCTGATGACCAGATTTTAATTGCGGAGACGGAAGATAACTTGCAAAGAGCCATACATGAATTAAATAATATTGCAAGAGAATATAATCTTCAAATTTCATATGAAAAAACAAAAATAATGGCTTTTATAGGAACAAACCATTTAAGAGCAAAAATTTGCATAAATGATAAATCCATCCAACAACAAAGTGATTTTAATTATCTTGGCTATATTGTGTCATATACCAGCAATAGAGATATACAAAACAAAATAAACAAATTCCAAACAATATGTGGCACAATAAAAAGAACTTTTAAAAATTGTAATCGTCAAACGTTGTTAAAACTGTATAAAATAATGGCAATCCCAACCCTGCTTTATGGGTGTGAAAACTGGGTCTTGACTATCTCACAAGTCTTTAAAGTTATGGAAATGTTTTATAGCCTGGAAATTTAAAGCTTCTGTGAAACCATTATTACTTAATATATACAGGCTCCACAGCATTTGCAGTCTACAGAAACCCTTGACATCAGTGTTCAACAGCATGGGAACAAAACTGGTAAATATGAAAATTCCCTGAACCCAGATCACTAATGAGCACATTTTGAAAATTCCATTTCTATAACCATAGAGAAAAATCATCTTTTTGGTTATTTATTATAATTATAAATATCAATTAAGTAATTTCTGATGTTATGTATGGTGCAACTTTTTCTCTGTTTAGAATCATACACAGGTAAATGATTTAATTTAAAAGGTGAGTCAATTAATAACACTGAACAACACTTACAACATAATTTTCTGGAACGCACCATGAAACACCATGGAAACCCAGTTATTGTCCGGTTGATAATGGAGGAAAGTTAACCTTCGAAAGGCGTTCCGGAAACTTATGTTGTAAGTGTTGTTCAGTGTTATTAATTGACTCACCTTTTAAATTAAATTAATTACAACAACACTGTTTTCAAACTTCTATGAAAGGAAGATACTGGTAAATGAACTTGCAAACAGAAATGTCATTACATATTTATTAAAGGACTTGTTCACAATCACTGGGAATGGTAATCAAAAAAAGAATGATAAATTTAAAATACATGTAGTATAATAGACCATCCACAATTAATGGAAAGATTTCCCAGTTTCTGGTAGGGGAAAATAAAACTTGACCAGGTTTTATCTTTCTTGTTCTCGTTTCCAGGCATGGCATATTAGGTTCACATTAGACTCTTTCTTCACTTTAGAAATTATTCAAGAGTAACATGACATGAAACCGCCGCTGCAGCTCTCTCTAATCACAACCAGGAAAACTTAAACTATTAAGTAATTCTAGCATCCTAACCACAGATCCATTGAGTGTTGATTATTATAGGAAAGTGTCATTTGTAGCTAGTGTATATCCAACTCAATACTGGCTTTTGTCTGGAAAACAATAGCAAACACTATAAAGAACAGCAAAAACCAATATAAATTAACAACAAACCATTTTAATTTGTGCCAATCAATAACAATAAATATAACCAGAAGTTATTTCTGGGCTGTTATGCCGTGGTCTGCTGGAGTTAGAGTTATGTGTCATTTCTTGCCTTCAATAACAGGATAAATCGAAGTGAACCAATCAGGAGAGAGTAACACCTTGGGTGAAGCCTGCCCCCTCTGCCATCCAGACCAATCAGTGGAGGCCTCTCGGGGTGTAAATATAGCAGCTTGGTCAGTTGACACCTCAGACGCTACGCAAACTTCTCCAAGGAGACTATGACCACGCTACTGAGGATGTCTGCCGCAGTTGTAGGAAAAACATCTGGATACTTTGGCCCTGAACCTGTGGTTGGAATCAGTATATGTACTGTTAAAATCTTTGCACCAATTCAGGGGGGCAAACCTATCCTGCAAAGACAAGCCAAAAAACTGATCTTAGATCTGTGCAACATTGTTTCTTCATCTCTCCTGAGATAGGATGGAACAGGAATAAGGAAAGTAGTTACATTAACTTCTGAACATGCGCTTCAGATATCATCTATGTAAAGTGGGACTTGACAAGGATGAACCCACCTACAGCATGTGTAAAGAGGATTAATAAACTGCCTCACATATCCTCCTTGATTGTCCGTTCCTTGCAAGAAACTCTTACTACAGCCAGAGAAGATCTAGGAAAGAATGCTGATACTGCAATTGGTTTCAGGGAAGCACTGAAAGCTTCCTTTCCAATGGAGTTGCATAATAAGCCTTTCAGACTGATATGTAGGAGCTCGACAAAACATCAACAAAAACCCCATATCTTATCTGTAGTAAAATGTATCATATTTTGATGTTGGCTAATTCACATTATGTAACTGAGTTGGAAGCAGCTTAAAAAATATTATTGGACAGTTAGAAACAAATTAAATCACAAAGCACAAAATTGACTTTCCTCTTTATTATTGATATGGTTATTGGTATGCATTCCTGTTCTAAGTTCCCATTTTGGTTACCGTTTAGTGTAAATCTTGTAGTCATTTAGGAATTGAAACTAGAAGCTATCTTATGTCCAGGGCCATGTTTTTTGTTATTAACAATAAGCTCACAAAATGTTTTACAACTTCAACTAGAGGTATCTGTATGTTTAAAATCAATGCAAATGATTTAAACCTGTATTTTCTCACAAAAGTGTATATTTCCGAGTATTTTCGCTAAACAAGATTACAGCTCAATCTGCGACATCAATATGCTAATTTCCCTTTGTTAGTAAGTGTAACTAAAGTGTCGCCAATCCACTCACAATTATAAACTCATAAAACATTTTTGTTTGTTTCAGTTTCTAGTTGATAAAGGAATTTTGCAAAAAGGGGAACACAGATATTGAAATTCTTTGTCCGACACTTGATTATCCTATCACCCACCATATTTCAGGCACTGTTTTAATGCAAGCATCTTTGTATAAGTGAATTGATTGCAATGTATTTATGCTTTTAGTGTAAAAGAAGATATTCGTCCAGGTTTAATATACAACCATAGCCATAAAAGATTTCATGATATCCACAAGAGGAAACAAGTAACGGATGAGGAAAATAGGCAGCGTCATAGGCCAAAGAAGGTAGTTGAATCAGAAAGAAGAGAGGAGGGATTAAAAGAAGCTATAGGAGGAGATAACAAAGGATTTGCATTACTTCAAAAGATGGGCTACAAACCTGGTACAGCAATTGGAAAATCAGGTATAAAATTTGTATTATGCTCACTTTCTCTTCTTCTTCTTCTTCCTCTTTCCCTTCTACCTTTACAGCGTAGGGGTGGCTCCGTAAATCCATCTTCTCCAGTCGTTCCTATCCCTCATCATTCTCTTCATTTCTTCCATTGTCTTGTTCCTTTTTCTTCCAATCTTTTCCATTCTGTCCTCAAACATTATCCGGGGTCTTCCTACTCCTCTCCTTCCTTGTACCCTTACTTCTAGCATCTGTTTAACTTTACTATCCTCTGCCATTCTAAATGCATGTCCCCACCATTTCAATTGTTTTTGTTCGATTTTCTCCTCCAGTGATCCTTGACCTACTTCTTCTCTGATCCTCTCATTTCTTATCCTATCCCTCCTGGTTTTATTTACAGCTTTTCTTAAGTATTTCATTTCACTGGATTGTATTTTACTTATTTGCTTATCTTGCAGTGGAATGCTTTCTATTCCATATGTAAGCGTAGGGACCAATACCGATTGATATAACTGCATTTTTGTTTTTAGTGCTACTTCTTTCTTTCCAAGGATAGTTTTGTTAAATTGGTAATACATCTTATTTGCCTTCCTTTTCCTATTTAGTATTTCTTCATCCCATCGTCCATCACTCGTAAAGATCGTTCCTAAATACTCATACATATCCACCTGTTCTATTTTCTCATTCTTATGTTTAATAGATATTTCCTGTCCAAGTTCTTTTGAAATACACATTACTTTACTTTTCTTAGTATTTATTTCCATTCCCTTTCTTCCGAGTTCCTCTCCCCATTCTATCATGCATCTCTGTAATTTTTCCTCATTTTCTGCTATTAATATTATGTCGTCTGCATATATCAGTGACTGTATTTGAATCAGTCTCATATTCCAATATCCTATTTGTGTTCTTGGTGTCCTCCTTTTACATATTTTTATTATTTCATCCATAAAATTAATGAAAAGTAATGGGCTGAGGCTATCTCCCTGCTTGATTCCTTTTTCCATATTAAATTCCTTAGATGTTTCTCCTTCTATTCTGACTATCCCCTTTGATCCATCATATACACTTTGGATTGCTGTAATTAGCTGTTTCGGTACGTTTTTCTTTATCAGAGCTTCCCATAGATGTTTTCTGGGCACCGAATCGAAGGCTGCCTTTAGATCTAAAAATGCTAGACATATTTGTTTGTTTTTATCCATTAATTTCCCAATCATTGTCCTTAGTGTGAAAATATGATCTTGGGTTTGTCTATTAGGTCTAAAACCTGCTTGCTCTTCTTCCAGCTCACCTTCTATAATATTTCTTAATTTCCTTTCTAATATTCTTGTATATAATTTATATACAACAGAGGATAAACATATTGCTCTATAATTATTACAGTCTTTATTATCTCCTTTTTTGTGTATTGGTATTATAATGTTCTTTTTCCATTCTTCAGGGATGTTATTATTTATCCATATTCTCTTAAATATTTTTGTTAATATTTTTATCATGCTTGGTCCTCCATATTTTATAAACTCAGGTGCTATTTCGTCAATTCCAGCCGCTTTCCCCACTCTTATTCTCCTTATTGCCTCTGTTACTTCATCTTCCGTGATTGTATCAGTGCCTTCTTCTTCTTCAATCCTTATCTCATTTTGTTCACTTTGCTCTGTTATTGTATTTCCAAACTTCTTTCCATAGTATTTCCTCCATTCTTCTAATATATTCTTCCTGCCTATAATTAATTCATTTTCTTCGTTTCTTAAGTTTGTTGCTGGTTTTCCATGTATTCCTTTCAATCCTTTAACTATATTCCAAAATTTTTTCTTGTGTTCTATAAAGTTATGTTCAATTTCATTTCCAAAATATGCTCACTTTCTCAAAAGGATAAATTAGACATGCACATTCATGCTCAGTTTGACCAACCATCAATAAATATAACTTGAGGGTAGATAAATTAATGCTCCTTCGTCTTGTCAACATCAAGGCATTGGACTATGGTTTGACGGTTTCTAACCTAAGTTTGTGAAGGTTGGCAGCAGAAATGTTTGCAACATCTCTTTTCATTGACTGTGGTTATGCCTTCAGAAAGAAAAGAGAAGTGTAGTGCATATGATTTTGTTAATTCCTCTGCCACACTATGTCATGTGGGAAAAGTTTCATCAAATAAAGCATCACTTGACAGTAATTTGCCTAGCAGAACCTCCTATGTGTGACCAACGTAGAAAAGAATATTGTTTTGTACATTCATGCCAGAAGTATGGAGAACGTTTCCCACACTACATAATTTCTTCCTCCAGTAACTGCATTAAACACTGAGAATGTTTCCCTTACTCCCCACCCCTTTATTCCTTACAGTTACATTTTGGTTACAATTTTAATAAAAAACATAGATTTGAGCAGCTATATTCGGGTGTCCAATGGTATATACTCAACTATAAACATGTACACAGACCAGATAATAATATAGATTGAGAAATAGAATTATTATGAATACAAGCAAAAGTCACCAATCAGTGTGGAAAAAATAGCAGTGATAGTGATGATGGGTGATTGGCCCGCTGCAAGGAGGAGAGGGTGATGTAGGGAAAGGCAAGAGTGGGGGAAGCAGCCCATTACACAGCAATGGTATAGGTTGCGCGTTCGTTCTTGACGAATGACCTTGAGCAGAAATCCAATGAGTGAGCCTACCCTTAATAAACAGGTCAGCAAATGTTTATGCTACGATAACAGACACCTCTGTTTTCCTCTGTCGCATTTGTGTATACAGTCGACTGCAGAAGTTTTGTGCGGTACGGATGTATGTATGCATGCAACGAAAATAGCAATTCAGACGAGGGAGAGATGTCGGGAATAGAATAAATGCAAGAAAGTTAAGTGGAAACAGTTATAGAGGTATAGTGTATAATACGTGTGGCTGATATTACTGCAAGTGTCATAAATTGATTTGTAGTGTTGTACTACTTCAGCTCAGAAGCATGCGCGTCATCTCACTGCAGACTGTACCTCCTCTCTCTCGTTCCCGCAAAAGCTGAGTAGAGACTCGCATTCAACCTTTCATATAAAATTTTCATTCGTCAAGAAGTAACGCGCGACCTATAAGTTCTTTTCTGAAAATTTCAAATCATATTAAGAGAAATCAAGGAGAACTAGACACAAATATGGATATCCATTCTCATAACACTGGAGGGAAAAATTACCTTCATGTTCAGTTATGCAAAACAAATATTCAAAAAAATAACCTGACAAACTTAAGCATTAAATTATATAATAAACGACCAGCAAATATCAAAGAAATAACTAATATAAAAAAATTTAACAAAGAAGCCAAATCCTTTCTACTACAACATACCTTTTATTCAGTAAGTGAATATTTGACATTGTAACTTGTGGACAGAAGAGAACCTCCCCCCTTCAATCCTTAAAACTCATAGTAGTTTCCTAGAAAAGGTAACACAGATTAAATCCAAATTGAACATTCCTAACACTAGAGAAAATCTACTTATAAGAGAAAATCCATTGGAATTATTGCAACCTACCTTCAATTTGGAATTAATAGAGGAAATAAGTAAATCAGACACACCAAAAGAAATACAAAAACTTCTAGCTCTGGAAACAATCAATACTAGGTATCCCACAGAGGAATGGCTGCACATATATACTGATGGATCCTCGAAGGAAAACCTTACTGGAGCTGGAGTTACGTGTTCACATTTTTCCTTTTATCATTCTGTTGGCAGAGACACAACAAATTATGATGGAGAAATAGAGGCTATATACATTGCTCTCCGACAATTATTAAATCTTCCCTTAAATAAATTTAACAAGGCAGTAATTCTTTCAGATTCTAAAGCTGCAATTCAGGGAATATGTTCAAATACTACAAAGAGGTCAACAAAAATTAGAGAATGCTACAAAATGTTAACACAACTCCAAAAAGTTAATAAGACTGTTCATCTCCAATGGATTCCAGCACACTGTGGAGTCATGGAGAACGAAGCTGCAGACTCACTTGCAAAGAAAGGCACAACAATGAAACAAAAGTCTAAATTCAATTTCTCATATTCCTCAATAAAACGCTTGATCATTAAAAATTTTTGTCATTCATATCTACAAGAAATAGAAACAAATGCCAAAGATAAAAAATGGATTACACTACTTTCCAATCCAGATATAATCCCCCAGAGACCAAGGAAAACAGCTGTTGCAGCCTTCCGACTATTGACAAATCATGACTGCTTAACAAGTCATCTCTACAGAATTGGTATCTCAGCCTCACCAATATGTGTCCTGTGTAACGATCCAGCAGAAATGAATGAAGAACACTTGAAGACCTGTGAAGCATTAAGATCAGAAGAAACTACAGTTCAAAAGTATTGGAAAGCACGAATGCTAATGGCTTCATTGCCAGATGCAAGGCACTAGAAAGCAACAACAACAACATTGTAACTTGTAAACATATCATTATTCTGTAAATCTTTATTTAATAAGTGAATATTTGACATTATTGTAAAATTAGTTCTGTAAATCGTATAGAAATTGTTTCTTTGATGAAGCCCATATCATGTAACATGATCTAAGTGGTGAATAAACATTGACATTCTTTTCTAGGAAAGAGACCTATAATTGCATCTCCCTTCTTGAATAGCACTTTCATTTGACTGTTGTGAAATATAAGGCCCCATTTATGTATACAGTTTTGTGCTGTGTATTGATCTGGAAGCACATAGAGTCAAATGGAAGCATTTATACCAGGCCTTTCCAACCAAGGTGCAGCAGTTGCAACGATGCTGTGCTGGGCGCTGGAGAGGTAGGGGAAGGAGAAGTGGCAGAAGCAGAACCAAGAAGGTGTGGTAGTCAGAGTACCTGTGTTGGGGTGAATGTTGCATGGGACAGGTCATTAAGTCAGTATGCAGCTTACCAAAACAATATTGACAATTTTGTGAACACACAAACACACCATTTATTCTCTACATATATTGTGGTTACCCTTGTGTACATTTACCATTTAAGTAGGCTTTTGACATCGTTATGCAGCAGCTAATTTATGAATATTCGGTACATTGACTTGGAATTAGCCTAGGCAGCCCGGGTTCAATCCCAGGGACCCGCATGTGCTATTCGTGGTGGATGAAGCAGTGTCTGTGCGGGTTTTCTCCGGTTTTCCCCACCATTCATTCCACCATTTGCTCCATTATCACCTTTCCAATCATCCATTTCACCTGCATTTCATATCATCCTCTTCCTCACTATCATACCTGGTGCTGCGCTGACCACCCACTTCCAGGTCTTCACTCTGTCCGGTCCATAGGTTCCTCTGCTCCCCGACAGGTGTCTGACCCTAGGCACTGTCCTACTCGTACATAAGGGGAGGGTAGTCAGGGAAAGAAGAAGATTTGGCGGTAGAAATTCACAGTACCACCCCTAAGGCAGCATCCTGCTCTTACTTTTATTTAAATTCATAATTGAACAAATCTGTTCGAATGCGTAAGTTGTACCAAACAGTGACAAATTTTAAGGCACTGCATGAATTTTGGAAAATTCCTGTTGATTAACATCTTTGTAAAATTTAATTAAATTGTTGCTGTAGTGGTAGTACCCGTCTTTTAGGATTGCATCACAATGTAGTTATGTTGGCTCTGTTTGGAAACTTGATGGCACTTTTTCAGTTTAGGTGGCATGTTCCATAGCCTTTTTAACACATCTACATTGAGAAGAGAGAGACAGTATGTTACTCCTAATGTCTGTCATACACATGCAGTTGCAGTAGCTACTACATGGGGAAAGCACCGGGGCTGCTGAGTGCTGAACTGCTTAGGGTGGCTTGCCAGGATTTTTACCTAAAAATAAAACAACATGAACTAACTTCATGGAAAATTGTGGATCAGGTCGGAGAAGGTTACTGTAAGCCTACACTCTAACGTGAGAGTACCCCTTCCCCTATTAAATTAATCAGTGCATTATCAAATTTAATTTTCTCTGAACATTAAACCAGTCCACGACTTTCACTAAATAAACATAGTACATATTTACTACCAGTAATAAACACATGAAATAATTTGGCCTCCAAGTACATATTAAAAAATTACAATTTAAACAACTTGACCATTTGGCTCTAAAGTGTATACACATCAATCCCCTTTGAAGAGCACGTTTGTGAAAAAGCATGGAAATAGAAAATCCACTGTAATGGCTTAAATGAATAAGTGGCATGAAGTGCCAGAAAAAAAATCTGATCGATACAATACAGAATGGGAGGCATCTCACGCCTAAAGACCCAGCCAAAGCTGCTCTGTTCAAAGCTCCTAGAGCAAGTGGCTGGTTGCTCCAGGCACGGTGAACGATGACAACACCACTTGAATCAACTGAGAAGCCAAAGTCAAATCAGTGCCTTTTCGTAAACGGCTCAGTGCTCGAGTTGAAAAGGCCTGATTTATGCCATGCCCTGCTACAGTCACACAATAGTCATATGTCCTCAAAAACACTTACAGTCTTTCAGTTCGATCAACTCATGTAACAGTCGCATGACATCAGTATACATTGGTGTATAGGGCTGTTTGTCCATGTGGTGTAGCTGCATTGTGCGTGAGACAGTTGAGTCAGTGTTGCCACTTTGGGAAATACAGAGTTATAGTTCTGATTTTTCAGTGTCATGTGTACTTTCATGTGTTGCAAGTAACCTTTATCAAGTTAGATATGGAACGTTTTACAGGAGAAATTCCGTATTAGGAGTTGAATTTGTGATGTTGTGCCCGAAAATTCTTATCTCTTTTTTTAATAACTTTGTACCAATAGTAGAACATACAGGAATCCATACTAGCTTTTGAAACAAATGTAGAAACATTGATAGAACTAATTTCCTATAATACATGTCACATAGATAAAAATAGACCTCGCATCATTCCTTGTCACGTGTCACGAAATTGCATGCATAAATGAGACTTAAAACTGTTGTGAACATAATCTGACTACATTGCAGCAATATTCATAATTAATAAACTTGCATAATAAAGTGGCTGGATGTCTATGGCTTTATGTACTGTGTTCACCATATGATGAATTGGATACATGTGTACAGGCTTAATGAACATAGCCTTCGAAGCCAGGAAAATTTGTTATGCTGAATAACTGCTGTAATATTTTCATCTTCCAAATACTGAAATAGTATGGACTTAAGGAAGTAGTAGTAACTTGGAGCAATGTTCATTTACATGCATGTTGAAGATTTTGCAATACTGTTGCAATGTCCATTTGCTCATTGGCATCTTATTTAAGTATCCTTCCATCTAGCTACAGGAGCTTTCCGCACTAGTCGTGTTGAGTCTCTGTATGTTGACTCCATCGAACTTCCACTGTCTATTCAGCGCTTGCCTTTGTTATGTTCTTACGTGGCCAGGTTGGCAGCTCACGTTAGTCACCCTTCTTTTAAAGCTGTATTGCGCCCGGAACTCACTCACCGTTATCTGCAGATGCCTGCTGTAGAGTGGTATTCCCTTCCCCACTATCCTCCTTGGCAACTCCAACGTGCCCAGTTTGATCTTGCATTTTCTGGCTGTGTTAAGGTGGCTACCCCTCAATTCTGTGTTTAATCAACATTTCACTGAACTTCTGGGCCGTTATTTGACTTACACTCTGGTATTTACTGATGGTTCCCAGTTGGGGGGAGCTACAGGATGTAGTTTCGTATATAATGGCGAGGCACACAAGTACCGCCTCCTGGACTTCAGTTCTGCTTTTACTGCTGAGCTGTTTGCAATATTTTATTATTTACTTTTTATCTCTACCTCAGTTCCTGGAAATTTTATAATATGCTCAGGTTATCTGAGTGCTATCCAGACCCTGCAGCAGTTTCTTGGCACCTCAGCTTTAATTGTAAAAATTCAGACACTCGTTTCCCAGTTACTCTCAAGAGGATACCAGTTCGTTTTTACATGTACCCCAGGCCATGTGGGTATTATCGGCATCAAGGAGGCAAATGCTGCTGCCAAGTCTGCATGTCATTTGCCAGTCAGAGATGTGCAGCGGTACTTCCATTGCCATCTTTTCTGGGTTTGGCAGCAATCTTGGGAGGTATTAACTAGCACTCAATTGCAGAAGATCAAATACACCGTAGATTCCCTGGCTGACATTTTGCAGGGACTCTTGGAGGTCGGAAGTTATTCTAACACACTTACGAATAGGCCACACCCGTGCTACTCATGCACACCTGTTGCGTGGCAACCTGGCCCCAATGTGTCTGACATGCATCGTCCAACATTCTGTGTCACATGTTTTCCTAGATAGTTTGCATTATACTCACGAGCACCAGTCCATTTGTCTGGGTGTTACCCTGGTTGGGCAATGATGCAATTGCTATAGATAATGCACTGCAGTTCGTCACAGACATGGGGTTCAAGCAGCATGTTTAACTTGGTTCTTGGCAGAACCAGAACCAAGATGTGTTTTAACAGCAGTATTCTATTTGGCACTCAAAACTGCACCCCTTGCTCCTATTCATTTCTTCCGTTATGTAGATGATACTTTTGTGATATGGCCACACGGAAAAGATGCCCTAACAGCTTTCCATGAATTTCTCAACAGCATCCATCCCAACATTAAGTTTACCATGGAAACTGAACACCAGGACGGCTTACCTTTCTTGGATTTACTTATTTATAGAAAAAACGATGGTCAACTGGGGCATAAGGTGTATAGGAAACCAACTCACACCGATCTATACCTTAATAGCACCAGCTGTCATCACCCGGCACAAAAGCGGACAGTCCTCTCAACACTCATACATCGAGCGATTGCTATCTCTGATCTTGAAAATCTACCTCAAGAAATACAACACCTGCGTACAGTTTTCAGACAGAATCAATACACCAACCAGGAAATAAACAGTACTTTTAAGAAAATCCACTCCAAACGAAACCATGAACCTAATACAAAGAAAGAACATGCAGGTTTAGCAGTCATCCCTTATTGTGGCGCCCTGTCGGGGAAAATTGGAAGATTGCTCATGAAATATCAAATAAAAACCGTATTCAAACCTCCAACCAAAATAAAACAGTTTTTAGGCTCTGCTAAAGATAATTTAGGTCTTCGTGCACCAGGCATTTATGAAATCCCATGCAGTTGCGGCAAAGTTTACATAGGACAAACAGGTAGAACTGTAGAAGATCGCATCAAAGAACATCAACGTTGTATTAGACTAGGATACCCAGAAAAATCCGCAGTGGCTGAGCACACATATAATACAGATCATAAAATCAAATTCGCCTCTACAAAAATTCTTGAAAAGTCCTCTAGGTACTACGATAGGGTGATTAAAGAAGCTCTATACATTAAAGCGAATAAAAACAACTTCAACAGGGATGAAGGCCTTCAAATCAGCAAAGCATGGACACCAGTCATTCAGCATATCTCTCCTCCACAGTGCAGAGAAGCATCGGCAATCACCTAATTGGTTCCGCACGTGCCTCCATCGGCCGGAGCTCGGCCAATGGTAAAAAAGTGGGCGGTTCTTATCGGCCGCGCTCTAGGTATAAATATCGCAACATCAGTAGCCTAGATTCAGTTCCCCTGAGGATGGCGGCAGAGTTAGTCGCTGAAAGCTTGGGTAGTTACCCTAATCTGACCTGGCTGTTAGCCCGAGAAACTATCATCAGTATTCTATTTTACCATTTTAGCCTTTTAGATTTTAACTGTTTTAACTTTTACTATTTGATGTTTTAAACTTTTTAACTATTATCTTTTTCGCATTTTAAATTTTTTTAACTTTCATATTTTTAACATTTTTGTTTGAACTTTTAAATTTTTGAGCTTTTGCTGTTTTTACGCTCTGACTTGGGGCCCAAATGACCTAGTTGTCGAAAGGCCCTTAAACATCACTCACTTTAAGTGTCCTCTTGGTTCTTAATGTGTGTGAATTTTATACAGTGAAACACAAAATTAATATAATTTGAGTCAAACTAATACCCGATGCTTCATTTATTGCTAGTATTTACCTAGAACGCATTTTGTTAGGACCTTCTTAACATTGTCAGCTCATATCAGCTGTTGCTGCATTTCTCTCAGTGACCTGATGAACTTGAAGTTCGGGTTTTCGTCAAGTGTTGTATCAAATTGACAATGATCTTTTGGTAATGAGATTTGTTCCCATCTTCGGCATATGCTCCAATGTTGTTTCAGTTCCTATTTGGATGTTGCTACAGAAGTGGAGCCATCTGGTGATAGTGTGAGGAATTTCCAGAGTTAGAGGCTGTTATGTAATTGGACAAAAAGATAATGTGCTTCCTCTACTATGTACTATAAATAGAGGAAGTATTACAGGTCTTGGCTGAATGGATAGTAGGATATAAACAGAACTTCAAAACAAATTGACAACTTTATTGAAACATGCACTGAAAACACAGGATATATGCCATTTTATCACAAAATATGGCACTACTTGGATTTGAATATGACACCTCATCCGACATCATGTTCTTTCCCAGGTTGACTGCTAAGAGGGATGCACGATTCTGCCGGACTCTGTATATTCCACTCAAAATTTTGATACAATTTTCTGAAAATACATGTTTTGAGATTCCTGAATAAACAAGCAAGCAGAATCCACTTTTAAGGAAAGGTTTGTGTTAAATAAGAAAATAATGATGCTATTAACAGTGAAGCAACAAGCATCTACAGTAAGAACAAATTAGAAACTAAAAGCTTCACTTATCTTAGTAATATCGCAAGTTCTTTGGTGCTGACATGTTTCGAGTTAACTCCAACTCATTCTCAAAGCTATAGCAAGCACCAAAGAACTTGTAATATTACTAAGATAAGTGAAGCTTTTAGTTTCTAATTTGTTCTTTCTTTAGATAAAGATTTGGCTGGGACATGCCTCCTGCATTCCATTGTAGAATTCTTAAAGTATTGGAATTGTTGTGATGAAATTTGCCTAAAGATGTCCCCACCCGGAGATCCGATTGGGGGACAGTTTTAACTCCGGAATGTTTATCTTTAGGACTCATATTCATGTATGTGGCTTTCATGTAACTGTTTTCTTAACGGGCACCAGTTTTACAATGTGGCAGTTACATCACCCGACTTAAACCCCCATTTTGCAAGGGGGACCACACCTATCGTTGGTCAACGGGTCCATCGGACCTAGCCGGGAGGACTAAATAGATGATATTTAGATCCACCGACCTTCCCCTCATGTGCCTCTGAGGGACGCTGTTGTGCTGTGATAGGCCAGCACATATGTAAATGACATTTCCTCCATTTTAGATGAAACAGTTATACCGCTGTGATTCGGTCCCCAGAGCCTCATCTGTTAAAAGCAGGGTGCACCACGGGCAGGATGAGGATGGGAATTGGGTAGGAGAGGCTATAGGAGGCGCATCACTACCCCTTACTGCTTCAAATACTACAAAGAAGTCAACAAAAATTAGAGAATGCTACAAAATGTTAACACAACTCCAAAAAGTTAATAAGACTGTTCATCTCCAATGGATTCCAGCACACTGTGGAATCATGGGGAACGAAGCTGCAGACTCACTTGCAAAGAAAGGCACAACAATAAAACAAAATTCTAAATTCAATTTCTCATATTCCTCAATAAAACGCTTGATCATAAAAAATTTTTGTCATTCATATCTACAAGAAATAGAAACAAATGCCAAAGATAAAAAATGGATTGCACTACTTTCCAATCCAGATATAATCCCCCAGAGACCAAGGAAAACAGCTGTTGCAGCCTTCCGACTATTGACAAATCATGACTGCTTGGCAAGTCATCTCTACAGAATAGGTATCTCAGCCTCACCAATATGTGTCCTGTGTAACGATCCAGCAGAAATGAACGAAGACCACTTGAAGACCTGTGAAGCATTAAGATCAGAAGAAACTACAGTTCAAAAGTATTGGAAAGCACGAATGCTAATGGCTTCATTGCCAGATGCAAGGCACTAGAAAACAACAACAACAACAGATAAAGATTTGTGTGCTTGCAAACAACATAACCCAAAAACTTCAATAAATAGCAAATTTAGTATTCAAATTCAATATCTTCCAAAGATGCAACATGATTTCCAATAAATTTGCCCCCCTCCCCCCCCCCTCCTCCTCCCAAAAAAAACTACTGTTTACACAGAAAACCTTAGATTTTCTCAAAAATGGCTAACAATTTTGATTACAATACAATGCACTTAAATATTTTGCATGGCAAATAAAATATATAACTTGAATTTTCGGGTAAGCTGCTCTTCATTCAGAAAGAATAGAGCCAAGAAAGTTTTGGAATTTAGATAACATGTAAAGTTTTAGCTCCATAGATATAAATGGATAGATTGACCAACATAATAGGTGCTCTAAAGTCATAAATGTAAATTAGAATGTTAATATGCCATTTTTATGCACCTTAACAGGCACAGGAAGAACAGAACCTGTTCCCATCAACATCAAGGCAGGCAGAGAAGGCCTTGGTAGAGAGGCAGCATTGAAGGAGGTTGCACAAGAAAAGTTAGCAATTCTTAGACGCCTGGCTCTCAAGCGAGAGAAGGAATGTAATGCTGATGACTACCGTGCAAGAATGATGAAAAAGGTTGCTGAAAGGCAGATTGAGGCAGATCTGAGAAAAAGTCAGAGGATATGTGAGAACTTGGATCGAGCTATGGTAAAATTTCAATATTTCCTTTATGCTTTGTATTATTTTCAAATTTGTTATGTATTATATAAAATAATCAAACCTGTGGGCTATTGTGAAACATTTGGGAAGGAAGGATTTGTATGAGTGCAATCAGCAGCAAAAAGGAAATAATGGAAAAGGGCGCATTATCTATGGGCAGCTTGAAATAATATTTCATTTTATTAGCATGTGGTATGGTGAAGAAATGAAGGGAAGATTTATGGGAAATAAAATGGGATTAATTACAAATGACAAATATGGGAATAAACAGGAATAAAATGATGTAAGGGCATCTTCCATAGTGCAGTTAGTAGCGCGCTTTCCTCTGGCTCGGGGGACCCGGGTTCAATCCCCAGTACCAGCATGGGGATTTTATCCCCTCTGGGAGGTATGGCACGGGCTGCACTCAGCCTCATTAGGTCCTGGGGGAGGGGGTGGGACCAATTGAGGAGCTACTTGATGGAGAAGCAGCAGCCCCAGGTCGAGAAGGCCGTACAACTGGTCGGGAGGGCTCGGTGCGCTGACCACGTCCCACCCTCCAGTACTGCACCCCACCAATAATGCCTGTAGTGGGCAGAGTTGGGGGATGCAGCGGCTGGGCAGCAAGCCTTGGCCCGTCATGGGTTGTTGCACTAGGGGTTTTAAAATGATGCAAGATCAGTGGAGAAAAGTATTGGGGGAAATGAAACACAGCAGTTAAAAAAGATGAGAAAAGAGAGATATAATTTATAAAATGGCATAAATAATGGAGTGTAAAGATCAGTGGACTTCATTACGCAAATAACCTTGTGGATGTATCTAAAGAAGCCTCATATAGATGAATTTTAGATTTATTAGATTATAAATCTCAGTTAAACAAAATGAATGTACTTGAAAACTAAGAGGATTAAGACTTGACAATCATATTTATAACTTACTATAATGTATTTGTATACCCAATTATTTATAATAATAGCTTCATGATCAGGAAGCTTAATCCAACGCTCTATTGGTAAAATTTAAAGTTCCTTAACACATACAAGTTTTTAGTCTCTAAGTTTGTTTTTATTTTAGATTCTATTGCTTCACTGTTAATAGCTTCAATTTTTCATTGAATTAACTCTTTTACAGTATCTTGATATTTAAATTTCAATCTTTTTATCTATACAATCTGTATTAAAATACAGTTGATAAAGTGTTGATATTCTCTATTAAATTCATCTTCATTAAGGGTATATTTATCAACATATAACTTAAATTATTAAAAACAAGTTTATCTGAAAATTATGTATTTGGAAAGGGGTAGAATGAGACTGAAAAATTTAATGTTGTGTCAGCACATTGGCCATGGTATCTCAGTGGTTAGAGTAGCTGGAAGGGACGAAGAACTGTGGTTCAAACTCTCACTATGGCATTGAATTTTTCAGTCTCATTCTACCCCTTTCCAACCTTGTCCTACACATGGCTAGTGTGGAAGAACAATTAATTTCTAGTTATGTAATTGCCAGTAAGAGTTGATTTTCTACAAATGCAAAAGTTTAATTTATTGTTATGTTTTACTATACTGAAATCTAGGAAAGGAAGGTAACCATCATTTTCAATTTCTAATGTGAACTATATAGGTTTAAGTTTCTAAGCATCATGTATGCATTTATCAGGAACAATAGCAAAAATGTCTTCTACGTATCTAGAAGAAGTTTTAGAGATTAAAGGGAATGCTTTAGGGACTTGTATTTCAAAAAAGCTTTTGAAAGATCAGTGGTACTTGTATTTAAAAAACAGAATAAGTAAAGTTTTGTTTCAAAATATTTATTATATTGTAACAAAAATGACTGAAGTCCAGTCCCGTTACTTTTTTCTCACTTTATTTTCCTCCAAAATTTTGCACAACACAGTTCCCTTTTACTGTTTTTAACACAGTCTATAGTCTTTCGTGAAATTACAACTCACAACTTTTCTTCTCGTAACCATGACTCACTGTCTTCACTTTCTCTGTCTCTCAAACAGCTGACTTGGGTGATACAATCACTCAACACTCATTAATTGCTTCGCTATCTTCCTTCGCAATGCACCAGTTCTCTGACAACTACACACACACTCAGACTGAAAACCGACAATTCATGTCTACTAACTGCTCTCATTGCCTCGCTGCCTTATATAGCAAGGATGATGTAACACAGACCTTTCTCGAACTTACAAATATGCAGAATAATCTGGAAAACCCTTTTGTGTTCTGCTGCTCTGGTTATTGTCATGAGTTCATATACAGTCCTGCGAGGCAGTCTGATCTTAAGAGCCTTTGATGGTGCACCGCCAGAGGGATGGAACAGCCCGGCTCCAAGCGTTTATTGTTATGCACCATGGCCAGCATCATACTATTTTAATTTCATTGTCTGTCTTGTTTTGACTGGATCCTCTATTTGAGAAGGACTAACTTTGCAATACCATGTGTTCTGTGTTAGATTGTATTCTCTTTGCAAAAGAGAAGGGACGTTTTGTTGTTTGTTGCTAAGGACTGAAAATAAAGATTTGTTGATCAGAAGCCGAGAATTATTTTGTGCTTAATATTATAAGTTTTCATCATAACAAAGTAAAACTGCACTTCATTTAGTTTTTTAACGTGTAATACGTAACATCTGGTGACCGCGACAGGACTGGTTGCGCAGTTATTTTAATTGATGAAAAGAAAACACGAAATATAGACAGGCGTAACAAAATGGTGGAAGTGATCTCGTTAAAAAGAGAAAGAAAACAATTACGCCGTTCATTTTCTCGAGCTTATAATGCATTTCAGAGCAAGATCAAGGAAGTCAATATAGTACATGAAGATATTTTGACATGTTTTAAGATCCTTGAAGACAAAGCTGATAGATTATTCGCACTTGACAAACGAATCCGTGACGCTTGCAGTGTCCACGAAGTTGAAAGTGAAGATGAAGCTACGGAGTTTGAAGAAATAGAAGCATACCGTGACAAGTGGGTAATAGCTAAATGTGAGTATGAAAAGTCTAAGCGCTGAAGTGCAGTGTGATGCTTCTTCTGTGAGGTCAGTTATGTTCCAATCCAGCAGATTGCTCACGAAATTGCCGAAGTTGTCACTTGTCAAATTCTCGGGAGATATTAAGCAATGGCTACCATTCTGGGCACAGTTTAAGAGAATTCATGAAAGTAATGAATTACAGGACGTAGAAAAAATTCTGTATTTAAGAGAATCTATGACCCCAGGCACGAGAGCCTACGAGCTAGTAAATGGATTTCCCCCGACTGCCGAGAATTATTTTAAAGCTGTAAAACTATTAGAAGAGCACTATGGACATAGAGACTTGCTAATAGAAATTTATGTGAGGGATATAATTAATCTAGTGACAGAAAAGCCGCCGCTTTCAGTTTTGTATGACAAGATTGAGGTTAATATCAGGTCCTTAGAAACAATGGGATTAACAACAGACAACTACGCTGCATTATTGTTCCCTCTAGTGGAGTCATGTTTAAGTGATGAACTTATCCGCGTTTGGCAAAGAAAAGAAGAAAATATGCGAGAATATGGGTCACAGGAGAAACTGAAAAATATTTTAAAGTTTTTGAAATCTGAAGTGGAAAATGACGAGTACCTGCAATTTACGAGGAAGATTAGTAACGCTAGTGTAACTGATACAATGAAGAATGTAAAAAATTTGAAGAAATGTCCAACTCCTACTGCACAGGGCTTAGTGGCAACTCTAGGAGTATTAAGTGTCTGTGTTTTCTGTGGTGAAGAGAACCATTTGTCGTTGGGGCGTCCACAGGCTAAAAGGATGACATCTGAAGAAAAGAAGACAAAGTTGTCAAAGAAAGGTGCCTGTTTTAAATGTCTCGAGATTGGACATACTGCTAGAAAATGTCACATGTGTCTCTCGTGTAATGTCTGTAAACGACAGCACTATCCAATCATGTGTGATATCTCCGAAAAGAAATTACAGGAAGAAAGACAGGCAGAATTAAAATCGAAGTCGGTTACTAATTTTTGTATTAATTATTCTTGTGTGTACCTCCGGACAATCATAGTTAAAATAGTTTTTGGATATAAGGTGGAAGTTGTGCATGCTCTTCTGGATTCAGCATCTCAACATTCATATATCTCAGAAGATTTAGCATCAAGAATAGGACTTAAAGCAACTCAGAAGATCACTTTGAATCATTCTGTTTTTGGAGGTCGGACCGAATCGGCAGTAGAACACAAAGTATTTAAGGTTGTCCTTCAGAATCTAGATAATTCTAATCAGTTAGAATTAACTGCCCTTGGTCAGCATATTATTTGTACTCATGTACCTCGTCTTACAGCAGAGCAAGTGAAGGAGCTAAGACTTATTCATCTGGATGTAGGAGAGGATAAAGATATCGACATTCTTATTGGTGCAGACTTCTTGGGATCGGTACTCTCCGACGAGTGCAAAAGAGTAGGAGGGTTGACTGCTATGAAGACTGCTTTAGGGTGGACTGTATTCAGTCAAGACATGTTCATACCAAGTAAGCAGAGTGAGACAACACCTATTCTACTCAACCTAGAAAAGATCTGCAACCTATGGGAATTGGACGTGCTAGGAATACAGGATCCAATAATAGAAAGGAAGAAACACCAGTTGGAGGAACAAGCAAGGAGGAACTTCATCGAAACAGTAAAGATAAACGAAGATGGAAGGTATGAAGTTCAGCTTCCTTGGTTGAATGATCATCTACCTTTGGATTCTGCATACGACTTAGCAGCAAAACGACTGAAAGTTACTAGAAGAAAACTAGAAGCGAGTGGATACGTAGAAGAATATGATAAAGTTTTTAAATGTTGGCTAGATGAAGGAATAATAGAAGAAATTCCAGCCATAGAGACAGACATTTGTGGTCACTACTTGCCTCATCAACCTGTTATCAAGAATTCATCAACAACACCTGTTCGACCAGTCTTTGATGCCTCGGCAAGAAAGGGTAATAGTCCTTCTCTAAATGAGTGTTTAGAAAAGGGCCCAAATCTGATTCAGCTTATTCCTTCTCTCCTCATCAAGTTCTGGAAGAAAAAAATTGGTTTTATTGCTGATATTCGTAAAGCCTTTCTTCAGATTTCCGTGGCACCTGAAGATCGTGACTTTCTGAGATTCCTATGGGGAAAAGATAAAATCAGAACATACCGACACAAACGAGTAGTTTTCGGAGTGACATCGAGCCCTTTTCTGCTGGGAGCTGTAATTGAACATCTCTTGCAAAATGCCTGGAAAGATGCACGGGAAAATGAAGATATTTTAACCACTGGCATTATTGAACAACTGAAAGAGCGCTTTTATGTCGACAACTGTGTAACAAGTGTTTCAAATGAAGGTGAACTAGAACTGTTCATTAGAGTTGCCCAAGATGTTCTTGCTCGTCACCAATTTGAGCTTAGAGGGTGGGAGAGCTCGTATATTGTGTATGAAGGTAATGATAAGATGTCTATTCTGGGAATACGATGGAATCATGCGGACGATACTCTTAGTTTAAACTGTGATCACCTAAAGGAACTGTCAGCAGAGAAGATAACGAAAAGAGTGATGCTGTCAGTTGTACACAAGGTTTACGATCCAATTGGATTTGCAGTTCCGGTTATATTATTGCCTAAGCTACTGCTCCAAGAACTGCATAAATATTCCTGGGATGCTGAGATACCTAAGGAAATCTTAACTAAGTTTAAAAGGTGGCTCACTGCACTGGAAAAAATCAGTAGACTACAGATTCCTAGGAGGCTTCCAGAGACACATCTGAATTGCAGCCTGCATGCTTTTTGTGATGCCAGTCGAGATGTCTACGCAACAGTGATATTTCTGCGGGCATGCACCGAGACAGGAGTTCGTGTTCAACTCCTCCAAGCGAAATCGAGGGTAGCTCCACTGCCTCGACCTACTATTCCGCATCTTGAATTAATGGCAGCTACAATTAATACACATTTGTTATCATCTATAAAAAATTATATTAATGTTGAAGATGTTTATTTGTGGACCGATTCGACAACAGTATTGGCATGGATAAAACGAGAAGTTCTTTGGTCAGTGTTTGTTGAGAACAGAGTTCGAGAGATCAGACAACTGACACAAAAGGAATGTTGGAGACACGTACCTGGTGTGCTGAATCCTGCTGACCTGCCTACCCGGGGATGTACAACAGCAGAACTCCTGGCTTCAAAATGGTGGGAGGGACCATCCTGGCTATACCGTCCCATGAGTGAGTGGCCTACAGACTGTTGTAGCGTAAATGAAGAAGAAATCCTGCTTGAGAGGCGAAAATCCGCTACAGTTCTCTTGGTATCGGAAAATTCACTGGACTCAGACTGGTACTACAAATATTTTTCTCGATTTGAGAAAATAGCCAGGTTCATTGGATGGATTAAAAGATTCGTCTCAAACTGTAAGTCTACAAGTCCACAGCGAGGAGAACTTACATGTTCAGAGATGGAAGAGAGTGAAAAAACAGTGATTAAGTTGATTCAGAGACAGCATTTCCATGGAATTGAGGATCAGAAACTTACATCAGTGGTGCCATTCCTGGATGAACATGGCATTCTGCGAGTGAAGACAAGAATAATTGAGAGAGATGACATCCCAGAATTCCGACAACCTGCTGTCTTACCTGCAGACAGTCCTGTAGTTCAGCGACTGATTTATGATGGTCATGTTCGACATGGACATACTGGACCACAGACTCTGTTGGGTATTCTCAGAGAGAAATTTTGGATCCTAAATGAAAGAAGGATTGTGAGGTCAACCATACGAAGATGTGTCATCTGTAGGAGGTACAAGAGAGAACGACTGAAGGTCACTACGCCACCTCTACCAAAAGATCGTGTGAGAGATGCAAAGGTTTTTGAAATTGTTGGTGTTGACTTAACTGGCCCATTATTTGTGAAGGATGGTCAGAAGGTATGGATTTGCCTGTTCACATGCACAGTTTATCGTGCTATACATTTGGAACTGCTTACGTCACTATCCACAGATTCATTTCTTCAAGGTTTACGAAGATTTGTTTTACGCCGAGGAAGGCCTTCCACAATCTTCTGTGATAATGGAACGAATTTTAAAGGTGCCCATAATATGATGATTAAACTTGACTGGCATAAAATAGAAGTGTAAAGCAGCATCCAACGTACCACATGAAAGTTTAATCCACCCCCAGTATTCTGGTGGAGTGGGTGGTGGGAGAGATTGATTGGACTTGTGAAAGATGCCCTGCGTAAGGTCCTTGGGAAATCGTGTCTAGCT
This sequence comes from Tenodera sinensis, assembly GCA_030765045.1. NCBI lineage: Eukaryota > Metazoa > Arthropoda > Insecta > Mantodea > Mantidae > Tenodera > Tenodera sinensis. Next base: position 91,103,270 of record CM060970.1, read on the forward strand.
ATTGAGGAATTACTGACTCTGCTATGTGAGTGTGAAGCCCTTGTTAACAGCCGCCCTCTGACTGCAGAAACTGAAGATCCTCATGACCTAAGGCCTATCACGCCCGCCCTGTTTTTACAGGAGGTTCAAGAAATAGGTGTAGCAGATCTTGATCAGATAGATGAAGACCGACTTAAAAGAAGGGCAGCATATTGTCTGCAGTTAAGAAATGCACTGCGTCAGCGATTCCGTAGAGAGTACCTTGGACAGTTACTGCTCAAGCGGAACCAGCATGATCACGTGAAGAAAGGGGATGTTGTATTAGTTGAAGCAGACAACCTGAAGAGACTTGAGTGGCCGCTCGGAGTAATTGAGGAACTCCTGCCTGGAAAGGATGGGCGAACTCGTGTTGTAAGGGTTCGAACAAAGAATGGAATTATAATGCATCCTGTTCAACGTTTGGTTCCCTTAGAGTGTTCTACACAATTATCTGAGGAGACTACCCCGAAGACTGATTCCTCAGAACAGAGAGAAGATCTCAATGAGACCTCACAGTGCAGAGACATATTGTCTACTCGTAGTGGGAGATTAGTGAAGCGCCCTGCAAGATTTTATGAATGAGCCTCTCGTGTTGCAATTTTTTGAAGTTCCAAAATTGCAAGGTGGGAGAATGTTGTGTGTTAGATTGTATTCTCTTTGCAAAAGAGAAGCAACGTTTTGTTGTTTGTTGCTAAGGACTGAAAATAAAGATTTGTTGATCAGAAGCCGAGAATTATTTTGTGCTTAGTATTATAAGTTTTCATCATAACGAAGTAAAACTGCACTTCATTTAGTTTTTTAACGTGTAATACGTAACACCATGTATTGCATCCTCACAACTTATAACACAGGATAAGTGAAGTTTTTGTTATGAATATTTATATTTGTTCTTTTGGATTGCTTCTTTTTTAGGCTACAATGGATACTTTATTAATACAATAATTATTTGTTTAATTTAAATTTTAATGATACTAAACCTGAAGTTAATATATATTTAAAACTTCAAGAAAACAGGACTTTTTTTTCTTCTTTTTTTGTTAATGTCTTCCAACGTTAGTGTCATATCGGACGGTGAATGAATGAAATGGGTGAAATGATGCTCAAATGAGCCTGAGGTCCATAGAGCTTTAAGTTACCTGACATTCATCTTCTCAGGATAAGGGAAAATCTCGGGGAAAAAATCTTATCCAGGTTACTCACCTAAGCGAGGTTTGAACTCCCAGCCTCTTGGGCATGAGGCAGGCACACTACCATCACATACAGAGGTGGGCTCAGGACATATTCTTATGGATATTCCTTTCTTACTTTCTTTACTATGTACAGTTGGTAGGGGGAGTATAGTATTTGACAGCATAACTCAAAAACGAAAAGTCGGTTAGAAACCAAAGTTGGTATTTAAGTTTAATGCCTTTCCAGGGTGCGACATGATTTTGTAGGAAATCCCTTCCACCCTTAACTAACCTTTACATGGAAAATTTTTCTAAAATTTTTATAGCAAATGAAATGTTCTATTTTGAATTTTCTGGCTATAGCCTATGTACTCCTGTTTACTCTTGCCGACTTTTGCATAACTGGCAAACCACAAGGGATAGACCAAATCTTACTGTACAAAAATGTAGATCTCATTAAAACACACAAGTTATGTCCAAATCCATTTTTTTTTTTTTTTTTTTTTTTTTTTTTTTGTAGAATGAACCACTTCGGAAATGCTCCTTGCTAGTGCTAGCCAGCAAACACATGTACTTTCTCAGATGAATGACAGGCTTATCAGCGGGGATACACTAACTTATATGTGCTGGCACTCACCAATATGCAGCCTCTTCCTGTACTTCTTCATCAACTGGATGCCAACTGGGAAAACCACTTGACTCGCCATGGTGCCAACCCTCATCTTACATTTTGTATCAGTCAACCAAAGTGGCAATGGCATTGAAAATCATACCACCTAATTAATCCGCTTACAGCTTTCTCCTTCAACGTTTCATCCTTAACACCTTGCCCATGTTTCTCTATCACTCATGTTTCCATATAAAGGCCCGTAAAGGGTCTGGAAGGGTCTCTCATCCTGCTGTCTGCATGTCGTCATTGTAAATACAAATGTGAGTGGTGATTCAAGACACAGTCTATTTGTGTGTCCAACAGATGATAACATATGGTACAGAGACTATCAATAAACTCAGCTGCATGTTGGAAATATTGACTTGTGTAAATCACACTGCAACACAACACGGGACTTAGAAATATTCTGCTCTCCTACTGCACTCAGTCATTTTTTCCATAGATGTACCAGTTTCCCAGTCCTGATTTATAATTATAACTCAAAACAAGTGAAGTTTTTGTTACAAATATATATTGTGTTTGTAATATTTAGATTGCTTCATTGTCAGGAGCATCAGTTTTTTTGTTTAGCTTGTAACAATGTTTAATAGTCTAGACTTTCAGAGTTTAATGAGCACATAAACACAACAGCAGATAGGGATTCCACATAATTTCTATATATCTATTTCTCTGTCCCGAAATCCTATAATTTCGTTCAGTATATGTTTCTTTTCCTTGTTTGCAGAATTATGATGAACCAGTTGAAATGTTCTTTTGGCCAACTCCAATAAATAAATCTTCAGAAGCTGAAGATGAAGATGATGAGGAAGAAGATTCAAAGGAACAAGAAGAGGAGGAGGAGGGGGATGAGGAGGAGGAAGAGCAGGAGATAGAACTTGAGGTATCATCATCTTCATTATTAGAGCTAGAAAATTAATATACGTACATATGTTGTTTAAAAGGCACTAAAATAACTAGCATACAATGAAAAATATTTCATGTATTGCATTCACATGACTAATCTTGCTCATTTTTTATTTTTGAATCTTCCCTTATCAAATTACAGTATCCCCATGCCTTAACAGTGTTCCTCATCACTGCCTTTTAGACATTCAATGCACAACAGCACCAGCAGATCCTTTTCCTAAGAGTATGTTGAGAGGACCGTCTCTATTGTGTTCTTGCCATTAGCAGTGGAAGAAGGGTGAGGTACAGTTTTACAACTTGTTGGAATGTGATCCTTAAGAGATGGGTACTGCTATATTCTATCATTTTGCAGCACCATTACCATGTGTCTGTTTCTCCTCATTTGTGTGGCAGTGGGGAACCAATGACTACAGAGCTTCCTGGCGTGAAGCTTTTCTTTAAGGATGGTGTTCACTGCTGCTGATCCAATATTCCAAACTTCTTGAATCTGATAATATGTACAATGATCTTCCTGTAACATGCAATCTGCTTTCATCACATTTTCATCTATTATAGCTGGAACCAGACATGCTGCATGATATTCAAATTCCAGGGAATCTTGTCCTCTACTACACCCCGTAAACCAATTGATAAATTCTCATCTCTTCTTTCTCTGATTACCCTCCCCTTGTGCAGGACTTAAAAGCCAGCCTGTCAGGGAGAAGACAAACCTATGGACCTGAAAGCGGGCGGTCAGGAAAACACCAGATATGAGAGTGAGGAAGAGGATGATATGAAATGCAGGCAAAATTGATCAACGATCATTTAGTAGAATGAGTGGTGGGGAAACCATAGAACTTGGAGAAAACCCGCCCATATGCTGCTTTGTCTGCCACCAATATCATAAGCGGGTCCCTGGGATCGAACCCAGACCACCTAGGTGGTAGATGAGTGGTCTAACCACTCAGCCATGGTGCCGCCTGATAAATTGTGAATTACAAAGTGTAAAGAGCCCTCAATTCCTGATGTCGCCTTTTAAGGTGTTCTCTCTCCCCTGAACCACCTTTAAAGTCACACAAAATCATCACTTACAACTCTTGCTTGAGATCCACCTTAGCATATGGCATATTCGTGATGCACATACATAGCTGCATATTGTGGAAGTACACAGACTTGCACAGTTGTACTTCAATCTAAAGCTAGGAAACATTCTTTAGTTTATCCCAACTCATTGTTGTCCATTCTCAAAACCTTCAGATTGACCCTCACAGCAGGTAAACCCCTAGCACAACAGCCCATGAAGGGCCAAGGCTTGCCACGCAGCCGCTGTGTCCCCCACCTCTGCCCACTACAGGCATCATTGGTGGGGTGCAGTACTGGAGGGTGGGACATGGTCAGCGCCCCAAACCCCTCCAGCCACCTATATGGCCTTCTCAACCAGGGGCCACTAATTCTCCATCAAGTAGCTCCTCAATTGGCCCCCCCAGGACCTAACAAGGCTGAGTGCACCTCATGTCAGACCTCCCAGAGGGGGGTCCTCCGCGCCAGAGACAAGCGCATGCTACCAACTGCGCTACGGAGGCGGTCCACAACAGGTAAAGAAACAATAATAGACAGGCAAAAAGTTACCTAACAGAAACTGAGGAACTTTAAAGACAATTTATTCCAAATACTATATTTCATTGCATAACGATTACCATTGCATAATGGTCACACCTTGATTTATAGATAACCAATTAGAACTTAGGTAACTCACCACATAATTGTCACATTAATATTCCAAATGTTCACTATTGAGAACTATTGAAAAATAATGTGCTCTCACTGCAACCTGTCAGGTTCACAGGAGAGAGTACAGGGTTTGCACTCATTGATGCCATCAGTTTGTCAACTGCCAGGATGGTGGCCAGCCTATCATTGAATCTGATTGGTTCAAGTACCAAAGAGGAATTAGCAGATGTGACTAAATGATAGCGAATGGAATGGCAATGGATGTGAACCCCTTAACTACATAAAAAAACTGAATTGGGATGTATTCTTCACCACTCTGTCCTCTATGTGATCTGCAAGAGGAAATGGATCGAGACCACCTTCAAATATGCCCGGCCACTTCTAGTGCCCCATCCATCAGTGAAAAATATTGGAGAGCAAGAGGATTAATGACTTCATTGTCGGAAATCCAGCATTAGCTAACAGCAACATAAAAAAACTGTTTTGGGAATTACACACCTCTAGCAAAGTCAATATCATTTCTGTAATGCAGCAGCATGTTGCCAACAGCATATATAAAGCAAGCACACATTCTAATGTGCAGTGCAATTACCCATCAAGTGCTATTTCCTCATCCGCCTGAAAGGGGAAGTGTGCTGTTGCCAATCTTCTCTGCATTTCTACTTCTCTACTACTTACCAAGTAAATAGAGGAACTATTGCATTCTGTTCAAAAATATTATACAGAGATTTCAATGGAAATACCATTTTGAGAGTCCTTAAATCTGAAATCCCTTTAGAAAAAGATATGTGTAAAGTCGATTAATTACCAAACTCTGTTTTTAAATTCAGCATCCTGCAGAGATGTGTGACAAAGATTTTTAAAACAATCCACCCACCTCAGAGCCACTGCATAGTGAAACACCTTTGAAAATCTGTCACTTCACCTATTGTATACTATAATTCTGGATTAACAAGAAGTAGAATAAACTTTTTGTAAGAATAATTTGTAGAAGAGTAGAGAAAGTAATGTGGATGCAACATATCAAATTAAGTGCTGTCATAGGTTCCATAAGAATATTTTGTAGAAGCTTAATAAAAAAAATCTGATGTGCTGATCTCACATGACTTTCTCTATTCTTGTACTAACCATTCTTACAAACTCTTATTCCTATATCTTCTTCGTGTTAGTTGAGATAAACATTTGTACAAGTTATCTTATGGCTTATTTCCTTGTAGGTTTCAAGGGGAATATTAGAATACAGTAGGCTTTGTGCGATAGTCAAATCTTTTAAAGCTTTGAGATTCCATTCTCTTTGCTCACTTAACATAAAAAAAAAAGAACAACAATGTTCTATTTTACGAAAGTTTTAAGTTTTCCGAAACTGACACACATAACAAGGAATGGTTCACCCTACAAGAAAATTTATTTAGACATAAGTTGTGTATTTTAGCAAGATCTACATATTTTGTACGTTGCAACCTTCAGGTTGATTACAGGACATGATTGTCTGGCAAAACATTTAAACAGAATTGGGATATATTCTTCATCACTCTGTCCTCTATGTGATCTGCAAGAGGAAATGGATCGAGACCACCTTCAAATATGCCCGACCACTTCTAGTGCCCCATCCATCAGTGAAAAATATTGGAGAGCAAGAGGATTAATGACTTGATTGTCAGAAATCCAGCATTAGCTAACAACAACAACATATTTTGTACAGTAAGATTTAGTCTATCTCTAACGGTTTGCCGGTTATTTAAAAGTTGTTGTTGTTAGCTAATGCTGGATTTCGGACAATGAAGTCATTAATCCTCTTGCTCTCCAATATTTAAAAGTAGTCCAGAGTAAATACGACTACAGGGGCTATAGCCAGAAAATTCAAGACATACATTTCATTTGTCATAAAAGTATCTCAAACATATGACATTTTAACCAAAATCGTTAGAGCCATTTTCAAGAAAATCAAAATTTTCGAAAAATTTTCCATTTAAAGGGCAGTTTAGGGTGGGGCTATTTTCTTCAAAATCTTTGTGTCGCATCCTTGAAGGACATTAAACTTAAATAACAACTTTGGTTTTTAACCTACTTTTCATTTTTGAGTTATGCTGTCCACAGACACAGACTGACACACAGACACACACACACACGGACCTTTTTCTAAAAATGCTTTTTTTGGTTTCAGGGGGTCTCAAAACATATTTCTGGTGAAATCTCAACAACGAATTTTTGGGTGGAATAGAATACTTCCCCTACTTACCAGTAGTGAAAGTAATAAACAATAGCAAGTATAGAAAGTCATGTGAATGCAACAAACCTAATTTTCCTAGAAATTTGTGAACGAGAGAAGAAAATGCTCATAAGCTTTTTAGCATACCCGTTGCAATCTATATGCATCTGGTTTAAAGGAGAATATCTATACCCCTTCCACCCATCACACACACATGGGTTGCATAGATAATGGTAACCAGTTTGTTCACCAGTTCATGGTCCCTGGCAGAAATGCAACAATTCAGTACATCAATAAATAATTCTAGGTACACAGTAACATCTGAAGCTGGACTCGTGCTTCCATTGCGCTTACATTGTGTGAAACCAGAAGTACAAGTCCAGCTTCAGATATCACTGTGTACTTAGGGTTATTTATTGATAGGGACATGCAAAAGGTGTGTTTATAATTTGGTCAAAAGCGGTGTTATTTTCCCCCAAAAGCGGTGTTATTTATAATGTAATTGTACTGACTGTCAAATTAAAGAATGAAATCAAAGGCAAGCAGTTATTAATACTATATTTCACACATATTCTTGTTAATAAACTTAAATACAAGTGCCAGGATCATGTTGATGCATTGCACCAAAATTAGAAAATAAAATGGCAAAATAAAGCATAGTATTGATCTAAATGTTAAAGTGCTAAAGTTATGTTAAAGTGCCCGAATGCAGTGTGTGCCATTTGCACTGTCCAAAAGCTGAACACCAGCTACAAAAAGCTCAGGTCTGAAAGATGTAAAAATTTTGAACATTACAACAAATACATATCTCCCCATTTTATCAGTGGTTTCATTACAGAAAACGTTAATATCTTTCCCCTCCAATTTTCCTTTCGCATCTTGTAGCCCTGAATTTGCTAAGTCCCCTACATATTTTTCATGCAGATTCGGACATGTGATAAATCTCCTGCCCCTGTAGAAAAGAATGAAAGAGAATTAGGAATGAAATTATATGTTGGAGTTTAGGGACAGGGAGTTAAATATAATTTTCCATTATATGGGGATACTTTATTCGTTGGAATGTTTTTGAACTTACTTTTTTACGTTCAATTCTCTATAACATTGTTTTTCTGAATAAGGTTTTTTTTTTCCACTAGACCTGCATTGAAACACCGGTATGCTGCAGATATTTCACTATTGCATACATTTAAGTAAAATTAAACTTGAACCTTGGCACCATGGCATTACAGAATAAAAGTTTTTTATTATACTGTACTTTAAACAAAACGCTATGTTGAAGTGGATGTGAAATTATGTGCTAAAATACTGTATGATAATTTCGTAAATGTTGGCATTAACATTAACCCTGAGAACGCACAAGCATTTATTTTGCATGCACTTTACGCATTTAATGTGTGCACAGCTTAGCTTTATTAGGGATCTAAAGGAATAACACACATGCTCAGCACATAATCAAGGTCAGGGAATCAAAGCGCATGTAAACCTGCATCTTAGCGGGCAGCATAATTGAAATGCTAGAATGCATGTAATATTCTAGCTGCATGTGCATTTAGCTGATTAGCATAACCAGAGAACAAGTGAAACACTTCACATTCAGCGTGTTTCGTTGCGTTCTCCTTCTCCAAGAGCCTCTGCAATTGCAAATATATATACAGAGCGATTAATAAGTGAGGTTGGAATTCGTCCTGTGTTATGAGATATCGTTTGTGATGTATACTAGGACAAGTATACAATACTAAGTATACTAGGACAATATAGTCCTTTTATAGTTGAAAGAAGTTCATTAAATAATCAAGCTGACATTTGAAATTAATTAAACATGTTATCACTGTCTTCACAGAGTGGAGGATACAATGTGTAAAAATTGCCGTGCAAATGCCTCTTGCTGTTAATTGGGTGTATCCACCACCTTCTTCCTTCTTTTTAATATGAGATAAGTAAGACCCACTACAGCAATAACTTCATCAGTTTCCATCTTGGAGAACTGAACGGACTATAGAACGCAAGTGTTTCAGCTGTATGTGGTTAGATCTCATATGCATGCAAATATTAGGTGCGTAAATGTGGACACAAAGATTACACTTGTGTGTCCCTGGTATAAAAGTATCGCAGCTTTGACCGCTTTCTGTGCGCATGCCGTAAACAAACAAAAGGGGCAAGTGGAGGAAACAAACTGAATCATACGCGCTAGGCAATGTGCTAACAGATTATCTTCGAGACTTCCGGACAAGTGTGTTTATGTACTATCAACATTGAACTTCAATAAACACCACTTGTATTTTCTCTGAACGGTTCTTCTATTGGCAGTCGTCACCTGCACCATACTTTATATATCATCAAAATAAAGGGAAAACTCTATGCAGATAAAGTTACCAAGTCATTTAAAGTTATTGTACTCAGGAAGCGTCAACATGTAAAAATGACGGTTTAATAAAACCTGAACATTAAAATTCACGAATACAAACATGTTATTGCGAATAATGCATTACCCTATTTCTTGATTAACTAACTTGTTGCATTCCTGCCAGGGGCCATGAACTAGTAAACAGACTGTGCTTTTGGAAAAAAGAATCAATGAAATAGTGATAGCCAAATCCTCAGCTGTATGGTTTCATTTAAATAACCTGAGACTTCTAACGTGCTTTGCAGGGGTATGCTTTGATGGCAATGTCCCTCCACTGTTGCGTTAGCCAGTGAGGTGCCCCTACCCTCTTTTCCCTTCATTTACAACCTGAAGTTTGAGGGTTTATGCGTTGCCATATTACACTGTATTTTAGCACATGGTTTATTGGGTTACTAGCTTTCATGTGTATAATTGTGAATGCCCTTTATTTTTGTCTTTCTTGTTTATTTTTAAATGGTTGTATGCTTAGTTTATGATTCTAACGCTAACCATATGGACTTAATGTTAAATTCATGCTGTTCTTTGCTATTCACTGTGCTGCTAAACAGCTCATATGTGCTCTAATGTAACATAGCAATGCAACTCTCCCACTTCTCTGCTTCAAGTGGAGCTGTCAGGAGTCTCAGCTTATTTAAATGGAACTAATTATCGTTTATCAAATTAATGCTTTTTAATTTTCTCGGTTGTTTATTAATTATAAGATTGGTCTTCAACATTTGAGATTCTTTAACTTAGTTAAAACATCTAAAAATTACCTAGTTTAAGTCTGTCTATTAAACAGAATGAAATACTATTTTCAGCCTCCAGAGAAGCTTGAGATGCTAACACACTACTTGCGGAGAACGTACAACTATTGCATATGGTGTGCAGTCCAATATGATGATGAAAAAGACCTTCAAGAAAGTTGTCCAGGAGCTACCAGGGATGACCATGAATGAAGTGAACCTGTGCTGTGTGATTGACCATAACATTTAAGCAGTGAAAAGCTCTGCATTTTATATATAAATTAATATGACTTGTAAATATGTAAATAATAGTTTTTATAAAAAATACTGTTGATAAAACAAAAATCCAGTATCTATTATTTAGTTGAGTTTATACGAGTCGATTGGAGAATTCAATGTCATTCTGGCAAGTTGTCACAGTAGCTTAACGATTAGAGCAACTGCACGGCATGCAGAAAGTCTGTAGTTCAATTCCCGGATGTGACATTGAATTTTTCAGTTCCAATTCTACCTCTCAAAAATCCAGTGTTCTTTTATTGTAGCCTATTATGCCTAATACTCTGAATTAAGTTTATTTTAAACTTTGAAAGTGTATCACATCCATTTCTTCTACTGAGATGGCTAGCCAAGGATGTAATGGCTTGGACTCGTAAAACAGGAGGTCTACAGTTTAAATCCTTTAAGGACCATCTTCTCTGAGATTTTTCCAAGTTTTTCTGTCATAAATGGAGGTACCCTAAACTTAGACCTGAAACATTTCCTTCCCCAGTTATTAACACTTCATTTCACACATCATTATCCCATTTACATCATTTGACAACCAGGGCTCGCACACGCTTTTTTGGCATATGAATCATATGACAAGCTCAGCTTGCGACTCATCTTTTTGGTTTAATTTGATTGTTACAACACCATTTTCAAACTTGCAAGAAACATCGGCTTGCAATGTTGTATTGCTCTATATAACTACATGAAGTTTAGGTTTCTTCTCACATATATGTTGGGAATGAAGTGCTGGTATGTGCAGTTCATAATTCCTTCAATAGGACCTCACCAACTGCATTTCAACCAAGGAAAACTAATTTTACTCTTAGTATTATTTCACTCGGTTAGTAGTCATAATGGTTGCAAAATGAATCCGTGGAAGAGAGTTTGAGAAAACTTATTAAAATTAAAAATTGTTGTTGTTAGCTATTGCTGGATTTCTGACAATGAAGTCATTAATCCTCTTGCTCTCCAATATTTTTCACTGATGGATGGGGCACTAGAAGTGGCCGGGCATATTTGAAGGTGGTCTCGATCCATTTCCTCTTGCAGATCACATAGAGGACAGAGTGGTGAAGAATATATCCCAATTCTGTTTAAATGTTTTGCCAGACAATCATGTCCTGTAATCAACCTGAAGGTTGCAACTGCTGTCTTTCGAGGATACTTAGGAATTACTGTTTGAATGTTTGGTAGTTCCCATCTTTTATTCTTTGATTTTTCATAGTAATATTTTGCAATAATTTTTTTGAATTCAGAGTTGACTAATCTTTTAACTGCATAAAATGGTAGATTAACTATAGAGTTTTGTACACTGCTGATACCCTTTTCTGCAAAAAAATGAGCATTCTCATTACCACTCAGTCCGCAGTGAGCTGGTATCCATTGGAAGACTAGGTGTTTTTGAAGTTTTGTTAGATGGCTAAACATTTTCCAACATTCTATAATTGTTTGGTTTTTTGGTGACAACTTGGAAGTAATTGCTATAATTGCTGCCCTGGAATCTGAGAGAATAACTGCTTGCTGAAAATGTGAAATTCTGTACAAAAGATTTTGTAGGGCCATTCGAATTGCTTCAATTTCTCCATCAAAGTTTGTAGTTCCATAACTTAAAGATTTGTAATAGGAAAAGAGGTGACATGTGACTCCAGCACCTGCTCCATCTTGGTTTGATATTAATGATCCATCAGTATAAATATGGAGCCATTCGTGTTCTGGAAATCTAGTATGGATTGTCTCTAATGCCAATAATTTTAGAACACTAGTTGGAGTATCACTTTTCTTAACTTCTTCTGTCAGGTGTAAATAATATGTGATGTCTAATGTATGTGTCGGATTGACTTTGGATATGAAGTTTTCCTTTGAATTAGGAAGGTGTACATTCTTTCTGTCTTGAATTTTGGAAAGAAAGCTCTCCTGAGTCTTTAGTGTATGTGTAAAATTTCTCTTGTGCCATGTATTGAATGGGAGTCTGATCAACTTTTCTTGTTGAATAAGAGCCGCTTTTTCTATTTCATATTCAATGGGGTATTGGTTGGTTAGTATTTCCATAGCTGCTATTGGTGTGGTTTTGATAGCACCTGTAATTAATCTCAGACTTTGGTTTTGAAAGATTTGAATTTTTTTTTGTGTTTGCTGTTACAAGAACTTTGCTGCAGTAAGTAAATAATGACTTTATATATACATTGTATGTTGTGCTAAGAGTTGCTCTGGAACATCCCCACTTCATTCCTCTTAGACGTTTTAATAGTGAAAGGCACCTCTCTGCTCTTTGTATTACATTTTCTATTTGTTTGGTCCATGTAAGTTTGGTATCAAATGTAACTCCTAAATACTTTGCTTCCTTTGTTTCTGGTAATAGTTGACCCTCAAAATTTAGTTTTATTTTTAGTGGTTTTTTTCTTAGTGAAAAAATTTTGCTGTATTAACAGTCATTAAATTTTCTTTGGTCCACCTTTGTAAGTTGGTTAAGGATTGTTGCATGGTTTTTTCTAGTTCTGTACTTTTGCTTTTTGGTTTTGAAGTCCACATTACTAAGTCATCAGCAAATAGTGCACACTTCACACCTGATTCTTGTATTTGTTGTGGCAGATCGTTAATAAATATATTAAAAAGTGTTGTGCTGAGCACTGCGCCTTGTGGTAAGCCACAGTGTACTTGTTTGTATTTAGATATATTTCTTCCATATCTGGTTGCAATAAAGCGTTGTGCTAGGAAATGACATAGCCATGAAAACACTGGACCTTGTATCCCTATTTTTTTTTTTTACTTTCTTTAGTAGTTTTGTTCTGCATATTGAATCATATGCACTTTGGAAATCGATAAAAACTGATAAATTATCTTCTTTTCTATTGAAGGAGTCTTTGATTTCTTGACTGAGAAGTAAGACTTGTTCATTTGTAGAGTGGAACTCTCTGAATCCAGCTTGACATGGGGATATTAAATTTTGTGATTCTAGAAACCAATTTAACCTGTTTGACACCATTCTTTCCATCTTTTTGCTATTATGCTAGTAAGAGCTATTGGTCTATAATTTTTTGTTTCTGATGCTGTTTTGCCTTTCTTCAAGAGTGGGACAATTATTGCTTTTCGCCATTCAGCAGGCACAGTGATTTTCCAGGATAGATTGTAGAGTTTCAGTAGTTGTTGTTTTTCTGTTTTTCCAAGGTTTTTTATGAACTCTGGATGTATGTGATCTGGTCCAGGAGACGTTTTGTTTTTTAGATTATTTATTGCAATGTTCAGTTCTTGCATATTAAAATTTTGAAAAAATATATTGCACTGAGTGTTAGGATCACATTCTCTTTCTTGTTTCAAATCTTTCTTAAATTCTTTATGTTCCTTTTTATTATTTCTTGTTACTTTATGTGAATTAGCATAATATTTATTGAATGTTTTGGCTATGACTGCATCATTTACTAACATTTTATTGTTGTGTATGATAGGTGTGCTGTTGTTTTCTTTCCTATCCTTGACATTTTTTATGAACTTATGAGCTTTGTTACCATCTGTCCTATAATCCATTTTTTCTAAGAAATTATTAAAGTGATTCCTTTTAGCAGTATTTCTTTCGCCATATTTGTGTACCCAATATGTTTTTTGTTTGTTCAGCTGTTTTTCTAGCTATATCCCTTTGCTTTTTCAGTTCTTCTAACCGGGGGTTCCAAAAGGGTTTGAAATTTTTAATTCTTCCACGAGGAATATGTTTTTTTGCCGTTTCTAGGATGACTTTACAGAAATATTTGTTCATATGATCTGGTTGGTCATGCAGCTGTGAGTTTGTTCTTTAAATTTATGTTCTAATTCAGTTTTATATTTGTTCCAATCTGCTTTTTTGAAGTTCCAATACAGATTCGTAAGACCTTGACTGTTATTTGTATTCTCTAGTTTTATATCAGCAATTACTGCTCTGTGACCAGAACTTGGATCTTCTATAACTTGTTTTTTAATTTTTGAAACAATATCTGTTGTAGCTAACAAGAGGTATGGGTTACTGGCTGCTCCAGAGTAATTTATGAAGGTTGTGGGATCTTCTTTACTATAAATCAGTTCAAAAGTTGTGGTATTCAAAAATTCTTCCACTATCTTCCCTGTAGAATCCACTTTTTCATAACCCCATCTTTTGGAATGGACATTGAAATCTCCAATTACGATTGTTTTAAAAATCAGTTTAAAAATTAAACTGATGTAAAGTATATTATACAGTGACAGTAAACATGGTGATTTTTCTAAGTCTGAAGAAATTTTTATTGATGTAATAATGAATATAGTGCAGAAAGCAGTGAGAAGAATAATTATGAAACACATGATGGCGCACCATACTCTTCAAAATGTGTTCACATTACATAAGAGAGAAGGGGAACAGTAAGATAGCATCAGTCACCCAATGGCTGATGATGGGACCTAACAGTCTTGAAAACGTTTCCTGTTTTTAAAACAATTTAAGTGAAGGTGAGTGTAAAACAGCGACAAATTGACCTCAAACATGAAGAACACTTCACTGTTTATAGTGCTTATATTTGTAATATTCAAGTAAGATCATCATATTCCTCTTCCTCCAACATCCAATGATGACATTTTGTTAGAAATTGTGCTTTATTCCACACGTTCTATGGAACCACTGCCTTGTCAAGCTCTATTGCCACACTTCCTAGGGAATGATGCACATGTGCGGCATGCATTGTCATGATGGAGGATGATTTTCCTTCTTACTAAACCTGGCCTTTTTTGGTGTATTTTTTACAGTAGCTGGGCAAGGTTAGCATAGTATTCTGTAATTGTTTGACCGTTGGGAAGATAATCTATGAACAGAATCCTTTTTACATCCCATAACACTGATGCTACGACCTTTCCAGCTGATGGTATTGCTTTTGCTTTTTTTGATAAGTGGAGAGTCAGCATGTTTCCACTGCTATGGCTGTTCCTTTTTCTCCAGGATATAGTAGTGGACCCATGTCTCATCTACACTACCTTGTGGTATGCCTGACTTAATAGGATGAAGTTCTGTAAGGCTATCTTGGAATTTTACTTGAAAATATATGTTTTCTACGTAAGATTTTAATAACATAAAAATGATGTGGCAAAGACTTCTTCAGCTTAAACTTTAGTCCAGTATGCCAAACTTCATCAAATGCCTGACTAACATCAAAAAATACTCCTGAGCAGTACTGTCATCGTTCAAATGCATGGTTAATCACTTCAGTTACTCAATGTATTTGTTCAATTGCGGAGTGTTGGGGTTGGATTCCAAACTGGAAGCTGGGAATTAGTGAAGACAAGTGAAGTTTTAGTTTAATGAGAAGTAATTTCTCAAATAATTTAGACTGTACTGGGAGCATACTAATTGGTCGGTAAGATTTTATTTTATGTGGAGGTTTTCCTGGCTTTAGGATGACTATGATCTGTGATATTTTCCAAGCTCCAGGGAAGTAACCAGTCCTTAATATAGCATTAAACATAAAAGTATGAATATGACTGCTTTAAATAGTAACTCCTGAAGCATTTGTCCAGTGATGAGATCATATCCTGGGGTCTTTTTTGCATTTAACTGGTTTATAACTGTTCTTGGGGAGTATGGAGATACTCCTTAATCTCATCTTTGTCTTTTTTCTGGATGCACGAAGGAAAGGGTTGAAATATCGAAGAAAGATGTTTGGCAAAATAGGTCTGCCTTTTCTTGACTACTTCTTGATCAAGTGCCCTCATTTTTTTTAAGTGGGGGTAACAGCTCCATTGGTTGTTTAAACTTTTTTATGGCCTTCCAGAGTGAATAATCTGTAGGAGTTAAAGTTCTCAAATATTCCTGGATATTCTCATTTTTAAAATCCTGTATCAGTCGTTTTAGCTCTTGTGAAGATCTGTTAAATAAATGTTTATTGCTAGGATACCTTCTAATTTGCCTGTTTCTTCTTAATTGTCGACGTTGTTTTATTTTTAGCAAATAATCTGTGGATATTTATTAACAGGTAAGCAATTATTATGGTTCAATTCTGGAGTAGCCTTCAATACAGCAAAATGAACTAGTGTGGTAAAGTTGGCTACGTGTTCTTCTATTTCTTCAGATGTTTTAAGGCTAATGTTAGGTTTATGTTATCCTCTATGATTTGTTTAAAGTGATCCCAGTCAGTGTATCTGTTACTCAAGAGTGAATGGCCGTTGTTTCAAAGCTACAGTGGTGCTCAACTTCATTATTATAGGAGAATGGTCAGAAGACAAGTCGAAGCATGACTCTATTGTCAGATAATTTGGTGAAATTCCCTTAGTTACAAAGAAGTCTAATAGATCCGGTATTTTGCTTCTATCCGATGGCCAGTATGTTGGTTCTCCAGTTGATAAACTCTGTAAATTATCTAAATACGAACTGGCTTGAGAATTTAATGCCATTCTGGCAGTTTGTCACAATAGCTCAGTGGTTAGAGCGTCCGCCCGGCAAGCGGAAGGTCTGTGGTTCAAATCCCAGTTGTGGCATTGAATTTTTAAGTTCCAGTTCTACCTCTTAAAACTTTTACCAACAGTAAGTTTGTTGGCATAAATAAATAATAATTACTCTGTAAATTATCGTTTGCTATTGCAAAATAGAGCTGTCGGCCTCTGGTGGAGGTTAAACGAGATCCCCAAAATGTATTTTTTGATAAACTTTTGTATTCAGATAAGGTTTTGCTTCTTAAATTTATCTACATTGGTGTCTTTCCTGAAAAAACACAATTTTATAAAAAAACAATTTTTGAGAGATAGAACTGGAACTTAAACAGTAAGTTTGTTGGCATAAATAAAATAAATAATAATAAACATAATTTTTTTTCCCTTTTCAATAAATAATTTATACAATTTTCCATATGTCTGAAATAGAAATCCTACATGTAACATTCACACTGTTTTCCCTACTCAGTTTCGGGTAACACATTCAGATCTCTCTCCAATCACTCTTCTATGAACAATTTTCCTGAAAAAAAATGTGATTTTACACAAAAAAAAAAAAAGAAAACATTTTTATTCCCTCTTTACAAATAAGTCATACAACTTTCTGTATGTTTGAAATGGAAATGCTACATATTACATTTACACTGTCTTATCTACTCACTTTTAGATAACACATTCACATCTCTTTCTCCATTCCTCTATAAATAATAATTTTCCATAAAATACGTGATTTTACAAAAAAAACATTTTTTATCCCTGCTTTTAAAATAAGTCATATCATTTTCTGTATGTTTGAAATAGAAGTGCTATTATATTCACACGTCTTCTCTACTCACTTCTAGATAACACATTCACATCTCTTTCTCCACCCACTCTTCTATAAACAATTGTCCATAAAATATGTGATTTTTACACAGAAAGAAAAACATTTTTTATTCCCGCTTTTAAAATAGGTATACCATTTTCTGTATGTTTGTAATAGAAATGCTATTACATTTTCTCCACTCACTTCTAGGTAACACATTCACATCTCTTTCACTACTAACTCTTCTACTAACAAGTCATATCATTTATATATACAAAATGGAGTTTGTATATGTGAACTGTTTTATCTTGAAAACCACTTGATCTATCACCGTGAAATTTGGCACGCATGTGTATTTTTTCATGAAGAAAGCTTTTATGGTAACCATTTTACTACACAATATATACTTTCACATAGTTTTCTCTATTCACTTTTCTTTTACATAATGCATATTTATCCTTTAACATACAATTTTC
Source organism: Tenodera sinensis (assembly GCA_030765045.1). Classification (NCBI taxonomy): domain Eukaryota; kingdom Metazoa; phylum Arthropoda; class Insecta; order Mantodea; family Mantidae; genus Tenodera; species Tenodera sinensis. The sequence goes on from CM060970.1 coordinate 91,121,046, forward strand.
TATGATTGAAATATAAATGCAACGTATTACACTCACACAATTTCCTCTACTAATTCTTCCTTTAGAGACACAATCACTCTTCTTTCTCTACTCACCCTTCAACATACAATTTCCTATATGTTTGAAATAGAAATACATCGTATTACATTCACACTATTTTCTCTACTCAGTTTTGTAACAATTCATATGCTATTCTCTATCATTTATCAACTTTACACATAACAACATACATATATTGTATGAATTGTATGTTGAAGAGTGAGTTAACTCCAAAGCCAGTTGACAATCGCCATGAAAATTGACATATTTATAAGTGTTTTTTTCATGGAGGATTTTATGCAATCCATTTTACCACGCAACATATTACATTCACATGATTTCCTCTATTCCCTTTCTTTTGTATAACTACTCCCTCTTCTACAAGCAATCTATAAATTTTACACATTTGAAATATGAGTGTAACGTATAACATTCACACGGTTTTTTACTAAACACACATTTCTTTCACTACTCCCTCTTCAACGAACAATTCATACACTTTTCTATATGATTCAAACAAAAATGCATATTACATTCACACAGCTTCATGTACCAGCTTTTCTTCCTGTAGTATTTCTTATGGTTCAACAGTGCTTTTGCTCAGTGTCATTCTGGTGTTTTAATAAAAAACAAAGAAGCAGTTAAAAAAGTAAAGTTGTCACAATTGGTGTCAGGAATGCAACAAAAACCATGATATGAAACCGTTGATGAAACAAATGTTAGCCAATATGGACATAATGGGAAATGAAATAAATTCTGGAATGCTGCTGATGGAAACAAAAATGGAAGCTGGATTGAAAAATGTAAACTCCAGAATGGAAAATATGAAAACGAGAATGTCGGATATGAAGATAGAGCTATCGGAAAATACTAACAGGCTACTGACTAGGCTTAAGGAAGCCATGGAAGAATTTGGCAGAAGATGAATGACCCTGGCCAAAGTGTTAGCACCCTGGAAGATAGTCATCTGCAGCACCAAAGAACTGCACTCCATAGTGGAACAAATGCTTAACGAAAACCTCAAATTAGGTGGATATCTATGGGGGAGGCCAGTGTTCAGCAGTGGATGTTTTACGGCTGAAATAACGATGCTTATGAAATATTTATATGCATCTTCTGTATCTCAAAAATGACTTAACAACTGCGATAAAAAATTTTTAGTTAACTTTTTGCTTTTCAGTTTTATCTAAACAAGTATCTTCTCCCAAAAAAAAAAATTCCACAAAAAAGGGGGGAAAAATGCTTAGCGAAGATCGGTCGCCCAGGTACTTTTATATTAAGGTATCAAAGATCAGCAGATATTTACCTGCAATTAGATCATTCAGCATTCATTCTTCTTCCTCCATTAAGACGTAGCCCTCCCATAACGACATAGTTGGGTAGAAAAACTGCTGCAATGCTAACTCTATTAAAAAGAACACTGTTTTGTAATTTTACAGTTCAATTTATTTCATCCTTAAAAATACAAAGGTTCAGCATTTTGTGCTTTATTCTGTCTCTTTAGGTGTTAGATCATGAAAAGAATGTATTACTGCAAAGTTTTTCCTATCTTCTTCTGAAAGGGGAGCATTTCCTTCACGGACAACCAAAACAGCAAAAAGCCCTGCTTCCTGTGCTGCTATAGCCTCCTTGGGCACATCTGTTAAAAACAGAATGTCTTCTTTGTTACAACTTACAGTATTTCTTATGTTAATGTAGCTCTGAGATTCTACTTTTGGTCCTATTGATACATCAAAATGTCCTGAAAATAGACCAAGGAGATTGCCTTGCTGGCTGTATCCAAACAGAAGTTTCTGTGCTTCAATGCTTCCCGAAGAATAAACATACACCTTTCTTCCACTCTTGGTCCACGAGGTCAAAGCATCCACAACATCTGCATATACATGTCCCTTCAATTTTCCATTCTTAAACCCTTCATTCAGTATATGGCCTTGTAGTTGTTTTAGGGCCTTTGTCTTTCTGTCCAAATCCATTTGCCACACAATATTTTTCACTACGGCTTGTAACATATTATCATCTTCACTTTCTGGTAATGGTACAGCTCCATCTACATTGTTTTTCACATCCTGATCAGCTTGTTCTTTAAGTAGTAAAATATCGTCTTTTAACTGAGGCTCATTCCAGTGTGTTTCCAAGTAGGACTGTAAATTCTCCCTAATGTATGTAAACAGGGTATCCTTCACAAAACTGATAGATGTTGTTGTTCCTTCAATATCTACGATAATAATCCGCACCTTCGAAAGCAAGTCTTTGAATGCTGGCGAAGTTCCTGAATTCTCCATAATTTTTTTCTTTTTTCTAGAAGGGATGATTAAAATGGGTTATTTCAATCGCTGTTACTTGGCTCCTTGCGGTATATTTGAAACAATAATTATTAACCGCACTTATTCAATGGCCTCACACTTATATGAAGCTGTCGCGCTGAAACAACTTACTGCACCCAACAGATATATTGCAGACGACATTAGGAGGGTCATGATGTTATGCCGGCTCCATAGCTGCCAACACTACGTGAGCACAATACAGCAGAAATTGGATAAAACTCCTCGTGTACAGATTAATCATTTACAGATGACAAAGATTTTCTCATTCAGTTAGTACTAAAAGCTTAGCATATCATCACTAATAAATATATAATTGTTCGCGCTAAAGGTATAACGTAAAAAGATCTGCTCATAGTTGTGGTTGCAACAGTCATGGCGTGGTCATGGAGCTAGAAACAATTGAAAACGCAGTGCTTGGCACATGGAAACCTCACAAGATTGGAAGCCGCGAAACCCGATACATCTTGTATCCCTCCTTTTTATCTCGTGTTCGTATCAGCTGTAAGAAATAAATATACAAATGTCACATGGATTCCCGTTTCGTGTTTGTAATACAAGAGAACGATATACTATTCGAATAATAGTAGTAGTAATAGTAATAATGATGATAATAATAGTAATGATGATGATGATTAATAATAATAATAATAATAATAATAATAATAATAATAATAATAATAATAATAATAATAATAATAATAATAATAATAATAATAATAATAATAATAATAATAATAATAATAATAATAATAATAATAATAATAATAATAATAAAATAAAGATGATGATGATGATGATGGATACCAAAATAAAATGAATAAAAGAGCTGGAGTTGTTAAAATATTCAACACAATTCGCTTTTGGCCTTACCTTGACATACTTACAATATGTAAGTCACCCTTGGGTATTTATCTGTGGTCTACCAGGAAAGTACGAATCAGCAGGGAAATTTAATGACATACTGGCAAGTTGGCCATGGTAGCTTAGTGGTTAAAACAGACACTCGATAAGCGGAAGATCCATGGTTCAAATCCTGGCTATGACATTCAATTTTTCAGTCCTGATGCCATCTTTAAGCATTGCCCATAAACGGCTTGTGTGTTTAAAAATACTGGCAGTTTGGTTGTTGGCATAAATACTAAACTTTTAAATGTTTACAAACTGCTTAATACCTTTTTGCAAAAATTTACTTGTTAACAGTATGATGATAGTTGTTATTTTATGCCAATCAAGTTACTAATGGTTTTAAACACACAAGCCGTGTATGATGATGTATTATGTTTGTGAACAATTTGTTTTGGAAGGATGTACTCCAGTCGAGACGGAAGAGTACGATAGTAATCACAAATACACAGGTCTGGATGTGTTTGTGTATAGATACATTCAGCAGCAATAGTACTGCATGCATTTCAATAGTGAACACAGTTCATTCAGTTGATAGGGATAAAATCAAGAAGCAACTGAATATTTTTTAAAAATATGGATGGCAAACAACAATGCCACTGATCAACAACATATGGCCCAATAATGTTTACCTACCTTCATTAAATCTTTCAAAACATCCATGAGAGCTCTTAGCACAATCACTGAAATAAACTCTTTTGACATTTGAAGACAGCTAAAGTAAGATTTACGACATTTCAAGCATATGAGAAGTACTCTTAATTGGTGTGTTACAGCTATAGTCATTATATTTAGTGTCATTTTGCAGATTTTAGGATGTATCACTAGAATTTGTACTTTAAAATCACTTTGTGTCACCCTGACAACATTTTTAAACCTAGTCCCCTCATTCAATTTAGTCCTTTAAGGGAATCTGACAAGATCCATGATTCAAATCCCAGATATAGCATTGAATTTTTCAGTCCTGATTCTAGCCCTCATTCAGTACTGTTTTACTGTTCTCAAGCATTCAATGCATTTGTATGAAAATACTTTTATTTTTGTTTGCAGGCAATTGCACTCAGGTTGGACTAAGCCCAAGTTTACAAAATTGTTTTTCAATAGTTTCAATTTCTCTCTTAACCCTTAATGCCCAGCGGTCTATTTATAGAGTGCTACAGATATTATTTTTTTTATTTAGTTTACATGAATTCTGAAGTTATTTTGAGCATGTATGTCATCATTGATGTTACCTCATTATGTGAACACATTATTCTCTTAAAAGCTGGAATATTGTGTAATTGTTAATTTATAATAATAAGCTGCAAATTACTGCAGTGCCTGTGAAAGCATGTTGTTTTTTTTTTTCCTTATTATGTGTCCCTTCCAACTTCCTGTAATATAATAATCTGTCAATAAAAGTTTGTATTATTGCATCACACAAAGAAACTGCCAGTGTAAGCAATTCTATCCTAAAGTCAAGCGATCTATTTATACACCACTGGGCACAAGTGTTACCTAACATCAGCACATGAAAACTCTTACTTGACACAACACTAGCGAGGTTGTTATTTCTGTAATAGTATGCCAGCATCTGTTAAGTGTGTTGTCTTCTACACTGTTTCTCTTTGAAACAGTGGACTGGTGTTCAACAATATTCTATATTGTGTTCTTTGAGGTGAAGATAAAATGTAAGCACCTGGATTTCTAAAGTACATATGTCTTATAGATATTATTTTTGGAGATTAGTTTGCAATACTGTGCTAACAAAAATGCAAACCATACTATGTGGTCTGTTGGTGATTTCTGTTTTGCCTTTCATTATTTTTAGATTACATTCAGAGATATGGCATTTAACAGTTATGACATATTCAAAGGAATTATACTGGTTACTATAAGTGACAAAACTTTTCCAATGAAATTCATGATGCTTGTGATACAATTGATGTGATTCTTCCTCTGATCCAGACAGTCTGACTGATGAAGATGAAGCACTACAGGTATAGGAAATGTGAATGATGTTCCCAGCCCAGTTGAAGTACATCTCACTGCCTCTAGAAAGAGTGACAGGTTTGAAAAGTCAACCAGAAATAGAAAACTTTTATAATACAAAAAATGTGCTTCCAAATACACAAAAATTCCAGAAAATGGCCATTCTTCTAATGAAAAGTTTGAAGGATTGTGCAGCACTTGAGATTCTGCAAAAAATGTGATGTAACACTCTTCCACAGATGTTTTGACCCTTACCACATTTGATAATATGCTTTTACCACAGCAAAAGTTTCAGTTAATAAGTGATTTGGCTTTAAATGATCTGTAATTACTTTAAGAAATACAGTTTAATTATAAAATACATGAACTTGGTGGAAATGTATTCGTCCATCATTATAGTATGTTTTGATACCATTAATGCCCAGCGGTCTATTTATAGACTGGATAATTTTGGGACACTGGGTGAATAAAAAGGCAAATAAAATATACTGTTGACATACTGTATGCTAAACAAATACAATACATATGTTTTTCTTAATTTTTGAAAAAAGAATAAGTTGGGTATTAATGGGTTAAATACATGTTACCAATGTGAAATGAGTAAGAAGAAGCATGCACTCCTTGAATAATAAATATTGGGATTAGTCCTAGCAGTGGCCAGAGGACTGGCAATAATAGGCTGCATATCAGAGGGTATCATGTACCTAAATGACCATACAAATCCAGTGCTTCACAACAAGCTATGACAAGCTTACAGATTCCAGTGCACTAACACTTGTAGTAAATGTGTTTCAATTTTCAAAAGTAGTTTTACTTGCAAGTAACCCATGAAATATTAGCTGAAAGTTTACTATTTTCTATAGAATGAGCAACACATACATTTTCTGATGTTTGAAGGTAATTATTTTTTAAAAACCCAACAATGAATTAAATAAAACATGTCAAAATTCTGCACATAAGGCTTCATTTAATAGCATTGACATAATTACTAATAAAAAAGAAAAAGAATTTACAGATGATAAAATAAGGATAAGTGCTTGTAGTACTTCAGTGGAAATACCTACCATTTCCATTATCTCAAATAATGTTAAGACTGTCACAGGAAAATAGATACAGCATGACATCAAATTTTTGGGCCTTCAAGTAGACAAATATTTAGATTGAAAAGCTCACATTAAGTATATCTTACCCAAACTCAGCTCTGCCTATTATGCTATATGAGCACTGACAATGAGTTCTATACACACTTAAATTAGTTTACTATGCATATTTTTAACTCTATAATGGAATATGGAATTATATTTTAGGGCAATTCAGTGGGGAGTAAATGAATATTCCTTATACAAAAGGTTTTAAGAATTATTTCCAACACCCATAGCAAACACTCTTGCAAAGATCTTTTTAGAAGGTTGAAGATATTCTCCTTACCCTGCATGTATATATTTTCAATTCTAAAATTCTTTATATGCAATCAATCCATATTTATAACAAACAATGAAATTCATGGGATACATGCTAGACAAAAGAGCAACATCCATCATCCCAGTGCAAAACTTTCTTGCTTCCAGAAAGGTGTATACTATGAAACCATAAAAATATTTAATTCTCTTCATAACAATCTCAAGGATCGTTGACAGTTTCAATGCTTTTAAAATAATTGCTGCTAAAGAGTACCTGTACTCAAAACCATTTTATTCTGTACAAAATTATTTGAATGACAAATTATGCTGTTAATGCTTATGCAGCTTTGTAAGTCGTCTCTAGCTCATTTTATTCTGTACAAGATTATCTGAATGACAAATTATCCTGTCTACACTTATGTAGCTTTTTAAGTAGTCTCTAGCTGCCTTAAGTGATAAATCATTGTTAATTATATTTAATGCCTGTTCAAAAGCTACTTAAATGTATGTGTATTGAACAACTGACAAAAGATGCCATTCATTGCTAATTATATAACTAAATAATGGGACATGACAGGAAAAGCCAAGTGAAAGTTTATAACAAAGCAGTGGCGGCTCATGACTTGTCACATGGGTGTGCAATATATTACATCCTCTCCACCTTTACTCCCTGACACACACAACAAAATTCTAATTCGAAATTCAAGTGGGCAATTGAGCTCTTATGTTTTGCTATTTTTTGTTTTAAATGGCAATATCACAAGAACTATTATTTTTCCAGACACATTTCTGTCACTCGCAAACAATAAGCATGGAAAAGAGCTTCTCTTCTATTCTAAGAATAAACCCGAAAGATTTATATCCTTCAGTTTCACCATGTTATTAACTTCCACACTTTCATAGATTCAAATTTCCCGCTATGTGCAGACACAACTGCATGCAACTTGCTGTCAGAACACAAACATAACAAACAGTAATAAAGACTGCAACAAAATAACTATTCCAAACTGAAGTATTGGCCTTAGTAAAGTACAACATGAAGAGTAATTATGTTGTTGTTGTTAGCTAATGCTGGATTTCTGACAATGAAGTCATTAATCCTCTTGCTCTCCAATATTTTTCAATAAATATTGAAGAGACTTAGCAGTAAATGTAACCAGTTTTTAGAGAGCACCATATTTTTATGTTTTGGCGGTCACATCGCTCTCTCACAACCCCCAGAATGTCTGGAGGACCACACCTGTCGTTGGTTTACGGGTCTCACCGACCTGACCGAGAGTATTATCAAAATAAATTCACCAACCATATCCTCTGATTACCAATCAGAGGACATATTACATGCCATGACAGGTCAGCATGTTAGGGGTTAAGGTGTTATAGAGAAATGGAGAGGTTGGAAAAATAAAGTAATTATATGCATTTAAAATCGTTTAATAAGACTAAATGTAATTGTGTTTAAAACATTAATATAACTGTAATTTTAATATAGAAAATGGCTACATTATATTTAGAACCATCACATTGGTTCCTAGTAGGTTCTGCTAAACAATGGGAGTGAAATACTCGTAGCAAGGAAAATGGAGGGATTTGTACGAGAACGTAGTGTGTTTGCGCAGTAAGAATCGCATGTTGGCCTTGTCAATTATGCTGCCTTTACTCGCCATACTCTTAAATGCAAGCTTTGCACCACTCCCCATGTACCCCTTACCTAAAAGCTACCGTCGCCAGTCGCAAAATCGGGTTTATGCATCTCAGCTTGTTGACTGAATGCGCTGACATTTGATAAAGATGGTGCGGGAAAATTAAATGAGCAAGTTCATATAGAAGAAAGTTAGACATTTGACTTTCTCATATCCATGTCTATAAAGGTAAATACATATTCACATGAGGAAAAAATTAGTAGGTGTGCAGTTGCGAGTATACGCTCACCCAGGAACCACCAGTGTAACAAAGTTCAATTTGTATTTGCAAATACATGTTATCTTAAGATATACACGTTATCTTAGTCTTATAACTGGGAAGACTTGATTGTGTTTCTCAACTATCCCTATTTTGTTTGTTTGTTTTCTTTTTTTGCCTGTATATAGGTAATGTGTTTTTTTATGCTATGCTGTATATTTTCTTTGACATTTTGTACATTTCAATTGACATGCTCATTGTTCACAGGCCTTCATGGCTGCTTGTGAACTCACTAAATGCAATCTAATCTAGTCTAGTTTAGACTAGTGGTGAAATAAATAATATATTATACCTTAATTAGTGTTTATTATGCTACAACAGTTTGTTTAAAATAAACTTGGAAATTTCTTCACTATGAAGATACATCCCAATTACTTGTTTTTGTTTTATGATACTGGTATAGAATTATTTTTTCTTTTAGTAGTTCCCTGCTTTATGGTATCCTGCATCCACATCCATTGAGATTCAAATGCAAAGGTTCTCTGTTTCTCTCCCCATACAACTGTCCTTCTACCTCTTTTTCTCCTCACAATCACTTCTTTTTATTTCCTACAGATTCAGGTGTTGCCTTAGAGCACAACATTTAATATAATTTAAATACAAAAATATATTTATTATCTGATACATTCCATTGGCTTTATTACACTTTTGTCACTATTAACATTTGCCTCACGTTCAAGAGGTCGCGAGTTCGAATCTCGCTTAGGGTAAGTTATCCGGGTAAGGTTTTTTCCGAGATTTTCCCTTATCCTGAGAAGATGAATGTCGGGTAACTTAAAGCTCCATGGACCTCGGGCTCATTTGAGCATCATTTCACCCGTTTCTTCACTCACCGTCCGATATGACGCAATGTTGGAGGACGTTAATTTTTAAAAAAAAAAACTATTAACATTAACTTCCAGTATTCTGAGTTCAGTTATACATCACAATGAGTTATTTGCACCTCTGGGCATTTTATTTAATCTTCTGTATTAGATATAATAAATAACCCATTTTAATAACCTATGCCACACAGATGCAAATGAGATTTATGTTGGTGCATGTCCCTAAGATAGGAGGGCACAATATAGGAGCAAAAGTGGAATTAATTTCCTAGAAAAATCCAAGGCTGACACTTGTATCTATGTTTTTTGAGCAATATAAATGGAACAAATACCATGTGTTTCATTCAAACATACACAGTAACACTTTGTGCATGGAAAGCAAAAAACTTCAGTGTTTTTTCCTATAGTTTCTTCTTCAACAGTCTCTTAAAGTACATAAAACTTATACCTATAATAATTTTAAGGTACTCAGTATCCTGAACCTTTGTATCATCTATTACTGAATTGTAAGCTACACATCTAAAACATCTGCTCAAAAAGTTACACATGTCATGTACAATACTTGTTTTTGTTTTAATTTAGAAGTATACTAAGTACACAAAACCAACACCTTAGTGTCCATTACAGTGTTTCAGCAAATACTCAGTGTATGACATAATGCCAGAGGGAACACTTACTTTGTGCATACAGCTTGTATAAAATGTTGTGAGAGTCATTTCTGAAGTACAGATGCGCAATAGTGCTTACCAGCCTATTTGCATTGTAAGAGAAGTGGAGGTGAGTGTTCCACCTGCTATGAGTATGCCTGTATTGTATACGAGGGTTGTTCCAGAAGTACCTAACCTGACACACAAATAGCAATTGTTTCAAACAAATGGCTATGGTAACACTATAAAGCTTAAGTTTGAAGTTTGCGATGCTATGTTGTTTGGTATTTGACAGCCATCAATAGGGAATGCTCTCAACAAATCTGTAAAAATGGATAAATGGTCATTGTTATGCACTATAATACTTTCATTTGAAAGGTCTTAGTCCAACTAATACTAAAACAGCTAGATTCTACTCTGGGGGAGTCTGCTCCTTTGTTTACAATAGTAAAATATTGGATGACAGAGTTTAAGTGAGGCTGTATGAGCTGCCAAGTCATCATAGTGGTTGACCAAATGAGTTGACCACACCAGAAATTGTAAAAAAAATTACACAAAACAATATTGGATGACCGTCAACTGAAAGTGTGCAAGCTAGCTAACATTGCAGGCATTTCAAAAAGTGCTGTACATCGCATACTGACTGAAAATTTGGACATGAGAAAGCTGTGCGCAAGATGGGTACCATGTTTGTTCACAATGAAACAAAAACAGCATTATGAGGATGTTTCAGTTGAGTGTTTGGTGATGTTTGCCACAGTGAAACTGAGTTTTTGCATCGATTCATAACCATGGATGAAAATGGATCCATCACTTCACACCCGAGATGAAGGAACAGTGGAGCAAAAGGAGAGAAACTGGTCCAAAGAAGGCGAAGACAGTTCCATCTGCAGGCAACATCATGGTGTCAGTTTTTTGGGATGCATATGGGATTATTTTCATTATTTCCAAGAAGGAAAAGCAATCAATGGCAGGTATTATGTGAACTTGTTGCAGTGTTTGAGTGATGAAATCAAGCCAAAATGGCCACCTTTAATGAAAAAGAAAGTTTTGTTTTATCAAGACAATGCACCAGTTCACACATCCATTATTGCTAAGGCAAAATCAATTATTTAAAGTTCAAAGTGCACCCCATTCACCAGATTTACCCACCCTGATTATTTTCTGTTTCCAGACTTCAAGAAATGGCTTGGGGGTAAAAGATTTGCCAACAATGAAGAGGTGGAGTCTGCAGTTGATGGCTATTTGGCAGAGCTCGGCGGTTTTCCCTATACACAGGGTATCAAAGCTATTAAGCATCACTGGGAAAAATGTATCAAGCTGAAAAGAGACTATGTATAGAAATAAAGATGTTTTTACATAACATTTCTGTGCTTTCTTTGTTAGGTTGGGTACTTCTGGGACAACCCTTGTATGTGACTGCCTCCAAGTTCTGATAATACTTTAGTCCTTTGCTCCCCCCTACTCTCACCACTTCTGCTCATTTCTCCTCTCTTGCACGTATGGAGTGTCATGACATTTTATACAAGCTATAAGTGTTAAACAGAAGTTCACAGCCAAAGTCTCTCCATAAGTTGCTATGGAGGAACTGGAATTTGTCTCAGGTGTTTATCTGAATACAAGACAAAGTTTTTTTTTTCCAAAATTTTAAGAATTTGAAAACAAAATGTCATCTTATATTCACAATATCAATTTTTCAATTAGCGTACAGAAAAAAGCATGTTTCAAATTTTGCAGTGGAAAAGCACATGGGAAATGCAGAAACTTGTGAAGGTCACAGTGTATTAGCCGGTTTTGTTTCATTCTGTGCTGTAAGATTAACAAGTTACCAATATGCTATACGGATTATAAGGTTTCCTGATGGCAAAAACCTTCTCTTAAGGCAAAACTAGAAATTGGAAATTTTGCTTCCTCCACCTGCAGTTATAATTTGTACTGGCATGTGATGGTCACACAAGAGGCAGATTTACATTTCCAGCTCCCATTTATGACCTATATTATAGCATCACATTTCTGTGTCACAGAATGTGATAAAACTTTTGATCATATGATGTGATTACCTTTAATGATGTTAACTACGAGGGCCGTCTCAAAAGTAACTTGCACTATTTTTTTAAATCCGCGCGGTAGGCGGAAAAAGTCTGAAAGTCCCAGGGTATATAGGTATGGGTGTAGTAGCAGCACTGTAAAATTCCTAGGCCCCTAAGTCTATTGCTTGGACATTAAAACGGCAGTAACAATGGAGACTCCACTCGTTCCTACCGCCGATTGCGAAGTTCATGCTGTAATCCGTTTTCTGACGGGAAAAAATAAATGTGCAACTGAAATTCATTGCGAGTTGTGCAGTGTTTATGGAAAAGATGTTTTGTCAAGACAAATGGTTTCTCGTTGGCCCCAATCGTTCATTGAAGGGAGAACAACATTACACAATGAGCAATGAAGCGGCCAACCCTCCACTTCCCTCACTCCGGATATTGTTGACAAGGTTCGAGCTGTCATGAACACCGATCAGTGCCTTACACTTGATGCAGGTTTGTTTCAACTTCCTCCGTATATTGAAATAAGCCGTGCATCGCTTCACAGGATTATTTCTAAGGATCTGTGTCTATGGAAAGTGTGTGCAAGTTGTGGAAACGAATGGATGAGGCAACTCCAAAAAAAGGCAAAAGTTGTTGCATCAGCTGTCAAGGTGATCACAACGATATTCTGGGATTCGAAGGGAGTACTGTTAATCGATTACCTGCTCCATGGGACCACGATGACAGCTGCTCGCTATTGTGAGGTGCTGAGAAAATTCAAAAGAGCCATACAAAACAAAAGGAAAGGAAAGTTGAGCAAAACAGTTTTTCTGGTCCACGATAACACTCTCCCGCACGCTGCCCGTGAAACTCAAGCCATTTTGAACAGTTTCGATGGGATGTTTTCAGTCATCCATCTAGTGCACCTGACCTTGCACCGAGTGATTACCATCTTTTTCCGGAGCTGCAGCAACATCTTGGGGGAAGGCGCTTCGTAAATGACGAGGAACTGAAACAAGAAGTGGAAAGATGGCTATCCAGTTTGGCGGGAGAGTGGTTTGACATTGGGTTAAAAAAACTGTTACCACGGTATCAAAAATGTATTTAGGTTCAAGGAAATTATGTGGAAAGATAGGTACTGAATGTAGCTTTCAAAATGTACCCTTTTTAAAATATTTAAACGTTTTGTTATTTTTTAAAAAAATAGTGCAAGTTACTTTTGAGACGACCCTAGTATATTACACTATGTCAAATCTTTTACCATATAGGTTATCACATTAAAATAGATACCCAACAGTTAACAGCACATGCTACAACTGTAAGTGCAGAAATGTTTATTGCATTAACAACAAACGAGAAATCAAAGAAAACAACATGTTTTCCTGTAAAAATTGGCTTCTCAATCCATTTATTTTTTCCTGACATCATTTGCTGTATACTCTTCATGTATTTCATTAATTGCTTCTGCTATGCTTTAATGTATTTTCAGTCTTTTGAAGAGACTTAGCAACTTAGCAAACCAAGATGGAGCAGGTGCTGGAATCACATGTCACCTCTTTCCCTATTACAAATCTTTAAGTTATGGAACTACTAACTTTGATGAAGAAATTGAAGCAATTCGAATGGCCCTACAAAATCTTTTGTATAGAATTTCACATTTTCAGCAAGCAGTTATTCTCTCAGATTCCAGGGCAGCAATTATAGCAATTACTTCCAAATTGTCACCAAAAAACCAAACAATTATAGAATGTTGGAAAATCCTTACCCATCTAACAGCACTTCAAAAACACCTAGTCTTCCAATGGATACCAGCTCACTGTGGACTGAGTGGTAATGAGAATGCTGATTTTCTTGCCAAAAAGGGTACCAGCGGTGTACAAAAATCTATAGTTAATCTACCATTTTATACAGCTAAAAGATTAGTCAACTCTGAATTCAAAAAAATTATTGCAAAATATTACTATGAAAAATCAAAGAATAAAAGATGGGAACTACCAAACATTCAAACAGTAATTCCTGAGTATCCTCGAAAGACAGCAGTTGCAACCTTCAGGTTGATTACAGGACATGATTGTCTGGCAAAACATTTAAACAGATCGAGACCACCTTCAAATATGCCCGGCCACTTCTAGTGCCCCATCCGTCAGTGAAAAATATTGGAGAGCCAGAGGATTAATGACTTCATTGTCAGAAATCCAGCATTAGCTAACAACATTTTCAGTCTTTTGTTTTTATTTTTATAATCTTTATGTTTTGAATTACACAGCATTTCATGCAACTCATAATAGGAAAGGAGATGTTTGATGGTAGACACTGACTATGTATACATTATCTCTTCATTATGCGCAACTGCTGATGTTCACTCGCTTGCAGTGGTATTAATCTTTGGGTTGGTATTACTTTTGGTTATTATATTACATTCACACACACATTCACACTCTCATTCATACTTTAATACTCTAGAGAGAATGGGGAATAATCCTGGCTAAAGAAAAGAAAAAAAAATATCCCTCTGCTGGAAATCGAACTAAGGACCTCAGGGTTTGAGGGTTGGCATGCTAACCACCAAACAGAGGCAGTCTGCCATTTTGTTTTCTAACTCACAAATGTCATTAAAGGTGTGATCAGGGCTTTAGTTGGGTCAATACTCACCAGCACTAAGTACTGGTAGTTATAGAACTGCCCGAATAGAGTACCAGAAGTTTTAAAACCTTCAAGTCTACGACGGTATGACTGGCTCTTAAAATACCAGTCACATAGTTGTTTAAAAATTTTATACATTTACTGAATCAATCACGTAATTGACTGAACAGAATCTCATACGATATACCTAATAATGGTGAGATGATAATGTTGTGGAAAGATATTTCTTTTGTCGTATGTTACAAAGGACAAGAAAGGAGAATACACTTCAACAATAAGTTTGTCTGACATTAACAACTGCTGTCCGCTTGCACCAAACCAAGTTAAGTGTTAATCAGTAACAGTGAATACAATACCTTACTGCTAAGCACTACCGCCCGATATGACATAAACTAAAAAAAACAAAAAACTGCTTAGCATTGAAATAAAGGTTTAATCTGTTTTGCTTTAACAAGGTGATCAGCAGAGGAAGTCTCCTGTCGAAAAAGAAAAATCTGATGTGTTGCACTCACATGAGTTTCTCTACTCTTGTACAAGCTGTTCTTACAAACTTCTTCTTTATCTGATTATCTTCCCCTTCTGTAGGACTTACAAGCCAGTGCCTATGGTCAGATGCCTGTTGGGGAGCACAGGAACCTATGGACGGGACAGAGTAAAGACCTGGAAGCGAATGGCCAGCTAAGCACCAGCTATGATAGTGAGGAAGAGAATGATATGAAATGCAGGCAAAATTGATGAATGGAAAGCTGATTATGGAGCAATTGGTGGAATGAGTGGCGGGGTAAACTGGAGAACCCGAAGAAAACCCACCCAGATGCTGTTTCATCGACCACGAATACCACATGCGGGTCCCTAGGATCAAACGTGGGCTGCCGCTCGGCCAGGGCATTCTTACAAAGTCTTATTCCTTTATCTTCTTCATGTTAGTCAAGTTAATAATTTGTAGAAATTATCTTATTATTAATTTTCTTGTAGGTGCAAGAGGAATATGGAAATACAATCGGCTTTGAGTGATAGTCATATGTTTTAAAACTTTCAAATTCTGTCCTCTTTGCATGGCTAAGATATAAAAATCTGATGTGTTACAGTCACATAACTTTTTCAACCCTTGTACCAACTATTTCTGCAAACATTTTTTTTGTAGTGTTTAACATCCGCTTTTACTACATATGGCACTGTAGGTGGTGACACTAATGAAAATGAAGCAGCGGTGGAATGAGATGGCGGGGGAAACTGGAGAACCCAGAGGAAACACACCCCAGCTTAGTCCACCACAAACACCTACTCCTCTAACTTCTTCATGTCAGTCGAGAAAAACTTTTGCTGAAATTATTGCTAGTACTTTTGTAGGTGCAAGAGAAATATGAGAGAAAATCCAATAGTTGCATAGCTGTCCTATTTTAGGGTTGTCATAAAGATACACCCACTAATAGATCTGTAGAAGAAGACAATTTTAAATATGAATGACAAAGGATAGAAATATTTGATAGATGAAGTTGAAACAGAATATTGTAAGACCGCAAAAGGAAATCATTTATGTAAATATTAATTGAAAATGTCATTTATTTTTGGTGTTGATACGAATTAGTTGAGTAACAAAAACATGTTGCTATAGTTCATTGTTACAAAAAATTAAGTTTGCTTAAAAACGTCATAAATGTTAAGTTCCACATTTAAATTTAATATATATGTATAAATAAAAGAATTACATGTGTTTAATATTAAAAGCGAAGGGAGAATAGCTAAAGATCGCTTCCCTAACAATACGGGAACTATTTGATGAACATATACGCGGATGTACACAAAAAAAGGTAGCATCATGTGAAGTGGCGCTGGAATTGTTAATAGCGTCTGTGTGTTTGAGATGAGAAGACGTGTTTCTACAACGCACGTGGAAGTGGGTAGAAAAGACTTTAGAAAAGTGAAAAGACTATCAATATAATATAAATTGGTGCGACGAAAGATAATTCAATTGTAACGACGAAAAAAAGTGTTAATAAAGTAATATATTATAGTGAAGTAACATCGAGTGTTTATTCATTCCATCTAGTACCACGCCCTGAGAGAAATAATAGTCTCATTGCTCAATCCGAAGCTATATTAATTATAAAAACGGCACCAAAGTGTAATAATGTACAAAATTATTATAACATTTGGAAATATGACAGCTAACCATTTTAGAATTATTTATTTACTTAATTTAGTGTAGTATACAGATGTCTAAAATGTATGAAGAATCATAAATAATTTGTAAACCAATATCTTCTAAAACACTTAATTGTGATTCAAAACGTCAGAACAAATGAACAGTAAAGTTAGTAATCACTCCATGAGCTCCAAGAAGTAGACCAGTCACTTCCCAATTTGAAATGTTGTATTTACCTCTTAAATAAGGAATGTAAGGCTCAAAAAGTAGTTTTTTTCCCTTATCAATCTCCTTAATTTGATCTAAATTTTTTTCAAATCAGATCCTATTTTGTTGCCTGTCTAGGTCATTTACATCTATTATTTCATTAAAAGGTTAGAAAGTATGTTGTCAACGTAAATATAGCCATTTTGAAACTATTGCAATGTATATGTTTCAATAAATCGTAATTAATTATTCCTGGATATAAAAATCTTCTAACTAATATTTCCACAAACTAGTATGTATCTTTTAAACTTAAACAAACAAGAAATATATATATGTCACCAAGTAATATGTATAATTACTAATTCCTTATAGAATTATTGAGAAAATCAAATGCCTTGTCGTGGTCTACATTAGGCTTTGAGCCTTTTAAAGCTGGTCACTATATGAAGGCTTTGAAATTCCGTTCTCTTTGCACAGCAAAGATATAAAAAAGTGAATTATGCCTTCCATTTAAATAAAGTATAGGTATTAGGAAGCTCACACAAATAACAGGGAATATCTCCAAAATGGTTCACTCCACAAAAAAATTCATTTAGACATAAATTGTGTGTTTTAAAGAAATGTACTTTTTTGTACTCTTATGGTTTACCAGTTATGCAAAAGTCATCCAGAGTAAATAGGAGTACATGGGCTATTACCAGAAAATTCAATATGTACATTTCATTTGTCATAAAAACATTTTAAACATGTCATTTTAATTAAAATCATAAGAGCCATTTTCAAGAAAATTAATATTTTCTAACACACACATGACCTTTTTATAAAAATGCTTTTTTTTTTATCCAGGGTGCCTCAAAACATATATTTCCAGTTAAATCTCAACATAGAATTTTTGGGTGGAATACAATACTTCTTCTGTTTACTGTATGTAGTAGAGAAAGTAAAAATTACTGTTGGGCAACATCTTTTCAAGTCAACCTGGAAAATTTTGATGGGTTAGGTGAGTACTGCAAGTTATAATTTTCCAACTAAAGCCCTGGGTATGATGGTGAGTATAACTTTTATCACAGCAGTATGTCACAGCTATATGTGGTCAAAGATGCTATATTACACTGTAAAATATTTTATCATATGTTTGTGATCACATTTCTATGACAATATAGGTCATATCGATTTTCTTCACCCATTATATGCATTTTTGTGCAAACTGAATCATGACTGTTAACAACAATGTATTCAATATTCACATCCATCATCATCGCCATCCTCATCTTTATTGACACTGTTGCTATATGATACTGATTGCTGCTAACTGAAAAGCATTTAGTAATACATTGAGCAATTGCTAAATCCCAAAATTAGATGCTGTAAAGTGGGATTGTCTTGCATGTGAGGTTGTCTTGTATTCAAGTAAATACTGTAAGTCTCCACAACAAAACCTGCATTGCCACATATTTTGTATCTGCTCTTGTTATTCTTTGAGGTCTTTAGAAATACACAGCTCTGGCCATCCAGTATTCTTATCAAATTTACGCTCAAATACAGCACCACTTATCTCTCCCAAAACTATTTCAGCAGTTGTCTGTACAATTAAGTCACCTAGGACGTGACCTGATAGAGTGCTGCCATCATATCGTCCTAGTGTAACATGTAAATGTGCTCCATCCTCGCAAACAGTTCCAACAAGAGAGGTAATCTCGAAACATTCATTCAGAGTCTGTGACTGAAATAACAAAAAACATTAACAGATATTAATAAGATTTCTTCAGTGGCTTTACATGGTTTAAATATTCATCTCTCAGTCGATTACAAATTTAAGTGATTACTAAATGGAACACTGCACAAAAACAAAAGACTGCCTAGGTTGAAATGCTTTTTTCATTTAATATAAAAAGGTCTGATGTACCATTCATTATTTGGGAAATATCTTCAGCAATATGGATCCCCTGGCAGCTCAAAATGAACTGTAGAGTTGTAGAGTAATGATTCTGTATATACCTTCCGAAGGAAATGCTGAAGGAAGACGACTTAAGAAACAAAAATCATATATTATAGAAATTAAAGGGAGATGTGAACACTTGGAAAGGCTGTAATCAACCCACCTAGATGATTAATTGAATAAAATTAAAGATATGGTCACCTCTGTGGACAGATTGTACCACTGACTCAGGAGAATTAATACTAACCCTTTCTTGAAGATCCTGATCTGTAGCAAACCTCAAGGTTGCTTTCTTAATGCTGCCACAACAAGTTAAAACAAAAGCGGCTTTCAGATTATTAGCTGTTACCAGTTTCTGAAGAGCTGACTTAATTTCCATACCAGGATGAAGTCTTACGGGATATACTTTCAAGTTTCCCGGAACCTGAAAAGTGAGAAAAAATTTTAAAAATATGTGTAGCATTCACATTACTTTCTCTACTCATCTTCTATACACATTTCTTACAAAATCTCATTGTTCTATACACTTCTTATTAAATGAGATATGCTTTCAATATAAAAGTTCAGTTTTTATTTATACATGCTCTTTAACTGCTACACGTTCCATTCTATATCAGGCATGAAAGAATGCTTAATTCTGCTCAGAGGCATCTTTATCAGACTAGGGATTCCAGATATCTATGATAACGGACCACCAGTTTAGCACCCTTTCCAAAGGAAGCTAGGAGGCTTTTTTACACAGAAAAAAATCCATCACCCTCTGTAGGGCTGAATCCTTGACCTCAGAAACTAGAGGCCAGCATGTTATCCCTACACTACAGAGGATGACTATCAATGCACATTTATATATTTCATTTTAGCAATAAGGATACAGTAGATCAAAGCAATAGTCAGATTTTAAAACCAGATTGCTGTATGGCTTTGAAATTACATGCTGTTTGCATGATCATGAGAAAAAAGTATTGTGACTTACCACTTGAACATCAAGTAAGAATTTAAAACTACAGCTCAATAAGAAAGAATGCATCCCATTTACCAAAAAAAGCTTTTAATTACAATCCAAGAGGGAGAAGGAATGTGGTCATCCCATATTACATGTATCCAGCAGGTCTAAGGGGACTGAAGCAGGTCATGGGATTCAAACTGTCCTGTTGTTGTTGGTGGTGTTGGTGGCGGTGGCGTTGGCGGCAGTAGTGGTAGTGGTAGTGGTAGTTGTTGTTGTAGTGTTTAACGCCCGCTTTTACTACTACGGCACCGCAGGCGGTGACACTGATGATACATGAAGATGGAGCACCGGTGGAATGAGATGGCGGGGGAAACCGGAGTACCCGGAGAAAACCCGCCCTGACGCCGCTTCGTCCACCACGAATACCACATGCGGGTCCCTGGGATCGAACCCGGGCCGCCTAGGTGGTAGGCGAGCGCGCTAACCGCTCGGCCACGGCGCCGCCGTGGTAGTGGCAGTGGCAGCGGCAGTGGTGGTGATGCTGCTGATGATGATTAAAAAAGAATTTCTCCAAAATGGTCCAAGCCACAACAATTTTTATTTAACATAAATTGTGTGCTTTAATGAGATCTATATTTTTTGTGTGGTAAGATGATCATTTTTTGTTTATAGAAGAGTAAGAGGTTACTGTCATGAATATTTATTGTTAGTATTACTTAATTATCTTTAAATTTGTGAATTTTGAAGAAAGATTTTGTGTTAATTTGATTTTAAGTTTACTTACGTAAATGTGTCAAAATTCACATGAACTTTCTGGCAAATGCTTTAGGCAATCTTGCACCTCCCTATGCAGAAACTGAAATGGCACTCCTGGTTACAGGGAGAACAGAGGAGACTGAATCAACAGTCAAATTTTGAATCTTTCTTTTGGGAAACACAATAAAGTTATGAGTAAGTGTAGGCTTTCACGGCAGGAGTTGATAATAGTAGAAGAAACTTCTAAGCTGATATGCCATGGTCTGCACATTCCTGACTGTTAACATTTCAGATGCAACTGAACTTCACCATGTGTTGTGGATATAATGTCTGGACTGAGTTACTCCAGCAGACCATAGTAAATCAACTTGGAAGTTTTGTTCTAGTATTAAAAATAAAGTTATTTTCATTTATATATAAAATTAGGACACTTTTATTATTCTAACTTTCGGGCCCTAATGACCTAGTTGTCGACCGGCCCGTAAACCCCACTACTCACTCATTATTCTAACTTTACATCAAATTTACTGGAACATATTTCCAAGACTATTATCTCCATCATCAGCCTTGATTTACTGCCGTGCTTCCTTCTGTTACTTGTAGATAGCATTCTGGGTGGATCTACTGCACAATGAGATCCTCTTTATATGGAATATCAAAGTTTAATAATTGTGTTTATTTTTGTGTATGAATAATTTTTCCCAGACAGAGAGTTCTCTGTTCTCTCAGGCTTCAAGCCAGGTGTAATGATGAAGAGCCATCAAAGTTTTGGTAGTGCGCTGAACTGTGATGCCAGATTGCAGTACAACTCCTCTTGGAAACCAGCCTTAAAATTGGAAATCAATTAGCTCAGGAAACACAGATTCTGTCGTAACATACTAGCTCCAGATTAGCTGTGGTTTTCTGTGAGGTCTGCCTTCCACTGTCCGGCGGAAGCATCCCTCGTTTTCTACTGGGTCCATACTAGCGGATGGTATATATACTGGTTCTGTCACTCGTGTCAACAGATTTAGGATGGAACTCGTTCCAACTACACGTCAAGTGGCTCCTGGAGTCACCTGTTGTGAGTAACATAACACCTGTAAATATCACATACTGGAATTGCAACAATCTCAAAAGAAAGTGCAAGGAATTTACAGAATTCCTGCAAAGGAATTCAATCCAAATGGCACTAATTAATGAAACCCACCTAGGACCCATATATCGCTTCTCAGTCCCAGGCTACTCAGTATATAGAACTGACAGAATCAGAAGAGGCAGAGGGACAGTCATAGTTATTCAAAATTCGGTCCAACACCATCAGGTGTTTGTACCTCAGCTAAACAGACTAGAAGCAACCGCGGTTAGGGTAAAACTTCATAATGCGGAAGTTACATTTAATGCGGCCTACAACACACCGGGTGATATAGACACAGACACACTAATGACATCACCCAAAGGGTAGTCAGAGCAGGGGACTTGAACATGAAACATTTGCTCTGGAATTGCATCACAACAAACAATGCAGACAATAAACTTCTGGCATACATTAACAGAAACAACATACTTTTAACTGGCCTGAAAGAGCCAACCTTCACACCCAGAATTAACACACACAGACCGGATATCCTAGTTATCTCAGTACTTAAGGGCATTCTATACAACACAAACATTTGTACTCTCAATGAACTAAACTGAGATCATCTCCCAGTGTTATTAGAAATTGAATCCCCCATTACACTCAAATCCAAACCTGCTAGACCAAACTACAGACAAGCAGACTGCAAGTCCTCCTAAAACACATTGCAAAACACAATACGCAAACACATAATTGAAACACACAACAGACAAAGCAATAGACAATATAGCTGATGCAATTAAGCACACCACTGAGCAGCACGTCCCAATTAAGTATCTGAGGACATCAACATACAGATATCCCCATGACACTAGATTAGCCATCCAAGAAAGAAATTTCCCCAGGCGTAAATGGCAAAAGACGTGTAACTTAATTTACCACAATGTGTACACGGATTTAAGCAATCAAGCAAACAAGTGCATTCATGAATACACAACCAATCAGTGGAACAATGTCCTAAGCAACATCGATCCACAAAATCACACAATCTAGAAAATAGCCAGAAACCTCACACATACATACACACATGGCTCTCCCCTCCACACGCCCAATGGAGTAGCAGAAACCCCAGAGACAAAGCTGAAGCATTTTCAGATGCCCTAGAAGCAACCTTCAAACCAAATGCTTTTCTGTTAGATCAAGTATTTGTGGATGAAATGGAAGCAATGGCTGAGAATATTGGAAGAATACCAACACACAACAAAACGCGTAAAACAAATGCAGGCAAAATCAAATGGATTGTTAAACATCTGCCCACCATGAAGGCCCCAGGGATGGACCAAATACCAAATATAATATTAAAACATCTGCCACCCAAAGCACTGAAGCTGCTGGCAGATATTTTTAAGTACAGCATTGAGAAAGGCCGATTCCCTCCACAGTGGCTGGGTGGCTCAATTGGTTAGATGCTGACCTGCTGATCCCAAGGTCGCAGGTTCAAATCTGACCCAGACCAATGGTTTTTAAGTGTGCTTAAAAACGACAGCTCCATGTCTGCAGATTTACGGGCATGTAAAAGAACTCCTGTGGGACAAAATCCTGACACACCAGCGATGCTGATGTGATCCTGGCAATTAATAGCATCGTTAAACAACAAAATACTTTTACCTCCACAGTGGAAAGAGGCCAAATACTACTGTTTCCCAAACCAAGAAAGAGCCAATCACAGCCTGAGGACTATAGGCCAATTAGCCCCCTCAATACAATGAGCAAGGTCTTGGAGAAAATAATACTAGAACGACTGACCAATCACATCATAAAAAATAACATAATCATTATTGAACAATTTGGATTCAGGGCACAACACTCAACAACACTACAACTATTACAAATGACCGAGTCCATTACGAAAGGATTCAACCTAAAGCGATCTACAGGCACCATTTTCTTGGATATACAATGGGCCTTTGATCGCATGTGGCATGCTGGTCTATTCAGAAAGCTCATATCGCTGGAATTTGCAGACTCCATGATAGTCATAATAAAAGACTAATCACACCGATCTTTCCACACGACAGTCAAAAACGTAACATCAACACAACAGCCAATTAGGGCAGGGGTCCCACAAGGGAGTCTATTGGGGCCTACCCTCTTTAATATTTACATCAACGACATTCTAGAAACAATAACAGTAAACATATTGCAGATGATATAGCACTAGTCACACAATCGACCATGGCAAGGATTATACATACCAGGCACCATAATGGTCTAAATGACTTAGAGCCATGGCTCACAAAATGGCACATTAAAGTAAACACTAAAAAAGCCAAGCAATAGTATTCACCAAGGAATCAAACACCAACATGGTAAAGATGGCCTTCAGCCATTAACACTCGGACAAGAGCCAATTCAATGGAACAGCATTATCACCTACTTAGGTGTAATGATGGACACAGCATATTGACACCGTAAGAGCCAAAGCGAATGCCAAGCTTAATAAACTATACCCAATCATCAATGCAAACAGTACTCTGAAGTAGAGATGGAAACAACACTATAAAACACTAATCAGACCCATCCTAACGTACGCTGCCCCCGTATGGGGAGACACAGCCAAAACACACATGAAAAGACTTCAAACAATGCAAAATAGAGTACTCTGCATAATTGCTAGACTACTTAAAGTATCAGCACTCCAATTACACGAGGAGTTAAAAATACATTCCATTGAGCAATTCATCAAAAGGCTCAGTTTCAATGTACTCGAGAAAAAGAGTAAAAACCATAATGAACTAATCCACGCACTAAGCGAATATGATATAACATACAATAAACATGCAAGGCCACTATCTCTATTCGAGAGAACCACTGGTCTCGGGGAGCTAGCTGTTAACATGCAGCAATACCTAGATAATTTAGTAAATTACCCCGATCTATTCACATGTGAACTGTGCCATACTAACACACACATACACACACACACACACACACAAACCACAGGTAAGCAGCAACCCTCAAGTCCTTATTATAAGGTGGTCCCAGGGGGAAGAGGGTCCTCTCGAGAGTGACACTGGCTCACACCTGCATTTCAGGCAGACTGCCCACTGAGTGTGCACTCTACATGATCTAGCAATCAAATGGACATGAGCAACACTCACACCAAATTGACAATGCCAAACGGCACAAACAACATTCTAGAGAATAATTGACTGCCGCCATAAGGCAGAGTAATACAACATACTGTATACCATAACTGACGATGCCACTGGCAAGCAATTCACTGATAATTTAATTATTTGACTCTAATGTAAATACTTGATTTTGCTCTTGTGTATGTGCTAGATTGTTTCAGGGACAAAGCATGCAAGGTACCAACATGTGCACAGACCTGAAATGCATGAAGCAGACACAGCGCTACAATGCCAAGCCACATTGACATAATTGCACCCTGATTCCTGACAACAATCACAAAGAATACAAACTATACTCTCCAGGACTCCGGTAGGGGGCTAGCTGGGCCTTGGTCAAGCATATCCTCTACAAATAAAAGACAGTCATAAGTATGGTACTAGAATACAACACAATTATTACAGAGGAAATGTAAATAAAAAAGCCACAGAGAAGGATCCCTTAATAATGGGTAAAATCTTGTACAATAAACTACCAAATGAATTAAAAGTGCTAAGTGGTAATGTATTTCAAAAAGAGCTTAAAACATACTTAATTAAAAAATGCTTGTATAGAATAGATGAACTGTAAATAATTTGTATGAAATACTAGATTGTATAAAACTGCTTGTATATAGATTGTAAATCTTGCTTGTTTATCTCTGACGAGGCTTGAAACTTGTAACAAAGTCTATAAGCTAATAAAGATTATTATTATTATTATTATCATTATCATTATCATTATCATTATCATTATCATCATTATTATTATTATTATTATTATTATTATTATTATTATTATTATTATTATTATTATTATTATTATTATTATTATTATTATTATTATTATTATTATTATTATGTCTCCCAGCTCCCAACACTCACTCTTCTGGTTACGCATTGCAAACCAGCCCTATTTCTCACCACTGAATGCGCAGGTTTTTTAGTGGGTATGGCCATCTTCAATAGCGACTGCTACAGTACCATGGGGTCTTGGAAATAGATTTTCCCCGCCACAAAAAAAAAATAAAAAAATGTGTCAGTCATTTATCTTCCTGTTCATGGAAGATATGCAAACTCCCAAAATGTTGATGGCTCTTCATTACTAAACCTGATTTAAAGCCCGAGAACGTCTAGAATATGTTCACCGCCAAGAAACCTTCAGAGCTTATTTCAGAGTTCTCTGATTTTCTAAGGGGCTTTAAAAAGCTTAGGTTTTTCTTTCAGCTGATGATCTATGGACCAAAAAATGCTTTGCAACTGCTAATTTCCCATTTTTATACTTCATATTTCTCATGTATTCTTTAAATCTGATATTACTATTCCTCTTTGTCTTGATACAAGACAGGCTGTCAGACTGAAATATGTTCAGCTTAACAATCTTTCAATTATAGTTTAGCTGCTGCTACAAATGTTGCCAGCACTGCTTTAGCACAGTTTGGAATGAACTTTACATGACATTACCGTTATTTTCTATTTCAATCCACTTACCATTGTTTGCTGTGATTCATTATGGTCATTAGTGTATTTAAGTTCATCTGCTAAATCACATGGGAAAGAGCTATCAGATTTGAAAC
The DNA here is from genome assembly GCA_030765045.1 of Tenodera sinensis. Classification (NCBI taxonomy): domain Eukaryota; kingdom Metazoa; phylum Arthropoda; class Insecta; order Mantodea; family Mantidae; genus Tenodera; species Tenodera sinensis. Next base: position 91,147,572 of record CM060970.1, read on the forward strand.
TATCACATAAACTTTCTGGTTCCATCTCTGTTTTGACAATGCTCAGTGGTAGGTATCCGGTCTGAAAACAAATTGATAAAAACAGTCTACATTTGACATTATTGTGCACCTAAATGTCAATTAAATTTCTCTCGTCTGATTTGTGAACCTTCAAGGCAATCTCAAGTACTGAATGATTACAGTCTGATTTTTAAAAGAAGATACATGACAGATGTGAAGCCAGAGGGGTAAAGGGTAAGAGGGGAAGGCCGTTGATATGCAAACATAAACAAGGTTGCCACATTAGTTACACTGATAAATTATGTGCTTCTCAGGTCAGTTACTGCTAGCTGTACAAGAAACTGAGCTTGTTTGAGGGTTCAGTTGCATTGTGTGTTGTTAGCCTACTTTGTTAAAACTCATTAAAAATACATACTTATGCAAGGAAGAGTTGGTGGAGGTAGAGACAGAGGTAGACCGAGGGTTCATGGCCCAAGGAAAAGATCAGCTTCCGGTCAGGGTGTTACAAGCTAGAGAATCTGTCTGCTCTCTTACGGAATATCTCCTTCACAATGAACCTCTTATTCCTTTCAACCAAGTGAGGAAAATAACTGCAAGTACACTTAAAATAAGTGAGGTGACTGTTTGGAGAATCTTTACAGAGAAGCAGCTATAGCCAGGTCCAACATGAATTGTAACTCCAGTTACACAACTGGACAGTTTTCAGTCAGATGCCATAAGTAGACACATCTATAGCTATTATAACCAGAAAGAGCATCCTATCAGTTATGCTTCTTTCTTTTCTTAAAGAAGCAGACTTATTTGAGGGAAGTCTTAGCTCTTGGAACAAAATCCTTCATGATCTGACATTTCAGTTCAAAACTATAAGCAGCCGAAAACTGATGTTAGAAAGATTACATATTGTAGCGCTAGCTCTATTTTGGGCCCAATATTGTTTTTCATTTGTATAAATGGCCTTCCCCTAAATCTAAGGCATGCCAACACAGTACTCTTTGCAGATGACATCAACATGATAATTGGTAACAAAGATTCTATAAAACTACAAGCCATAATAAATGAGACAATGATAAAAATACAACAGTGACTTCTAAATAACAAATTAGAGCTAATATAGATAAAACTGTCTTGATGAATTTTAGTAAAAAAGCTCAACATAACCCCATTCAGTTTTCAATAAGCAATTCTTTTGTAACCGAAGCTCACATTACAAAATTCTTTGGAATATGGATCAACTCTAATCTCATGTGGGAACAACATATAAAGAAGTTAGAAAAAATGTTGAGTCAACTTGTTACGCATTCAGAATATTAACCAATGTATTACCTATTGAGATGTTAAAAATAATATACTTTGGATATGTACATTCAGTTATTACTTATGGAATCATTCTTTGGGTCTCAACATCCAATCCATCCTATGCAAAAAAGAATATTAACCCTGTGGCAGGCGCTTGCCAATTTAGTTTTCTTTCAATAATTAAGTTAGCATGCCAAGTACACCAAAATTGTGCTAGATATGCTTCTAGGTTATTCAGGTGCCATATGTCACTATTGTCACATTACTATACCCATGATGACAGCTATGACTGATGTGTAAAGTGGATAACTAAACCAAGGTGGGACTCTGTGCCACAGTGCCCAGTCATGTAAGTAAATGTAACCTAATCATTATTGAATGTTTTATACATCGGAAGCTTTATTCGGCAAAAACACTTTGTGTGAACGATTACTTAGTTATGAAGATTACTTTGATATCAGAATTTTCCCGATTGTCTTCCAGATATGCACAAAGAAAGGGATTATTGACGCCAGAAGAAATGAGCGTCTTCTGGAAATATCTGTCAGAGGATTATGGTGATTTCTTCTACATCGATGGCAAAGCACAAATAATCAAGATAATTCCAGTAAATCTGGACAATCATGTGCAAGAAGTGAAAGAAATACCAATTGATGACTGCCATTCTTATATTGGTATGGACCAGGAAACTTTGGATGCATCATTCATTAGCAGCCCCAGGGAAAACAAAACACAATAATATATTCAAGGTTCTGCTGGCCCGAAACAGAATACCAGAGAAGCTAAAACTGAAATTGAAGGTTTTATAAAATGTTTGATCCTGAAATAATGGATTCTTCTTTTGCAAGCATGGTCAGATACATAAATAACAAGATATATTTTTGGGTGAGATAGAGATTGGAAACACTCCTGCTTCTGAAATTATGACTATTAGTAGCGCTGTTTCCCATTACTTACTAAAAGAAGGACATACACATTATTAGAGACACAGGCATCAAATGAAACAGGAATGGCTATTCTAAGGGCAGCATTTAGCTTTCTGTTCTTGTTCCAGTCACTGAAGTTTGACGATACTTGCAACTGATAAACTTGTCACCAACCATGATCTCCATTATGCATTTTTTAAACAACTGCAGAAGCAACTTACAGTCCAGGGGAGTTCACAACCATACACAAAATGCTTGTTACATTTCGCGGACGTAATGATTTTGTTCAGTACATGTCCAATAAGCCTACTAGGCTTATATAAATGTCATGCATTTTCATTTATTCCAGCTTATGTGATTATATACATGTTATATTAAAAACTGGGATTAACAATGATATAGTTTATTGTTTATGACTGCAATATTAATTCAACCATAAAACAAGAAAACTTGCCTGTGAAATGGTATTTACAGTTAGGTGGCACTGAATGCCGCACATGCCCACTGACGTAAATATCTTCAGTGCGCCTGCCACAGGGTTAAAAATAATTAAAGAAGTTCCCTTAAGAACAGGTAGCAAATCAGTATTTCAGGAGCTCAATATGTTGCCTATACCCAGTATCTACATTTATGAAGTAGTATTTTTTATACACAGGAATAAGTCACTATTTACAATTAATTCAGATTACCATACATCTAATACCAGGAATAGCAAAAATATAATATACCTAAATCATCATCAGCTTAATCAAAGTTGAAAGTTTATCTCTCATAAGGGTGTTATTTTATGTAATAAACTTCCAGATAAGGTAAAAGGTTTATGTAACAATAAATTTAGATCAGCTGTAAAGAGCATATGATTAAAAACAATGCTAGTAACAATAGAAGACTTTTTTAGGCAGCAATGTAATGTAATTGTGACTTATTTGTAAAGTTATAGTATTTGATAGATTTCAGTACACAGAATTCGTAAACGTTGATTGACTTATTATTTATTTATGCCAACAAACTTCATGCACAAGCACTGAAAAATTCAATGCCATAGCTGGGATTTGAACCACAGATCTACCGCTTATTGAGCAGCTACTTTAACCACTAAGCTACCATGGCCAATTTGCCCATATGACATTAATCAGCTGGGGAATTTAATGCCATGCTGGCAAGTTGGCCATGGTAGCTTAGTGGTTAAAGCAGCTGCTCGATAAACGGTAGATTGTGCTTCAAATCCTGTCTATGGCACTGAATTTTTTAGTCCTGATTCCACCTCTAAACGTTGTTATAAACGACTTGTTTATATTTATATATAATTATGTAACTTCATTGTATTGCTATGTAGAAAAAATTTGACGAAGCCATGAATATTCTGTATTCCAATGGTGAATAAAACTAAAACTTTGATTATGAATGACTTTCATATTGTTTCACATTGGCATTTATTAACTCATGTAGTCACTTGTGTTATTGTTATTAATTGTATATAATTTAAGCGCTTTTATGTTGGCACCACTTTAGAAAACGTACACTGAACTCAGGTTATACTTTTGTCTAAATTATCTTAGCATGGTCATCATTAATATATAAGCCTTATGCTATGGAATGCACATGTTTGTCACTCTTCCATGGAGAATAAACATATAACAAATTTGATAAATAAACTGACTGAAAGTGGTACACAATGAAGTGGAAGTATGATTTTGAGTAACATAGTCACAATTAATACTTAGAGCAGTGATGTCAAATAATGCCCTTGAGTGCATGTGTGCTTTTTAGCTTAGCAGGCTCATGTTGTCTGTAACAGCACCACCTACAGTACTTACATCTGCAAACAATTTGGTTTTTCTTTAATGAACTTAGCAAAGTGGAACAAAATTATCGGATGATAACCTTATGTCTGCCTTGAGACTTGCTTCTGCAATTAATGTTTCTACAAATATTAAAGGTTGGTGGAAAAGCACAAAATGGCATAATAAATACATAATTAAGTTCAAAGTGTAACCACAAGTCGAGTTTATTTTATGTTATGTTACAGGAGCAAGACTGATTCCTTTTGAATTCTAAGATTAAAATTTATATAAATATTCCTTTTCTTTTGTAGTTTTAATGTTTTGTTTCGGAACATTATTTTTGAATAATTACATTATTATTGTAACTCATATTAGAACTTTATGGCACGATGCATGTAAATAAATACTTTTAAAACAAACAAGTAGAAACATAATAAAAAGAGTTAACTTATTTTCCCTTCCAACTGATGTTTTGCTTAATGCTGCCGCTACCTGTGTGTATACCACAATCTTTCCCAGAGTACCTCATGCCCATAAGTACTGCCAAGATCATGAAATTGTGCTTAGGTTGACGTAGCGAGTTAGAGCTTCACTAACTTTTACTTACGTATTTTTTGCAAAGGTTATCTGCATCATTGCTTAAAAACAACAGCTCCATGTCAGTAGATTTACTGGCATGCAAAAGAACTCCTGCAGGATAAAATTTCGACATACTAGCAATGCTGACTTGATCCTGGCAGTTGACAGCATCATTAAACAACAAAAATAATTTAATTCACACCTGGTTTTGTAAATTTCTGGTTTCTTTGAAGGATGTGTTACCTTGGATCTGTTTGATTTAATCAAGTTTCATATACTATGCCTATTTTATGAAGCCTGTACTATACCATAATGGAGGAAGATCTCTTGGAATTATGTCATGAACTTTGGATGGTACACTATTCTTTTTATGTACTACCTAAGTTGGTGAAAAATACATTACCAATATTTTCTCTAAAGAGAAGACAGAGAAAAGACTGCATAACGGTCAAAATAACTTTGAAAGCTGGAAATGACCTGCCTGCTGATAAAGATGTTACAAGAGCAAAGCAAACATAACTGTTGTTACACTTTTCATGGCTGCATCTTCTGGAATTTCTCCACCTTTCCCCAACAAAATATTTACTGTACAAACCATTACAGTATAACAGAGGATTCTTTTGCTTACTAGCTTCATTATTGTTGAGGACAAGAATGAAAAGTTTCCCTTTATGTAACAAGATCTTGCTTCTATTTTGATTTTTTTTGCCAGTGCCCCAGCTTGTTAAAATAGGTTCAGGTGAAAGAGGAGCTTCTTGAAGTTTTTCCTTGTAAAACGCAATGCGGAATGGAGCTTTACATAACATTTTCTTTATATCAGAGACCAGGATATCGACCTCTGGAAATTTATCTTAGGATTTCTGAGATTCAATGAAAGTCAGGTGCTTAACAGTTGGTGTGTATACGATTAGAGTAGAATGTTTTCAGAAGAGAAGAAGCTGAGATCATATAGAGGCAGTGTGTGTAGAGAACTCTTGTCTGTGTAGAGAGAACTTTTCAACAGAAAATAACAACTGTAAGCTTTTGTTTACATGAAGGCAATAGACTGGTCATTGACTTCGTGGATCTTTCTGGTTGCTGTGAGATGTGGAGGAGAGGGCATATCATTAGTTTTACGAACTATTTGCAATATGTTGTTGCTAATGCTCTTCTAACTGGATTTTCTCCATTTTTCCAAGGACTTCCCAATAATATTTACGTAGTTGAACTGGAAAACTGGCATTAATTTTTGAGAATGAGATACATTGGAATAAGTGGTCTCGATTGCCATTTGAGAATAGTTACACTCTTTACTTGATATGATGGGCCCTAGAGTTAAATGTTCCAGAGTAAAAATAGCTAGACTATTTGCTATATAGGGTGTTAGGGATGTGAATGTGCAGATTTCGTGTGATGGTGGACTCAAATACGATGAATAAAACAGTCCAATAGCAAATGCACCTAGGTAAAGAAGAAAACTGAACAGCCAAATGTTTTATTTATTAACGCATATTCTGCTTCTATGCATACATTCACACTTATGATAGTGTTAGTCCAAAATAGATTAGGTCTTGAACACTGGTCTCGCCACGAGTCTGTGTGTTTATTAGCTACTGCGAGTAAGGAGGGAGATGTGGTTTTCTTTCCGAGCAGCCAGCATGAAATCTGAGCAGCTAGTGTTTACTGTCCATATTCCTGACTTCCTACTATACATACACACCAAACTAGAGCACTTATTGCCAAACATATGCCCACAAATTTATTCTAATAGACGCACTGGAATTAAATTATTTAGTATTATTTTGTGGCAAAACAACTCATTTTAGCAACCAATGGAAAATACATAACACATCTTTTCAAGTTCTATCACCCAATGCTAATTGCAGAAGTCAATAATACAGGAGTGGTGACATATTGGCAATCAAACATTTTGACAATTTTATGTTTTTATTTATACAACCATGCACTATGGAGGAAAATGGTTGAGGAAATTATGTTTCGGCTTAACGTCGAGAAGTCACCATTAAAGTCTGTACATTAATATTTCTAACAACTTGTATACCTGTTGAGAGCACGTCTTGTCAAAACCTATCCAAATACAAGAATCGCCTAGGTTTTCCCTAATGGCAGCAATTGTTTTCTGATACTCATATTCAAATTTGCATTCCTGAGTTGAACTCAGATGGAATGGGTTTTAGGAAGTACTTTTCCAAAAAATTATGGAAGACCTTATTTTGCAGTGTTCCATGGAATCTTCCATGGCTGCTATCAATGCTCTAAAAAGAACTGAACTGAAGGTCAAACTAGCGGAAGTTGAATCAGCAGAGTTTAATTGTTGGCAGCCAGCCATAAATAGCATGCCCTTCATTGCTGCTAAAAGCCAATATTGTCATTCTGAGTGTGACACAAATTTTAAAATAAATCACTGTTAACTAAACTATAGCATAAAATCTTAAACGTGTTTTAAAGAGCACGCCATGGCCAAGCAGTTAAGACTGTTTGCCTGCCTGGCAGCCTGAGTTCAACCCCAAGGACCCACATGTGCTATTTGTGGTGGATGAAACCGCATCTGAGCTGGATTTCCCAGTTTCTCCACCATGCATTCCACCAACTGCTCCATTATCACCTTTCTATCCATCCATTTGCCTGCATTTCATACCATCCTCTTCCTGACTATCATACCTGGTGCTAGGCTGACCACCTACTTCCAGCTCTTCACTCTGTCCGGTCTATAGGTTTGTCTGCTCCCCAACAGGCGTCTGACCTAGTTTTAAAAAGATTCAAAAACCATTTCTTTAGGCAGGTTTAGGCACAAAAAGAAAGGCATTAAATCTGAATGAGTATATTTCAATGAGTATAATTTTCCCTAAATTGAAGCATCTGCAATTGTTTTGCACATTTGCTTTAAGGAACCTATATGCCTAAAAATCTGAGGTCTAGGGTAAATGTTTACAAAATCGGCCGCTCGAGAAAACGAATGCAGCATAATGCATGGATGCAGTTTTTATTGCTGATTACGATATTGAAAGTTTTATTTGGCGCTCAAGCTTCGTTTTTGAATTATGAGCAAATTTCGTACGTGCGATGCAGCGCTTTATATTTCCTTATGTGGCGGATATTTAGCAAATAAATGTGTATACCCCACTCATATACACACACTATTTCCCCTCCGCCACCGCACAGTCACAGCATGTGATACAAGAGAGAAGGGAGCCTGACCCAGTTGCCGAACACCTACCCACTAAACCTAACCTAACCCGGGCAAAATTTCGATAACCAGGATGTATCAAAATTTAGAAATACTTTAGATTACGTCCCTCAAGAATTTTGTTGGAGTCCAACTCGAGAGGCGTGCTGACCGCCAGCGCATGCGCAATAAGTAACTTTGGATTTCGATTTTCTACGGTAAAATATCGGGGGACATAATCCAAAGAAGGGCCTACAAAATGTTAAGTGTTTGGACATAATTAAATGAAAGTGATACCCACATTTACAGAATGGTAGTGTATTTTTAATATAATTCAGATTAATCTTAGCTGCAGTACCTATAACCTAACCTTTAAATTGTCTGGGGCTAAGCTGTCATTTGCTTTATCCTTTAAGGGTCCGGTATGCCGATTTCCACAGAATTTGCGTTTTTTAAACACTCTACTTGTACGGGGCATACTTAAGAATTCTTTGAAGACAAAACACTCAACTGCAAAAATAGCGCTTATCCACGTTGATTTATTTACAAGCTGTTGTTGTTGTCTTCGTCCGATGTTCTTTTGTTTATTGACACTTTATCCGGTGAGATCAGAGAGAACAAGGTTGGTACTCTGTGGAGAGAACGCCTTACATCAGAGAGAATGAGAAGACGAAAATAGGAGTTTGCTCTAGGATGTGAGCGTTATTAATCTCTACTTACCTTGTCATTTTACATTCGAAGAGACCTCTAACAAGATCGTGGATGTCTGCACAAAACACCAACCCGGTCTATATGTAACAATGAGAGTATATTCCGCGGTGCCAAAGTAAGTGGATTACAAGCAGAATATGCAAGGCGGAATTCGGATAGCAATTGAAGGTGAACGCTTTCAACCCGTTTTAATACACAATTTAAAGCACGGAATGGCAGGTAATAATTATGTAAGTATGTGTAGCATAATGCGATGATATATTGCATAAAAGTTACCATAAATGAAACTGAAAACACGAACATATGTCACAAAGTTAAGCGCAACTTAATGTATGGGTAAAACTACGTCAAATACCATACCAAACTAAATAAAAATCCAGTCGCGCTAGGAGCAGCGGTCCTCGAGTTATGGCCGGTCAAAAATCGGTGAACCTCGAACCCAGGGTCGCGACTGAGCGCGGACCTTTTGCCATTTATGGGGTTTTTGGACCTCACGGAACCCATTTCTGAGTTTCAGCCCAATCGAAACAAACTACTGTTTTTGGAAAAACATCCCCGATTCGACGGCCCCTTCCCTCCCTCCCATGAGAGCTGGAGCCATCGTTTTCTAGGACAATTTGGACCAAGTGGAATAGCGTACGCCCCCAGAGGTCGTTTCCTGCGGCGAGAGGTGGTAGCGAAAACTTAAAATAACCGCTTCCAGGCCGAGTCCAGTGGTCCGCTTCCTCCCCCTTCCTTAGGGAAAAGTTACCAAATCTGGTTACTTTCTGAACGGCGCGTCCTAGCGCGACGGGATCGCTCTAGATGGGTCGGGCGTGGTCCAATAAGTGGGGCTACCCATTTGGTCCGCCTCCGACCCCTATTTTGGCATTTTGTCGAAATCTAGCGAATTTCGCTCGTTTTTTCGGCCACACTTTCAAAAAGGTCCTAGAGAAAAATAGTTCAGACAAAAAATGTCCCGTTTTGGCAAGACGAACAACTTTAGTCATGTAAACTTTGGCCGCATCTCCCTCGGTTCAGGAGCTATGTGCGCAAGACGCTTTGGAATTCGGGGACTTGGAACATTTTCGAGACGTAGCCCATGTAGGCCCCTTCTAAGGCTAACGCCTTAGAAAATTGACCTTATTCACTGGTTTTGTAGGTGTGTGTGTGTGTGTGTGTGTGTGTGTGTGTGTGTGTGTGTGTGTGTGTGTGTGTGTGTGTGTAAGCTATACTCAAAATGCGTACTATTAATCTTCATATTATGAATGCAAGTAAGTCGAACAAATTGCGACCAATATGCTCTTTACATTCTACGTTAAAGTATTTATCTTAAAATTCTAGCACTTTTTAAAATATAAGTTTTTCCACTGAGAAATTTCCTCATTTGCCAAATGCAATTACCTTCACTTTGTCTTAGGGTAATACATCGCCTTAAATCCCAAGCTTGAGCAAATTCAGATATGGCATGAACGAACTGTTGATGACCTTTTTAGCATAACTATGCTGTGCTTGTTTAAAATTCCAGAAATATGGAATAAAAATTGTTTGACACTTTGAAGAAAAGAAACACTCGGCCCGTGCTGGAATAACATTGCAATTGTGCAGCATTGTGATGATATTCTACTAGAAAGCACAATCTGCAATAAAATTACATTATTTTACAACATCAAATAAGAATTTTCTATAGCTTTGATCACTGTGGTCATCTATGAAAACGCGTAACATCTATAACTAAAATTATGCATTGCCATTTAAAGTATCAAAATATATGCGTATTACGTACATATACATGATTTTCATCACTAACTGTTGTAACAACTGTTGTTACAAAGACGTATTCTTTTATCTACTTAATGCTAACAGACATAAACTTTCATTGCACATTATAAGAAAGATTCAGTAGGCTAGACCGATAGTCAAATATTTTATAAAGCGTGTCCCTATGTGATGGTTTTGGAATGCCTTACACTTTTATGACGAGGGAAATAAAACGATTTAGCATTAACATAAAACAGAAGTTACTTCTCCTCCTCCTTCTCCTCCTCCTCATTCCTCTCTTATCTCTCTCTCTCTCTTTCTTCATTTATTACATCATCACAAGCCATTGATGGTTCATATATTTTGTAAGATCTACATTGCAATTTATAACTTAAATATTGAAAAAGTGAAAAAAGCGTTATGGGACCTCTCAATAAAACAACAGTTGCACGATTATGTGGCGCAAACTTTGTTGTTCCTTCTTCCTATGCAAGATTTTCTTTTCTGTTTCCAGTGTTGTGAAACAAGAGCTTTGTTTTTAATTAAAACCACCTGCGTTTATTTCCTTCCGATGGCAAGGTAAGTAGAATAGAGAGAGTCAGTATGACAGGATTTGAATTATGTATATCGGAAATTTTGAGCTGCATGCAAGATTAACAGGTTAGGTTCTTTTCCAATTACACCACACAATCGACTTTTTTTTTTTTTTTTTTTTTTTAGTGCCACTGTATTTACATAGAGAGGGATCTCCGCCTCCTAGAGGCTGAACGGAGAACAGATGAAAATGTAACAAGACGCAGTTTGTGGGTGGTTATATGGATAATGTAATATAATGTGATCAGAGTCCCCGAATTTAACATATCCACAAAAGACTGTTTCAGGTACAACGATAGAGATAATATATACCACAATGGTTGCCATCTCTAGTTTAGGTTTTTTCCCTAATTAGATAGTGGCTTTATCAGCATTATCCCATAGAAACCAATGTTGTAGTAGAAGTCACGCTGCAGGGAAATGTGTTTTCGTATTGTAAAGATGACAAAATTGGCATTTGATTGAATAATGAATATTGTTTTCTTAAGCAAAGAAAGTCCGCGGGTGAGGGCCGAATTGCCGATTAGATAGGGACCGAACTGTGTCTATCCTTGTTTATGATACACAGCACAGCTCAGTAACAGACCATTCAAAAACATGACCAACATCTGCCACCTTCTACTTCTACGAAGCATATCTTCTCAGCTTTCGTATACGTAGTGAATTCTAAGTGTGTAAAATTTTATTTGATGGAACTTGAGTTCGCAGAAGTATCAAATAATGATTGATAGGTGCATAAAATGGACAATTTTTTATTGTGGAGGTGAAATACCCGGTTGCAGGTGAAGGCCCACGTGCTATGGCCAATGGTGTGAGACGGGAACTTCCATATATATATTTGTAATTATAGAACCAGAACGTAAACATCAGATTCATAGGTATAAGTATAATTTTTGTATTATGAATTGTATAAAGTGAAATTGCCTCTTGAAAGTATGTTAATCTGGGTGCCTTTCTGAATGCAAGATATCGACAGAGGACAAACATTTGTTGTCATTTTGCGCCAAGGGACGGTTTTGCCTTAAAAGTACAGGGACACAGCTGGGGAAAATATACCCCCCCCCATACCAGGACCAGAGAAAGCGCGTGGGTGAAAAGATATAAATAGGGGGAAATTCAATAAAACGAGTCTGTCTGTTGTGTTTTTGCTACCAGGGTAAACTTGTATCGCGCATATGTATAGCTTCGCGCCAAAAAACGTCGCTGTGTGAAAAGCGACAGAGGTTAGCGTAAGGTGGAAATAAATAGTGATATTAAAACGCAATGTCAGAAACTCGCCCAAGTCTGTTCTTCGAGGCATCGATGTGGAGGAAAATAAAATCAGAAAACGTCAGTGCTGTGTACTTTGTAATCTAACCCCGCGCCTGAGAAATACCCTACTCGTACCTACCTAAATCCCGGTACCTAATCCATGTGCGGCTCCTCAGGGTAGGCAGGGTAGGCATTGCCTACCCTATCGTAATACATCAACAAATAATGTTTAGCTATGATTCTGCATTTTATCATTTGAACCGTCATTTTCCCCTAAATTGCAGTTCAAGAAAAGTTTTCTCGGTTATAATGACCAGCGCATGGTCAAATCCTTTAATCTCAATTCCGATTCATCAAAACTGCGCTGCGTGTTTGAAACGCGCGGCAGAAATGATACGCATGGAACCTGGGTAGTGGAGAGCAGGCTAGCTTAACCTCTGCCTGCCCGGCCCCATTTCCTCAGTACGAGGCCCTTGAACAGGAATAAGGAAACATTCGGACTGTATATGACCTCCGAGCATGCGTAGACGCGTCTGCCAGCAGTCCGAACACTTGCCTGCCCAAATCCGAATTTATGCGACATTTTCCGAACAGCCATACTCCACGAAGGAAGATCTCAGAGATCTGAATCTGTCGTTACCTCTGTGTAATACCAGTATGACCGACTTAATTAGTGAACTATTACAAATTTCGCTTTCGCGGCGCACTGACAATGAAAAGAGGAGTGTTTTAGCTATTTAACACAAAACTGCAGTCAGACAATTTTTCAATTTCTTAATATATTTTAGTCATGGGCGTCGCGAAACGGGGGCAAGGGGGACCACGGCCCCCCTTGGAAGTTGGTGAACTTAATGTGCAGTAAGTTACTGACTTTTAAACTATTATTTTAATTTTGATGTAAAGAACAATTTTTGTTTAGCACAAATTAATACGGTTATCTGCAACAAATACTATAAGTTTTGACAGTAAAATAATGATTTAATATTATATGATTGAAAATTTCCAACATGTGCCCCCCCCCCTGGATAAAAGTCTGCCGACACTCGTAATTTTAGTTTTGGCGGTAATTCGTCCGTAAGTCACACTCATTCACTCTGCTCTTATGAAACAACCAAACAATATTATCCGCAATGACTTCGCCCCCTATATTTCAGATAAACGGGGTTTATTATTATTATTATTATTATTATTATTATTATTATTATTATTATTATTATTATTATTATTATTATTATTATTATTATTATTATTATTATTATTATTATTATTATTATTATTATTATTATTATTATTATTATTATTATTATTATTATTATTATTATTATTATTATTATTATTATTATTATTATTATTATTATTATTATTATTATTAATATTATTGTTGTTGTTTGTTTGTTTTTGTTACTGTTACACTTTGCCTACCCAAAAATTTTGACTGCGAGCCGCCACTGACCTAATCCCATACAAAAATCAACGTAGCGGCGTACAGCGCAGAGGCAGCTACCAGTGGCGGGTCGTAGTCAAAATTTTAGGGTAGGCAAAGTGTAACAGTAACAAAAACAAACAAACAACAACAATAATAATATTAATAATATTATTATTAATAATAATAATAATAATAATAATAATAATAATAATAATAATAATAATCATAATAATAATAATAATAATAATAATAATAATAATAATAATAATAATAATAATAATAATAATAATAATAATAATAATAATAATAATAATAATAATAATAATAATAATAATAATAATAATAATAATAATAATAATAACAATAATAATAATAGCAATAATAATAATAATAATAATAATAATAATAATAATAATAATAATAATAATAATAATAATAAACCCCGTTTATCTGAAATATAGGGGGCGAAGTCATTGCGGATAATATTGTTTGGTTGTTTCATAAGAGCAGAGTGAATGAGTGTGACTTACGGACGAATTACCGCCAAAACTAAAATTAGGAGTGTCGGCAGACTTTTATCCAGGGGGGGGGGCACATGTTGGAAATTTTCAATCATATAATATTAAATCATTATTTTACTGTCAAATTTGTTGCAGATAACCGTATTAATTTGTGCTAAACAAAAATTGTTCTTTACATCAAAATTAAAATAATAGTTTAAAAGTCAGTAACTGACTGCACATTAAGTTCACAAACTTCCAAGGGGGGGCCGTGGCCCCCTTGCCCCCGTTTCGCGACGCCCATGACTAAAATATATTAAGAAATTGAAAAATTGTCTGACTGCAGTTTTGTGTTAAATAGCTAAAACACTCCTCTTTTCATTGTCAGTGCGCCGCGAAAGCGAAATTTGTAATAGTTCACTAATTAAGTCGGTCATACTGGTATTACACAGAGATAACGACAGATTCAGATCTCTGAGATCTTCCTTCGTGGAGTATGGCTGTTCGGAAAATGTCGCATAAATTCGGATTTGGGCAGGCAAGTGTTCGGACTGCTGGCAGACGCGTCTACGCATGCTCGGAGGTCATATACAGTCCGAATGTTTCCTTATCCCTGTTCAAGGGCCTCGTACTGAGGAAATGGGGCCGGGCAGGCAGAGGTTAAGCTAGCCTGCTCTCCACTACCCAGGTTCCATGCGTATCATTTCTGCCGCGCGTTTCAAACACGCAGCGCAGTTTTGATGAATCGGAATTGAGATTAAAGGATTTGACCATGCGCTGGTCATTATAACCGAGAAAACTTTTCTTGAACTGCAATTTAGGGGAAAATGACGGTTCAAATGATAAAATGCAGAATCATAGTTAAACATTAATTGTTGATGTATTACGATAGGGTAGGCAATGCCTACCCTGCCTACCCTGAGGAGCCGCGCCTGGCAGCTACTGCACCGGATGAGCTACCGAGGTATCGAGCCCTAAGTGAGTCGTCACCAAACCGGGCGACCAGCCGGACCCGTTACAAAAGTGGTGCCCAACCCCGTTACAGGTGTGAGCGTCCCTGTGCCTGGAAGGGGGAGATGTACTCACCAAAAACCCCTCCACATATTAGTTTCGTACATTGCTGCATGTTTTCGTCCATCATCGTGCATTGGTCGGGTCCCGCATAGCACCCCGGCTAGTACGTGAAAGCTGTTAAGCTGCGTGCGTGCACGTCTAATGTTACTTCTTTGCAATGTCCGTGAAACCTGGACGGGACCAAGCGTATTAAATACGTTTATTATGTAAGGTTTGCACAGGTATCAGAGTTCCCAATATTTAAAAGTAAAATTATCGTACGGGCCACTCAAAATTACAGATTTGGATTCAAAATTATCTTACATCATAAACCAAATGCCACAACAATAAATGTATCAGCATTAACACCTATGAAAATGTAATACTATTGACGTTTACGGTATCTACTTACAAGACTGGTGATCTCAATCAGTATTACAACTTTAGTACTTATGTTACAATATATTAAGGGTCAAGTCCGTTATATATGTTCCTCGCGGCTTGTCTCCTTTTACAACGCTTTGCCGCTAACTGTGTTGAGCATCCTCACGGTTGTCAGTTTGTCAAAACGATGAACACAGCTACGGAGTCTAGGTGAGATTGGAGAAGCCTGGCGTAATTTTTGACGAAACGTCGGAGAAGAAAACTGGACCACTGTCTACAGGGACGGAAAACGTGTATAATGGAGTTAATAACCTCGGCCGTTAAAGCCGTGTCATTTATATTGTAGGTCGTTTGTGAGCCCCCTCTGCTTCACTTCTATAGACGCCGACTCGCAGATGACTATTTACAGTACTTGCGGTTCAGTTTAGAAGCGTAACTGTGTTTCGAACGCTAGCTGTAGTTTGGAATAATGTAGCATGTCTGTGAAAATAAATAATTTCGCTATAAAGTTGATGGTGAGGACCAATTGGCAATAGAAAAACTGCGGTATATGTTCGAAAAAAGCTTTCCGGGTAGCCGGTTTGCCACTAATACAGAATTAGTTTGCCGATTTGGTATACATAGAATTTATTTTGATTTGCCAAATTTGAAAGTAAACACTGACAGTTATACCATAATTCGAAATCGAATGGTATGAAACTTTAAAGATGGTATGTAAACACCAGAGCTGGGCTTCTCGGTGTCACTCTAGAATATATTTAAAGATATTACTGACTATCTTGAGCATGCTATGGAAGTAAATAACATGTGTCTTCCAACGCTAAGTTATGGTGATTGTGCTTATCAAGAAATTTGACTATCGAAATAAAAGGTAAGGAGTGTTGATTGACTCATTTTGTAAGGTCGGTCTACCTCATTTAACTGTGAAGGGAATAAAATTTCTCAACCTCCGAAGAATGAAAAAAGTGTATCTTTTCAGGGAAATATAAGGCTTTTCTAGGGATTCTAGTGTATTGCTAATAGGTTCAACAGCTGGCAGGACCTTGTGTTAAACTCTGCCATGTCCCCTTCCGGCACTTCTAAGTATACATATATTTTAGGGAATGCAATGAAAATAGCAGAGGGCTCAATAAAGGAATCAACAAGGAGCTAACAGAAAAACATGTTGGAAATGTGGATATCAGTATAACATTCGATAGATCAAAGCGGGAAATAAAACCCCAGTCCAAAAATTCATGCTCAATTTATACTGGTATTGACACTGACAGGAGTCTTTATGTAGATGCATTGTCAAACCATTCCCACATTTGCAGCACGGCTAGAAAGGATGCTGATAAGAAAACACAGACAGAAGACTTATGAGGGATCCAATAGAGGGATAGAAAGTGGCTCTACTGTGAACATTTTCCAGCGCTCTCAAACCGAACGTGGGGTCTGTTATATTGAATTCACTGGGGATGGTAACTCAAGTTCATTCAAGTCAGTAGCTGACAGAAAACCCTATGCTGATCTGCCACCAAAAAGTTAGTGTCTACCATGTACAAAAGAGAATGGGCACGTGGCTCCGAAAAGTTAGGCAGCAATTCTGTAAGCAAAAGGTACCAGATGTCAAAATAATCTGGGCAGCTTACTGACCACTGCAGTAGAGCTATAAGAAACAATAAAAACAACTTCGTGGAAATGCAGAATGCAGTTTGGACAACGTATTTCCTTACAACGTCTATAGATGTGAATCCACTGCACAAATTCTGTTCAGTTGAATGGTGTAAGAATCGAAAATCTGAAGCAGCACAATGCCATCCTAATACACTCACACCTACACTATCCCGCAAATGTGTTACGTTAGCCCCATCTAGATTTATCGGAGTGTTACAGGGAAAACTCAAAATATGAATGAGCCCTTCAATAAGAAGAGTGGTCAGAGTCCCCAAAAATGTGTTTGAAGAACTAAGGACTTCAGGCTTGGGGTGCACGATGCAGTTATCTTCAATAACGGTAGTGCAAGGATAATAAAGATTCTAGAGCATCTTGGTATAATAACTAGTTGGATTACAGCCTTAGACCTCCATGAAATTAATAGAGTTGCAAACGCAGAAGTTGTCGCTAGTACTATGACAGAAACAGCAAGTTCTCCGAGAAGAAGAAAGAGATCGCAGAAGCATGAGACTCAAGGAGATGAAGATTGCAGTGCTGCGTTTCCCTCGAAAAGTTAGTTTTTATATAAATACTTTTTGTAGCTGCATTTATTGAAGAAGTAAATCTTTTTCTTAAGTTGGCCGTTATTTATGAATTTGGTAAAATCTGTTTCTTTTAAATTTTTACGAGATACTTATGATACTATTATGATGGTGTGGATTTATTTGGTAAATTAAAACAAATTTTGGCCACTTAAAAATAGAAAAAAAATTAAAAACAACTGAAAATAATTTACAGTCTGCTTCATTCATGATATGTCATTGAAAAAAGATCAGTAAATTGAACTGTAATTATGTGCTGCTGTACGCTGTAGAAATTTGAGTGCGTTAGCTTCAATAGACTTTGAGAAAATGGGAACTAAAGTTGGTCAATTTAAGGTTACAGGAATAGGCCTTCATGCTCCCCTTAAAGCAAGACTCTTTCAGGCTGCAGTCCGAACCACTTCTTTAGGAGATGCCTTCAGCATTGTCTGTCATTCACGTAAATTACAGCATACATGTTTTCGTGCAACACTGACTGCTGTGTGCTGAAATACAATAGCAAGTTAATATTACTTGGATTTTCACTTTTGTAAATTTCTTTGGCATCAAGCTCCTTGTTAGAAGCACTAAGTAGAGTGGCATAAAAACTTTATTGAGTAATCTTTTCACTATACCTTTGCCGACCTTACTTTAAACTGCATGTAAACAATGGCACGCGCTTGAGTAACACTTCATCGTTAGGATCGAACCGCACTACTTCCATGTCAGCAGGCCTGAATGAAAATACAGTGAGTTAACTAACAAGCAAAATAGCATTAAATTTAAAATAACTACAAGAATTATTTGGAAAAACAGCATGCAAATCTTGCAGTAACACTAAATGGAATACATTAAATTGCAAATACATTATTATTAACAACGATACGAAATGCACGCGGAGGAATACAATTTTGCACTTTGTTTACAATGAAGTTTAAAGTAAGGCTGGCATAGATGTAACTTCACATTCTGACCCTGTAATTGAACACAATTTTCTCTCTAGAACCTATTTCCTTTATTTGCCCTTTTCTTGAATATTCATTGCGATAGTCTTTCTCTAGTTACCTGGGCGGTAGTCATATTTAGAATGATAAACTATTTTAGTATGTGAGGTTTATGTTGTTGGAATAGGCCATTTTGCTGGTACCTGGTGGTTAAAGGCGGGGGCGGCATTCACCAAGGTGCAAGTGCTGAGAAACACGTTCACCGTCACTCTTCACTGGCTAGTCTGCCAGAATCAGTTGCACCTATAATAGTGTTTTGACAAATTGCACTTTTGAAATATGCACCAGTTTCCACAGAAATGTGCAAAATATCCTGATATATTTAGCCATCCTTATTTCGCTGGCCTTTGTATTCTTACAAGCGGGTGTTGGGTGAGAGGACAAACTTTGCAATTCAGAATTCAAACAGCAAGTTTCAATAGGAAAGATTCTGAGATTACGCAGTTAAAGATTTCCAAATACGTGTGGAATATAATGCTATCTCCCTGATTCAAACTTACTCCTAGCATTATGCACTGCCATATCAGATTTTGCTGTTCATTGTACTCCAGCATTTGGGAAATTGAGATTCGAGACATGGGCGTCGCGAACGAGGGGCAAGGGGGGGCCGCGGCCCCCCCCCCTTGGAAGTTGGTGAACTTAATGTGCAATCAATTACTGACTATTAAACTATTATTTTAATTAAGAAAAATTGTTATTTAGCATAAATCAATACGGTTATATGCAACAAATATAAATTTTGACAGTAAAATAATGAATTAATAATATATGATTGCAAATTTCCAACATGTGGCCCCCCCCCCTGGAAAAAAGTCTGCCGACGCTCATGATTCGAGACCAACAGTATTCTCACGGAAGCTGAATCAGTCACAGAAGGTTTACAGTGCCCACAACCGAGAGCTATTAGAAATGCACCTTTCTATAACGAAGTTCAAATACTTGTATGACGGAAGAGAGTTCGTAGTTGTCACCGAATGCCACTCGCATTTACTTTTCAAATACGTAATGAAGATCATCACCTTGGCAGATGATATAACTACAGTACATCTCGCAATTTTTACCGACATCCGTCATCTAAGTGCAAAGATAATATTGTTGCTGATGCTTTTTCAAGAGTTGAAGAAGTGGCTATAATAGAAAATGGCGAGACTACTAACAACCAGCTGCATGATCCAGAATTACAGCAATTCCTTAAAGCCCAAACCGTATAAACTGCGGTCAAGAAATAATCTTTAGTGAAACACTTCCATTGAAAATATCAAACATTATATTCGTAAGGAATTTCATTGCCAAATATTTGCAATTTCCATGGTTTATCCGATCCTGGCATAATGTCTACAGTGAAATTGTTTATTCGTAGAGTTATTTGGGCAAACATAAGTGGTATGCGACAATGGACTACATTCTGTGTTAGCTGCCGAAAAACCAAGGTCACTCACCATATAAAATCTTCTTCTTCTTTACCTATTTACCCTTATGTAGGCGTTACGCCCCTAGGACTTACAAGCCAGTGCCTACGGTCAGACGGCTGAAGGGGAGCGCACGGAAACCGGAGTACCCGGAAAAAACCCGCCCAGACGCCACTTCCTCCACCACAAACACCAGATGTAGGTCCCTGGGATCGAACCCGGTCGCCTAGGTGGTAGGCGAGCGGCGTTCTCCACATAAAATCCTACTAAAATTTTGAAGAAGCTGATGAACGCTTCAGTGTGGAAAACATTAATCTCGTCGGATTTCTACCAACTTCTAATAGCATGACCTACTCCTTAACCTATATTGGCCATTTTACAGCCTAGATGGAAATGTTACTGTTCGAAGACATCACAGCTGATAGTTTTAAAAGCGTTCTACCATTATTGGACTGGAAGATTCGGTGTTCTATCGTGTAATTGTCAATCAAGGTACAGTTTTAATCTCAATTGTGCAACAATGTGACCAAGATATTCTTTTTTTTTTATTATCAAGTTAACTCTTTTGTACAATTAAATACAATATAGTTTAGCTAGACTAGACACAGAGCAATAATGAAACTTGTAATTGGGGGTACCATCCAGCGATAGTCCCAATAATGGTGCATAAAAATAGAGGAAAACATTTTTTTTTTTTTTTTTGCACAGCTAACTGTTCAGTCGCAAATCGGAATGCCAGCGACGCTTCAGTCTTCGTCGTAGAGATTCAGGAGGAAGGTAAGTATGACGGAGAAGAGGATTGCGATGGCGCAGACATGACTGATGCAGCTTCCTGTAGCAGATGCGGAGGATACACATCACCTCCGGTAGACCTATATCAGCATGCAGAGTAAAGTTACGCACGTACCAGGTAGCACCGGTCATGAGGCGTAGAAAAGGATTCTGTGTAAGCTGGATCCTCAGGATCTGCGATGGAGCTGCAGAACCCTAAATGGGTACAGCCAAGGTATGTGGAATAAAAGTTCATCACATAACACCGTATCATGTTCAATGTAATGGCAAAAGTGAAGCGACTGTCGCTAGCGTGATAGTGAGCGTGTCTACCTCACGTTCAAGAGGTCGTGAGTTCGAATCTCGCTTAGGGTAAGGTATCCGGGTAAGATTTTCCCAAGGTTTTCCCTTTTCCCGAGAAGACGAATATCGGGTAACTTAAAGCTCCATGGACCTCGGGCTCATTTGAGTATCATTTCACCCGTTTCATTCATTCGCCGTCCGATATGACATTACGTTGGAGGACGTTAATAAAAAAAAGTGAAGCGACTATACGGGACCTTGAAATCTGTGATTAAGGCACAGCTCTATTAAATGGGTAGAAACTCTACCTACTGTTCTACTGGTCTTTCGCACAGCACTACGAGAAATGCCTAATCACTCTATAACCCAAATGGTATGTGGAAAAACTATTTGATTTCTGGTGAAATGTTTGAGGAGCCAGTTACGACAATTGATTTTAATTCATTGGCATCTGAATTGCAAAACCAAATGCTATGCTTGAAACACACTCAACGTATGTACAGAGTTAGAAAATCCTTAGAACCTAATATGATAAGCCTTTCCTTGTCATAACAAGGCATGAAAAATATTTCATCATCAGGAGCAAGTTTAAATATAAATGTATCAACATACCCTTGCAGGAAGCAGCCGAATCAACAAACAGCTTCCATCCTTTCCAGAAAGCCCTCAACCACAGCATTCCATAGAGGAATCATGTGGGAATATCAGACAGCAAAAATTGGGTAGCACCGTATGGTTTCCAGCTCGATGCTTGGAGCATGTTATTGCTGTAATGAATCAATGGAGCAGATTAGATTTGTAAATCCTTAATTGTTCCATTTATACGCCGCCTTTAACATCGAATGTCATATCGGCGGCTTTTAACTCTTTTGGAACAATTGCTCAACAGCAGCGGTGTTCACTTGCTTAGCGATTTAGAACTTATGGTTTCTATTACTTTGGATTAATATATTACTTACAATTTACGCACACATTCACACTCCCATTCATATTCCCGGACTCTAGGGAGGACGGGGAATTGCTCTAGTTAAACAAAAATTCCCACCCTCCAGCCAGGAATCGAACTTGGAGCTACTTGCACAGGAGGCAGATGCTCTGCCGATTGAGCTACGGGGCCAGTCAGATTTGTAATTGTTTGTGTATTTGTATGTATATTTAATTATCACATTGGTAGTATATTGAGTTGATGTTTTCTTGTCAATGTACATTTAGTATAGTTCCTAACTTCATTCTCGGAAGTAGTGTAAGGACTACACTGCCCAGAAGCAGACAACACAATGGAAAATAAAGACAGAGAAAGAGAGAGATAAGTTGTGGTTATGTAAGAAATAATAAAAAAATTGTGTGAGTTAACTAAAATAAAATACCAGAAATAAGCACCAGGTGTAGGCTCAATTAAATAAGTCATTTATATATATGTAAGGCAGACATTGGTACATTACAGTGGTAGATTTCCTTGTTCTTTGCACTTGAAAGGTTAGGCACAAATGCCTGTTTCGACTTCACAATGTATCTGATCATCATTTCCTTGGTATTCCCGGACGTCTTCTTCCTTTAAGCCTGTAGTGAAATGCGGTTCTTGGCATTCTCTATAGCAACATTTTTTCAACATATTGTTTCTTTTTAATGGTGTAGCTTATAATTCTTTTTTCTCCACGAAAAACTATTTCCAATTCTTTTCTTATTTTATCGTTGGAGATCTTACCTAAAAGAGTTTGTCCTCTTACTTATCTCAGGAATCTCATTTCAGTAGCCTGTATCTTCTGTTTATCAGTTTTGATTTATGTTCAGTTTAAGATCCATAAAGGAAAGCAGGCACGGCCGTTACTTTGTAAAACTTCATTCGAGTTTCTTTTCCATTTTTAGTTTTCAAGTCCCTATTTATTGTACCGCATATTGTTTGAAAGATGGGTAGTTTATTACTTTCTGCACTGCGTATAGTAAGTAAGGGAAGTATTGTATTCCAACAAAAAATTCCATGGCAAGATTTCACCGGAAGTTTATGTTTTGAGGCACCCTGAATCCAAAAAAGAAGCATACTTAGAAAAGGTGTGTGCGTGTGTCAGTCTGTGAGTAACATAACTCAAAAACGAAAAGTCGGTTAAAAACCAAAGTTTAATATCTTTTAAGAATGCGACACGAAGATTTTGAAGAAAATTGCTCCACTCTAAGCTACCCTTTGTATGAAAAATGTTTCGAATATTTTGATTTCCCCGAAAATGACTCTAACGATTTTGATTAAAATGCCACATGTTTAAGATATTTGTATTACAAATGAAATCTATATTTTGAATTTTCCGGCTATGGACTATGTAGTCGTGTTTACTCCAGATGAATTTTGCATAACTTTTAAGCCGCAAGAGATAGGACAAATCTTACTATACAATAAATTCAGATCTTGCTAAACCACACAACTTATGTTCAAATATGTATTACTTAAACTTTCATGAAATGGAAGATCGTTATTCATTTTTTATACATCTTAGCAGTGCAAAGGGAATACAACCTCAAATATTTAAAAGATTTGACTATTGCTCAAAGCTTACTGTATTCCCACATCCCCTTGAACCTACAAGGAAATAAGCAATAAGATGATTTCTGCAAATATTTATCTCAACTAACACGAAGAAGATAGAGGAATAAGGATTTGTAAGAATGGTCAGTACAAGAGTAGAGAAACACTTATGAGTGCAACACAGATTTTTTAAAGTTGTGTTTTTTTTTACTCATAGCTTATGTGCGTTTCTAAATATTTAATAGTCGTGACTTGCTTTAATGTAGTACCATTACTCGTTACTACAATTTTGGTTCTAACAGTGCATTTAGCTTAGAAGGTTTGTTTAAATTTTAAAATTATAGTCCTCACATAATTTCTGCAACGTATACACCGCTGTTTGCAATTTGTTTCAGTTTTACTTATAATTGTTTGATTATCCGCAAACAGCATGATCTTAATAACATTTGGTGCAATACAACTGCCTCCATTAATTTTAAAGATCAATTCCCTAATCAAACCCTCTATATAAATTGAAAATAACAAAATACATCCCTGCCTTACGTTATTATTATTATTTTGTTGTTTAACGACGCTGTCAATTGCCAGGATCACATCAGCGTCGCCAGTGTGCCGGAATTTTGTCCCGCAGGAGTTCTTTAACATGCCAGTAAATCTACTGACATGGAGCTGTCGTTTTTAAGCACACTTAAAAACCATCGATCTGGGCCTGATTTGAACCCTAGACCTTGGGATCAGTAGGCCAGCGTCTAACCAACTGAGACACCCAGACCGACCCTGCCTTACGTCTGCTATATCTTCCATTTCCAACATTTACATGGTTGTCGGGTCTTTATACATACTTTTAGTACTTTAATTAACTGATTCGGATATCCTCTTCAGTCATAATCTCCCAAAGTTTTCCCCTGCTTACTCGATCAAACGCTTCTTCGTAATCAATGTGGGCTACATGAATTTCAAGCTTAAGTGGAGGCTGTAAGCTGCTTTGGGTCAAAAATATCGATTTTGTGCTTTTTGCTGATGAAGACGTAATAAAGCTGAATATGTTGAAGTCTCAAGAATGGAAGCCTAGGCAGATTTAAATGGGTGATAAGATTACAATTGTATGTACAAAGCTCTAACGATTCCGCGGGCTGATTCCTATCTTACCATGACGTGCTCTAAAGTTGGCCATTGGGAAATTGCTTCCTTCGTGTCGCCCACGCATAAACAAATGCAACGCAACACACATTCGTCTTGAATCGAGCCGAGAGAACGCACGTGCAATTTGGGATTTGTACGTAAGCTAGCGCGTATACATAATTCGGCGGTTGCTAAAGGGTGACAAAGTTAGTGTTATAACGTTGTATAATCTTCGCAAAAATTAAAGGCATACGGAGGCGGGCCGTACTGCAGACTCCAGCGAATGCTAAGCTTGCTCCTCCCACCAGCGCTGCCGAATGTGGTACCCGCATCTCACTCATTCTTATGTATACAACCTCTGCTGGTACACGCACTACGCTTGGCAACAGCGCTCCGCTTGAGCATTGGCCAGCGTTCACATGCCTTTAACGAGCGGTATAGTTGAAGTTACAAAGTTACATTCTATTTAAATATCGTCGGCAGTTCTCTACAAATCTGGAAGTTTGCAAATAAAGTTAAATATTGGTTAATTCTTCGTTTGGTTCCATTCCTACCACAACTCACTCATACCCTGCAGATTAGGACCTCTTGCTAGAGCTAGTCCGGACACCAAACACGAGATCTTATAGGTCTTAAAGGCGACGTCTTCGACAGAGAGGAACGTTTGCGTCAGTGTCTTTAAAGTAAATTTAACTGTTCAAGGACAGATATGAATATATATCCGTTAATTTTTTAAAAAATGGAAATAATATCCGTGTGATATAAAGTCTGCACGTTTTAAAAATCATTGATCTATATGTGTACAAAATTTCATACTCTGAAAAGTGGAGTTAAACTTCTTAAAATTAACATTGCAAGCATAGAACTTACAACTTTCCCTTAAATTACCGTTTTTTCCACTATCTGCTTGACAGTAAAAATTTCATTCGTAAAAAATACATCTAAAAACATTTGTTCTTCTAGCAATAATACATCTGTAACAATAGCGTCCGATATGGCATTACGTTGGAGGACGCTAATTTAAAAAAATGAAAATCTGTAACAGTTCTTAATATTTAATTTAGTGTTCTTGCATATATTGTAGGTCCTGTATTTAAAATACTGATTTTCCTGTGATTTTCGCATTCATTTCTAGCACCTTTCTTAAATATAGATGTGATTTGCGCACGTGCCCAAGATCTTGGTATCTAACATCCTTTCCAGCACCAATTAGCTACACTCAGAAACCTCTGGTTTAATACGGATCCACCATATTTCCATAGTTCTGCATTTATTCCTTCTCCTACAACCCCTCTGTCATTCATTTCTTTTAATGCCAATTACAGTACCTTCAAAGTAATGGGATCTACATTTCCATATATAAGTTCACTTCTTTCAGGAAAGTGTCAAACCACAATCCTTTATGACTTGTATCCATTGCTCTTCTCTAATTATATTTAAATTTTGCGACAACTCTTTATTCGCTATCTAGATGTTTAAGCACCTTATAAGTCTTAGTTTGTCTCCCATGTACATAATCTTTTAACATTACTGAAGAATCTATCTCAAGACACTTAGTAGGCTTTTCTTACTATAATTTTCGCTTCATTTTGTTTTTCTCTATACTTTCCTCTAGCTTCATTCGTTTGTCGTTGTGTCAGTTGCAGATGGGTTGTTTTTTACCCATTCTTGCATTTTCAATTTCTCCGTTTCATATCCTTAAACCTTTTTTCTTGCCATATTTTATTTTTTTCCCTAACATTTCATTAGCTGTTGTTTTTAGAGCTTGTATATCATCCCATTCCTCATTAATATCTTGAATTACTGCTTGATTTTGTCAGTTAACGGATAACCTTTGGTATGATGTTTTAATACTCTCTTCTTTTAGCTAATGTATCTTAAACAGCCCTTCATTCCCTCTTTCTGGACATTCAATTTTCTTTCACCTTACTAAAAGATGTATCTTAAGACATTAACAGACAGATCGACAGATCAGTAGATGTGTCACTCCCTCGATATGTTACTTGGAATGATATTTTATAGTTTACAATAGTAGTTACTGACGATATTAATGTATTAAACACATGAAACAGCCCCCTGAACTTTCTTTAAACCAAAGTGTTCCTATGATTTGGTAACGCACAGGGTGAGGAGGCATTGACATAATGTGCAACCTGGTTTAAGATGTTAATTTCAAACCTCTGTAATTTCCATATGATGTTCTTGGTATGCCCCTTGCATTTTGTATAAATTCTTTAACAAAGGTTTGTTAAAATTTCTATTAGTTCAAAGCTTCTCAAGATGTTCCATATTCTGTTATGCTTAACACAATCAAAATAGCATAGAATTTTTTTTCTATGTTGTGCTGGCGTTTCTAAAATCCAGTTAACTTTTGCAACCTAATCTCTTTTTATTTATTTTATTTCCCCGACATACATGGAAAGTGAAGTAGCACAAGAATAAAGTGGATTCAATGTATAAAGTAGTTATACTTCCACGTACATCACCAATCTGTTTTGCATCATTCTCAATATTTGCCAGCATGTGTAATAAATTTAATAATTGTTCTATGGTTAGTGCATAGTGTTATTTTCCCGGGTTAATCCCCCTGGATTATTACCATAGCTGTGTCGGGGAAATAAGAGAAATAAAAAGCACAGAACAAAAACGAGACTCGATATTCTCGACAAGAATACCAAATCCACTGGTTACAAGTTGAATGTTCTGTGTTCGATAGTTCGGTGCCTGTGCTCGGTGCACAGTGAATCTCTTTCATAGTTTATGTGGATTTACAATAGATAACGCTGGAGGCAAATTTGGTGTGGGAGGAAGGAGGGGAGGGATTCAGAAATTATTTAAAAATGAATTAAAGCAACTTAGAATGATGTTACAGTGTGATAGCTGGAACCATTTTCTTTTTTTGGCTTTTGTTTATTAAATTCATGCTGAAGCTTAAGCAGTAGCTCAGAACATTTCCCGCCTTTTGTAGCTGCAAGTGTCAAATGTGAACAATGGCGGAAAGCTCAACCAATATGTGTAGCAGCTCAAATGAAGAATTTGGCGAAGAAGCAAATGTTATTACCATGGTTGATGTGTTAAAAGAAGAACAAGAGTTAGAAGATGATGCCAAAGCTGTTTTAGGGGGATCTGATGACCAGAATTGCACATATTCCAAGGTAAATATCCGCAAAATTGCGTTAAGATGGCTGTGTTGGCATTATAACAGGCTTTTTAATAAATGTATTAATTTTCAGTATATGTTATTTCTGTTACATGTATAACAGTGTGTCCTTTAAGCTTTACGACTTAGAACATATATGGTCAAACTCAATTTTCAATTTTGAAAGGGCAATAACTAAATCTTTATTTGGACAGCCGTTACGTGTTCTTTTGTTCTGCTCCCTTCAGGGCTTTGTTTGAAATTATTTCTGAGAGCGGATGGGTTAAATAAAGCTAATTTATATTAGTTATGAAGTTTTTCCTATTTGGTTTTAATGAAAATATCCATTTAGCTCTGTACGCACAACGGCTGAACTGGTATAGCATTCCACTACCACCTAGGCGGCCCGGGTTCGATCCCAGGGATCCGCATGCGGTATCTGTGGTGGACGAAACGGGGTCAGGGCGGGTTTCCTCCAGGTTCTCCGGTTTCCCCCGCCACTCATTCCACCATTAGCACCTTTCCAATCATTGATTTCGTCAGCATTTCATATCATGCTCTTCCTATCATACCTGTGGCATGCAGTGTTGCCAACTATAATTCAATAAAACAAGCTAAACCGGCTTGCCAAATAGGCTAGATTATATTTTAATACCTATATAAACGTTAGAAAACTACGTTCTTAAAAAATACGCATGATCACCCAGCAAAAATAAACGTGGTCTTCGTCATCCCCCTCTGCCTCATTTCTACTGCTGCAGCTGGGATTTCCCATAGGCTCTTGCATGTATGCAGGATTTGTACCAACAAGCTTCAATATTTCGTCTGGGACTTCGCATGAAAAATCTGATGTGTTGAAGTCACATGACTCTCTACTCTTGTACCATTCTTACAAACTGTTATTCCTTTATCTTCTTCGTGTTAGTTGAGATAAACATTTGTACAAATTATCGTATTACTTATTTCTTTGTAGGTGGAAGGAGAATATTAGGATACAGCAGGCTTTGATTGATTGTCAAATCTTTTAAAGCTTCCGTTCTCTTTGCAGGGTTAATATAACAAATTGAATAACGATGTTCCATTTGACAGAAATACAAACAACAAGGCATATCTCCGAAATGGTCCATTCTATAAAAAAATTATTCAGACATAAATTGTGTATTTTAGAAAGATCTACAGTTTTTCATAGTAAGATTTGGTCTATCTCTAACGGTTTACCAGTTATGCAAAAGTCGTCCAGAGTAAATAGGAGTACAGAGGTTATAGCCAGAAAATTCAAAATATATATTTCATTTGTCAAAGATATTTCAAACCTATGGCATTTTAATCAAAATATTTTTTTTTATTTTGTTGTTTGACGACGCTGTCAATTGCTAGGATCATATCAGCGTCGTCAGTGTGCCGGAAATTTGTCCCTCAGGAGTTCTTTTACATGCCAGTAAATCTACTGACATGGAGCTGTCGTTTTTAAGCACACTTAAAAACCATCTGTCTGGGCCGGATTTGAACCCACGACCGTGGGATCGGTAGGCCAGCATCTAACCAACTGAGCCACCCAGACTGACGTCAAAGTCATTAGAGCCATTTTCAAGAAAATCGAAATTTTCCATGTAAAGGGTAGTTTAGGGTGGAACAATTTTCTTAAAAATCTTTGTGTCGCATCCTTGAAAGACATTAAACTTAAATACCAACTTTGGTTTTTAACCAACTTTTGGTTTTTGAGTTATGTTGTCCACAGGCTCGAAATACACACACAGACCTTTTTCTAAGACGTGCCAAAGAATCTAACAACTTGATGGAATCCACACTCCCAGATTCAAAAGATTCGGAAATTCACCAAAAGGATTGTATCATTACGTGCAATAGCTGCAGTAGTGAGATTAAATTATGTATTATTTTAAAGGTACCGGTAGACGAGTAAAAAATGAAAAAGGCTAGAAAAGGTTAATGAGGCTTAGAAAAAAGGCCAGGAAAGCTACTTGTAGCTTTTTGGAAAATTTATAGCTAGATAGGTTCTCAAAAAGGCCAGATCTAGCCATAAAAAGGCTAAGTTGGCAACACTGGTTGCATGGCTGACCACCCACTTCCAGTTCTTCACCCTGTCCGGTCCATAGGTTCCTGTACTCCCTGACAGGCGTCTGACCCTAGGCACTTGCTTGTAAGTCCTATATAAGGGGAGGGCAATCAGGCAAAGAAAGAATGCACAATGGGTGAAAGCTGCAACTTTCAGTCCATAAGAATGATAAAATATTAAGTATCTGACTTGAAACTGAAAGTTTCTGACATTAAGAGCTATCAGCAGGGATATAACATAATCTGAGTATTTGGAGAAACTTTTGAACATGGGAGAGGAGAGATTTTTTGTCCCAATCAGTGCACAAGCAGACTGAAATGACAGGTCAACTAGCCCTGATTTACATTTCTTCACGGCAAACTTCTGCAGATCAACCCCACCAGGAAAGAGAAATTTTTATCCCAAAATATTTGTTAGGTACGTATTAACATGTAACCAAAATCCTAGCTTCCAAAAATGCCTCAGACCGCCCAAAAAAATTCCTAAGTTCTGCAAAAAACTGAAAATTTTAGAGATAACGCTCACGAAAAAAGACATTAAAACGCAGTTTCTGTACACTTTGCCTCTTCATACTCCTTGTCCCTCACCTTTCTCGATTTGATCCCCAAACTTAAAAAACTAAGCTCCACCTAACCTAACTTAACCAAAGCTAAGCTTATATGGCACTCCCAAACATTACGAGCCGTAACATAAACAAGCTTCTACTACAGATGACCAAAGTTGACAATAAATATCTTTTTCTGATGCAATATTGGGGAACTTTTTGACTATGGGGAACACTAGAGTAACGTTTATACCGTTTCAATGCCATTTTATTAATTTTTTGCAGGGTTGGTCTGCAGAAGTTTGGCCCTTCTTCATTATATACCAACTGTAATGCATGTTTCAAAGTGTGATCTTGAAATGTTGGTGGTTTACAAATTTTCATTTTTAATTATGTAATGTAAGATGGAGAAAAAAAAATTGATAGTAGAGGAATTGTACAGCCCCTGCACCTTATTTCACAGCTCACCTCCTTGCAACCTGCCACTACACCTCAGTACTGTAACAGGTGGCCATCCCCTCCTTGCAACCTCCCACAGTGACAGCCCTCTGGAATGATGTAGTTGCTCCCACTATCTTTGTTCTTCAACATACAATTCATATTTTTTTTATATGATTAAATATAATTTCTTGCGACTCAGGGTTGCCAACATTTAAAAGTAAAATTATCGTACCAGCCAC
Source organism: Tenodera sinensis (assembly GCA_030765045.1). Lineage (NCBI taxonomy): Eukaryota > Metazoa > Arthropoda > Insecta > Mantodea > Mantidae > Tenodera > Tenodera sinensis. The sequence continues at coordinate 91,178,759 of CM060970.1, forward strand.
TCAAAATTATAGATTTGGATTCAAAATTATCGTACATCATAAACCAAGTGCTACAACAACAAAAACATCAGTCTAACACTTATGAAAATGTAATAGTAATGATGTTCATTACATCCACTTACAAGACTGGTGACCTCAACCAGTATTGCAGCTTTAGCACTTATGTTTCTCGCACTATTCATCTGAAAGCATGAGTGTCGGCAGACTTTTTCCAGGGGGGAGGGGGGCACATGTTGGAAGTTTGTAATCAGATAATATTAAATCATTATTTTATTGTCAAAATTTATATTTGTTGCAGATAACCGTATTAATTTTTGTTAAATAAAAATTGTTCTTTACATCAAAATTAAAACAGTTGATTAATAGCCAGTAATTGGCTGCACATTAGTTCACCAAACTCCAAGGAGTGGCCGTGGCCCCTCCCCCCTTGGCGATGCACATGTCTGAAAGTTCATCTTCCTATAAACTGTTGCAGCATTATACAAATTTGTTGAGATAAATCTTAACATCTTCTCAGTGACTTACAGAATTTCAGATCTACCACATTCTTTCATAAGCTGAGACAATAGAATAAGTCCATTCACCGTATCTAGCGCCAATCTGTTTTAACTATGGTTTTTACTAAACCCACTTTAGAAAAAAACTGACAAGAAGCGCTTCTGTGGGGCAACGAAATCACTGATAATGCAAAGGCTGCTAGTTATTTGAAATCAGCATTTCCGCCAAGGTGACACATGTGTTTAACAGCACTCCAGAAACTGTCAGGTTTAGGCATGTTCTTTGTTTCACACGGAATATCACTTATTCCAAAATTTCTCTCCATCGATCACCAATTTTCTGAACAGTGCCTTCTTCATTGAGATTGTCAGACCTGGGCACACTGGCAACGAGAGTATAAATGGTAGAAGTATTAGTAGGGTTGGAAACGGTTCCCTTAAAGGGGCAGAGACAGGGCATGAGAGCAAAAGTGGTGTTGCTATCGCTATTTGTTTCATTTCGCTGGCGTTACAAACCATGTTTTGCCGGTATTGAACTATCATGTATTCAAATTATCGTACACCCCCATAATTATCGTACGGCTTGGCAACCATGTGTACAAGCATTATAATTATCGTACGAATTGGCAACCCTGATGCGACTACACCTTCTGTTTCTGTGTATGCAGTTATAAACTTGATGCAACTGACTTATAAATTCTAAAGCGCTTGAGAACAAGTCTAGAAAGGAAAACTTTAAAACGAGTCATTATTTGTTCACATCAAACTCGCTCAATTAGCTTTGAATGTAGCGGTAATGTGTGAGATGGCGACAGTGTATAAGGAACACAATAATGAAACTTATAATTGTTTTTCCTTTCTTGTTTTGTAACAAAAATCTATAACTCCACAATAATATCAAAATATGCAAAATTACATGGTATGGTGTGAAATATGTTATACCTCAAAGTATGTAAAAATATGTAATTTAAAATTAAGATCCTTTCATTGTAATTCTCGACATTTTAGCTTTTCTTATAACTGGACATACAGAAACAGAACATGCAATTACATTAAATCATATTTAATCATTTATTACAGTTTCACCGGTGATCAGCCGTGTGAGGTTTAAAAATATTGAGCTTTCGGCCATTGTAAACTCTATGGCCTTCGTCAGAATGAAAAATGACCGTTAGCTTTCCGCTCCCCATATATATACAATGTTAGGTGGGAGGGGGTTACGATTTGTGATTGGGCCTGCTGTTTCAGGCTATGTTTGTCACCGGCCACAGTGTTTTCTTGAGGGTCAGTACTTGGTCCAGAATCACTATAGTTGCTGTTGTGGATGTGTTTCATGGCTATTGTCCAGGCAGGGCTTAGCTGAAGTCCGCGGTCCCTGTTGTAATTGTTTGGATGTAGTTTGATTTGGATGGCTTCCTTAATGACCCTGTCCCAGTATTTATCCGTATGATCCAGAACTGATGTCTTCAAAGTTTATTTTGTGGACATACTCTATACAATGCTCGGCCACTGCTGACTTATCTGGTTGTAGGAGCCTGATATTGCGTTGATGTTCTTTACACCCTTCTTCTATTGTGCATCCTGTTTGGCCTACATACACTTTACCACATTCGCAAGGAATCCTGTACACTCCTGGGACCTTGAGCTGGAGTGGTTCTTTTACCGGCCTAAGGTATTCTTGGATCTTCTTTGGAGGCGTGAAGAAAGTCTTGATGTTATACCTAGCGAGTATGCGGGAGATCTTGTTTGAGACGGAACACAACTCAACCACAACACTTCCGTCTCAAACAAGATCAAAGATCAAACAAGCGGTTTGTCCATTTATTTATACCTTGGCCGTGAAAGTTTGGGCCGGCCCTCTCGCTCTCATTGGCCGATGGTCCGCTGATCCTCATGTTCTTATTAATGTTTGCCAAATAGTGTTGAGATGTCTTCCATTATCGCAGTTTATGCTGTTTTGTAGTTTAAATATTTTTATGCTCTGGCCATTCTCTGTGTAAAATGGTCAGGATTATCTAGTAGCTGTATTTGGTTGAAATCTATGTGATGCTACGTGGATATGGCATGTTTAGCTAGTGCTGACCTTTTGCATTGGTTTAATTTTAAACTTCTGACATGTTCCTGCTATCTGATTTTTATTAATCTGCCTGTCTGACCAACAGATCAATAAGAATAAAAGCAGCTTCCCATTCTCATTTCTGTTCTGTTTTACTTTTCTTCTTCTTTTTTTTGAATATACTTATTTAAAGCATTACTTTTGTGAGACGTAACCCCGTGGTACAACACATCCAGGCCAAGGTCTACCGCCTGACCGCTGCATCCCCCATATCTCAAATTGTGCATATAAATGTCAAAAATACTTCACTGTGTTTTCCCAATAGGAGATATAGTTTTGTTTACTTACATAATTAGTGTGAACTATATGGTGAACACTTAATGTAAAATGTGGTGTGCAATGGTTCTAGATCTATTTAATTTTAAGCTACTAAAATTAGTGATTTAAGGAAAGAAAGTAGATTTAACAATGCCTTTAAGACTGTGTTACAGCTGAGCTGCTCGTCAGTGAACAGTGGCACACTCGGCACCTTGCATGAGTAAGCTTGCAACATGCAGCACAGCTCTACTATGGGGTAAGCTGCTGTCAGGATTTGGTGGATACTGGCAGATGCTTGCGGGGAATGATTGGGGTTGGTATGACCTTCGCTCAGTGACGTATTGGCTATTATTCTTTCCCACCACTCCCTCTACAGCCATGCTCCATGCGACGCTGCTGCATACTTGCGTGTACTCCTACTCAAACTCATGGGTTTGGAACAGCTTTAAGAGGAGATATGAACACACAGTCTTAATCTCCCCATTCTCCTTTTTAGACACTTTCATACAGTAAATTCATTGCAATATATTGTCACAACTAGGTTGTAACTAGGTTACATAGCTTTGGTAATCAGATGGTTGAGCAGAAAGACATTGTTTGGCTTGAAACATATTTATTTTCTATTAGTATTGAAACAACAGTAAAGCAGTGTTGGTTTACAATTTAGGGGGTTCTGCCAATTATCGTTTGGACTTACACTCTAGGGTTGAATAGGCTTGCCTGTTAGGACAATGTCAAGTTGCGTTGATGAAGTGGAGAGGACCAGTCAACATAGTTGACCCGTCGGATGGCGACCTACCACACCTAAGCGTCTAGAGCAGAGCACACCAATTCCTGGAAAAGACTCCCCCAAGCGAGCTCTAAGAGCCCGTTTTATATCGGGTGCTGTCCTCTATGGAGGGTCTTGCAATTGTAATGGCGGCTTTTACCATATTTGGTATGCCAACGCATACCAAAGAGGATGTTCTAGAAAATTCTTAAGACACGTGACATCTCATGTTGCATGATGCAACCTGCTTCCACCAGTTACTATGCGGAAGGGTGACATCATAGAAAAGTCCATAGGGACTACCATAGGAAGTGGTGAACCATTTATGTCCGGTCACGTATACATCTTAAGATATGTGTAACAAGTTACAAGAATTTTGAAATGTGATTTATCACAAATTTAGAAGCTTAATAAAATGCTATAACTTAATGTAAAATAGGTACTTCTCAATCACATACGTGACAATATCAAAGTATTTCATTTGAATATTCCACATGGCAACTAACTGTATTAGTGTAATCTGCGAGAATATCAATGTTTTTATTTTAGGTAGGTGCCTGAATCTATGGGAGACACAAAAATTAATGGTGGCTTATCACTAACCACTACCAGCGAAGAACAACTTTGTCATACGTTAAAAGACAAGGCAAAGTTACACACATTAATACAACTAAATGAAAACAATTTATAGGGTAAATTAAGTAAAAATTGAAGCTATTAACAGTGAAGCAACAAGATTCTAAAATAAGAACAAATTAGAAACTAAAAACTTCACTTATCTTAGTATGTTGATATCCTTTTTCTATTTTTCTGACCCAGGGGATATAGCTGGATATAGCTTGAAACCCCTGGGTCAGAAAAATAGAAAAAGGATATCAACATACTAAGATAAGTGAAGTTTTTAGTTTCTAATTTGTTCTTATTTTAGAATTTATAGGGTATTACTGTAGTACTCAAGCAAACGTAAACTTGGCGGGCATACTAACAGGTGATCTGAAAATAATACCATAAAATGGTAGCAAAAATATGCATAGGCCAAGCAAAAAATTCTTTGTGGCAAAGCAGTTGCATTCTCTTGTCATCATCCTTGCTTCTAACTGGGCCTCAATCATCGCTGTCTTCCTCCCATTTAATGATCCTTAGCTGCAGTTTTTCGTTTTGGGCTGCTTCTTTCTTGTAGTGCTGTTCTTGCAGTTTTTCCATTATCAGACTGGAAATTCAGCCTTCTTTGGTGATGTGCTCAATTGAAGCTCAATTGATGTTTCTACATCCAACAGCATGTAATACGTCCTCTGATTGGTAATCAGAGGATATGGTCGGTGAATTTATTTTGATAATTTTCCCGGTCAGGTCGGTGAGACCCGTAAACCAACGACAGGTGTGGTCCTCCAGACATTCTGGGGGTTGTGAGAGAGCAATGTGACCGCCAAAACATAGAAGTATGGTGCTCTCTAAAAAGCGGTTACATTTACTGCTAAAGTCTCTTCAATATGGATCGAGACCACCTTCAAAGTGCCCCATCCATCAGTGAAAAATATTGGAGAGCAAGAGGATTAATGACTTCGTCAGAAATCCAGCATTAGCTAACAACAACATCCAACAGCTAACTTCCAATGGGATATCGAACCATAGTTTATATTTTTAATTTCATAACAAATAAATGTCCTGTTTCGTTCAGCAACTTCCCCCTTAATTTTAGCCCATTTCATCTCAGCAGTGTTATACATACAAGATTAGGAGCTAGCCTAATCAATTGGTGGCCCATTTCAGCAGCTACTTGATCCAGTTCATACTACTTTGCCTTTATATGGAGCAAAACACTAATAATTCAGCTTTCATTTTAGCAGGACCGTAATCAATATTTTTCTGCCCCAATCAGCCCTAAATTTCATACTTTGAAGATGAAAGATTGCGAATTTTATGTAAAGTGAGTGAATGATACTTTGCATTATCCATTATTATTATAATAGGTCCTTCCTCAAGATGATTCAGGAATAAAACCATTCTTTAAAACTAGAGGCATTCATTTTGGAGTAGCAATCTTAGATTTCTCAAATGTGGCATAGAACTAGAAACACATTTGCTCTCAGGAATAAACCCTGTTTGTCCTGAGCCTACACAACAAATCAGTCTTCCACCTTGCCTATTGGACCTTTAAACCTCCCCATTTCTTGAAGAACATTGCCATGTATACCTTTTGGTATGATTTTTGTTCACAAATGTTTTGTTCAAGTAAAAAATTGGACATTCAACCCCTGAAATTCACAAGTTATGCATTATACTTAGAAATTTAACATGTGCTGCAATATCTCTTTCCATTATAAATGTCCGCCCATTATTGGTTTTTCTGTACTTAAAACCCAAAGACTTAATATCGTGTACATAGATGACACAGCACCTTTGTAGATAATTGTCTCCTTCATTTCATATTAAGTTTCTTTGTGGTGGGAAATTCTCCCCTGTTAGAAAAGGAATAAATTTGTTTGCTGCAAAAGGTCTTCATTAAGGTTGTCAAAATGTGTGACAGGCTTCTGCATATGATGTCATTTTCTGGGTGATGAAAAGATTGGGATTTGTCCTTCAGCAACGGAAGACTTGACTCTGCACAAATGCATTATATGTCAACTTGCAATTCCACAAGTTTCCACAGTTAACTCATGTGACCGTGAAAAGTTTATCTTCTCATGCTCTTCATGCTTGCAAAAGTTTTTAAAGAGAGAATGCACAATGTAATTTATATTCCTGTGTTGATGATGCTGCACTTCTCATTCATGTAGTATTGGTTCATTTTTACTATTCCATGTTCACTAACATTTTGACTAAACCAATAAAAGACACTAAATTAAACAGCAATGAAGTAACTACACAATATAATTTAATTATGGGAACTGAAACTGTAATAGCTTGAGACCTTTTTCTTCCTTACTGTTAGCTCCAGTGGTTCTGTTACGTTTTAAGTTGCATGCTGACACAATGAACAAAAGAGTTATGAAGGGGTTTGGACAGAGAACATGAAAGCATCTTAGTAGAGCCCTCTTTTAAAAGACTAATTCAATGCTTACCAATAACTCTGCAGTCAATTAGCATAGGAAATTGGTTTTTCGACTGAAAGCTTCAAAATAAAATGTTCTTCATGATCACATTCTCTGTTTTGTTTTGGCCTTCTCAACAATTTGTTTGAAGTCTTTTCTATTTTGTATGCGAACAGGCACTTTCATATGCTTAATGTCATCAAGCACATCATCTAACGATCTGTTTTTGGGACAGCCCCTTAATCTTGGTTTCATTGGGGTCCATTTATATATTCTTTTAACCATTCTATCATCCGGGGTCCGATTATCTGTCCAAACCATAGAGTTTTTATGTGGTTAATGATATTTTAAGTTTTGATTAATTCATTTAATTTGTTATTATAATGTATTCTCCATGTATTATTTTATTTCACTGCTCCAAATATAGTACATAATAATCCTTTCGAATACCAACTTTGGATGGCCTTGTTTTATTGTTCTGAAGCTTCCACTTGCCTTACACTTGCAGTGTTTTTCCTCAAATATTGGATATTCTTTGGATAAACTGCATAGCCATACAATTTATCTTTTTGTTTCTTAGCAAAGTTGTTTTCACATTTGAAATTGTACAATTGTGACCATGCACAAACGCGGAGGGCTGTAGCGGGTGGCAGGTACCAGGCCTAACAGGAGTGTTGTGAAGTGGAAGCTACTTTGCTACTCTTCCTTATTCTTATTCCAATAATCTGAAATAACTTTTTGAAACTGTGTTCAGAAACACATGCAGGTGAATTATAGTACTCCTTCAATAAGTGTATACAAATCCAGTGTACTGCATTGTTTTTTAATTGTTTATTATATTTGCTGGTGAACACCTGCAATGTCCTGATCTTGTCGCAGTATATCAAATATGTTCTGTTATATATGTGTAGGTTTTACATTAAAATCCCAAAGAAAACTTCTATCCTCTCTTGTGAAGAAAGCTTACAATCTTTACTTCGGATATAAGGTTGGTGATAACAATAGTGTGGACTTTGAATTATTATAATACTTGTTCATGGGGACTGACTGGATAGTGAAGAGATACTAAAAATCAATACCTTTTACTGTTCGAACGGTATGGTGGGAACCTTGTGATCATGTAAATGACTATTTTTGCTTAATGAATGTTACTGGTTTCTCTGAAAAATTGAAGCACAAAATAGAGTACTTGAATCTACTATCCACAATAAGACCTGTTCCCCAAGAAGAATCAATACCTATGCCAAAAACACCACAAGAATAGTGTGCACTCCAATGAAGACTGGAGAAATTTTTTCTGAAGCAGGTCCTAGCACAACAGATGATGCTTTTTCAATACAAAGTGACAGAAAGCCACATTTAATAACTCTGAGCTGAATGACATAATTCGAGATTAAAGGCTGGTTCACAACCACCCATTAATGACAATAACAGGAATAGCATGAATATTTTGGGTCACAACAGCCCGCTAATGCTAACAGGAATAGATAGTGTATACTGTGCGTTGGGATGTCATTTACTTCTTTTGACCAATGAAAAAATTTTAATCTGCTCTCCAATTTGGTCAACATAACAGGTTAACTAATGCCAAATTTTGATAAAGTGAAGATCTAAACGCAAAGCTATTGCATATTGCCATGTGTTCTCCTTCATATGTTCATCCTTATAAATACTTTTTGTAATCATTTTCCTGCACACTCAAAATGAGCACTTCCTCAAATTTTGCTTGCTCTGTTGATGCTTATAAATAAATATAGTTTATAACAGTGAATAAACAAAAAAGAAAACTATATGAATAATATGAATAATTAAAACAATAACAATCCAGAAGTTTTTAATAAAATGATATATGTTATAAATGCAGAAAAGCAATAAACTTAAAAAGTACCAGCCAAACTATATGTTTACACAATTGATGCACAATTTGTGAAAGTGAGAGACACTGCTAAAAATTCTTTCCGGTTTGATTTTCCAAGAATTGAGACTAGTGAGAGCTCTAGTGTTTACATCACAACCATTGTGAAGAATTTCTACCTTGAAGGAGGAAGAAGTCTTGGGGATCTAATATGCCATGTCTGTTAGCAGGAACACCAAGGTTGAATTTTGGCCAAGTCTTCTCTCCCATTCCCAGATGCTGGGAAGATTTGCCATTGGTTATGAACACTCCCATTTGAATACATGAATTTCAAGTCTCTTGTTTTGGTTGTGGTTCTTGTTGTAGGTTGTGAACCAGCCTTTAGATCTTCCTAAAAGAAAGGAACCATTACTTGCATCAAGGCTTCAACTATGGAATTTGCTGGAAAAACGGATCTGGAAGTATCACTGTACGGGAAAAGAAGATTAGAAATTTCTAGTTTATTTTCAATGGAAGGTGATTTGGTTTACTGCAACAATGACCTGATGGGAATAATTAAAATGTACTGTAATCCTGAAGAATTGACTATTGATGTGCCCAAGATTAGTCTGAAGGCTGGTTTATTGCATATTGGAAATCAAAATCCTTTTGTACCTCTTGCTTATGCAGCTGGTATGAAAGAAATAATAAACTATTGCTGGAAAAGATTAACTATAAAGAATGCCAGTGGGTCATTTGTGCTTATCTGAAAGTTACGGCGTTGGTGACTAGTTCACAAGTTCACACCAAATAGTGTTGCTTTCTCTTCAAATGGGATAGTCGAACAACGAACCAGCACTATCTGTGAAACAGTGGCCACTCGCAGAAGAAACAGTTCCCAGTGAGGAAAATGTAATAAGTCCAGCATTAGTTGATCACAAATAAGTTTTCTTACCTCAGCTTCATGTGATTTTGAGACCAAAATGTAGTGTCCAATTCCTAAATAACGAGTGATCCAAAAGACTCAGAACCAGCTGGGCTGTGTTTTGCCTGTACATGTCGTCGGTGCTGTTGACGACAGTCAACTGTTGTTGTCATAGAACAGCACGGATGGAACTATACATCATTTTGAAAACTACTTTTAAAGGCTTTACTTACCAATGTTATTAAGAGATGCCAAAACTGGTCACCGTTGTTGTCCATACATTTTTGGTACCTCTTTAGGAAACTGTCCATCACTCGCCATAGTTCACATTGAGAAATGTTGGCAGTTTCCTGGCACATATTTTGTTTTATTTCTTCCAGGGTGTGGGCTTGCCTTGTGCACTTCATGCTTTAAGTTAACTCAGAGATAGAAATCGCAGATCACCTGGAAATCTTTCTGTAAGTCGCACTCTCAGTTGACTGAGTTAACACATATGAATCTTAAATAAACGCTGTGCAGTAGAAAACAATTGCTAAGCCATAATACACTCTGTGACTAAGCACAGGACAAAATAATAAAGCACACTGGTAATAACTGAATCACGCGTTATCATGTCCGCTCAATACTGCACCTTCAGATTAGAGAAAAACAAGTCAACCGCATGACTTTGTACTGCAGCTGCATTATTGTGCTTCTGTGTGCACCATGGATCAACACCTCACAGTGATTCTGATGTTTTAGGTCTCCCTGTACTTGATTACTATTCTCTTTTGTATCTATTAAAAACTGTATAATGTAGCTATTTCTGCAAAATTTGTTAAATTAACACACTTTATCTGATTATGTATTTATTTACTTATTTATTTGAAACAAGGTTGACTTAAGTTCATTCCAGAGAACATTTTTCCATGTAGCAAGCCATTACTGTCATTTTCTCAGAGTTCTTGTTTATTGGACATATGATCTGGGGAGTTAACCCAGTCAGCTATGTAAATATGGTGGTTTTTTTTTTTTTTTCAGGGTTATGTGAAGAGGCAGGCCCTTTATGCTTGTATGACCTGCATTCCAGTGGGAGATGACGCCCTTCCTGGGGGCATTTGTTTGGCCTGCAGTTATTTTTGCCATGAGGGCCATGAGCTGGTAGAGCTGTATACAAAGAGGTATGTGAATACTATTTCTCTCAATGCAAATGCATTAGTGAAACGTGATTTAAAAATGTGTTGCACTCACATGACTTTCTCTATTCTTGTACTAACTATTCTCATTCTTGTAGGTGCAAGGGGAATACAGTGGGCTTTGAACAGTAGTCAGGTTGCTAGTGAAATTGTTTTCTTTGCATGACCAAGAGATAAAAAAAAATAATGACCTTCCATTTAAGAAAAATTTAAGTATTGCAAAGCTCACACAAATAAAAAGAAATACCTCCGAAATAGTTCATTCCACAAAAAAATTCATTTGGACATAAATTGTTTTAACGAATCTACATTTTTTGTATTTGGTCTATCTTTTACGCTTTACCAGTTTGCAAAAGTCATCAAGAGTAAACAGGATCACATGGGCTAGAGCCAGAAAATTCAAAATATACATTTAATTTCCCATAAAAATATCTTAAACATATGCCATTTTAATCAAAATCTTTAAGGCATTTTTTGAGAAAATCATTTCCCAGGTAAAGGGTAGTTTAGGGTGGAGGAATTTTCTTCAAAATCTTCATGTTGCATTCTTAAAAGATATTAAACTTAAATACCAACTTTGGCTCTTAACCGACTTCTCGTTTATGAGTTACGCTGTTCACAGACACACAGACCTTTTTCTAAAAATGCTTTTTTTTTATTCAGGTGGCCTCAAAACATATATTTATGGTGATATCTCAACATTGAATTTTTGGCTGAAATACAATACTTCCCCTACTTAGTAGAGAAAACAAAAAACTGAAAAATTTTAATTGTTTTTCAATTTTATTATACTTATAACTTGTATGTTACAATTGGTTTTTTAATATAAAAATTTTAAGGACAAAAATGTCCGTTTTGCTGGTCCTGTGCATTGCTCTCTGGAATTTACAAGCCATGTTGTTCATAGAGCTGACAACACTTTACCAGGACTTAGCTGTACATTATGCATATTTAAAACATATACAGTATATTTCAACAGACAAGACAAGGTATAAATTTTCATCCAAGTTTTGTTATACCATTCCCATAAAACAACCCCAAACTAATCTTGGCCAGTGAATGCAATTCATCTAGATCATCAGGTTAATAATACTGTATAGCTTATCTGGAATTATGTCCTATTTGTAATTTTTCAAATGAACACATTTTATTTACTTGTATCTTGCAGCACTGCCTTGAAATTGTTGAAGAAACACAAAAGCACTCAAATAATGACGATTGAATGCTTAAGGAAAAGCCTCCTTCAGTATTCCTACCTTTTTGCCTATGGAAGCAAGTGCCAAAACACGATCTTAGTAAACATAAAATTTGTGAAGTGTAGGTCTAATTATGGAACCAATTAAAAGAAGGAAATATGAAGCAACCTTCAAGTTAAAAGTCATAAACATGCCAAAGAATCAAACAGTTATACTGTAGAAAGGACTTTTGATATAACAGAGAAGATGGTAAGAGATTGAAGAAAGACTGAAGATGCCATTAAAAAAAAAACTCTGTTGCACTCGCATGACTTTCTCTATTCTTGTACTAACCATTCTTACAAAACCTTATCCCTATATCTTCTTCGTGTTGAGATAAACAGTTGTAGAAATTATGTGATTGCTTATTTCCTTGTAGGTACAAGTGGAATAACGGAACACAGTAGGCTTTGATAATAAAATCTTTTAGACCTTTGAGATTCCATTCTCTTTACATAGCTAAGATATAAAAAAATCTGATGTATTGCACTCACATGACTTTCTCTACTCTTGTATTAACCATTCTTACAAATTCTTATTTCATGTTAGTTGAGATAAATATTTATACAAATTATCTTATTGCTTATTTGCTTGTAGGTGCAAGGGGAATATTAGAATACAGTGGGCTTTGAGTGATAGTAAAATATTTTAAAGTTTTCTTTTTGCGCTTAACATATTAAAAAATGAACTATGTTCCATTTCACGAAAGTTTTAAATTTTCCGAAACTGACACACATAACAAGGAATATCTCTGAAATGGTTCACTCTGCAAAAAAAATTTATTTACACATACATAAATTGTATGTTTTAGCAAGATCTAAATCTTTTGTATATTAAGATTTTGTCTATCTCTTACAGTTTAAGAGTTATTCAAAAGTCATCCAGAGTAAACAGGACTACATAGGCTATAAGGCCAAAAATTCAAAATATACATTTCATTTGTCATACAAAGATCTTAAACATATGACGATTTTAATCAAAATCGTTGGAGCCATTTTCAAGAAAATAATTTTCCATGTAAAGGGTAGTTGAGGGTGGAGGAATTTTCTTCAAAATCTTTGTCACATATTTAAAAAATATTAAACTTAAATATCAACTTTGGTTTTTAAAATGCTTTGGCGGGGGGGATTCATGGGGGGCCTGAAAACATATTTCTAGTGAAATATCGACATCCAATTTTTGGGTGGGATACAATACTTCCTTTACTTACTAGACATAGTAGAGAAAGTAAAAATGCCAACAAAAATGTTCCATGAGTTGAGGAATGGCTTGCTGGACAGATTTAGAAAATGATATTGCTGAAGAAATATGATTAGGGCTTATGCATTGAAGTGGGCATGGGCCAATCCAGAAATCAAGGCAAAAATTTAAAGCAACAGTAGATTGGTAAAATCAGTTTATGAACCAAAAAAATCTGGTGATACAACAGAAAATAAAAATTGCACAAAGACTGCCTCAAGATCCTGATTATAAAATTAAGTTTTCACAAGTTTATTATTGGTATGAGAACTTTCCATTATCTTATATTGCAAATATGAGATAATACAGATGAAGTTCGACATAAGCAACAGAATTGTGGAAATAAAAGGCATAAAAACTGTCTGAGTTAGAAGTAAATGCCCTGAAAATACCATGTTTACAATAGTATTAACTTGCATGGAGATGGAGCAATGTTAAAACCCGTGGTATTTTCAAGAGAAAAAGTGGTACAGTAGAATTCTGATACCTTTATTATTAATGTTTTTTAAATTTTATTTTTACTATCTCTACTGGTAAGTAGGGAAACTATTGTATTCCACCCAAAAATTCGATGTCGAGATTTTACCGGAAATATATGTTTTGAGGACCCCTGAATCCAAAAAGAAGCATTTTTAGAAAAAGGTCTGTGTGTGTGTCTGTGGACAGCATAACTCAAAAACGAAAAGTCGGTTAAAAACCAAAGTTGGTATTTAAGTTTTAATGTCTTTCAAGGATGTGACACGAAGATTTTGAAGAAAAAAGCTCCACCCTAAACTACCTTTTACATGGAAGAGTTTTCGAAAATATTGATTTTCTTCAAAATGGCTCTAACGATTTTGATTAAAATGCCATATGTTTGAGATATTTTGATGACAAATGAAGTGTATATCTTGAATTTTCTGGCTATAGCCCCTGTAGTCGTATTTACTCTGGACGACTTTTGCATAACTGGTAAACCGTTAGAGATAGACCAAATCATACTATACAAAAAATGTAGATCTTGCTAAAATACACAATTTATGTCTCAATAAATTTTCTTGTATTTTAAACCATTTCGGAGATATTCCTTGTTATGTGTGTGAGTTTTGGAAAACTTGCTTTCCTGAAATGGAACATCGTTGTTCGTTTTTTTATATGTTAAGTGTGCAAAGAGAACGGAATCTCAAAGCTTTAAAAGATTTGACTATCGCACAAAGCCTACTGTGTTCTAATATTCCCCTTTCACCTACAAGAAAATAACCAATAAGATAATTTGTACAAATGTTTATTTTAACTAACAAGAAGATATAGGAATTAGAGTTTGTAAGAATGGCTAGTACAAAAGTAAAGAAAGTCATGTGAGTGCAACACATCAGATTTTTTATTGTTAAACTTAACTGTAAGGATCAGAAGCTTGCCATTACACAGCACAAACATCTGTTTGAAGGTTTATTGCTTTACCCAGTACAAAGGTATTTTTTAGGCATGACAAATTGCGCAGTGGTTTATGAGTGAGTTCACTATTGTATTTATAAGAGCATAGGGGTGTCAGGTTATACTTCGGTAGTAAGGGGTAGTGATGCGCCTCCTATAGCCTCTCCTACCCAATTCCCATCCTCATCCTGCCCGTGGTGCACCCTGCTTTTAACAGATGAGGCTCTGGGGACCAAATCACAGCGGTATAACTGTTTCATCTAAAATGGAGGAAATGTCATTTACATATGTGCTGGCCATCACAACACGACTTCCCTCAGAGGCACATGATGGGAAGGTCGGTGGATCTAAATACCACCTATTTAGTCCTCCCAGCTAGGTCCGATGGACCCGTTGACCAACGATAGGTGTGGACCCCTTGCAAAATGGGGGTTTAAGTCGGGTGATGTAACTGCCACATTGTAAAACTGGTGCCCGTTAAGAAAACAGTTACATGAAAGCCACATACATGAATACGAGTCCTAAAGATAAACATTCCGGAGTTAAAACTGTCCCCCAATCGGATCTCCGGATGGGGACATCTTTAGGCAAATTTCATCACAACAATTCCAATACTTTAAGAATTCTACAATGGAATGTAGGAGGCATGACCCAGCCTAAAAAACAAGAGCTAATGAAAATATTAAAAGACCAAGATATAGATGTCTTCACAGTACAAGAAGCCAATATATCAGAAGAACAGGAAATATACTTTGAAATGGATCAGTACACTACACATATACTTCCAAAGGCTCGTCAAATAGCAAGTGGTATTCTTACAGGAATTAAAAGAAATATGAAAGCTACTATCCAAATCCAAAAAACAATGGAAGAACAAGATAAATCAGAAATAGTTAAAATTGAAGTATGGAAAAGTAACTACCACTATAGAATTTACAGTATCTACAATCCTCCAGACAATACACTAGATCTAAATTCTATTCCCATAGAACCCAAAAGTATTTTAATAGGTGATTTTAATGCACACTCCCCTAGGTGGGGCTACAGAGATATAAATTCAGCAGGAAGAGTCATAGAACACCTATTAAACTCATCAACAATGGAATTAATATTTAATCCAAATGATCCACCCACTTACCTTCATTATAATGGTTCAGGTACAAATCCTGATCTTCTGATGGTGTCATCTGACATAATTGACAATACAAAAAGAGAAATAATAGAAGACCCAGGTTCAGGCCACAGAATCACCATAAACTCCATAAAGAGGTCTAATAAATAAAAGTAAAAAACCAAAAGTTAAAACTTCTTGGAATTTTAAAAAAGCAGATTGGTCCAGTTTCCAAAATGAGATAGAAAGGAAGTGTAATATACTGTTAGAATCAGAGTTCAAGTCAACAGATGAAATGAATAAAAAAATTTGTGAAATATTATTGACAGCAGCCAAAACACATATCCCCAAAGGAAAGTTAAAGAAATATAGCTACTTTTGGTCTCCATCTTTATCTAAGTTAAAACACGAAAGAAATATAGCAAGAGTCAAAGCCGAAAGAACCAAGTGTCCAGAAGATGTACAAAACTGGAGAAGAAAAGCAGCCATTTTTAAGAAAGAATTAATTACAGCAAAGAGGGCCAGTTTCACAAATTTTGTAGAACATATGGACTATAGGAAAGATGGAAATAAAATATACAAATTCCTTAATAAAACAAAATTATCAAAAAATACAACTGAACCATTAAAACATAATAACAAAAGCTTAACTACAGATAGGGAAATAGCAGAATCCCTTAACAAATTTTATGCTCAGTCACAAAGAATACCCCAAGCGTATAAAAAACAAGATAATCTTATTTTATAAGATAAGGTTATCCAAAAAACTATCAGAGAAACTAATAAGCCAAAAGGTATACAAAATGATATTTTTATTCAGGATTTTAACGAAACAACTGGATTTAGCAATAGAACAATTACAGAACACAAAATCTCCAGGACCTGACAAGATCCACCCAGAGTTTATTAAACACCTTGGCAGGAAAGGAAAAGAAATCCTACTTAAACTGTATAACACATGTTGGAGAATGACTGTACCTTCTGACTGGAAAAAAACCATTATCATCCCAATTTTAAAGAAAAACAAACCTTCAAAAAATATTAATAGTTTCAGACCAATATGTTTGACCAGTGTTATTGCAAAAGTGATGGAAAGAATGGTGGCATCTAGACTTAACTGGTTCCTAGGATATTACAACTTAATTAATAGTTCACAGACTGGCTTCAGACAGAATCATAGTACAAGTGAAAATGTACTCCTACTAAGCCAAGACATCAAGGAAGCTTTCATAGAAAGGAGGATATCTTTTATTGTTTTTTTTATTTATTTATTTATTTATTTTCAACCATAAAAACATATACATGTTGTGGTTGTGTCACTAAAAAACCTACTTACAAAATATAGTACTTACATACATAATATTCACAGGCACAATCTATCTACAAACCCTCATCTAAAACTCAAGCTCAAAATCCTCCAGACTACAAAGGACACCTTGTACCAGATACTGTTTCACTGCTTTCATCCTTAGATCTGCATTTACCTCAACAATGCAAAAACTCATCAGTTGAATAATAACACTTTTCCATCAAAAATTGCTTGATGTTTTTTGAAACGGTGAATGGAATTTATACCTTAGCAGTATTCATTGATTTTAAATCAGCATATGACTCAGTCTGGAGAAACAAATTAATTGAGAAGTTGCAATCAATAGCTGTGAAAAGTAACATGCTTAAATGGATAACTCAGTTTATTTCACAAAGATTTTGTGCCACAAAATATAATACATACATTTCCAAATATAAACAAACACACCGAGGACTTCCACAAGGTGCTGTTTTGAGCACAACACTCTTTAACATATATATAAATGACCTTCCATCAATAATAAAAACTTTACAAACCAAAATTGCTTTATTTGCTGACGCTGTAGTCATTTGGACTTCAGGCTCTCCAAAAAAACCTGAATTAATTAAAGACAAAATAGAAACAGTCCTAAACAAAGTACATGAATGGAGCTCCAAGAATCTCATGACTATCAATGTGGAAAAAACAAATTATGAATTATTTACACTAAAATACAAACCAGTTAATATTAACATAAATTATAATGGTAAACCACTCAAAGCAGTTGATGATGCCAAATACTTAGGCATCACTTTCGAC
Source organism: Tenodera sinensis (assembly GCA_030765045.1). NCBI lineage: Eukaryota > Metazoa > Arthropoda > Insecta > Mantodea > Mantidae > Tenodera > Tenodera sinensis. Next base: position 91,196,470 of record CM060970.1, read on the forward strand.
AGAAAGCTAAGTTGGAAAAAACATATAACAAACATCTCAGAAAAGGTTGAAAAGAAACTGCAAATCCTGAAAAGGTTAGCTGGTGCTAAATGGGGCTGCTCAAGGAGAGTCCTTAACACAACATACAAAATGTATGTTAAACCAAACCTCTTGTACTGTTCTGAAGCTTTAATAACAGCAGCAAATGCTAACATCAATAAACTTGAACAAATACAAAATCAGGCTCTTCGCCTAATCACTGGAGCAGTTAAATCCACACCTGTTGATGCCATGCTTGCCTTAACACGGACCCCATCAATAACAACAAAAATAGAAGAACAAGCATTGCTCCAACACGAGAAAATGTTACGACTGCCAAACTCTAAATGGACAGAAGAGAACCTCCCCCCTTCAATCCTTAAAACTCATAGTAGTTTCCTAGAAAAGGTAACACAGATTAAATCCAAATTGAACATTCCTAACACCAGAGAAAATCTACTTATAAGAGAAAATCCATTGGAATTATTGCAGCCTACCTTCAATTTGGAATTAATAGAGGAAATAAGTAAATCAGACACACCAAAAGAAATACAAAAACTTCTAGCTCTGGAAACAATCAATACTAGGTATCCCATAGAAGAATGGCTGCACATATATACTGATGGATCCTCCAAGGAAAACCTTACTGGAGCTGGAGTTATGTGTTCACATTTTTCCTTTTATCATTCTGTTGGCAGAGACACAACAAATTATTGAGACAGAATATTGACTAATAGAAGATTGTCCATGTAAATATTTTTGTGAGAGTGTGTAAATTTCTAATTCTTTTAATTTGGGTGTATCAGGGACTTATTTCTTTTGATAATACTCAAAATAGACAATGTCTTCTCAATTGTTTGAGTTCGACCAATGAGAACTGTTGCGCGGATGAATACACAAGAATGGCGGTGTTGCGTCATACCCACGCTCGGACTCTTTTATCATTAGCGTCTGTGACTTCAAAGTGTAAGGACGTATAAGTGTTGATGGCGTGTGAATATGTGAATTACACCAAAACTTTTAAACAGCATGGACGCTATCCAATTTTAAAAGTTATTAACTAGCTGTAACTGTGACGTAAAGTGTACATATAACGAATAAATGTGTTTCTAATAAAAGTACGTTGATTTATGCATTCCATTCCACGACCACCTCCCCTGAAGATAAAAGTGGCGTCTGCTCTAACAAACTTTCCACCTTTTAGCAAAAACAGTGCTCCATTTGCCGCTATATGCACGTTAATATGTGTTAACAAACATTTAGAATAAATCCCCGCCACAAATGGCTTGCCCAACGTGGAGCGCGAATTTGGAGTGGAATGCAAAGTTGAGGGTGCGAAGTGCTAACAACAAAAGGACGCTATCTCATCGTGCAGGAGAAAGACGCCATTAGACCATCGTCTGATATCAACAAAACATCGATACACGGAGAATCAACGTGGGAAAAACACCGGAGATCATCTAGCGAAGCCAACTACCCAGGAGACGTAAATAACCGGACGAAGAACCAGCAGAAAAGAAAGTAGGATCGAAATTTTTTGTTTCTTTATTTTATTTCCATTGTGCATGTTTTTGAGAAGTGGAAAAGTAACAGGACTTTCAACATTAAGTGAATTAGATAAAGGAATTAAAATGTCGCGAAAAGAGATAGAAACAGGAGTGGGGGAAGGGGCAGATAGGCCTAGTTATCAGGAAGGATTAGAAGGTGCGGAACAGGCGGAAATAAGCAAAGACCAAAGGTTAATGATGATGATGTTTGAAAGACTAGAACAAAGTTTAGGTCAGAAACTGGAACAAAACAAGGTAGAATTAGGTCAGAAAATGAAACAAAATAACATAAAATTGAAACAGGATATAGAACAAAGTTTAGGTCAGAAACTGGAACAGAATAAAAAAGAAATAGAACAGAAAATGGAGGAAGTGAGAAAAGGCTTAGAACAGAAAATGGAATTAGGTAGACAGAACTTAGAACAGAAAATAGAATTAGGAAGACAGGAGTGTAAAGAAAATATGAAAGTAATGGAAACTAATTTAAAATTAGTTCACAAAAACTTAAATGAAACAAAGGAAGCCTTAGAAGCTAGGATAGAAATTGTAGGAGATAGGATGGGAAAAATAGAATCAGAGATGAAAGAGAATAAAATAGTGTTGGAAGAAGAAATTGCTAGATGTAGGGATGAAATAACAGAATGTAATACAAGTGTAGACTGTAAGATAACAAATGTAAAAGCAGAAATAACTGAGGAATTAAGGAAAGAGATTGAGGTAGTGAAGAAAGACATTATTAATGAAACTGTAGAACAAATTGTAATTCCTAAAATTAAGACAATGAATGATGTGATACTTTCACAACAGGATGCTATAAATGATATGAAACAAAGCCACTTAGAAATAAAGAATGATTTAAAATCAATTTGTGAAGAAATGAAAAAAGGGAAAGAAAATTTGGCTAATGTAAATGATGTTGTGAAGGCATTACAAAAACAAGATGATTTAGATGTAAGTAATGTACAAGATGAGAGTTATTTGAGTAATGTACAAAATGTTGACTCACCATACAGAGAAAGAGGTTCACAACCAAACAATGACACAACACATAACACATGTTACACCAACAGCATATTACACGAAATCACACCACCTACATTTGACGAGGAGAAGGGAGACGATCCAAAACTCTTTGTTAAAGAGATGGAGGAATACTTTAAAGTGAAAAGGATACCAAACGAGCTTAGGATGATGATAGTAAAGAAAAGCTTAAAAAACAAGGCATTAGAATGGCTCAGGTTAACACTAGCTGGTCACGAGTCTTATAGCTCATTCAGAAATTTATTCCTATCAAGGTATTGGGGCCCAGCTAAACAAAACCAAACTAGGGTAGAGCTAGCGACAGGTAGATACGATCCAACCAAAGGATTGTCATTAGTCGACTATTTTATGAAAGTAGCCAACAAAGGAAAGCTATTAGACCCCAACTTGTCGGAGGCAGAACTAGACATTTCCCAGACACAGTGAGAACAGGATTAATTGTTGCGAGGCCAGTAGATTTTGCAGATATGATAGAACTGCTGACAGCCTTCGAAACACAAAATGGTCGGCCTAATGAGCATAGACATAGGAACGGTCACCCAAACTCACCCATCCTAAACCGAAACACGACTACGAACAACCAGAGTGAGGGAGAACATAGAAATACTAGGAGTACCCATGAAAGGGGGAGAGGGGCACACCGTTTCCCACAACCACATAATCATGGCGAGAGGATGGAGAACACAAGACAGCGGTACCATGACACGATACCGAGGGGTGAATCGAGACACCAAACATATACATATGATCGTGGAAGACCAGGAGACTATACCCATCAAGTGAATCACATGCGATTCAGTAGGGAACACTTGAACAACCACAGACCGTCATACGACAGAGGTTCACGCCAAAGGGGCAGAGACCAATGGTACACTAACAACACAAGACAGCAGGAAGTAGAAGAAGATTTGCCAAATAGGGCAGATACTACACAGAATACAGAAACAACCACCACCACCAACACTCAGGGAAATTACAACAACTAAGTTCGTCCCAACTGGCTGGATGACAACAAAATCTCAGCAACTTACAATTGACATCGACACCATGATGGCTACACGAAGAGAGAGATGGAACCACTGGTCATAACAAAACAGCTGGGTGACCACACATATGAGCTACAGAATACAAATGGCAAGTTGGTAGGAAGATACCATAAAAATAAATTGAAGCCATACAAGGAAAGAACCAAATAGCCTTCGTCAACAAATGTGTAAGGCAGGAGTAGTGGAGATGAAAGAAGATAACAATTTTGATGGGTTACATATAGGAAATTACGTTCAGAATAGGATTACAACAGGGAAGAAAATCAACATAGTCATTGGCTATATCGACCACAAAGAGCATTGTCAACAAAGACAGATGAGGACACTGATTGTCATTAAATAAATGAATCATAGCGACGGAAGATAATATGTTTTTGACATAAGGATGTCAGGGACAAAAATAAAAATGAATCAATTATGATGAAAAAGATATAATATTTCGACACAAAGATGTCGAGAGTAAATGGAGAAGAAAAATAATACAATTTACAGAATGATTGTAAGTATAGAAGTTTTCTCTTATAAAAATAAGAGACGAAGAAATGACAATTAGTGAAATGAGGAAAACAATAATCAGAAAAACAATGTCCATGAATTAAGATGAATATAGCCAATGCTAAGCTCGAAGAAATGTTGAACCAAACAACAATGAATAATAACCCAATCAAGAAAATTAGTACCATTAGTAACATCAGAATTTAAGAACCAATTCAATAACCTGCCTATACATAAGCTTATAAGACAAAGAAGGCAAAGAACTGAATAAAATATTGCCATAAACATGATCATAACCATTAGCTCAAAATTTGTATCCTGTTTTTCTCTCCTCATAGCAAAGAATACAAGTCAAAAAAAAAAAAAACCACATGAAACACTTAAATTATATTTGTGTCAATGTCAAATGTACAATAACTGAGTATGTGTTGTATAATAACTGAATATGTATTGTATGATAACTGGATATATTGTACAATAACTGAATATGTTGAGTAATAACTAAATGGTTTATGCCAAAACTGAATGTTTATTGTGTAATAACTGAATATGTATTGCATAATAACAGAACATATATATTATGATAGCAGGATATATTGTGCAATAACTGAATATGTATTGTGTAATAATTGGACATGTTGTGTAGTAATCAAATGTGTTGTGCAATAACTGAATATGTATTGTATGATGACAGAAGGTGTGTTGTATAATAACAACATATATGGTATGATAGCAGGATATATTGTACAAGGACTGAATATGTATTGCATAATAATTGGACATATTGTGTAATAACTAAATGTGTTGTACAATAACTGGATATGTATTGTATAATAACCGAATACATTGTGTAGTAACCGAATATGTGAAACTTATAAAGACATGTTGTATTATGTCAAAACAAAGGACAAAGACAAACAGTGAAGAAGACTGTAAAGAAAAAAAAAATATATATTGTACAAAGTGATTGAATCATAGGAGTAGGGAGAAGTATTGTATTGTGTTTCAAGATTGTAAATAAGGTGACAACTTGAAAAACAAAACAAGGGGCATATGAGACAGAATATTGACTAATAGAAGATTGTCCATGTAAATATTTTTGTGAGAGTGTGTAAATTTCTAATTCTTTTAATTTGGGTGTATCAGGGACTTATTTCTTTTGATAATACTCAAAATAGACAATGTCTTCTCAATTGTTTGAGTTCGACCAATGAGAACTGTTGCGCGGATGAATACACAAGAATGGCGGTGTTGCGTCATACCCACGCTCGGACTCTTTTATCATTAGCGTCTGTGACTTCAAAGTGTAAGGACGTATAAGTGTTGATGGCGTGTGAATATGTGAATTACACCAAAACTTTTAAACAGCATGGACGCTATCCAATTTTAAAAGTTATTAACTAGCTGTAACTGTGACGTAAAGTGTACATATAACGAATAAATGTGTTTCTAATAAAAGTACGTTGATTTATGCATTCCATTCCACGACCACCTCCCCTGAAGATAAAAGTGGCGTCTGCTCTAACAAACTTTCCACCTTTTAGCAAAAACAGTGCTCCATTTGCCGCTATATGCACGTTAATATGTGTTAACAAACATTTAGAATAAATCCCCGCCACATTATGATGGAGAAATAGAGGCTATACACATTGCTCTCCGACAATTATTAAATCTTCCCTTAAATAAATTTAACAAGGCAGTAATTCTTTCGGATTCTAAAGCTGCAATTCAGGGAATATGTTCAAATACTACAAAGAAGTCAACAAAAATTAGAGAATGCTACAAAATGTTAGCACAACTCCAAAAAGTTAATAAGACTGTTCATCTCCAATGGATTCCAGCACACTGTGGAGTCATGGGGAACGAAGCTGCAGACTCACTTGCAAAGAAAGGCACAACAATAAAACAGAAGTCTAAATTCAATTTCTCATATTCCTCAATAAAACGCTTGATCATTAAAAAATTTTCTCATTCATACCTACAAGAAATAGAAACAAATGCCAAAGATAAAAAATGGATTACACTACTTTCCAACCCAGAGACCAAGGAAAAACAGCGGTTGCAGCCTTCTGACTATTGACAAATCACGACTGCTTAGCAAGTCATCTCTTTTGAATAGGCATCTCAGCCTCACCAATATGTGTCCTGTGTAACGATCCAGCAGAAATGAACGAAGACCACTTGAAGACCTGTGAAGCATTAAGATCAGAAGAAACTACAGTTCAAAAGTATTGGAAAGCACGAATGCTAATGGCTTCATTGCCAGATGCAAGGCACTAGAAAACAACATATTTCGGACTTCAGTGTAGCACAAAAATATTGCAGACCGTGCATGATTAAGCACAGTGCTATCTCACATTATCAGCAGTGCCTTGTTTGTTTTGACAGAGAAAACATACGTTACCCCCATCAATTTGCTTAATGTCTCTTGCACAGATTCTGGCAAGGTCATTTGCCATATCTAAAAAATCTGATGTGTTGCAGTCACATGACTTTCTCTACTCTTGTACTAACCATTCTTACAAACTCTTATTCCTATATCTTCTTCGTGTTAGTTAAGATAAACATTTGTACAAATTATCTTATTGCTTATTTCCTTGTAGGTGCAAGGGGAATGTTAGAATACAGTAGGCTTTGTGCGATAGTCAAATGTTTAAGATTCTGTTGTCTTTGTACACTTAACATATAAAAGAAATGAACGATGATCAATTTCACGAAAGTTCTATGTTTTCCGAAACTCACACACATAACAAGGAATATCTCCAAAATGGTTCACCCTACAAGAAAATTTATTGAGACATAAATTGTGTATTTTAGCAAGATCTACATTTGTTGTATAGTATAATTTGGTCTATCTCTTAACGGTTTACCAGTTATGCAAAAGTCGTCCAGAGTAAATACGACTACAGGGGCTATAGCCAGAAAATTCAAGATATACATTTCATTTGTCATCAAAATATTTCAAACATATGACATTTTAATCAAAATCTTTAGAGCCATTTTCAAGAAAATCAAAATTTTCCATGTAAAGGGTAGTTTAGGGTGGGGCTATTTTCTTCAAAATCTTCTTGTCACATCCTTGAAAGACATTAAACTTAAATACCAACTTTGGCTTTTAACCGACTTTTCGTTTTTGAGCTATGCTGTCCACAGACTGACACACAGACACACACACAGACGTTTTTCTAAAAATGCTTTTTTTTTGGATTCAGGGGGTCTCAAAACATATATTCCCGGTGAAATCTCGACATCGAATTTTTGTGTGGAATACAATACTTCCCCTACTTACCAGTAGAGAAAGTAAAAATGCCTCTGTATGTGGTAAGCTAAACTTAGTTACATATTTCTGGTTATGGTGCAGTTTCCAAGATTTCAGACTTAACCGTCCACATTAGGTCGAGCTATCAGGATTCCACTGTATTCCTGAAATAAAATTTCTGCCAGAAATTTTCATACATTTTCATATAAAGGGATGGGTGGACATGAATGGTGTAAAATTGTGGATGGAAAATGTGTGGCAGAGGTGAACAAATGCTTATGAAATCAATACTGTTTGTTGGTGTAGGATATGTCACATAACTGAGAACACTGAAACTTGCTTAGCATGATACAATATTGAGATTGCTATTATAATGGGTGGTTTAACTTGATGCTACAACCTTTAGACATATCTTTGAATAAACCATTCAAAAATCTCATGCGTAAACATTGGAATAACTGGAATGAGTGACAAAAAGTTGTACACCAAAGGTGGAGCTATGTCGGCTGTATCACTCAATGCATTTTGTGATCTCCTGATCAAATCTTGGGAAGAAGTGAAAGTGGAAACCTGATCCAATCCTTTAAAAATTGTGGGATTTCTAATGCTATGGATGGCACTGAGGAGGATTTGTTATGGGATACCCGTGATAAAGTGGAAATCAACTCATTGGGTACAGAATTAAAACTTGGAGAGTGATTTGTTTTATTTTACAGTGGTCTTGATTTATGCAGATTTCAATCTAAGTTTTTGTGTCTGCCGTATAAGATGACCACAGATTTTGGGAGCCATTATTTACAATTCAGCTATTTATCTGTCAAAGTTACCATGTGCTTCTTTTTTAAATTGTGTCTGCAAACAATATCATTGAATTAAAGTTGCATTTGTGTTCAATAAAGTCTGTTGAGTATCTTATGACAAGACAAAGCAATTTTGAATATATGGCAACTGCTAACAGTAAGTACTTGATATTTTTAGAAAACCACAGCTGCATAAATTTGTTTCAGAAACATTTTAAATAATTTTCAGATGCCTAGAAAGTGTGGTGTAACTGCAGATTTAATTATAACTCCTGTAAAATCAAATGCCACTACGTATTTGTAATGTAATGTATTTTCCGTCCCTAAAGATTACACAGGAAACAGGCGTGGATATGTGCATTACAAGAAAATGCTGGATTCCAGCCTATGCATCAGTTGCTTTTGTTGATCAGTATGGCAAAAATATAATTGTGAAAGGAAACTGGAATCAGCCAGATGTACAGTAAAACCTCATTCATCCGGACTAACTGGGATGAAAGGCAATACAGAAAATCGAAAATCCAGGTTATATGGGTAATAAGTAAAGCCCAGATTTCTAAGCAAAATAAAATAGTAACATAAGCAAATAAGCATGAAAAATGATGAAAATAAGCACCAAAAAGAGCAAAAACGAATGCATGCAAATATGATAGTAAATAGTTTTGCAGAACGCTTATCTTATTGAAGCTGTTACAGTACACAAGGAAGGTCATCCTGAAATTTTCCTGTGTAAAACTCCTGTGTCTATCAGTGAAAAATGATTTGTACAGTGAAAATGTTCTTTCCACGTTGCAGGATGTCACAGCTGCGTGAGAAAAGCTTCACAGTTCTTCGGTGAATTGCTCTTCAATGTGTGTTTCTTTGCCAGAAAGTTTTTTAGAAATTTGACACTGTTTTGTAACCAGATTTTTTCTGTAGCACCTGATTGAGTTTATCAAATGCAATTTTTGCAACCTTGTATGTTTCTGATGACAATGTTACTGAAACTTTGTGAATCAGAGAAAGTGAATGTTCCAAGGGCTTATTTCGAGCTTCCAACTGCTTTAAAATTTTAGGTATTTTGGACAAATGATTATGTATCTTTTCTTGCATGCCATTTTTAACTAAATATTCTTGTGCTGTGGCAATACTGACTGCACCATCTGCATTTAGGTAATTCAAAACAGTTTTCACTTCACTGAAATGTTCTGCATAGTATGACACAGTCTCTAACCATGTTCCCCATCGAGTCAGAACTGACTGAGGAGGCAAAGGTAAATTTGGAAGTAGTTCATGGAATTTTTGAGTTCTAATCGGTGACTTTACGAACACTTTCTTCACACTAGAAACAAGAAGATCCACATCTTTATACTGACTTCTAACAGTTTCAGCGACACAACGTAAACCATGAGCAAGGCACGTCAATATAGGGTAAAGAACTTTTAATCCAGCAGAATTGGGATGTATTCTTCACCACTCTGTCCTCTATGTGATCTGCAAGAGGAAATGGATCGAGACCACCTTCAAATATGCCCGGCCACTTCTAGTGCCCCATCCATCAGTGAAAAATATTGGAGAGCAAGAGGATTAATGACTTCATTGTCAGAAATCCAGCATTAGCTAACAACAACTTTTAATCCAGCTCCCACTTTAACAATATATGGGGCAGCATCACTGACAAATAGCAATACATTGTCATACCATATCCCTTCTGGCCACAAGAAAGATAATGAGTCATTGAAAAATCTGACAACAGTTGAATGATTTACTTGTTCTAGTATTTGTATATTCAGAAGAAATGATCTGCTACCTGCTTTCATAGCACCAACTACAGCACTACACCCGATGCATCTATGGTTTCACCATGTTTTCATGCTTCAGTGTATTCCGAATATTACCAATCACTTCTTGAAAACACCGTGGCATATAGTTTTTGCACAATGTAGATTCATCCAGCACCCTTTTAATTGTGTATTTTTCTAAAAATACACGAAGCTGCATATTATTCAATTTATACAATGAAATATCTGAAGCCACTAATGCTAAACATAAGTCTTTGGAAAATGTATCATTAGAACTCGATTGTTCACCAACATTGTCTTTAATCAGTTGCTGATTTAACTTAAATTTATTCTCAAACCTCTCTTTATGCCGCATTGTAATAATGTGCTGCACAATGTCATATATTTTGTCGGAGAAACACGCTTTTCACACACCAAACAAAATAAGACACTACCATTTTTACTGAAAATATTTTTTCCAAACTCATTCACACATTTGCGTAGGAAAGCTGAGAGGTTTTTGTGGGCACCATTCTGTAACTGCAATAGCGAACTGAACTAAAAACCGTAGTGTGAGAAGATGCAGCTCGGATCTTAGGGAATCAGCATCCTTGTTTATGACATCATTGCAATATCTGACTGACGAGTTGACACTATGCAATCATGCACACCTTGCTGGACTAAATGCTGCAGCTTGGAACTTGAGGAATCACCATGCTTGTTCATGACATGTGTTATCTCAGGTGATAAGTGACTGATGACTTCACTCTACTAATCGCAACAAGTAATTTTTCTCCTTGCAGAAGTGTGAAATACACACTTTTAAATGTACAGTTTTGGGTAAAATATGCTGTTTTAATTAAACATCGTAAAATAAGTAAGCAAAAACGTTTTCCTGTGAAATAAGCATGAATAAGCACAAACAAAAATAGTTAAAAGTTCCTCATGTAGGTGTGTCTTATGAAGTATAGCCCTTCTGGTTACCTTTAAAGCTGTAGAAAAAGTTAAGCATTTTGTTCAGAAATCCAGGCTTTAGTAATAAGCAAAACATAATTCTTAAGTCCTTAAATAAGCACACTTGACGTTTGACAATAAAAAACTATCTTGTAAAGAAGTTATGTACAGTACATAGTATGCATTGTTTACAAGACAGAAAAAGATATGTCTTAATTGCATAAAATCACATAATTTCTTAGCAAAGAATTGATCCACAGTCTTCTGTTTTAAACACATGTGGCACTTTGGATGAAGTACGGTCATGAAAACGCTTTAGCATTAATAGTTCAGCTGGAATGGTGTCAGGCTGATGCTCCAAGTACACCATAATATTTGTCGTCTGGTGTGTAGCAGTTCCCATTCAGCAGCTATTTTCTTCAATGTTTCTCCTTTATCAATTCAATTAATAGGTCCATCTTTTTATCCAGTGAAACCACAACCTTCGTTATCTTTGATATTTTAAACTTGTACACTGCATTACACTCCCTAACACTTTGATAAGACACAAAAGCAATCTGGCTGAAATATGCATGATAAACTTAATGAGACGTGCCATTTGAAAATAGTAGGGAAACTGAGGAGATTGAGTGAAGTGTAAGGATCAAGGTTAATGCTTTCTTCCAGTGCTATTTATAGCTGGTGAGACATACCACGTCAGCACCGTGTGGCACACTACTAAATATTTCTTCAACTCAACTGGCAGTATTTTACGGTACTGTACAGAACATATTACCATAATTTATTATTCAATTGATGCAGGACCATACTTTGAATCAAACTAAAAAGCAAGTATCTTCCTTTCATAGAAGTTTGAAAACAGCGTTGTTATAATCAATTTAATTTAAAAGGTGAGTCAATTAATAACACTAAACAACACTTACATTATAATTTTCCAGAACGCGCTTCGGAGGTTAACTTTCCTCCATTATCAACCGGACAATAACTGGGTTTCCATGGTATTTCATAGTGCGGATGGCAATGCTTCTTCTGATGTTGCTTCTGGTAAAGGTTCAAGGAACTTGCTGAAAATATCTTTCTGAGGAATGTCAAAATTAAACACTCTGTTTCTATTTTTAAAATGAAGATTTGTTCTCATGTGGACAGTTCTTGTTTTCCGGTTATGTGTTTAAGTTTCGGCTCTGGCTTTGTCATGATTTTTTGTCCAAAAGTGAAAGGCAACTGCTGATTTTTCTAATTGTTTACTCTTGATGTTCCTAACATGTTCCTTAGATCTAATTTCTAAATTTCTTTTGGTTTTTCCTATGTATACTTCATTACAATCACTGAATTAAGGATTACAATAAGGATCACAAAAGGTTTCCCGTGGATGTTCAAACTCTGGCAGCGATATGTGGATGACATATTTGCAATAGTTCCAAAAAGACACATCAGTGACGCATTAAAGCTTCTGAACATACAGGACAAAAGTATAAATTTCACAGTGGAAGTAGAGAAAGATAATAAATTACCATTTTTAGATCTAAAATTAATAAAAAACAAGGATAGAATAAATTTCGGTATTCACACAAAACCAACGCAGACAGACAACTACTTAAAAGCTAATAGTTACAATCCAAGAAGCCACAAACAAGCAATTTTCAATAGTTTAACTCATAAATTGGTGAACATCCCTCTTTCAGCAGAAGAGTACAAAACAGGGTATTACAAAATAATTGAAATAGCACAAAAAAAAACTGTTTCCCCAAAGAATTAGTAGATAAAAAAGTAAAACAAGCAGAAAAGAAAAAATTATTAAAAGAAACTACAACTCTCACAGCAGCAGAAATAAAAATGAGATTTAAAAAATTCGCATATCATCCATGGGCCTTTGATAAATGTAAAAAAGTGTTCCAAGGAATACAACATTGAGCTAGCAGCAGTAAACCATTACTCCATAAAAAACCTACTACTTTCTAACATCAAAGATGCTATTCCACCTAACGAAAAGTCTGGCATATACCAAATTGAATGCAGTGATTGTAATGAAGTATACATAGGAAAAATCAAAAGAAATTTAGAAATTAGATCCAAGGAACACGTTAGGAACATCAAGAGTAAACAATTAGAAAAATCAGCAATTGCCTTTCACTTTTGGACAAAAAATCATGACATAAAGCCAGAACCGAAGCTTCTCACATAACCAGAAAACAAGAACTGTCCACATGGGAACAAATCTTCATTTTAAAAAATAGAAACCGAGTGTTTAATTTCGACATTCCCCAGAAAGATATTTTCAGCAAGTTCCTTGAACCGTTACCAGAGGAAGCATCGCCATCCGCACCATGAAATACCATGGAAACCCAGTTATTGTCCGGTTGATAATGGAGGAAAGTTAACCTCTGAAGCGCGTTCCAGAAAATTATAATGTAAGTGTTGTTTCGTGTTATTAATTGACTCACCTTTTAAATTAAATTAAAAAGCAAGTATTTGGCATAGTTATAGTTACATTCTTGCTATCATAGTTAAATTTATTACCTAATGTGAACATTAAATTAATATATACAGGTGTTTCAGAAATACTTTTACAAAAAACTTCAGGGACATGTTCCTTACACTGAAACAAGAAAAAAAGTTCATATAAACATACGTACCAAAATCCTTGGTTTTCACGTTATTTCTGTCACAATGAAAGTGTGAGTTCAACGGCCTTCTGGTTCCAATTTTCACAACGTACACGTAATCCCCATGCTGTACATCAGGCTAGACATCAGCAACAGTTTAGTCTGAATGTGTGGGCTGGCATTGTAGGTGACTGTCTGGTAGGTCCAGACATTTTACCAGCACGTTTTACTGGTGCTGTCTACACGGACTTTATCCAGCACACTCTTCCTGACCTACTTCACAAAGATGTGCCCCTGCAAATACGACAAAACATGTGATTTATGCATGATGGGGCTCCGGCACATTTTAGTCGCATTGTTAGAGTTGCACTGACTGGTATCTATCTTTCGTCCGATATGACACAATGTTGGAGGACGTTAATTAAAAAAAAAAAAAAACTGGTATCTATCATGACCAATGGATAGGCAGAGGAGGACCAGTTCCATGGCCTGCATTTCTCCCAACCTCAATCCTGTGAATTTTTGCCTCTGTGGGCATCTTAAATCATTGGTTTATGGAGCAGCCATCCTGGATACAGAAACGCTTCATTGACGTGTCATGGAAGCCTGCGAAACCATTCGCCAACATCCTGGAGTTTTTGAAAGGGTGCAACATTCCATGATTCGATGAGTACAGGCATGCATAGAAGCAAGAGGAGGACATTTTGAGCATTTAATATGAGTTTTTTGTGTTATAAGTGTACCACTGTGTTGAATACCTAACGAGAAAACCAAGGATTTTGGCACATGTTTATATGAATTTTTTTCCTTGTTTCAGTGTAAGGGACATGTCCCTGAAGTTTGTAAAAGTATTTCTGAAACACACTGTATATACATATACAAATTTGATCTGGATAAACAAGGGCCAGATTAACATGGTCTTACTATACTGTTACATTGTTGGCACTAAGATTCCCTCCCAAAATTCAAGTTCAATTTTTTTTTTTTCATTTCAGAAATTTCCGCTGTGACTGTGGTAATAGCAGATTCAAGAATAACAAATGTAATTTGGAACCTGTAAGTATATCCAGTATAATTTATATGACATAGTTCTTTAAAAAGATAGAAAAGCAAGTATGTTTTATTAACCAAATGCAGTATGTCTGGGAAGTAGATCATTACCTTGTTCACAAATTGGTTTATAGCAAGCGAAATTCCTGGAGCATCTCATCAGGTTTCTGCACCTCAAAACAATTAGCACTCCCAGCTTTTCTTAGACTCCACTGCCTGCCCCTTTAGAATGTCTATTAATTGCATGGCTTACTCTTATGATAACTTATTGTGCCATAATAGAATTGTTTGCAGTAGTCTTAATTCAGCAGCTTGATGCAATCTGTTACTTATTTTTTTCTGTTCCTCTTGCATATATCTTTATATTCTGAAGTCTGACTAACCATTTATTTGAGCACATTCACTTCCAAGATATTACTGCCTTATTAGTGTTGACACATCCAGAACTTATGGGAACATGTTTTGGAGACTGTTGTCTCCATCAGCCTTGATTCACTACTGCACTTCCTCGTGGAACTTGATGGATTTTGCCTGGACATACTGCACAATCAGATGCTTTTTATGCAGAACATCAAAGTTCAATAAATTGTGTTTCTTTTTGCGTATGAATAATTTATTAAACTTAAATGTTCCATATAACAAGGATCTCATTGTTCAGTACGTCCAACCAAAATACTGTTTACAAGTCACAGGAGGAAGCAGAGCATGAGTTCAAGCTGATGATAGGGACAATATTGTCCGAAACATGTTCCATTAAGTTGTGGTGTAGAAAGTGAAGTTACAGCAGTAAAACATCCCTTTTCTTTTGCAGACAAATGCTTAACTTTACACTTCTTGCCTATTATAGAGATAACACAGTTCTGTAGTGTCTTGGAAGTTTTGTGCAAGGCTAGTGTGAGTCAGCCCATGTATAACTGCTAGAGTTGCCAGGTTTTGTTTACGAAAAAGATGTTCTTTTTTGCTGACACAACTAAATGCCAAAATTATTTGCATGAATATGTAAAGTTTACAACCACTTGTAATTCAGATTCAATCAGTTCATTAGTGCATCTGTTTCTCACCAGTGAAAATGCATTTATTTCTCAAATTAAATGTCCAAAATTAAAGTCAAAATATAAAACTAACCCAGTTTGATAAAATGTGTTAGTAAACGTTTAATAACTTTACTACCCACTACAACACTTCTATTCTAAGTAAATACTTATTACCTTAAGCTTGCATATATTAGAAATGTAGTTTTGTTCTACTTAAGGGTTTGCTTGGTTCTACCATCTACATGTCCACCTTCCAGTTATATCAAACAAATACAAGCATGAGAACATAACAGTGAACCATGATGCTGCATAAGCATTCTCAAGGTACAGAATAGCCAACTGTATTTTGTTGTTGCTACCAACATTCTCGAAATAAGCATATGGTTACATAGCAGTGCAATCTATCAGAACATTGCTAATTACATTTTGCAGTCAAAAATTGATTTCCCTCCCTGAAAAGTAGAAAAACTGAAGAAACCGTCTTACGGAAGGGAAAAAATGTACAACTTACAGGAAAAATATAAGACCTGGCAACCCTAATAACTGCATCATGCACTCGGGTTCATATTGCCTTACAGGTTAATTCTTTTACCTAGCTAGCTGAAAAGTACATACCATATTTCGTTGCATAAGCATCACTATCGCATTGCTTAAAAGAAACAATTAGGATTGAGCATTTCACTGTATAATTGCATAATTAATATTCCAGATGCTCACTATCGATAAATATTAAACAATAACGTGCAGCCCCTGCAACCTGTTAGGTTCATAGGGGAGAGTACAGAGTATGCAGCGCAATATAATATATTCCTCTTTGTTGATGCCATCATTGTGCCGATTGCCAAGATCGTGTGTGGCTCATCAATGAACCTGATTGGTTTAAGCGTCTTATACATGGGAATTAGCAGATGTGATTAAACAATAAGGGATGTGAACCCTTTGATTAGCATGTGCTAAGTCAATAATCTAATTCTTCAATTGTGTATGGCTGTTTGTTTCTATAGTTATTCTAATGAGTGGTTTGTGAAACACCAGTATGGGGAAATACAAAAGTTTGCAGAAGTGGAACTTATGGACTTGTTCAGTAGGCCAGTAATGTTGACTATAGTTAAAAATGTACATGCAATTCATCAGTATCACAAATACTTTACTAAATAATAGATTAGTCTTGCTCAATAAATCCAAAGTTGCTTTTTTATACTGGAGTAGGTGTTTTCACTGCGGTGTCAATATAACTTGTTTTCCCTCCTCCCCCTCTCTTTCTTTACAGCTATGAACAGTCTAAGGTCTCTATAGTCTCAATAGTCAGATTTGCTTTACTCCCATTACTGTACACTAGTCACTGAAAGTTATTATGCCCATCAAATCTCCTGCATACAGCAGTAGCCAATAGGAGCATGCTACTACATAGCCATATTGTGTGCTTGTGCGTGAAAGAGATAGACATAGTAGCATGCAGCATAAGAATAGTGTTTTGCTGTGTGTCTTACAGAGTTATTAAGTGGAACTTTAGATCAAAACTTATGTAAAATTTGGCTAATCAGTGAAACTATATAAATTGCAATAGAAATGGATTGATTTATTCCATATGCTGCAGCAGTTAACTCTTGGCACTTAGTAAAATCAAGTTTGCACCTTTCATCATTTGAGTTCCTTTTAAAAAATTTATAAACCCTTAAACAGCTCGTGCTTGACTATGTAAAACACTGTATTCTTTTCCCCTCTTCTATCACTAACACAATCACTTGCTTTGCTTAGCAACATGTTACAAGCTTTTACAAATTTATAGAACTGCATATTATTTACCTGTTCTATCCCCTTATCAGAGTAATTAAGAGTGTATTAGGGGAAAGGGGGTAGCATAAAGGTACACTTCTTCACAAAGTTTATTCACACCTCTGTTTCAAGGTCTGCTTCAGTTCTGACAAAATACACATATAGTTTTATACAAATACTGAACAGCTGAAGCTAAAATTACGTTGGTTTTTCCAAACATGTTTGCACAACCATTCTGTTTATATCTTACATAAGTTTTAACCCTTCCCGGGCGAAATGCGCATATATTCACAACGCATGGTTACGCGTCAGCTTTGCACAAATTCTTTTTATACGTTCACGTAAACTATCGTAGCTGGCCTTTACTTCACATAAATGGTCAACAGATGTCATTAGATGAATTTAAGCGCGCGTCTGTGCTTAGGTTTGTGTTTTGTTAGTCGCTACAGAATAATATGTCCTGAGCGGGTAATTTTCCGTGTTGTGTTTCATTATTTTGCTCGTTTTGGTTTGATTTGGAGCATGGCGCATAAGAGACTGTATGGGGAGGATGAAATAAGGGCTTGTATAGAATCTGTGCTCAATGAAACAGATGAAAGTGACTAGTGCATGGGAAAGTGATGAAAACGAAAGTCCTGCAAGTGCGTGCAACAGTGACCTATGTAGCAGCAGGTGTTAGGAAAGAAACAATATATTTTTGTGAAACATGTGATCTGAAACCCTATTTACATCCCGATAAGTGCTTTGGAGCATACCATACACAAAAAGACTTCAGTGTCACCCAATAAGATGTCTAGGAACTGATGATGCACTCTGCCCTGTAGATATGGCAAAGTTTCAGTTGTTTTGGTACATATGCCACTTTTCATTTAAATAAGTGTAGCCTCAAAAGAAAATACCTGTAATAAAAAGCAATGTTATGACTTAATGAACATTTATGTGCTTGGTTATACATTTTCAACAATTTAGTACACAAAATAGTATCATATGTGCCTTATTTTGAATAATATTAATGTTTTAAAATACTTGAGAAAACTAGGAAAATAATTACGCCCAGGAAGGGTTAAGCTTGTAATATTTATTGTTAACCTTAGGATCACTGTAACAAAAAAGAAACATGCGATATGGGGTTCATTTTGTACCCCACTTTGCTAAAGCAAGTAGCTCTATGTTTAAAACATTGTTCCATGTTTCTTTTCTACCACTGAACACATTTTTGCCTTCTTCATTAGTATATTTACAAATCAAGTCTAACATTTCATCCAACAAGTCTAGGTTCACCACTGACCAATGCGGCGCCTGTGATGTACTTTTCTGGCACCCTTCATAAGCAAATTTTTACTCTGACAATTTCCATTTCATTGTTATTTAAATTCCATTGTTGCCTGATTATAATCTATTGTTGTTAGTACAAACCAATAACGGTTGAGAATTAAATTATACATCTGTTTTAATTAAGAAACACATTTTACTGGACGGTGTACCTAATGCACCCGCACTATTTTTGCCTTATTCATTTGTAGAAAATTAATATAACCTATATCAATCATTTGTTTGACATACGTTTGAGGCATAGCAAAAGTTTACAGCACATTTGAATTCGATATGTGGAGATAATTGTAAAAAAGTTACACTGGGGTACAAAATTGACCCCAGTAGTAGTAATCAGAGGTTTAATCTAGTAATTACTAAGTGAAACAAAGCTAGTGGTAACTAGGCAACACTGCAGGGCTGTGATTCGCTACGGCCTTGGAGCCTCTGAAGGTCATATACAGGAGATTTAATGCGAACATAAACATGGCCAGTCTTAAATAATTTATTCTATGCATAATGGTTGTATTGTGTATTTTTACTTTATGGAAGCATAAAAAGTGTGATGATAATGCAGTGAAATATGGTATTATAATCTTTGCAAAACTTAAAGGCATATGGAGGTGGGGCGTACTGCAGACTCCAGCGAATCCTATGCTTGCCCCTCCTACCAGCGCTGCCGAATGTGGTACACGCATCTCACACACTTATGTACAGAACCTCTGCCGGTACACGCACTACGCTTGGCAACAGCGCTCTGCTTGAGCATTGGCCAGCGTTCACATGCCTTTAACTTTTGCGAGCAGTATAGTAGTTATAAGGTACTAAGAAAAATACCTTGTGAGAGACATTCAGGTAGTAGTAGTAAACTCATGGAAAATTAAACCCACTTAAAATTTACTTTTTTCAATGTATAAACTGTAGGAGTGAGCATAGCAAGTAGTCTGAGGTTATCCAGAGTAAAATATTGTTTAAAAAAAGAAAAGAAAATTGCCATGTAATACACAGCAAAGTAATTAAAGTCATGCTTCATCTCATATATAAAACTGAACATTTAGAAGTGAAGATTCTTGCACCCAATAGATGCAAATTGTAACAATTTATCAAAGCTTTGTGAACTACTGGAAAGAATTGTATTTGAAGGAAGGGTATCAATGCTTGAAGGCTTAAATCATTATCTTTAATATCCTACACAGAAGAAAGGAAAGGGGTTTTTAATTTTCTTTGCATATAAAAAGGGACAACATATTTAACATTCTGTTGTGTTATGCTTGCGCTCTCACTGATCATAGAAGTTAGAGACAGTAGGGGGGGGTGCATCTGTACTACTGTGTTGCAGTTAAACTACACATAAGATAATTTCATATATTATGAAATTGTGCTGTCTATACTTATTTGAAAATTAATTGCTTTCTGTTGAGACAGAATATTAGAGGACCCCAAAAGAAAAACGTTCATGTAAATGTTTGTTAAAAGTGTAATTCGTTTTTTGGTGTTGGTATGAGATAGTTGAATGACGAAAGCATGCTGATAGGGTTCATTGTGACGAACAACTAAGTTTGCACAAAGACGTCGTAAATCTTTCCATATTTGATTTTAATATATGTGTATAAATATTAGAATTGTTTGTGTTCCATAATAAAAATAGGAGACGATAATTGGGATCACTTCCCTAACGAGAAAGAACTATTTGCGCGGATGAATACCGCGGAGGAAGATGAAAAAGGCGGTGTGTCACGTAAAAAGGACGCCAAGAAATAGTTCAATAGCGTGGGTATCTCCGAGGTAGATGGACGTATTTTTATGTGTACGCGTCATGAAATAGTAAAAGTGAATTTACTAAGTGTTTAGAGACCTTTAATTAAATTTTGGTGACGTTACGGAAGTTGATCCGCTAACATAAGACTTTCTACTGTGATGTGATTTAAAAATTGTGAACAAGAAGGTGCAAATAAAATGTGTGACTAAAGTTAAACCCAAGTGTATGTTCATTCCAACCGTTACCACGACCTTGTAGATAGAAAACGAGTCTCATAGCTCAGCCCATTTCATTAAAAACAGCACCACTGTTATAACCACAAAAAAGCAAGTAATAACCGTGAAATAGGAATTTTGAGTCGATTAATAGCACTAAACAACACTCACTTTTAAAATTTCCCGGTACATGTTTTGGAGGCTAGCTTTCCTCCATTATCAACCAGACATCAACTGAACTGTAGAGTCTGGTTCCCAGGGCTTTTATCTCCTGTAGACTGCTCTGGTGGTGGTTTTAAGAACTTTTATAACGGATCGCCTTGTGGTATAACAAAATTGAAAACTGTGTTTTTATTTTTCCAGATGAAGATCTGTTCCCACGTTTACAATTCTTGATTTCGTGATGTGCTTTTTTAATTTTGTATCCGGATTAATGTCATGATTTTCTTTCCAAACATGGGTGGCAACTGCTGATTTTCTAAATGTTTGTTTTATACATCTGAAATGTTCTTTTGTTCTCATTTCCAAATTCTTCTTAGTTTTTCCTATATACACCTGGTGGCAGTTATTGCATTCTAATTGGTAGATTCCAGATTTTATTATTTGCTGCAATTCTGTCTTTAGTGTTTGAGCCAAGTAAATTTTTAACTTTATATCTGTTGATTGGAGCCAATTGTATATCGTATTCCTTAAAAAAACTTTAGGAAAAGCTAAGAGGAATATGGAAACAAGAACAAAAGAGTTGCCACCCATTTTTGGAAAGAAAATCACGACATTAATCTGGATACAAAATTAAAAACACACATCACAAAATCAAGAATTGTCAACGTGGGAACAGATCTTCAGCTGGAAAAACAAAGACCGAGTTTTCAATTTTGATATACCACAAGGCGATCCGTTATACAAGTTCTTAAAACCACCACCAGTGCAGTCTACAGGAGATACCATCCCTGGGAACCAGCTTCTACAGTTCAGTCAATGTCCGGTTGATAATGCAGGAAAGTTAGCCTCCGAAACATGTACCAGGAAATTTTAAAAGTGAGTGTTGTTTAGTGTTATTAATCGACTCAAAATTCCTATTTTAATGTAATCCAACAACACTATCAACTTCTTTTTTTTTTTTTTTTTTTTTTTTTTTTTTTTTCCCTTCCTTTCTTTATTTTAATGATGTCACAAACTTAAAAGTTCCATTAAGTAAAACCAGAATAGCACTTTGGAGTACTTTTCTCTTGCTATTCAGCACAATACATAGAGAAATGTGGATGTTTTCAGAACAAGGATGACATGAACGAATTAAACAATTACAACCAGAACTTCAAAGGTGTGTACTGTACATGTAGCCGGCCATATCCTGACCCAGAAGATGATACTGAGGATGAAATGATTCAATGCATAGTATGTGAAGATTGGTACCATGGAAGGGTAAGTCTTATTTTTAAAGGAATAAAAGTCTGATATATATTCACATGACCTCCTCTATTCACTTTTCTACAGACTGCTCTTACAAGAGGAAATTATTCTGTTTCGTGTTAATCCAGATAAACTTTCAATTCTTATTTATATATTTTGTTGGTAAACTGATAAGTTTTAAAGATCATGTTTCTATGTGATGTCTTGGAGATTTCATGCTCCTTGCAGAAAAAATTAATAGTAACTTCCCAGTTGAGAGAAATATATGAAAATCCAAACCACTAAAGGCTGTTTCACAACCAACAACGGGAACCATAACCGTAACAAGAAACTTGAAATACATATATTCAAATGGGAGTGTTCACAACCAATTACAAACCTTCCCGGCATCCGGTAACAGAAACATGATGGCCAAGATTCAACTTTTGTGTTCCTTTTAAACAGGCTCAGCATATTAGATCCATTAAGTACGAGTAGATATTAAAGACTACTACTTTCTTCAAGGTGGCCATGACATAAACGCTAGAGCTCTTACTAGTTACAATTCTGGGAAAATCAAACCAGCATCTCTCATTCTCACAAATTGGTTAGCATCGGCTTTCTGTTTTCTTGGAATCAGAAATATGCAGTAGCTTTGTAGATCTTCACTTCATTGAAATTTGCTATTGGTGAACCTGTTTTTATGTTGGCTGAATTAGAAAGCAAGTTAAAATTTTTTATTGGTCAAAAGAATTAAATGACATCCCAATACACAATATCCACTATCTGTTTCCATTGCTATTAGTGGGCTGTTTTGAACCAAATATTACTTTTAGTGTTAATGGGTGGTTGTGAATCAGCCTTTACTCCCAAAAGAAGAAAGGGAAAGAAAAAGATGTATAATGTAAATTATGTGCTTCAACAAGATATACTTTCCATATATCAAGCCAATCAGTGATAATTGATTGTTGTAACACATTGTTCTGCTGTGTAGGTAAAGTTTGTAAGGTAGAATAAGAAATGGAAAAATTCAGTGCCATAGCTTGGATTTGAACCACAAATCTTCCATTCAAATCGCAGCTGTGCCATTGAATTTTTATTTTTGATTCTATCTTTCAGGATAGAAAAGTTAAACAGATATTAGAAGTAGAGATACAAGGAGGGAGAGAGAAAGGTTGACCCCGGATAATATGGGAAGATAGCAAAAGATTGGAGACGTAGGAATAAGACAGTAGGGGAAATTAGGAGAATGGTGAAGAGTAGAAAGGAATGGAGGAGAGGGATTATCAGGGCCACCACTATGCTGTAAAGGCAGAAGGGAAAGAGGAAGAAGATTTTAACTTCCAAAGTTAGCCTACACACGGTTTGTGTATGTTGAACAATCCATCCATCATTGATTGGCCTTATATATGAAAATTGTTGTATAAAAACCTTAAAGCCTGGTACTTAAAGTACTTGTGATTGTAAATCGCCATTGGGGTAAGTGTGTCCAATACGAGATTATGGTCTACCAGGAAAATGTGAGTCAGTTGAATTTAAGGGTCTGCCAGCATGTTGCTATGATAGTTCAGTGGTTAAGTGCACCGAACTAGAACAGTAGATTCATAGTTAAAATTCTGGTATGTTATTGAATTTTTAATATCTGATTCTACCTTTCAAAGATTTACCTTATTTGTGTGAACTGTATCCATTGGGAGAATGAAGTAGATGTAAGCATATCACCGCTTGTGTCACTGTGCAACCACCTGCAATTCAAATGACAATATTCATGTTGATAAAACACAGAATTTTGATGTGATGTATAATATGCAGTTTTTACTACAATACACATTTATTTGAATGTATCTTATGTATCATGTAGTACCAGATATGGAAATTTATTTCTACCTACATGATCACTTTCTGTTAATCTGAGCTGGACATCAGTTTGATACCCTCCAGATTGGACATCTCTGTGTCGCTTGATTCATCACCCAGATTTGTCATATATTTTTCCACTACCACCTATAATACCCTCACCAAATTTTTTGTTCTTCTCTAATCATCTATTGAAGACAGTCACTCCACTTTTCATATGTTACAATGCAGAATGCTGCAACAAACAGTACATACATGTCTTGGAGTTTGAAGGTCATGTTATTTCTGGTGACATAACCCTTACTGTGACTATTGGGTTTTAAGTAGCAGAGATAGGGTGCCAGTTGGAATGCAAGAAGACCCACAAGCCTAGCCATTTCTACAATTATGTATTTTTCAGGCTCTTCAGCATCAGGCTTGACCAATGTCAGCACTTTGGCATCACTGCACCCCCATCGATTCATTTTTTGTCCAAGAATGGTTTGGTATAACCTGACCAAGGCCAGTGCAGCCCTGCATGGGAAGCAGCAAGCAGGTGAACTAGTGCAGTGACGACACAAATACGTCACGAAATGCTGTACAGTCTGATTTACTAACGTGCAGCGTAGTGTTCACAGTGATTATGCTAGTGATGGAACGTAAAGGAAATAAAATTCTTCACGAGCAAGTTCGGCGTGTTATTTATAATGTTAAGTTTTGTGAGGAAGAGAAGAAAGAAGGTTAAAAAATACCTGTTACAAATGCTACTGAAAGTGCTATCGCTTCTACTGGCTGCAGTAAGACAACGATATGCAAGATTAAGAAAGAGGGCCGACTTGAAGAAAGTGGGGCAAGCAAAATAAAATCACCTCGTAAGACTGGTAAACCTCCTGTAAATAAAATCATTTTGAACGAAATGGACAAGTGCATCATTAGAAGAAAGTATCAGGATTATTACGAGGTTAAAACAGAAATTCTTACGCTACGAAAATTATTCAACTTTTGCAAAAAAGAGATTAATTTCACAGGGGTTAAAGATACACTTAGAAAAATAGTGAAATCTGTGGGATTTCGATTTAAAAAGTGTAAAAATAAAAGGAGTGTACTGAGGGAAGGTCCTGATATAGTGGGTCAAAGGGCATCATTTCTTGAACACTTAGAAGAAATGAACGCAGAGAAAATAAGCCAGTGATACACATGGATGAAACCTGGATTCACACGCACTACACGGCATCCAAGTGTTGGCAGAGTGACGATGTTTCAGGTTGTATGCAAATGACAGTGCTGGACAGCGTCTTATTATCATGCATGCTGGCTTGGCTGGCAAATGGATTTATTCCAGGTGCTTGCCTCTTTTACGATTCTAACTGCAAGATATCAGATTGCCATAATGAAATGAACTCCGAAAACTACTCCAAGTGGGTGCAAAACCAACAGATTCCTGAATTACCGCAAAACAACATTGTTGTAATTGACAATGCTCCTTATCACAATAAAGAAAACAATAACATGCCCTCCAGCAACAGTTTAAAGTCAGAAGTACAAGAATGGTTGCGGAACAACAATATACCATTTGACCTGGAAATACCTAACATGTTACCGACTTCACAAAATCCTTGCACATGACCTCCAACATTTGTCTGGGGCACAGTATCTTATTGCGGAGGATTTAACCTCACAGTATGGACTTCTCTTTACACACACTGTAGCTGATATACCAGTAAACTCAGATGTTTATTTCATGACTTCACTTATGAGGGTTGTCCGTAAAATAAAGTTCCCAAGGATCTGCAATCACTAGGAATGCTGTACAGGAGATCCGACAACACTGGCGTGTAGCTTGGTTCTGATCCTCCCAGTACCCTGCTGTCTGTGACGCTCAGTCTTGGCTTGGCAGCTGTTAGAAATGGAGCTTCCACTCACTTCTCCCGGCAGGTGCAAATTACGCTTTATGATGCATTTTTTGTGCAAAAAAGATTGCACCAGTGGACATTCATTCCCAACTGTGTGAAGTGTACGGAGAGCAGTGTATGAGCGTACAACACGTGTGCAAATGGTGCAGAGAATTCACCAGACGGACGTACAGACGTCCAGGACGACCAGTGTTCTGGATGGCCATTGATTTCTGACAAAACTATTGTGAAAGTGGAAGAAGTAATGCTGAAAATCGAAGAGTGGAAATGACCCCTGATGTCAGCAAGACCCACATTCACAAAATTTTGACCAATCATTTAGGGTATACCAAGGTGGGTGGTGGCATGCTCACGAAGGGAATGCATGTCCATCAGACAATGCTCGTCCGCACATTGCCCTTGTGACAACCAATCTCATCAACAAATTTGGATGCAATACTATCAGCCACCCTCCTTATATCCCACACCTAACCCCCAGTGACTACCATCTCTTCCCTGACTTGAAGAAACACCTGCATGGGATGCATTTCAGAACTGGAGAGGAACTGAAAGAAACTGTTTTAAGCTATCTTCTCCGCATGGTGGGAGAGTTCTATGATGCAGGCATACAAAAGATGGTACACCACATGCAAAAATGTATTGATCAGCATGGCGATTATGCCGAAAAATAGGAAATGTCTAAGCTTTCCAAAAATGTGTTACTCAATGTCAATAAATATGTTTTTCATTGTGGAAAAAAAATTGGGAACCTTATTTTGCGGACAACCCTCGTATATGAGTTATGTATTCTTTTCACAAAACTTATGAAATGTATTCAGTATTATTGTCGTTTTGCTACTTCGTTGTAGTTTTGCCTTGCTTATGCTTCGTAACATAAATTTGTACAACTGTTATAAGTTTCAAATTGTTTTTGCACCTTTCCACTGTAGCAAACCAGTTGCGCGTGCCATATATTGGTTAGATTTTTTTTTTGTGTTAGAAATTCAATAAACTAATAAGCTGCATATTTTTATAGTTTATTCATAGTTGGTGCTCAATATTTTGTGCTTTAGCTAAAATAGTAAGCTTTCATAGCCCAGTTGTGGTATTTTCCAAGGAACTATTTAAAAAACAGAAGGATTACACAATCATGAAGACAACGTGCTGCGGTCAAGAGTCACATGGTTTTGGTTACATCTACTACATTTTCTCGCTGAACAAGGAGAATACTTAGATTTTGTCTCTTATGGTTAACCAATAATACAAAGATCATTCAGAATAAAGAGGATCTCTCAGGCTATCCACAGAAAATTCATTTGTCAAGCAAATATCTTAAACATGTGATATTTTAATCAAAATTGTTAGCCATATTTGAGAAAATCAAAAATAATGAACATTTATTTATGCCAACAAACTTACTACTGATGTTTTTAAACACACATGTATGTGTGGACAATGTTTGAGAGGTAGAATTGCAACCGCGCATGAAGCAGGTGCTCTGTGGTTCAATCCTGACTGTGAGTTTGAATTTTTCAGTTCTGCTTCTACCTCTCAAATGAACATTTGTCCATGTAAAGGGTAGTTTGAAGTGAGAGAATTTTGTGTGATCTGAAGCTTTCCTGGCGACGAACATATTCAAGATGTTCTCGGGCTTCGAGCCAGGTGTAGTAATGAAGAGCCATTGACGTTTCGGGAGTGTGCGTCTCTCCCATCAGGATGGTGAATGACTAACAAGAAATGGGCAAAATGTAGCGGTTTCTGGGAACGGAGGGTTAAGGAGGCTCTGTCCATCTCCTCTGAGAAGAGCACACTGAACCTGGATGCCGGATTGCAGTTTAATCCCTCCTGGAAATCAGCCTTAAAATTGGAGATCAACCGGCTCAGAAAACACAGATTCCAATGGAGCGTTGAACCCCCTCCAAATTAGACTTGGTGTTTTCTGCTCAGTCCGCACTAGCGGACAGTACTATACTGGTCCTTTCACTCTTGTTAGTCATTCATGATCCTGATGATGGGAGAGATGCACACTCCTGAAACATCCATGACTCTTCTCCACTACACCTGGCTCAAAGCCTGAGAACATCTTGAATATGTGAGAGGATTTTGTTGAAATGAAAGATAAATAATAAGGTAACCCACTTGTAAAATTTGAAAAATTGCCATTTTTTGTCCAATTTTTCTCAAATTTTGGGGATAGGCTTGTTGCTCAGAGTTAAAACAATATTATGAGTTTGAACTTTATATCCTGAAGTTTATTTTTAATAATTTTTTTAGTGTCTTTTAAGGTTATGTGAAAAATGTTCCTCGGGGCGTACTTTTCAATCAAGATCATTTCAACTTCTACAGCTAATCAATGACATATAGTGCTACACTTGGCAGTTTCTTTTTTAATTTATTTTGTTTGGGAGAAAAAAAATTGAAAATTGTATAATCCAATTTCTGAGAATTTTACCAATTTTACAAATTCCTTTTTGAAATAAACACTTTTGTGTTATGTTAGAGCGAACATTTAGTCCCATTTCTTAATTCCTATAATTTGAGTAATGGTGCCCGTTAAGAAAACAGTTACATGAAAGTCACAAAAGTATTGGAAAGCACGAATGCTGATGGCTTCATTGCCAGACGCAAGGCACTAGAAAACAACAACAACATAATTTGAGTAATGTGTGTACCAAATTTCAAGAAATTATCTGCAAAACTATGCACCAAGGAGCATTTTGTACATAATCATGTGTCAAAAAATCATAAGCGGAGAAAACTAGAATTAATGTTTAACAACCAATAATACAAATGTATTGATTAAAACTGGCCTGCACCATATGTGGGACCCTCAGAGGTCCTTTGGCAGTCTTTTTCAAATTTCAATCACTTCCTAGCAGTTCTGTAGGCACTTCTTGAATGCCTAGCACTATCCTTCAGACGACGCTTATCCCTAATTTCTCCCCAATTACATTGAAATTTCTACCCTGAACCTTATATTTTACATGCTGTGAAGCTAAACAACCCATATTATATTCACTAATTGCAGATATTACACCAATTTCTATTTTCTTTTTTGAAACAAATGTTTCCTTTGGACATTTCTTCACTATTTCTTCACAAAGCACCAAAAGGTTAGCACATTTTCCCTCTAGATAAACCAAAGAACTTTGGAATTTTCCCAACAGATAGCTCTCGTATAGATTATTCTCTGCTTATCCAACATGTTTCAGCAAATTTGTCACAAGAAACCGCGTAATTCAAACTTAAACTGAACGGATATTGAGTCAGAGAAGCATTGCAAGCACTTTGAGTGTGTCTGGGCATTTAAATTGACATATCACCTAGCACATGGCCATTTAAATCCCTTGGTGATGTCGTTTAAAGGGCGCAGATGAGTAAACAAAAGCATGAAAATGAAAGACAAAGGTTTAAACTTATTTATGGCATAAAAAGCCAAAAATGAAAAATTTTGTCACTTCTGCCCATTTTTCACAGATGGGTTACCTTAATCTATAGAGGAAACAAATCACTATTGTTGTATCCATTGTTTGTGTTGCAGCACCTAGGCAACCCAATTCCTACTTTGAATGATTATGGAGAAATGGTTTGTGGCACCTGCATGGAAAAACATCCATTTTTATGGCACTATAAGGGATTTGCTGCCACCATAGTTAGTCCAGAAGAAGCAACAACTTCCAAAGTTGAGGTGATTAAATCTGAAGTTGAAAATGGTGTTGCATACCCAATGAATTCCAATGGACTGGATAAACCAGAGATGAAAGTAGAAACAGTTACAGCAGTAAAACAAGGTATGGATGTTGGCTGGTTAAAATACTCAATAGATTGGAACCTTGCGAGTTTTCGGTAAATAAAAAATATTGTCATTGTAAAGATATTATCAATGCACTATTTTGAGCCACAAATAATAGTGCATAACTTTGTATTTTTGCAAATACAAGATGTGACTTAAACTGATGTGACTCATATTTACACTTTCAAACCTGCTATGACAATTTGATTGACAAGTGCAGTCATTTATTGCATTGTTAGTACTGTTGAAAATATTTGCACAGAATGTATGTTATTTCTGAGCTTTTCTGATTTCAGAATGTTACATTAAGGACCTAAGCTTGGCTGCAGACCTACAAGGTGCAGTATTCTTTTCAGAAGGATGGAGGAAGCAACTGTGCACTTGCACAAAGTGTAAGGTAAATATCATTTGTGCTTTTTGAGTGGTGATACTGGAAATGTATGTCAGAATGCTAGCCCAGGATCATTTCATGGATACGCATGATTTCATTTTCTGGCAGCTAATTCTTTAAACAAGGTACAAATATTTTGAGTGCATTTACAGGCATGGAAAAAATGGTTGAGTACATAAAGAGATCAAAATATTTTCAGTTTGCAGTGTGGCAGCATAGTTTACACAAGTCAATATTCCAACATGCAGCTGAGTTTATTTATGGTCTGTGATCCATATGTTATAATCTATTGGACACTCAAACAGACAATTATATATGGATCATGGACTATAAATAAACTCAGCCACATGTTGGAATATCGACTCGTATAAACTGCGCTGTGGGATGATGTAGAACTAAAAAATATTCTACTCTCCTAATGCGCTCAATCATTTTTTTCCCTGACTGTATGTATCACGGTAGTCCAGTGGTTAGAGCAGCCACTGGTAGAGCAGAAGATCCATGGTTGAAATCCCAACTGTAGCAATAAATTTTTCAGTTTGGATTCTGAACTTCATAAAATCTGTGCACTAATTTATTGCCTAAGCATAAGCTAGAAATAAATGGGTGACACATTCATTTTACTTGTTTTTATCAGAGAATATGTCTTTCAATTAGGAACTGTATGAATTCCAAAAAGTAAGTTTTCTGCTGGATGAGCAAGACACAGTACAGGCCTATGAAGAAAAAGGAAAGGCTAAGGGAGAAGCAGGTCAGCCAGCATCACAATATGAACAGGGTTTGAAGGCGTTATCTTCCCTGGATAGGATAAAACAAGTTGAGGCTATTGAAGGTAATGCATACCATTTGTATTTGTTTAAAATAAATTTATTTAATTAAAACTAATAAAATTGAGTCACGCAACTTCTTTTGCTGCCCAAAATAATTTTTTTGCCTTAAAACTTGTTTCATGTGTCCATTGCATGCATTGTCAGTTTTCCTGTTACCTTTTGTAAATGTTTGGAGCTCTTCCTTTGGTGGTTTAATGAACTTAAAAGTGGGGTTTCCGTCCAACAGCATATCAAAATTCATCAGTCTGTACATAAAACTCTGCATAAACTCATAAAGTTTGACATGCACTTGTAAGCATTTCAGATTTATTCCCTTTCTTCAGTTCTTATAACTAGCAAGTGCCAGGGAGGAACCCTAAAATTAGGCCTGAAACATTTCCTTTCCAAAAATATTGTATTGCATATATAAGGGCTCTCAAATCTGCACCAGCTTATATGATGTAACGCCACAGTAAGGGGTAAAGCAATACCTCAACCTGCTTCACCATCCCTTCTTCAAACAACAGGAGTTTGAAGGCACACAGGCAGTACACAGTGGTCCAGATGGCAGTCAAAATGGCGCAGAAGTCCTAAAATGAGGTATTGAGAGTTAGGAATTTGAAGCTTGGAAGTGAACATAGAGATGTTAAAGCACAGAAACTCGTCAATAAATTGTTTCTCAGCACTTTTTGGCACCCCTGAAGAGTGGCTTTGTATAGGTTAGATAAGAAGTCCATTACTCAGCTGAAATTATGCAAAGCTGTCATTTCCTTGTTCATAGTGTTGTGGTAATGTTCTAATAGGTACAACTTTTTTCCTTCACAACCCTGCACGTTTTATGCACTGAATGAAAAAGTATACTTTACATGACATATCTTCAAAGTTTCATTTGCATCTTGTTGCAACCTTCGAATGCAGATCATATTTTATCTAATGGCACACTTTGACTTCACATTGCAGGTGGTCAGAGCTTTAAACGTCGAGACCTGTACAAGGTATTAGTGGCTAATAACCAAAGTAACAGGTCTGTTTACAACTTTATAATTTCCAAAATAGTTACTTCCAGCTACCATAGTGAAGAGTTCTTTTCTGAATTAAAGAAAAAAGTGGAGTCATTTTGCACAAACTTCAATTCACGATGAAACAAGTCCTGCCGAATTAAGAAAAAATTTTAACTGAAGTAAAGTGATTGGTTGAATAACAATTTCGACATCCCGTTGTGTTACAATGAACCAAGCACAAGTAAATCTACTCCCTCAGCATTCTTTGGCAGACCAAAAAAACTATTTTCAGAAAGTAGCATGAAGTCAAAGAGACGGAAAACGGGGAATCTCCAAGAATCCGCAAGAACCAAGGAACTTTATTTTGCTGCTCAATTAAGTCTAAAAAGATCGGGGAAAACTGATGCAATGAAAGTACTTAAAACTGCATTAAGCAGCACCACCAAAGACACCAAGTTATTATTGTCTTCATATAAAAATCAGCCTTCTGAAAATATAAATAAATACAATAGCAATGAAGCATTAGCACTTCTAATAGATGCCAAGCTATCTAAGTGTTAATGCTTGGAGCAAAGAATAGAAATGCTCACTTTTACCCGGCATATAATAAAGTACAGAAGGCTGAGCTCATGTGTTACCCAAAGAAGGAATACATTAATGTCACAGAAATTAGTGCTGAAATACATTTACAAGGACTACTAGACCATACAATTAGACGGATTATTCAAAGTATGGAATCAATTCCAATTAATTTTTTTGTACAAGGTAATCTAAAGTTATTCAGCAAATGGGGATATGATGGTAGTACAGGTCATCAAGAATTTAAGCAGACATATAATGATGAAACCTACTTATCTGTATAAATTTTTTTGGTGTCCTTTGTTCCGCTTTTGCTATATTGTGAAGTTGACAATTCAAAAACTGTGTACTGGCAAAATCTGCTGCCATCATCAACAAAATACTGTAGGCCTATTCACATCAAATTTATGCATGAGACAAGTGTTTTGGTGAAACAAGAGATTGATTGTATTAATAACCAAATTAATGCATTGGAACCTACAAAACTTGAATACAATAGTCTGACAGTCCAAGTAAAGTATTAAATGAAACTCAATGATTGACAGAGAGGTATGCAATGCACTTATGGAAAATAAGTCCTTACAAGTGTGTTAAGTTTGCGGTGCATCACAACAACAAATGAACAATATTGATTCTGTTCAACAAAGGCCTGTGGATCATAAGTCATTTTCATTTGGTCTGTCGAGTCTGCATGCCTGGATTCGTTTTTTCGAATGTATTCTCCATGTCGCGTACAGAACAGATTTCAAAAAGTGGTAGGCTCTTGGCAAAGTTAATGACACAATGAAAAGTTGAAAAACAGAAATTCGGGAAAGGTTTCGAATTGAAATGGGGCTGCTAGTGTATAGACCAAAACCGAGTGGAAGCTGATCATCAAATGATGGAAATAGAGCTAGGCATTTTTTTGCCAACCCTGAACTAGCTGCTTCAATAACAGGGATTGGTGAACAAATTATAAGATGTCTTTCTGTAATTCTACAAGTGATTTCTTCTGGAAGGGAGATAAATTGTAACGCATTTGACTTATATGCACTTGAAACTGCACAACTTTTTGTAAAGAAATATCCTTGGTTTTACCTCCCTGTTAGTGTCCACAAAGTGCTAATCCATGGATCTCAGATCATAAATTCAGCAATGATACCCATTGGTCAACTGTCCAAGCAGGCACAAGAGGCGTGTAACAAGGATATTAAAAGATTCCGACAGCATAATACAAGAGAAAGTTCTCACCATAATGCAATCAGTGATCTGCTGAACAATTTACTGGTGTCATTGGATCCTTTAATTCAAGTTTATGAAAGCCGTATGAAAAACTACAGACATCTCTCTGTGAAGAAGCATGTAAGTTGCTGCATTTGAGTGAAAGAAATGATTTGCAAGGGGAAGAAGAAGAGGGAGCAAGCATGGACGAGCAGCAACATTCAGATACTGATGAGTTCGATAGTTCCTAAAATGCATCAATTTATTTGAGGTAAGACCACTAACAAGGTGTATTACATTTGTGCATAGATGTTAGTATTCATTTTACCCATTGTTGAGATCAAACTAAAATACTTCTGTCCCATTTTGATTGCCATCTGGCCCACTGCAGTGAGGCGGCGCCGTGGCCGAGCGGTTATCGCGCTCGCCTACCACCTAGGTGGCCCGGGTTCGATCCCAGGGACCCGCATGTGGTATTCGTGGTGGACGAAGCGGCGTCAGGGCGGGTTTTCTCCGGGTACTCCGGTTTCCCCCACCATCTCATTCCACCGGTGCTCCATCTTCATGTATCATCAGTGTCACCGCCTGCGGTGCCGTAGTAGTAAAAGCAGGCGTTAAACACAACAACAACCCACTGCAGTGATGTAAACTGCATCGATAAGATATGGCTATTTCGAAAGCACAAAGGAATCTTCTTACATATTTATGTAGGTATGCTTGCAAAGTTAAAAAGAGTTATAACACAAAAGGTTTCATTCTCTGAAATCAATAAACTATGGTTTTCATCTTTTTGCAAATCCTTTCATGTGGATAGTCATACAATAAAATCACAATTACAAATTTGGGTTGTGAATTTACAGACTTTGAAATCACAATTACAAAGTAAGGCTGGTTTAGATTTATTTAGACAACTGGCTTTGGCAACTTTCCATCTTCAGTAATATGTGCAGTATGTACTTGTGAATTAACAGTATGCAAAACTGTAAAGCTCTGGATAAAGTGAAAAATTATGTTAAACTCTCTCAGTGAACATTCTTTATGTATATTTTTTCCCAAATTATCAGTTCAGCTGTAGTTTTTACATGTTTTAGTAATTTTATATCCTGTTTAATGGTGTGCTGAGTTGAGCAGAAAAGATGGGATATGGCTGATTTGTCAATTTGCTTTATGTTCCTGCTGTGTTCCGTGGAATATCTGATTTTTCTGTTTACCAAGCAACATGCCTTTGAACGAGTCAGTATTCAAGTCGTTTTGAGAGATGAAGTTCTAAAGTTTTGAATGGTTCATCCAGATCAACGAATAAATCAAAGCGTATTCAGAAGAATATTTTCTGAAACATGGCTAAGATTCGTTAGTCTGTCCAATTTAATATCCAGGTTCAAATTACGATATACCCTCAGTCCAGGTGGACTGAAGTGGACTTTCCTCCCACTTCTCTAACATTCAGGGGCATGATAATCTGGATCCATTCAGCACTCATTCAACTCGCTGCCTGATGAACCCTCTCATTCAGAATCAGAAGATAACACTTCAGCACTTCATTGACGTGTTACCTTTTGGCTGGTTCATCCTGATTCACAACTTCCACATGCATGAGCAGCATTAAAACCAGTTTCTGTAAGGGAGACCACACACCAACAGGACAGTGACAAGGTCAGCAACATAATGTAGCACAATGCAAACAAATGAAGAATCGCTGCACACCAGTCTGTCATGATGGTGTCATCTGCATCATGCTGTTGACACATACATTAAGACTACATAAATGTTAAAAATAGATGCACTATTAACAGTGAAGTATTCAGGTTATTAAAGGGAAGGTGAGTGTAAATAAAGTGACTCAAAAAATCAGATTCAAAGACGCTGCATGTTCCATTTTTTGCCTCATGTCTTAACAGGCAACATTCCAGTACACTTTGTTTTTGTGTTTTGAGCATCTAACCTGCTGGGGTTTCAGTAAGCATTAAACAAGATACATTCAGTGACTTTCTGTCAGCATGAGTGAAGATCAAATCTACATTTTTGATGGTGGAATAACCTAAATATATGATTATTCGCTATCGGGACATTCAACAAGAACCAGCTGGATAGTATGGTTGGAAGTGTTCAAAGAATTAAATTTAAATGGTAAGTAACTTACATTGAATAATATATTTATTTATTATGCAATAAAAACATGTACATTAAATATAAACACCTCTTGTACAACTAGAATGAGTGAAGATTAGAGCCAGGATTTGTACACAAAATGCATAATATTGTTTTTGAATTGTGTAAATTTATGCATTAGCTACATCCAGTCTTAGCTTTATGTCACTGATGTAGTTTTAAAGTGCATGAAAATGTGTATTTTGGAGGAAATTGATTATCTGTGCATATTTGTAAAGTTTTACAAGTAAAGGCACGTTTTCCTTTATCTAGCTAAAACAAAACTAATACATCATCAGATATAAAGTATTTAAAATGTAGTTGTCTGAAAGTGGCAAATAGAGGCCATAGTTGTGTAATATCTATTGCAACAGCAGCATTGGACAATAGGACAATATTAAGCATTCTGTTTCCTTTCCCTTCCCTTTCAGATAGCTACTTTTCTATAGTATCTACTCGTGTAAAAACAATTAGATTGTGATAATATTAGTTAATTGAATCATTCTTATTTTTCTCAAGTATATTTTACGAATGTTAGTGCATATTTTGGCATTTGTTTCTGCATACAAATCCAGGCTCTACTAATGATAGTGCTATAATATTTAGTGTAGTGTACTTAATCTGCCAAAGAGCTGCTACATTTGGTTTCATAAAGTAAGAACTGTGATTTCTCAGTTCAACAGTTTCAGCAGTTGCTCTTCTGTTGCAGGGATGCATCATTTTCTACTAAACTTAGCTCACTAAAAAGTCACTCAAAAGTTATGCAGGATACCAGTTGCTCTTATTATATTGCCTAGTTTATCAGGTTTGCAGGCTATAGGTGTACCAAGAACTCTAAATTTAGAAGCAAGCGTTCCGAAACCACACTCTACACTCTTTCTGCTGTGCTAAGTCTATGGTTAAAAACTGCCTTTTGTTTGTAAGTTCTCGTTGAGGATAGGGTTTCATTATATGCCTCTGTAATGGAAAGGCTTCATCAGCCACAAAAAATAAAGGAAATGGAGAACACTATCATCTTCTGGTAGTTTCTTGGGATCAGGTATGCTCAGTGTGCTGTGTGGAAGATTTTCTCTTAAAGCTGAGTGTCGCAACACACCACCATCACTATTTCTGTCACATTACCAGTATGTATAGCAATAAAGAGTCCATTTGCATCAATCAAAGCTAAACAAACAATAGAAAAGTACCCTTTGTAGTTGTGAAAGGAGCTGCTATTTATGGGATACTGAATATTGTCACCGCGCCTGCCGCATCTAATTGCCGACAGCAGCAGTGTCACCCATCGCATTATTGTAGGCACTACCGCAAAGGAGCCGAAGGAAAGAGACAGAGCATGGCCGCATTGTTGGGGCGCTTGCCGAAAGAGAGAAAAGGATAGAGACTTCGAGAATCTTCTCTGCTTTGTATCTCACCGCAATAACTGAACGTTCCTGAAGCTTCCAGAATAGTGCCTGGGAGATATAAATAGCGGTAAAGTGCGACAGAAGAAGTAGTCAGACGTATGTGAAGCGTTGAGTAGTCGTGCCGACGGAGAGTCAGATGTATGTGAAGCGTTGAGTAGTCCTGCCGACGGAGAAGAGTTAGTTCTTTGTGTTACGAGTTCGGAGCCGTGCTGTTGGAGAATCGAAAAAGACTTTCTTGCTGTTGCAACGAGTGTACAAAGTTACTGTTTACGGAAATAAAAGTGTTTCTTTATCTAGACTACATCTGTCTACTTTACTTCACACCCATACAAAAAGTCACACTGGTGTCAGAAGTGGGATTCGTCGAATTGCTTCTAGTTTCGTTACATCGTCGTTAGAAGTTGCAACGTTAGAACCAAGATGGAGGGAGGTTCGGAAACCAGGATGATGGCAATGATGAAAGAATTATTCGCCGAAATGAAGACGGCAAACGACAACCTCGTTGCCGAAATGAAGAGGAGAAACAACTTCGCTGCCGAGCTGAAAGAGATGAAGACGGCAAACGACAACCTCGCTGCCAAAATGGAAACGTCAAACGACAACCTCGCTGCCAAAATGGAAACGAGAAACGACAACCTCGTTGCCGAGCTGAAAGAGATGAAGACGGCAAACGACAACCTCGTTGCCAAAATGAAGACGAGAAACGACAACCTCGCTGCCGAGCTGAAAGAGGTGAAGACGGAGCTATCGGCGAAAATTGACGGCGAACTGATTGGCGTGACGGAAGACGTGGAAGAACTCGGCGAAAAGGTGGAAGACCTCTGCCAGCACGTGGACGTCGTGGAGGACGACGGGGAACGTCTTGGCGCCCTGGTAGTTAGAGTTGACGAGAGCGTCAAAGTACTGGATGCCAGGGGCAGACGGAATAGCACGGACCCGGGGAGGGAGCACCTAGTGGCCGAGGCGACAGTTGCGCCCGTTTCAGATAACGAAAGTGTACGTCTCGGGGAAGACAAAGGGGCAGTTCAGGGACGTCGTTGAGGATCCCCTGGAGGAGTGTGTCGGGTACGTAACCAACCAGGATATGACGTGGAGGACGATCAGCAGGGAAGCGCACAAGCAAACGAGCAACACGCGAGAACCGACTTGGCGTGTGACATGGGGGGACCGTCGGAGCCATCCAATCACCTGACGCATAGTGCCGTGAACGGAAGAATGGTGGACATCATCTTGGACGGCAGGATACAGGAGAGGCCGTGCCGAGCACGAGTGAACACGAGTGCAGCGGTGGACGCGACTCGCGCGGATGTGGCGGGGTTTGTTGCCGGACCCATCGGAAGCAAGGTGGCTGCGAAGGTGCGCCAGAGAGGTCGGCGGACATGGTACCTAGTGAGCCGTTTCCAAGTGCGCAGGATGGCCCGTCAACACACCAGGAAGAAGGGCAACTGGACGAGGGACCGTCAAGACCGGCAGTACTGTTGCAGAATTTCGAAGCAGGATGGCATACATCGTCCTACCCGGACCAAGGGACACTATCCAACAGCGATACCTAGGATCGTGCCTCCTGGAGAAGAGGTTCGATGGGTTAGTCCACCGGGGCGCAAGGGAGATGCCGCAGTGATAGTGCTGGTCGGGACGACCAGCTCTGAGGAGGGAGCAGTGTCACCGCGCCCGCCGCATCTAATTGCCGACAACAGCAGTGTCACGCATCGCATTATTGTCGGCACTACCGCAAAGGAGCCGAAGGAAAGAGACAGAGTATGGCCGCATTGTTGGGGCACTTGCCGAAAGAGAGAAAAGTATAGAGAC
Source organism: Tenodera sinensis (assembly GCA_030765045.1). NCBI lineage: Eukaryota > Metazoa > Arthropoda > Insecta > Mantodea > Mantidae > Tenodera > Tenodera sinensis. The sequence continues at coordinate 91,235,388 of CM060970.1, forward strand.
TTCGAGAATCTTCTCTGCTTTGTATCTCACCGCAATAACTGAACGTTCCTGAAGCTTCCAGAATAGTGCCTGGGAGATATAAATAGCGGTAAAGTGCGACAGAAGAAGTAGTCAGACGTATGTGAAGCGTTGAGTAGTCGTGCCGACGGAGAGTCAGATGTATGTGAAGCGTTGAGTAGTCCTGCCGACGGAGAAGAGTTAGTTCTTTGTGTTACGAGTTCGGAGACGTGCTGTTGGAGAAACGAAAAAGACTTTCTTGCTGTTGCAACGAGTGTACAAAGTTACTGTTTACGGAAATAAAAGTGTTTCTTTATCTAGACTACATCTGTCTACTTTACTTCACACCCACCCATACAAAAAGTCACAATATGAATGTTTTCCATCTATGGCACCAATGCAGTTAGGTATATTCCAGAGTTCCAAATGTTCAAAAATAGTCTTCCATAACTCCTTTAAGGTATTAGGTATAAACTCAGGTTGAAGTGTTGTCCCTACTGCCAGATATATCTCCTCGACAACTTTGCTTTTCGTTTCTCCTGTTTTAAAGTGTAAGTTCAACATCTGAACCTGCAGACGACAGCTAAGTATCTGGAAATAAAGTGTTGTGAATTTATTAATAATGATAATAAATGCTAACGTTGATAAGAATAAAATTAATAATTAGTAATAATAAGTAGTGCAGCTAATTTTATTTGTCATTTGTTAATTACAATAATTACTATAGACATCATCAAAAACAACTAACATATATAATAATACTTAATAACAATAATCCCTTATTTTCATTGCAGTGGCCACCTGTAAAGATAAGTGGAGAAACTGTTGGTCCAGATATTTAAGGCAAACTTCTGCCAGTGGCTCAGCAGCAACAACCAAAACACCCTATTATCTTGCAGACTACTTGGCATTTGTAACACCATTCCCTAAACCAACTCAAATTGGGAACTTAAATGTAGAAGAGCAGCCAGCTACAACAGAAGAACCTTCATCTCTGCCTGCCATAGCAGGAAACAGTGAGGAGGAAAGTACACAAAAAATGTTGCAATCACTACATCAAGCATGTAGAAGAGGCTCAAAATTGGATGTTGACGAAATATTTTCAACAAAACACATGGCTGAAGTTGAGTCCGAAAACCCAGATGCATTATTTTTCAAAAGTCTGCTACCAGATATAGCTAAATTATCACCTGTCAATAAAAGTGCAATCAAATTGTTTGTACAGTGGAAATTGAACGTCATGCTGTATAGATCACAATGTTCAGTGTACTTCAAACAGTACCCTTACATGTCCAACTTCGCAATACTGTAGTCCAAAGCCTGTTGGTCCGGGTGGCTCAGTTGGTTAGAAACTGGCCTACTCATCCCAAGGTCACGGGTTCAAATCCGGCCCAGACCAATGATTTTTAAGTGTACTTAAAAAAATGACTGCTCCATGTCAGTGGATTTACTGGCATGTAAAAACTCCTTCAGGATGAAATTCTAGCACACCGGCGATGCTGATATGATCCTGGCTATTGACAGTGTCGTTTAACAAAATAATTTGGTTTGATTTCCAAAGTCTGGCTCCTCAAATACTTCCACACCATTTACTGTGAGTGTAATAGAAGAGCAAGAAGAATGTGTTCATTCATAATCATATCATAATTGAAAATGCACCAGACAAACTAAACAAACTTGAAACTTTGTCCATGCTTTACTTAAGAGAGTTAATAGAAAAGGTGTAAAACTATGTTTATTATCTAGATAATAAAATAAATGTGGAAATAGTAACAAGTTATTATTTTTAGCCCTAGACTTACCTTGGTATTATAAATAGCTTCTAATCAAAGCCTATAGCTTTCCTGTAATTTGTCTTGCTACCTTAATAATGGAGAAACCTTCTGAAGCAGTTCTTTGTAGGTTTCTGGATGCATTTGATAGTATGATCAGAATTTTACTGAATATTTTAATAAATCATGCACCAAGACAAACATCATGCTGGGCATATTACAAATTTAAAGTATGAACCCATTTTCTTTTCTTCCTGTTGCACAATTTCAGCCGCATATACATCAGAACATTGTCTGCACTTTAGGAGGCCACATGCATACATGTGCTTCTCCAGTGTGTAGGTGCATTATAAATCTGCACCATGAAAGTGATAAACAAGTGCCTCTTTATTTCATGTCGTATTACAGCTACTGATGCATTTGGTGTAAGCACTCCCTAAGTGAAATCCACAAGCCCACATCACACTGTGCTTTCCACTGTAACTCCTCAAGCCAAATCTTATTGGAAACTTTCAATTCACAAGCTCAAAGAATAATATATTTGTAAAGTATTCTGTGAATTTCAACTAAATACAAATATTTTTTGGTCCTACATAAATGTTGTAAGCTTACTTTCTGGATGGCCCTCTTATATTTAGTAGACAAGCACTAGTTGCTTCTTTCTATTTTTCCTCTGTTTTCATTGTTTGCTCCTATAGTCATATTTCCAAATATTTCCTTTCTTTTCTCCTCCCCTGCTACCGCACATTTCAAATCTACACAGAGGAAGTTTGGGTAATGTGGGATACTCAAGTCATTTACTTATTTGGTGTTGCTATCCGAAGATGTCTACTAGAAAGACGTCATAGATGACTTTTAAACCTCTACAAGCAATCTCGTCTGGTTTGTGCCACGTGATGTTTGACTGATAAAGATTGATTTCTATCTAAAATGTTTTGCAGGTAAGTTTTTAAATATTTATGAAAAGTATTTGACTTCATATTATTGATGTAAACTAATATGATTATACACAGGTCTTTCGTTTTCATTTTATTCTAGTGTAGTGACACTTTCAGTATGGCAGGGCAGGTAATATGGAATACTGGTATTCCATATTGCCCTCCATTTACTTCCATGGGGATTTTATCCCCTCTGGGAGGTCTGGCACGAAGTGCACTCAGCCTCGTTAGTCACGGGGGGACCAATTGAGGCGCTACTTGATGGATAAATAGCGGCCCCAGGTCGTGAAGACCATATAACTGGGCGGGAGGGATCGGGATGCTGACCACGTATCACCCTTCAGTACTGCACCCCACCAATGACACCTGTAGTGGGCCGAGGTGGGGGACGTAGCGGCTGGGCGGTAAGGCTTGGCTCTTCATGGGCTGTAGTGTTGGGGTTTATTCCAAAATACCCACATTGTTTCTAATGAATAAAATGTGTAAGTACAGATTTTTTTTAATACATTTAATTTTTTACTGCAGAAATGCCAAAAAAATGTCGCGGTAATGCGGAGAAGAAGAGAAAATTGTGGGATGTGAACCAGATGTCGGCAGCCATCAAGGCAGTAAGGGAAAACAGGATGGGGTATCTAAAGGCTTCCAAGGAGTTTGGAGTTCCACGATCTGCTTTATTCCGTCTGGCGAATGAAGAGAGAAGTGATCCGCAGACAGCAGTACCCAAGCAGTTAGGTCGTAAGCCAGTTTTCTCACATGAATTGGAGCAGGAATTAGTCAAATATTTATTGCACATGGAATCGTTATATTACGGTTTAACTAGACGTGATGTTTGTTGTATAGCCTACCAGTTTGCCATGCAGAACAATATCACCCACCCTTTCGGTAAAGATCAAGCTGGAAGGGGTTGGTTGAACAGATTCCTTAACAGACACAAAGAACTTTGTATTTATAAGTCAACTGGTACATCTTTTGCCAGAGCTCATGAATTTAACAAGAGGGAAGTACACAGATTTTTTGATCTATTGGAGGTGCAATTTGAGAAACACAACTTTTCCCCAAATCGTGTTTTTAATGTAGTCGAGACAGGCTTAACTGTTGTACAAAGTAAAATTCCCTATGTAGTTGCCCACAGAGGAAAACAGCAGATTGGAGCACTGACTTCAGCTGAAAGAGAGTCTTTACTAACCGTCATTGTATGCATGAGTGCTGGAGGAGAGTTTGTACCACCTTTCATTATTTTCCCAAGGAAAAACATGAGCCAAATGCTCATGAAAGGAGCTCCACCTGGTTCTATAGGGATTTGTCATCCATCTGGCTGGGTTCAGACACACATCTTCACGAAATGGTTCAAACACTTCATATGTGTTGTCAAACCCACTAAAGAATCTCCAGTTCTATTGCTGCTGGATGGTCACACTAGTCATAAGAGAAACATTGATGTCTTCAACATGGCCAGGGAGAATTTTGTGATTATAATCTGTTTGCCATCTCATAGTACACACAAACTGCAGCCCCTCGATAAGACTTTCATGGGACCTTTGAAATCTTATTATAGCGAACAAATTTGCATATGGCTGAGACACAGCACACGCCAACTCAGTCAATTTGATGTTGTTGAGCTTTTCGGAAGAGCATATCTGAAAGCTCAAACAGAAGAGATAGCCATCAATGGCTTCAAAACTACTGGCGTGTACCCTCCTAATCGGAATATCTTCTCAGAGGCAGCTTTCATTGCTTCTTCACTAGATGGTAATGGAGGCAGACATTTACCAGATGACCCAGCAGGAGCTGCAGGTAAATGAACCACAGAATCCAGAAGTTGTGCATCCTACTTCAGCCAGTGAACAGGAGCCAAAAGTTGTTGATCCTAGTTCAGCAAGTAATCCAGTTCCTTTTCATCGAAAATGCCCTGCTTGACCTTACAACACCATATTTCACCTGTGAAGAGCATAAGCTCAAACCGGAGACAAAAAAGAGGGACGGCAATGGTCATAACCAGATTTCCATATAAATCCCAACTTACAGGAGCACTTAACAAAAGCAAAACCAAGAGCACCACAAACAGTGCAACACCTAAAAATCAATGATCTATCTCCAAACAACTGAAGAGATCCAGACCATCAACTAAAATTACAAAAAGGGAGCTCTTTGTGGAAGACTTGAGCAGTGAAGGGAGCTAAGTAATTTCACTCGTACATATCCTCCAATCTCAACATTCCTCCTTTTTTTTTTCCTTTTCCTGTTCACCCTCCCCTTATATAGGACTTACAAGCCAGTGCCTAGGGTCAGGTGCCTGTCATAGAGCACAGGAACCTATGGACCCGACAGAGTAAAAACCTGGAAGCAGGTGGTCAGCCAAGTAGCAGGTATAATAGTGAGAAAGAAGATGATATGAAATGCAGGTGAAATTGATGATTGGAAAGTTGACAATGGAGTAATTGGTGGAATGAGTGGTGGGTACTAGCGATCGAACCTGGCCACCTAGGTGCTAGGCAAATGCACTGAGTGCACCACCATGATCTTAACATTCCAACAGGAATAATTCCTTCGGATGGAGATGCAGAATGAATTTTCTGTAGTAGCAAATTTTCGGAAGTTAGAAAAGGGCAGGTTTGGGTCCAGTGCCTAATATGTAACATGTAATAGAGGTCTGCACGGGGCGACTTTCTTAGGCCCGGCCCGGCCCGGCTCGGTACTAACCAAGCCCGGGCCTGGCCCAAGCCTGAGAATAGTCTATAGACCATGGCCCGGGCCTGGCCTGAGCCCGAGAATAGTGTATAGGCCATGGCCTGAGCCCGATTGTGCAATTTTCTTTTGAACAAAATTATACTGCAGTTATTGACAATATTATTATTACTATTATTATTATTATTATTATTATTATTATTATTATTATTATTATTATTATTATTATTATTATTATTATTATTGTTATTGTTATTGTTATTATTATTATTATTATTAATTATTTATTTATTTATTTATTTCCTAAAATCCAATTTTGGTCCAAATACTTACACTAGCGAATGTTGAGTACCTGCATAAATAACGTTAGTACATTAATATTGTTTTGAGATCATGATATTGTCTCGTTAAAGCCTTAGAAATAACCTTTTTTTCCAAGTTTGAAGAAAAGGTTATTGGTGTGTTTCTAAGGGTTTATTCGGGCAATATACGATTATAAAACAATATTAATGTACTCGATCTGTTGTAAGCTATCCGCAATTGGCCATAGCAGAAATTAGGAGGTGGGAAGTTTAGGCATTATAAATCATTAAAATAGGCAGGCAAAAAGACATAAATAGTTAAAGTAGGCAAAAAAAGGAATTATAAATACTAAAACAAGCAATAAGAGGAACCCAATAATACATTACACTATTCAATAACTGATCGTCATATTTTAAAGAACTTCAAAGTTTTACACGAAGTACTGCAGCGATACATGTCCCTCATCTCGTTATGATAGGTTGGGGGGGGGGGGCAGAGTTACATCTGGTGCAATGTACTTAAATGTCAGAATTCTTGATGAGGCTTACACAAAGATCTTCTTAATACTGGAAATCCATGTGCCAACATCCAGAAACAAGCATCGTATCTCTTCTGACACCCTGTGAAAGCCATGTGCTACGCAGGTCATGTGAAACATGTTTGGAAATAACACCTGTAATGCTATTCCAGCCTTTTCATATATTATGCAGCGTCACTGATGAAAAGTAAGGCATCGTATTGAACCTCTTCAGGCCGCAGCAAATTTAATGAACTGGTGAATAACTGAGCAATAGCTCGATTGTTAACTTCCTCAAGATACTGTAGTAAGCAGGAATGATTTCATTGATTCATCTTCTGTAGGATCTAAGCGTCCATTAACAAATTGGCAGTGAAACGACCTATGGTATCAGTTGACTCGTCGATATCCCAGATCATCTTATTTTTCATTTTATCTTTAGTTATTTTCATTGTGTCATCGTAACATTCAGTTAAGTAACATTTTCGCAAACTTGACTCGCTAGGTACAGATTGGTTAGTACACTTCTCCAAAAGTTGTGTAATTTCCACAAAGGGATTCTGGCGCTGAAGAAAGCTACATAAGTTGAATGCAAACTGGGATTTTTGGCTGTTGCAATTACTGTTGGAAGCAAAGGAATCTTCTGCCTGTAGCCCTGTTTGATTGTGCCGATATGTTGTGATATAAAATACTTCTTTTCGTAGTTCACTGACTGCTCATATATTTTGCATGTGAGTACTTTACTGTCGGTACAAAATATGCCGGATCCAAAAGTATTAACATAACTGTGTGATTTACTGCGTAAAGGAACATTGAATTTCGGCACCTTGTTGCTAGCTACAACGTCGCAATGAAAACTAAAAGAAGAAAAAAAGTTAGACCCGTACCTGCTCATTATTGCATTTTAAAATAAACACACGTGGTAATCCAAATGCTTTCTTTCTCTATACATTTATTTGCGCGGCAGCACTCATTGTTGCAAAGAAAATAATGAATTGAATGAGGGACGCCTATGTCGTCTGCAACTTAAAGACAATAGTATACATTCGGCAAAGTACTTTCATTGCCACGGTCAAACGGTTGTTGAAATAAAATGTACCTGAAGAAAATCTTTAATAATTAATAAATAATACATAAATAATGAAATAACGGCAACAAAAGCATATATTTTGTAAAATATACATATTTAAAAAGGCAGAAAAGGGCAATATAAAACTGTGGCATTTCAATCACAAAGGTATAATTCGTACAGATTCACTTTCAAATTGAAGATAAATTTGACGCATTTAAAAAGGCATTCCACCTAAGTTCCCGTCTCTGGTTATAATTATTTCTACGATGAATATGTGCATGCCTGTGCATGTTTTAAATCAAAGTAAACATTAATTATAAGTTATTGGACTAAGGACTCACCATGTTTAATGACCCAAATTGTCGTGCAGAAAGAGAATGGAATACACACTCTGGCTGCTGCACTAAAATTTCTTTCAGTACTCGCACTTGATGAATGCTACCACCTTTTCTACGAAAAGTCCCTTCAATGTCTTTGGTTACCAGTATCAAATGCTGACGAGATATTTTTTTCTACATATAACTTGGTTGTAAGACAGAAGAGCTATGAAAAATAAAAGTGTCACAACTTGTATGTTGCAACTTGGTGATGCTGACTAATGGGCAATGGCCCTGTTGTCTGATATATGATATATAGTGATTCATGTCATGATAATAAAATAAATGTTTCAATTTGGAGAAATGCTGAACAATAATGATGCAATAACATTACTACAGCGTCAGGCAAAACAAACTGTAATTGTATCAGTATAAACATTGATGCTGTGTTTACACTTTGCAAAGCAGGAGGAAACATGCGTTACTAGCAGTATAAACGAATCAAATACGCCTTGGGTTCGAGATAAGAGTGTAAGATTTTTTACGTGGAATGGATTGAATTGCAGCCGAGTCGTGAGAAATAATATAGTCACAAACCTTCTCATTCTGTGCTTTGACTAGCATCAGTAGCAGCATTTGAAAGTGTCAGCAGAATAATAATAATTTAGAATGCCTAGTAAAGAAATGCTGCGGTAATTGTGCTATTCTCGGCATTTCAACATAGGTAACCAAGAAATATGATACATTATTTTTTGCCTCCTAAGTGAATGTACCACTGAAATTTAGTACAAATCTGGCAAAACATTACATTTGTATTCCATGGCTTTAAAAATACTAAATGCGTTTTGAGTTTTTATGTTACAAATACTTGTAGTTGCATAATGTACCCTAAAAATGCAGAATAACAATGTTTTTCATTTTAAAATTTAAGGTTTTTGAAAATTATGTTTTCATCATATTCACTTTTTGAAAATGTCACATGATGCAGTTTTCATGCAATTCTTCATATCATTCTCAAAACACAAACAACTAAATCTGCCATATACTTGTTTTTCTTTTGAACGCTTTTGAGTTACTAAAGAAACTTGCAGCTTATAAAACTATACTAGAAATTTCAAGCGACAACATTTAAAAACTATTGTCTTTTGAGCTGAGGCTAATAAAACAAATTTGTATGGCAGATTTGTACATTATAATCAGATAAATATAATAGAACCTTTAAAATAGGAATTTTTTTAATTTCATCGTGTAGAGCATTTGGCATAACATAATAAAATCCGGATTAAACATTTCGTAACTCGGAAACTGAAGGATGTATCACACTAAAATTCAAAACCCTCTAATGCTGGTATAAGACAGCATTGAAAATAAATGTTCAGCTAACTTGGCTGAAAAATTTTAAAAATCCATTTTCAGTTTATTATTCCCTTAATTTTCAAGCCCGAGCCCGGCCCTAGTTCAGCCCGAGCCTGACAAGCATTTTTCAAATTAGGCCCGAACCCGGCCTGCGGGCCTTGGCCCGAGTCCGTGCAGACCTCTAACACGTAGGCACACAATGAGTGCACAGGAGTGGAAAAGCTTGATTATGTTTGTAACATCTGCAAATAAATTTTTCAGTGCAAAGTAATACCAGCATTTATATTCTGTAGCTTATGTTCATATTATTGTAATACAATTAAGTACATTATGTGAGAATATGTTTCATCAAGAAATAAATAAGTTCTGATGTAAATTGTTTTTTAAAAAATTATTTAAAAATTTATGTAATATCCCATATTAGCCTTCCTATTCTATATTACAATAAACAGTTGGACATATTTGATCAGAAATTAATTACAAATTCTAATTGTTTCTTCAAAGTAAGTTATAAGAATTTACCAAAAAACTTCAATTTATTCACTAAAAACAAGTCAAATTATAATACTGTTATCTCAAATATGGCAAAAATAAAAAGTGATATTCCATATTACCCAAATTTCTTGTACTTCTCACTTTTGTTTATATTCTTTTATGCTTTTCACTTTTTAAACTTTTCTAAACTCTTCTTCTTTTTTTTTTTTTTTTTTTTTTTGTTATGTTTTGTTTTGTTACAATTGGCTGCTGTCCCCTAATTTCACTCTTATTTCCTTCATTTCTAGTTGGTTCTATTTATTCCTCTTCCCTCTCTTCTTCCCCTCCATTGACTTTTCTAACCATTTACTAAACCTGGTTTCACATCGCAGCATATTACTTCTTTCGTTTTCAATTTAGTTTTTTCCTTCATTCTCATAACCATGTAGATCGTTCCCATATCCTCCGCTTTATAAATGCTGCCTGTTAGACTGATTCTTCAGCTCACTCTATCTTTTACATGTTCTTGAGGAACTTCTCCAACTGTTTGCTTCACTGATCCAATTTTTCCCTTCCTTCACTGCACCATATTCACTTTTCTTCTGCCTAGCCTCCCTCTCCTTGGTTGGCTTCCTCTGTTTCGGCTAGTCGTCTGCATCTTTGCCAAGTCTGTGTTCTCTGCTGAGTTTTGCCATTGTGTTCACTTTTGGCACAATGCATTCCATCCAATGACCCTGTTGTCCTCTTATTACATTTAAAAAGTCAATGTTTTATGAGTTTGATCTCATTAGTCTGAATAGATCTTGCATCCATGACCACAAAGCACGAGGTAGGCTGCGAATCAATAGAAGAGAATTAGTAGAAGCAGCTAGTGTGCATCACAGTCATACTGATAGTAAGCTTGTTCTGTTGCATTCCATATTAAGCTATGGTCTTGGGTATAAAACATGGCATATCTCCTTCTGTGGCTGATGCAAAGTTTAATGGCAGATGGCTGAACACAAAATACCAGAATAGGCTTGTCACACCTTGCAGTGTTGTATAGTTAAACACACTGTAAAGCCGATGATACAAATATTTGCAATCACAATAGTTATTTATGATACAAGGGTTGAAAGGAACATTTTATTTTGTGAGTAGATATGATTCCGAAACAAGGTCGCAGGCTGAGTTAAGGAAACCTATGAACAAAATAAAATCCTTTTAACCCATGCATCATACACTATTTTTTAGACAGTCCTGAATATTTATAGAAATATTATAGATTATATATAAATATATGGTAGTGTTTTACCTTTCTCATGGTCATGATAGGTTGCGATGTACATTTGCCTTGCGTAGCATTAGTGTTGGCAACATGACTTTTACAAAACCATAATATTCTACATAAGGGAGGCAGTGGAAATAATAAAACGTCGAAAATAACATAAAATTTAATTAATATTGTATTTTTTTCTAAACTTATATTCAAATGACCTGCCATTTTAAACAAGCATTGTGTAACTCAGATTCACGGCCTACTGGAATGAGGCAATGGTCATATTCCACAAAAAAACAAAGTTGGCATTATCGGAGTGTTAAAAGCTTTTGAGCACTGAGTGGTAGAATTTTATACTTTTAACACTGTCGTGAGCTGCTAAAAGTCAGACTTTTACTATCAACTGCCTAAAAAACGTATTTACACTACAGGAAAGAGAATGGTAATGATCAAGAATGAGCCGCCATTAAATTTTGTGTAGTATTAAGGTTATAGCATCCCATTAGTCAGTAGGTCTGGGGCCTACTCCAAAAAAAAATTATTTTCTACGTTTATTGATAGCTAATCTTATGTTTTAAATACAAATTTGGTTTCCTTCATACACAATCATGCCTTATGATGGTTAGGGACAGGATTTTAATGCAAATGCATATTCCCTCTCTGCTGTAAGAAGGTATATTCACCTGGTATGTGACTTAATTACTAAAGTTCAAATCATTTAAAGTACATTGCATATAATGTATATTTTGTCAGTTTTGTTAATGAGCATATTTGAGCCGTTATCAAATTATTATGCATACTTATTTTTCCAATGTCGTTTATTAAATATATTTTTATTTTGTTTTGTCTTCATATTTGGTGTATAAATATAATATTCCTGAAAATATGTATCATTGTGTTGATGTTGAAAGCTGATAACACCAATGGTAGCTCACATGCAACACAATCAGTTGCATTACGTTGGTGAATCCCTGCCTTAACTGTAGTTGTTCCCCCGTGGCATGTGCATGTTATAGAGGTTTTCAATGCATACCTATAAATGGGATTATTCAAGCATAAAATTCCTGTCCTTAACCTCTTCAGGGATATGGACGTGAAATCACGTCCATTTAAAATGACGGACGAGCGATATGGACGTGTATACACGTCCTGTGCGTTTGTGCATTTAACCCTTATTTATCCTCTATCTAACTCGACTTATTTTAATTTTCCCCCGTTATGAAACATTTAATTAAATTCTATATGCTTTACTGGCTTACCTTTATATGTTCCTTCTGCAGTGATATGCCTCAAAACAGGGATAAACACACAAGGGCACATCTCCACATTCGCCACAGATCATCCCAGTTTCCTTGCGGATTCCCTTCTTGCGGCACACGAAACACCTTCGAGATGGGCGGGACTTCTTTGCTGTTGACGGTATCCTTTTAGGATAATGTTTTCCTTGAAGTCTGAGGGGTGCAGGGGTTTTGGATTTTCTACCCCCAGTATGAAGAGGCCTCTCAACCTGGTATTGTTCAATTAGGCTGCGAGCTATTGATAGTCGAAAGTCCAGGTAGGTCATTGTCTTGTGTGGGTTTAGAGCTCTCCAAATTACCAAACAATTGTATATGGTTATATCCAGCTGGTGCAAAAATACATTTTTATACCATTTCACTGTTTTTCGTAAAGAGGGATATGCTTGCAATACCTGATCTACTAGATCGACACCACCCATGTGCATATTGTATTCCTGGATAACGTCAGGCTTGAAAATGCACATTTTGGTATGGGCATCTGTTTTTCCAGTGTCAATCATCGAAATCTGAGAACTGCAATTGGATAATGCCGCAACTACCCACCTGTCCTGCCAGGCAAGGTAGGTCAAAGGTGGGAGCTGACACACCTCCATTTCCCCTCTCCTTAGAGCCTTCGTATTCACATCTTTTGGCAAACCAATACGATTTGAACGTACTGTTCCAATTGCATTAGTCTTTCTTTTGTGTAAGGCCATGAATAATTTAGGAGAGCTGTACCAGTTATCTAAGTACACAGTCCTACCCTGATCAAGCACAGGTTCCATTAGGTCCATTACTATGGAGCCAGATAAGCCCAAATCTTTGTCTCCAGTATTGTCAGTCCCTTGACCAGTGTAAATGCAGCTATTGTAAAGATATCCCGTTTTACTTTCACAAACATCAAAACTCTATGCCAAATCTAGCCCTTTTTGTTTTGATGTATTGCTTCCAACCTAAGCGGCCCTTCCAAAGCATTAGGCTTTCATCAACAGTGACCTTTTCACCAGGCACATAATTTTCTTTAAATTTTGAAATAATATAATCGAAAACAGGCCTAATTTTGTGGAGTTTGTCATTTACATTCTCTGTGCAGGTGAAATGAAGGAACTGCAAAATTGACGTAAACCTGTTATTTGACATGCATTTTCCAAAAAAAGGAGTAGCTAGCATGTCATTTGTGGACCAATACATGTATAATGCAGGTTTACGAATAACACCCATAAGTATAATTAGACCAATTAGCCTGTAAATCTCATTGAGTGTTACTTCTGTCCACCTTTGAATTCTGCTCTTAGGCCCTAATTTACCTTTAGAGAGCAGGTCTTCCTTCACTTTACTCGCATATACATTTGTTTCTGAAACAATGAGAGACACTAAGTCGGTAGTAAAAAATTTTGTAAAAATGTCAATTGGTTGGCTGTCAGAAGTCAGCTGAGCCTGGGGTTGAACACCAGACCCTGTGCTCGTGAAGATGTGCCTGTTTGTATTGCAATTGTTTTCAGCACTCCACAATGCTGACTCTTCACGAACACCTGAAGGAAGTTGGTCACATTCTTCCTCACTGCTACTCATACCTATATCCTCCACACACCCCTCAAATTCGGAAAATTCGCCATCAATATCCAAATCGCTGTTACACAGCAAGAAGTCCTCCACATTATCCTGTGTAATTTCAGAAGCCCTTACACTTCCACCACTCGCTAACCTTTGTGCAACACTGCTTGTTGATGCCATGTTTTAGCTCTGAGATGTACTACAAGCAGGAAAGTATACGTATGTATTTCAAGAAAGAAATGAACGGAGCCTGCTATATCCAAGTTACGAAACACGTGTAAGGAAAAATTGCAAACCTGCTTTATTCTGATGACTCATAAACCACGCATACAGTAGTGTTCTATTTCACATTGTGCTGTGATTTGCTGACGCATAGCTCACACATACAATGGGTCCACTACTGTTTCTTTCCAAGAAATTATATTAGATGCGTTCGACAAAGCAAAGTTAACTTTTCACTACAGTGAAACAAATAGTTCCATTTCAACGATTTGTAAATGCAACTCAACATTGCTGATGATGTACATATATACTGCATATAATGAGTTTTATACCAGTTTTTGTTTCATTAAAATAACTTAAAATTTACGCAAAATACAGCTGTGTATTTACGAAGCACTTTTAGCGCATTTAACAATTTAAATGCCCTGCGCTGGATATTGGGTATTCGTTCTCGGCCTGCGGAGCTTTTAAATGCCTATCGCTCAAGAGGTTAATGATGAGTATACATTTTGCTAGAAATAAACTTGTGCTAATTCATGATTTTATGCCAATTAACACTGATGGTTTTAAACATGCAAGCTTATGTATGGACAATGTTTGAGACGTAGAACCGGGACCAAAAAATTTAATGCCATAGCCAGGATTTGAACCACAGATCTGCTTCATGCACGGCTGCTCTTACCACTGAGCTACCATGGCAGCTGCACGTGAAGCAGAATATCTGTGATTCAAATCCTGGTGAAGGCATTAAATTTTTCGGTCCTGATTCTATGTTTCAAACATTGCCACACATGGCTTGTGTGTTTAAAATCAATATGTTGATTGGCATAAAATAATAAATTACCATTTAAAGGTTTTATTTAATTAAAAACTTGGAACATAAGTACTTACGATTGTAAGTCACCTTTGTAGTACTTACCTCAGATTTGAGATTCCCTAGTGGTCAACCAGGAAAAACACATATTGGTTGGGGAATTTAATGTCATGTTGGCAAGTTACCATTGTAGCTCAGTGGTTAGAGCAGCCACATGTGAAGTGGAAGATCTGTAGTTCAAATCTTGGCTATAGGATTGAGTTTTTTCAGCCCTCATTCTATCGCTCAAACAAACTTGTGTGTTTGAACAGAAAAGTGTTTCATTTTGCAGTTCACTTACACATGTGCTCTTTATGTTATAGCTTGGAAAGATTTGGTAGTTTCTTGCTAGTGTCAAAGCTAGTCATATCTCATGCTTTCAATATGTAACCATGAATTCTCATTCATTAGATTTTTTGTCTTTTTTTATGAATACTGTTTTAGTAATATTTGAGCTTGAGTGATTATATTGTAGTTATTTAAGTCCATACTCTGTGCTTCTACATTAAAAATATGCAGAGGAGGAGGGAATGACCATTAAACTGCTAGTTATTTATTATTTTTATTTATTTATTATAGGAAGCATGGCTGTAATGAAATACCAGGATCTGACAGACATTTTAATAGATAATCCATCATTCTTCAGTAAATTAACCTATGAGGAAAAATTGGAAGTCAAAACCAAAAGGTCTACACCAAACCTTAATTTGAAACAGATTGATGGGAATTATACCCGTCATTTTAAGAAGCAGTGGTATGACACGAAGCCGTGGTTGACAGGCAGTGTAAAGAAAAATAGACTTTATTGTTTTTACTGCCTTTTATTTTCAAGAAATGATAGTGAGTGGTGTAAGGCAGGACAAGGGGAAGATTCCCTAAAGAATTTCTTGGCTAAAGCTAAAAGGCATGAATGCTCAAATAAGCATTTAACGGCTACTGTAAAGTTTAATGAATTAGGGACTAAAAGAATAGGCCATGCTTTAACTGAAGCAGCACGACTTTCTGCAGTAAAGCATAATGAAAAAGTAGATCAAAACAGGTCAGTTCTTAAACGCCTAATCTCTACTATTTGTTTTCTGGCAAGGCAAGAATTGTGTTTCCATGGTGAAGATAAATCTCAAGGCTCTTGTAACAAAGGGAATTATTTAGAAATGCTTGACTTTTTAGCAGAACAGGAACCTCATTTAAAAGCCCATTTGATTCATAGTAGGGTATGTAAAGGAACATCTCCAAACATCCAGAATGATCTCATTAGTTGTATTGTAGAAGTAATCAATGAACAGATTTCTAATGAAATCAACAATAGTCCTTTTGTTTCTGTGCAAGTCGATGAGATGTCAGATGTTTCAACAAAATCCCAGCTCAGTATAATTTTAAGATATGCTAATATGTTATCAGGAGAAGTAGAAGAAAGATTTGTAGGTTTTTATGACATTTCCAGTAGCATAACAGTTGAAAGTGTGGCAGGAGTGTTGTTAAAGGTGTTAGAAACCTGGAAAATTCCAAAAGAAAAATTAATATGTCAGACATATGATAGTTGTGTGATAGGAAAAAATGGTGGTGTTAATGTACTTATAAAACAGCATTTTCCATACGCACTGTTCATTCATAGTTACATGCACAGACTGAACTTAGTGTTTCTTCATTGTTGTAACGTAATAACACAAGTTAAGATTTTTATTGCAAATCTTACAGGGTTTAACAGTTTTTTTGGTCACTGTAGCAGAAGAAATGAACTGTTAATTGACAGTGGGTTCAAGTTACCAAGTCCCAGCAAATCTAACTGGAACTGTCTTTCTGGAAATGTAGATACCATTTTGCACTATTATGATCAATTACTTCTTGCTCTAAATGACATTGTGCAAAATGAAGGTTGGGATATTAATTCAATCCACCAGGCTGAGGGATTGATTAACACCTTGCATAATGTTAAGTTCGTATTTCTTCTTTCTTTATACAGCAATATATTTATGTTCACTGATGTATTGTGTAACATTCTCCATAGTAAAACAGCAGATATTAACCTATGTAACAAAGAAATTGATAAATGTTTGAAATCCTTAAGGAGCTTAAAATGTGAAGATAAAGTAAATGAATGGCTACAAAGATCAAGAGACATCCTAAGCCAACATTTGGCAGTTGAGGAAATCCATAGTAAGTTTAGTATAAACATTTGTGATGAGTTAAAAACACTATCCTATGAAGTATTGGATATTGTAATTGTGAACTTTCAGTTGCGGTTTAGGGATTTTAGACATTTAGAATTTTTTGAGCTTCTAAATGAGGAAAAATTTGAACAATACAGCTGGCCAAAACAATTTCCTGAAACTAAACTTGACATGTTATGCAAATTTTACCCCTTTTTTGATAAAGATAAACTTAAAGGAGAACTAATGCTTATTTTTAGAAGTGAGGATAAAAGATTACCTTCAAAGCATCTATTCAAGTATCTCATAAATAATGATTTGAAGGACAATTTAGCTGAAACTATTAAACTTCTTTCTTTGATGTTAAGTATTCCGGCAACCACGGCCTCTTGTGAAAGGAATATGAATACTCTAAAACGAATTAAAACATATATGAGAAATTCTGTAATGAATGCACGGCTCTCCAATCTTTCCACATTAGCCATTGAAAAAATGAGCCTAAAAATGTCATCTAGACGCCCAGAATTCTTATCGAGAGTCATCGATGTGTTCGCTGCTAAGAAAGATAGGGGAGTTGAGCTGGTCTACAAAAAAGTTTAAGGTTAGTTTAGGTTTAGATACGTGATAATAAATTTTAAGATTTACACGTTAGCAGTTTAATTTTACAATCTTTAATAGTGTGCAGTGTAATTTAGCTCATGCAGCATACTTTAAAAAAAAAACACACTAGCAGCTTTTCTGAAATATTTTTAATAGATATCCCAGTCTATGCAAATTTAACAATTTGATGGCAAATTCCAAGAATTCAACATGGTCAGCATTACACTAAACTGAAATACTGCCAACCTTACAGTGAGGTTTGCTTATCAAACTGATCAGCAAACACTATTTGCTAATCTTGTTCTAAAATACTTTGCAGCACTAAATATTGTATTGTATTTACTAATGCGCAATTGTATTGTGAAACTGACAATCTGAAAGTGTGAAACACTTATTTAAGCACTAAAACAATACTGAGTAAATAACTCAAGAAGCACAATAGTCTCTACACAACCATTTAAATCCAACAGTTTGCATACCTGCAAGATGTCTTGTGTTGCCAGTCTAACAGCTACAATTAACACCAACTATGGCCATATCTTTACCTGGGAAACTTTTAGGAATAGTTGCTGGTATTGATTTCAACTGGGCCAAATGCAACAGAGCGCTTTAATACAGTAAATACGCCTGTTGGTCAAATCCAATGGTTTGCATTCTCTATAGTGTATTCATGCACTCTTCTGCAATTTACCTTAAAACTGTCATAATTGCCAGGTAACTTAAGAAAGTTGGGTTACAATGTCACATTTAATTTTTAAGGCTCGCTTTAATAGAAGAAATATTTTCTTACTGAGAGTGAATTGTATAATAAAATTTTATGTCCCATTTTTAATGAAAGTAAGCCAAGTAGATGTTCTCAAAGCGTACTGTACAAAATGTCTATTGGACTGTTAAATGATGGTCATTAACCATCAATGATTTATGCACTTGACAAGATACAGCATGAGTCATTCTAGAGAAAGTTCATATTTTCAGTTAAGAGGAATTATTAAAACGTTTGGATAGGAACTAAAACAATGTTGACTTACTAAATCCTAGTACAAATAAGTTAATTTTATTTTATGTAAAAATAACAGTTTAATATGAATGCTCATTTCAATGACTCGCTCTTTCATATAAAGAATAAAAAGCTTAATTATGCACACAGTAAGAAGGTAACTGCGGTATGATTGTAAGGTCAGTGGTTTGCCTCTTTTTCACAATTCTTATTTAACACTTAAGTAAACAAAATGGAGGCGAACCCTCAACATTATTAAAGTAATCTAGTTAGTAAATCCCTGCGAGACAAAATCAAATTGGTCAGGCATGTATTGATGTAAGCATCCTTGGTGAGTTCAGCAATGAAATTTCTCCTCACTTTAATAATAGAGATGTATGAAAATGAAATCTGACATTTAATATTCACATAGAATGTATCTAGCCCCTATAGTTTGTATTTTTTCTACAAAATATTGTTACAAAGGCTTATTCTTCTATCTACTTCATGTTAATTGAGATAAACATTTGAAGAAATAGTTTCAGTGCATTTTAAATTGAAGGCATAAAGAGAGTACAGGAACCTGAAGCAAGTTACTTAAAAGAATAATGTGAAACAACTGAATGGTGACAGTACTCAAAAAGAACAAGTATTGAAGATTTCAGACCAGTAACAATGAATACCTCAAAATGGTCAATGCCAGTTCTCAATACGCACTCATACTATTACTAATGCCCTTATTCTGATTATGCTTTGTGTCATAACTTGCATAACAAATAAAACTTTTAAACATGGCCAAACACAATCACATTGAACAAATTACATGGATTGTTATACAGACATTTCCTTGGATAAGTTGTACAAGATTTCTTTCCTTTTAGTTACATTTCTTTGTAGGTCATATAGTTGCCCCTGTGATTGAATGAAATGTGTTTGCATTTTATATTTTCTCTCTACTATACTTGTTTTAATTGATGGCTGGTATATGACTGATTCCTTCCTTCCTTCCTTCCTGCCTTCCTCCTTCCCTCCTTATTTTCTTCCTTCCGTTGATACTTTGTGGTATTTCTGCTCTTCAGTTTTATTTTTATACATGTCCGTAATGTAACCACAAACATAGCATGTTTGAATGAGTTTGTTTGGAGAATTTGGCTAAAACATGTTTAAAGAATGTTTTATACTGTATTGGCCTGAAAATGTCGCCATTGCATATAAGTTGCACCCCTAAATTTCGAGGAAGAAATGAAAAAAAATATTTTGCATGCAGATGAGCTACACATTGATTGAAAGGGGGAAAATTACCAAAAATTTACTTTAACTTACACTGTCAAAACCGGCTATAGCGACATCACTTTTAATGGCAAAATCTAACAGTCCCGTCTAAACCCTATGTGATTGCTTATTTAAGAAATTGCTTAGTGTGACATCACATATAGCTACTTATTGTATATAACGACGTATTTTTTTATTACCTTTTCGGAGAAATATATCGGCTATAACATCCAACCTTCACTTTTGTTTCTTACATATAGTAATGTACAGAGGTATTTTTCCATGTGCTGAAGGACCTTGCTAGGATATGGACGAGTGACATTATATAAATTGACTGTGGGGGGTAAAGTCTGTTTCATTCTTGGAAATAAACAAGACACTGTTGATGACATGAGCGGCACTATATGGAAGTGTCTTTCTTTCCTGGAAATAAACAAGACTCAGTTGATGATGCGAGGGGCACTGCACCTCAACATACAGTTGTGCAATTTTCCTGCACGGAAATCAGAGAGATACTAACCTGACACCCCTATGGTCTTATAAATACAAAAGTGGACCCGACCACAGACCACTGCACAACTTCCAGCAATTCAACACGTCTAAAAAATATCTTTGTAAGGCTTATTCTCAAACTCTTGTTTTCTGTTGATGTAAATTTCAAATTAGTATGTGTGTTAAACAGTCAGTGCAAGCATTGTTTTAAAAATGTCACAAAAAAGGAGGAAGGTATTTAATATTGAAGAAAAGTCACACATACTATGGCGATTAGAAAATGGGGAAACAAATGTCAGCATTGCGAAGGAATTGGGTGTCCCACACTCAACAATTTCTACAATTTGGAAGGACAGAGAAAAAATAGTCAGTTTTGGAACACAACTTTTTAAAAATAAGCAGGTGAGATCATCTGAGCACAAAGCAATTGAAGTATTCTCTCAAGCTTCCACGACCATCGTTTAAAATATCTTGGCTATCCGGTTGTTGCCGCGTCAAATTATAAAATGCCGACGTTTCGACCATCTTGTCGTGGTCGTTATCACAGGCAAACTGCGCCGCTATGTAGCAGCTAGTCAACTTATATACTGGCAAACAGGTGAAAGGTGGGTAAATGGTGAGCCCTGATAGGCTGGGCAGTCTCTGCATTGCGGCAGTCCTTCTGCATTGCTACGTCACTGCCATAGAATAATAGGGAAATTATTAAAACAAGCGGATATTAAGTTGGCATACAAAGCACCCACTAAACTGCAAGATTTACTGGTTAACGTAAAAGATAAAGTTCCACCACTTAACAAACCCGGTGTTTATGAAATACCGTGTAACTGTGGCAAATCATATATTGGTGAGACTGGTCGAACTGTGAAAGAACGATTACAAGAGCACATACGTCAGTGCAAACAAAATGATATTGAAAAATCGGCGGTCGCGTTACATGCTTACGAAACCAAACACACAATACTGTTTGATCAGACCAAGATAGTAACCAGTGAAAACAGATGGCGACCCAGAAAAATTAAAGAGGCCTTAGAAATTTCCCGTTGTCCTAAGAATTTTAATAATAATGGTGGCATGCACATTAACAAACTTTGGTTTACGGCCATGGGTAGAACAAAACACAAGAACACCACGTCATTTGTGCCGCAGTGTAATGATTCTATGGCAGTGCCGCAGTGTAATGATTCTATGGCAGTGACGTAGCAATGCAGAAGGACTGCCGCAATGCAGAGACTGCCCAGCCTATCAGGGCTCACCATTTACCCACCTTTCACCTGTTTGCCAGTATATAAGTTGACTAGCTGCTACATAGCGGCGCAGTTTGCCTGTGATAACGACCACGACAAGATGGTCGAAACGTCGGCATTTTATAATTTGACGCGGCAACAACCGGATAGCCAAGATATTTTAAAGCAATTGAAGCTCTACTTATATGGTTTAAGCGGTAAAGATCAAATGTGCTGATCAGTAGACCTGTTCAAGTGAAAGCCAATGCCTTTGCATGCTATTGGAAAATCCAAACTTGTATTGTTCATCTTGGATACAGCATTTCTGAGCTTGCCATGATATAGTCGCTGGGAAAATTTGTGGTGAAGCTGCCAGTGTACCTGATGGTGTCATCGAGGAATTATACATTTCTTATACTCAGGGGTCTCCGTCTAGGGGATATGTGAATGGCGGCCACAAGGTACCCAAGCTGAGCAGAACATTACTTCCACTTACTGGTGTTTTGCTCCTCACTGTAACTTTTCTATCTGACCTTACCTTGGTCATCTCTTGTTCTCTTCCGACCCCGATGCTATTAGGGTTCCCGAGGACTAGGGAGTCTTTTATTTTTTCAATCTCTCCATTTCTCTAATTTCTCTATAAAATATTAACCCTTAACATGCTGACCTGCCATGGCATGTAATGCGTCCTCTGATTGGTAATCAGAGGATATGGTCGGTGAATTTATTTTGATAATTCTTCCGGTCAGGTCGGTGAGACCCATAAACCAACGACAGGTGTGGTCCTCCACACATTCTGGGGGTTGTGAGAGAGCGATGTGACTGCCAAAACATAAAAATATGATGCTCTCTTGAAAGCGGTTACTATACTGCTATTGCTCTATTAGTGAAAAATATTGTAGAGCAGGCAGCCTCAACTCACGTAAATACGGGCAGTGGGCGAAGTCAGCTTATCTGTGCGTGCAAGCGGGCATTGTGTTACAGTTGTTTATCTGAGTGCACCAGCAACGGACGTGCGTATCTAGTGTGCAGTGGCTGTTCATGAAGTACAGAAATGGCAACATCTCTAAGTGTGGCTACCTCATCTAATCCTCGCCCATCTTCCCCATATACTTTTTCCTCTGTTTGGGAACAACAGTATCGGTTTATAGACCTAGGGGGTGCTGCGAAATGTTTAGTATGTGGCAAGATTGTTCAAACAATTAAAAAGTATAACCTACAACGACATTACGCTGCTCATAGCAGTGAATACGACGGCTATCATGGAGTGGAACGTGACATGATGATAGAGAAACTCAAGGATACTATGGCTACTGACAACGATACGGACCATAAAATAAGTGAATCGGCTGTATGTCTTAGCTATAAAATTTCACTTGAAATCGCTAAGCAACTTAGACCATTCAAAGATGGCGAATTTGCTAAAATTTGTCTACGTATGATGGCCGATGAAGTTTGCCCTGAACGTATACCAGAATGTGAATCCATTAGTTTATCTTCCTCTACTGTTATGCGGCATATTGCAGATCTCGCCAACAATGTTGAAGAGCAGTTGGTGGAGAGATGTAAATCATTCATTTGTTACTCTCTGGCGTTAGATGAAAGCCAAGATACTTGTGACACAGCGCAGCTAGTACTTTTTGTGAGAGGTGTGGATAAATCTCCAGATCACAGAAGAAATGTTGGATTTAGTACCAATGACGGGTACTACAACCGGTGCAGATATTTTCCGATGTGTTGAGGAAGCTTTAAATCGACTTAAACTTCCATGGAATAAACTGATATCCATAGCTACAGATGGAGCTTCTGCTACGATCGGTGGTAATCTTGGTCTAATAGGCCGTGTTAGAGACAAAATAAAGGACCTTGGTACTACTCAAAATATCATATCTGTTCACTGCATAATTCACCAGGAGAATTTGTGCGAAACGTATTAAACTGAATAATGTGATGAGTGTTGTTGTCAAAACCACTAATTTCATTAGGTCAAAAGAACTGCGTCATCGCCAGTTTAAAGTGTTTCTCGAGGAATGCAATAGTGAATTTGGCGACTTGCCTTATTATTGTGAAGTGAGGTGGTTAAGCCGGGGTGCGTTACTGGAAAGGTACTCTGACTTAAGGGAAGAAATAGCGTTGTTCTTAGAAGAAAAAGGTATGCCTGTCCCCGATCTTAGTGATTCAAAGTGGATTTGTGATTTGGCATTCCTAGCAGATCTAACAGGACACCTCAATGTTCTTAATCGTTCTCTCCAGGGCAAGGGACAAATTATTACTCAACTGATTGACTCTGTACTGGCCTTCAAACGCAAACTTGCATTGTGGAAACAACAATTAATCAACAAGAACACATCTGACTTTTCAAAACTTTCATCAGCTTCTCAACATTTAGAATTTGCAGCGCTTGAGCAATATGCAAGCGTACTAAATGATCTACACAGAGAATTTGGAGTGCAATTCCAAGAGCTGGAAACTATGGAATCTACATATTTTCCATTATTTGTCACTCCTTTCACCGTAGCCGTCGAGAGCGTTCCTACAGAGTTTCAATTAGAACTTATTGACCTGCAATATGATCGGGAAATGAAGGATTCCTTTGTTCACAAAAGAAACTTGATCAATTTTTATATAAACTTACTTCAGTCCAGATTTCCACGACTACACAGACAAGCAGCTCACATGTTAAGCATTTTTGGCTCTACTTACCTCTGTGAACAATTCTTTTCGCTAATGAAACACTAAACCGGGTCACAGAAGCCAATTATCTGACAGCAACTTGAAATGCAGTCTTCGTCTTTGTACTACAAAGACAATTACACCAAATATTGAAAAGGTAATTAGGGAGAAAAGGATACAAAAAGCTCGACGTCTGAATCAAAATTGAACTCAGTTGGAAGTATTAAATGTAATATAAGTGACAGATAAGCTATGAAATGGTATGTTAAATTTGCTCTACTAAGCATCTAGGTAAATGTATGTTTATTTCTCTTTGTATACTCAGTCAACACTCAATAAACGTTCAAAGCTTCCAATATTGCAAATCTTAGTTATTCCGCCACTGACTGTTTTTCTATCTCCGTTGACCTTCATTTCTGCCCTCTTCCACACGATTGGGCATCGGGCTAAAAGATATGACGTCACAGTGCATCGAGGCTGTTGAAGCTGCCTGTTGTAGAGCAAGAGGATTAATGACTTCATTGTCAGAAATCCAGCATTAGCTAACAACATTTCTAAGAAGTGGCCTGTTTTGGGTGAAGGTACAAGCCAGATATATACAATGCAGATGAAAGTGGCTTGTTTTACAACATGACCCCAGATAAGACATTAAAATTTAAAGGTGAACAATGTTCTGGTGGGAAAATGTCTAATACAAGAATCACGGTTATGGTTGTTGCAAATATGACAGAATCATGTAAAGAAAAGTTTTTGGTGATAGGAAAATCGAGAAAACCACATATTAATGCAAGAAGCAAAGAAAACTGATTACCTTCAGTAGGACATTATACTATAGTATGCATTACTGTATTGATTTTAAAGTTAAAGCCATTGGTTAAAAACTAAACAACACATCTCTGCCATGATTGTAGAAAACTAGGAAATTAAATTCCAATATGTGTTATTTTTTTTAAAGTACAGAAGTGGAACAATAGTGTTACTGATACTTTGTGGTGGTGTGTTGGATATTTTCAATATCTTGGGTACAGTGCATCACATCTTTACAACATTTTAAAGAGAAACATTGGAAAAAGTGTAAGTTATCAATAGAATACTGTCTTCTCATTTTTTGTAATGCTGATTAAATTTTGTAATTCAGTAACTGGAATGAAGTTGTGTCATTCATGACTATTATATCTAAAAACATGCTCAACATTTTATCTTATTCATCATGCAAGACCCTCGTCGATATTAGTGAACAACATAAGTTTCTACTTCTTTCCTCACTTCTTATAAGTGTTAACATTTTGGCATGCTATTGCTGTGCGTACTGCATGAAACATAACGAAAAATCCCTCATCAGTTCTTCTCTGCAAATATTGAAATGTAAATAACATAGGTGTACTGCATGTCTATTTTAAGTTTGAACTCTATGGCAGCCTAAAATTTACACATACGAATTTTCTTTTTAAAAAAAAGAAAGAAACCCCCGGTTTATGCAACTATCGGCTATAATGACTGCAAACAGTTGGTCCCTTCAACATCAGGTTTTCTTAACAGTATCCATGATGAAAATGAGAGAGTAATACCAGAACTATTAGTGATGAATATCCAGCTGAAATTGAATTATAAGTTTTAGAACGAAACAGTATTGGCAGACCTACACAATATTAACACCAATAAAAGTTTACATTGTTGCATAATAAAATACCTTGCCACCAGTTTCTGTTACAGACATGGGTTGTATTATTGCAAATGAGCATAAGTTTTTGCACCAAGGGTATGTAAAAAGACAAGGTAGCAGATATAAACTGTACCCTAACTTTATGATGGTGAAATTTGGATAAAAAGTATGACTTATTGTCAGACTAACAAAGTTCTAGAAGAGACAGACTTCTGTACTGCTCTCACACATTTATCTTGAGCCCTGGAATTTCGTGCTGCAAATGGTCCAAGTCAAGAAGACTTGTGCTTTATCGGAGTAACAACTAAGAAATGTGTCCATACTCGAGTGTTACCAGTAGTGCATTTCACTATATCGCTGCTACCTTTGTGTTATTACGGGTTTACTTTTTTGTTTAACCAACTCCAGTGACGCCATGGCCGAGGGGTTAGAATGTTCGCCTAATACCTAGGCAGCCCAGGTTCGATCCCATGGACCTGCATGTGGTATTTGTGGATGAAGGGGCCTCTGTGCAGGTTGTCTCCAGTTTCCCCTGCCACTCATTCTACCAGTTGCTCCATCATCACCTTTCCACTCATTGATTTTGTCTGCATTTCATGTCATCCTCTTCCTGACTCTCATACCTGGTGCTTGTCTGGCCACCCGCTTGCAGGTCTTCACTCTGCCCAGTCTATAGGTTCCTGTGCTCCCTGACGTGTGTCTGACCCTAGGCACTGGCTTGTAAGCCCTAGGGGGTGGAAGTCCTACATAAGGGGAGGATAAACAGGTAAAGAAGAAAGAAGTTTAACCAACCCGAACAGTATTAAATGCCTGAATCACATCCAGATTTGCACTGTTAAGTCCTGTAAATAGTAAAAGAAAGAACTAAGTGTTTAGCCTTGTACTTTAAGCATTGGATAACCTAGAAGAAAACAATTATGGAAACTACTTCTTAGAGCTTCTAAGATATAATTTAAAGTATGACTGCTTAAAAGAATGTGAAGTCCTATTGCTGTTTTTGACAGCAGTGTCATCTGGAAGCTCAAGATAAAGTGTGCAAATGGTGTATATAACTTGCATCAAGAGAATCTAAAATGTAATTTAGAAAAACAGAAAATGTGAATTTCATGTAAAGTTCAGTATGACACATGAATTTTGATAATTCAAAATTATTTTTACTCTACTAAATTGATGTCAAGATTTCACCTGAACATTTTTAGAAAAAGGTCCATGTGTGTGTGTGTGTGTGTGTGTGTGTGTGTGTGTGTGTGTGTGTGTGTGTGTGTGTGTCAGTCTGTGGACAGCATAACTAAAAAACGGGTTAACCCTTTCAGTCCCAAATTATTTTGCTACTTATGCCGTTCTTCCTCTAATTTGAAACCGGTTTAGATTAGGTGGCCTGGGACACCTTCAACCTACTGACTTGAATAGCCATGATCGTTAAAGGCAACATGTAGTGCACTGGCCAAGCACTCAAAGCCCCAGGTTGTGAGTTCGCAGTAAAATGTGCCTGTGGTAAAGGATGGGGAGGGCCCATATAAAATGATCGGAGTGATGGCACGCGTGGATGATGACGGGGTATCATTTGACTGCTGTTGCATGGATTTTGCTTCTTTTCTTATGAAAAAAAAACACTACAATGTAAATTGTAAAAAAAATATTTTTCTACAATTCAGAACATCTCAAATATATATGTTTAATTGGTGACGAACAATATAACAAGAATATAGCAGAAAGAACTGTTAAAAGTATTACAAGTAGGCAAAAAATGCCTTCCATTATAATGGACACCGGGACTAAAAGGGTTAAAAACCAAACTAAGTTTAACATCTTTTAAGGATGTGACACAAAGATTTTGAAGAAAATTTCTTCGTGCTAAACTACCCTTTACATGGAAAATTTATCAAAAATTGTGATTTTCTCAAAAATGGCTGAACGATTTTGATTAAAATGCCATATGTTTAAGATATTTTTATGACAAATGAAATGTATGTTTTGAATTTTCTGGCTATAGCCCATGTAGTCCTGTTTACTCTGGATGACTTTTGCATAACTGGTAAGCCGTCAGAGATAGACCGAATCTTACTGCACAAAGAATGTTGTTGTTAGCTAATGCTGTATTTCTGAGAATGAAGTCATTAATCCTCTTGCTCTCCAATATTTTTCAATATAAATATCGAAGAGACTTAGCAGTAAATGTAACCGCTTTTTAGAGAGCACCATATTTTTATGTTTCGGCGGTCACATCGCTCTCTCACAACCCCCAGAATGTCTGGAGGACCACACCTGTCGTTGGTTTACGGGTCTCACCGACCTGACCGGGAGAATTATCAAAATAAATTCACTGACCATAACCTCTGATTACCAATCAGAGGACGTATTACATGCCATGACAGGTCAGCATGTTAGGGGTTAAGGTTTTATAGAGAAATGGAGAGGTTGGAAAAATAAAGACTCCCTAGCCCTCAGGAACCCTAATAGCATTGGAGTCGGAAGAGAACAAGAGATGACCAAGGTAAGGTCAGGTAGAAAAGTTACAGTGAGGAGCAAAACACCAGTAAGTGCAAGTAATGTTCTGCTCAGCTTGGGTACCTTGTGGTTGCCATTCACATATCCCCAAGACGGAAACCCCTGAGTAAGATAAGCAAATGTAGTGGCAAGGAATATGAACCATTTGGTTATCACACGTTTAAATGTAAGATATATAAATATATGGTATTGTTTTACCATATATTTATATATCTTACATATATATTATGCACACTATGAATCTAACATCCATTCCCGGTAATGGGAATAGGAAGTTAAAACTTGGCCAAGAATGTAGACCTTGCTAAAACACACAATTTGTGTCCAAATAAATTTTTTTTGTAGAGTGGACCATTTCAGAGATATTCCTTGTTATTTGTGAGAGTTTTGGAATACTTTCAATAGGAAGATCATTATTCATCTTTTTATATCTTAGCCATGCAAAGAGAATGGGATCTCAAAGTTTTAAAAGATATTACTATTGCTCAAAGTCTACTGTATTCCCATATTCCCCTTGTAGCTAGAAGGAAACAAGCAATAAGATAATTTCTGCAAATGTTTATCTCAACTAAGATGAAGATATAGGAATAAGAGTTTGTAAGAATGGTTAGTACAAGAGTAGAGAAAAACATGTGAGTGCAACACATCAGATTTTTTATCTGGAGTTCTCATTTACTAAGTCCTTATCACAAACTGTCAAAACTCTGCAGATATGAAGCCATCAAAACTGCCACATAGTTTAATCAAGATCTTCAGAGCTGTTTTCGAGAATGTAAAAAAACGTTTTTTCTATGTGAAGGCTAATTTGGGTGAAGAAATTTTGTTGAAAATCTTCATACTGCATCTTTTGTGGATGCCCAACTTACATACCAATGTTAGTTTTTACTAAAGAGGTTAGTCTACCTTTAAGAATTGGATTCAGTATGGTATTGATCCAAACAATGTGGAAAATTATAGATGAGCAAAAAAAAAAAAAACCAGAAGTAAAAGAGCAAAATAATATTTACCTAAACAGAAATGGAGAAATAATAACAAACCCGGTACATATTAGTAACATATTCAATGATTATTTTGTTAATATTGGAAGTTCTTCTGTCCAAAATAAAATGGGAATCGGCAATAAAAATATATCCAAATCCATGTATGTAAATAAAACAAATGATCAGGAATTAAATATAGTAATAAATGGTTTTAAGAGCAAGAGATCCAGCTGTTGGGATGGCTTTTCACCTGTTATGCTCAAAAAATGCAAGCATGCTCTAATGGACATACTGGTGTACTTAATAAATTATTCAATTAATGAAGGTACTTTCCCTGAAAAACTTAAGATCGATATTGTGCGTCCTGTATATAAAGTTGGTAATAAAATGGATGAGTCGAACTATGGGCCTATTACCTTAACATCAATATTTGCTAAATTATATGAAAAAGTCTTGGAAAAATGAATAATAAGTTACTTAAATGCAAATGGCATAATAGCAGACTTCCAACATGGATTTAGAAAGGGATACTCGACTATTACTGCCATTATAGAATTTATCCATGAAGTATTCACAAATATGGACATAGGCGAGAATACTATAGGATTATTTCTAGATCTATCTAAAGCATTTGACTGTGTGTCACATAAACGACTGTTAACGAAACTAGAAAATTATGGGCTAAGGGGAAAATAAATAAAATATTACAGTCTTATCTAGTAAATCGTAAACAATGTTGTGAACTAAATTGACTGTATGGAGAAATCATTTCAAATCTGTTCAATCTAACATTCAAAATGTAAAATCTGGAGTACCTCAAGGATCTATCCTAGGGCCACTGCTCTTTATTTTGTATGTAAATAATTTGGGGGAATCAACCGATTTGAAACTCATATCGTATGCTGACGATACTTCACTCATTTGTAAAGGAAAAAACTTGCTACAACTAGAAAACAAAATTTCTCAAAATTTGCTACAAATTTCAAATTATCTTAAAGATAACTCTCTTAAATTAAACATTAAAAAAAACCAAACTGATACATTTTCAGCATCAGCAAAAAAAGGGGGAGGAACTAAACTACATAAATGTAAGACTTGAAAGTACTAAAGTAGAACAGGTATCTAATCAAAAATTTTTAGGAATATATCTTGATGAATACTTAACATATGAAATGCATGTAAACGAAGTAAGTAAAAAAATCACAAAAACATATACCTACTAAAATACTTTGCAAAATACCTTAATGTAGAAGAGCTTAAAGCTATATATTATGGCATAATATACGTCCACTTGGAATATGGTATTGAAATTTGGGGAGGGTGTGGGGTAACAAAATTAAACAGGGTACTATTGCTACAGAAGAGATGCATACGTCATATTTTTCAACTAAAGACTACAGACACGTGTAAGCCACTCTTTAAAAAGAATAAAATATTGACAATAGTTGCTATTTATGTATACAAAGTAATTATACTGATTCAAAACAAATCACCCACTAAAAACACAGATATCCATACATATAACACCAGAGGGAATGAAAATTACCATAGAATGCACTTAAATAAGGCTTCAACCAAAAAGGATCCGATTGTAATGGGAATGATATTATATAATGCCCTACCAAGAACTATAAAAGAGCACTCAAGAAAAAACTCCTTTGCTAAAGAGTTAAAGAATTATCTAATTGAAAAGTGCCCATACAGGTTAGAAGAGATGTTAAATTAATGTGTACTGTTAATGTATTTTTGCATATTCAGTATTCCATGTTTGTATTCCATAAGTCTAATTATGTGCCATGATGTACTTTTTATTCATGTATTAGCATTTGACAATGCTCCATGCTTGTATTACAAGTTTTATGAGCAATAAATTTGAATTTGAATTTTTTTGTTTTTAGGTTATACTGTTCTCTCCCTCCTCACTCCCACTCTTTCTTTTTCCAAAAATGCTTTTTATTTATTTTTGTACTTATTTTATTCAGGATATCTCAAAATATATATTTGCAATGAAATCTTGGATTAATTTTTGGTTGGAGTCCAGTACTTCCTTTACCTGCTGTGGAGAATGTAATTTATAAAATAATTTGATTTTATTGTCTTACATGGTTTTACAGATTGAAATTTACAGGTTTACTAGAATTGTAAATTTCATTTTATGGGTACTACTGTGAAAGTACATAATTTTGCTCATAACTGTGTTTACTAGTTTCATACAGTCGTGTTAAATTACGATGTAAGTAGTACAGCAAATCTGATTATTTGCAAAGTTTATTTTTTATTATTCCTTTTGACTTTGTTGCAGCTAAACTTAACAATGAAAAGTTTCTTTATCATAACATCTATGCAGATTCTGATTATACCTTGTTATTGACATTTCTTGCAGTTCATGTGAAAATTGGATTCAGTTCATAGTGAATTTTGTGGCATACATTTAAGTAAATGTTATTTAACTCTGAAAAATGGCATAACACCTTGACACTGCATTTTCTTAAAATTATTTTTTCTTTTGAATTTCAGTGAATTACGTGTGCTTGTATATCTACATTTGTAATTGATATTTAAACAAAAAAGTCAAAGATATGACTTTGTTTTGTTGGGGTGGGGGAAGGGGTTCAAAGCTGGTAATTCTTGTGGAACAACAACATAATGTAGAAAATCATAAATTGGCTGCTACTGTACCATTATAAATGAATTGCAGAGAGATTACTGTGTATTAAAAACTAAATGTTTCTTACAGAGTACAATAACATGAAGATCCAGTTGAAGGAGTACTTGCAAAAGTTTGCAGAAAACAAGAAGGTTGTTCGTGAAGAGGATATTCGTGAATTTTTCTCAGGCATGGAAGCACGCAAGAAGCAAAGACTGGAGATACAAATGCCATACTTCTGTCATTGAAATTATTTGATGTCAAGGCCTTTGCCAAACTGATGAATATTTTCCCTTTTAATTTGGTAATCATGTGGTTTTTAATAAACAAGACATTCTGAATTGCAGTTTTAACAATGTTTCACATAAATATGCTGTTCTTGTAACTTTGTACATGAAACATTTTTATTGAAAGAGATTTTTAAAAAACTGTTTAAAAGTATGTAAAGAAACTATGTAAACATGTTTTTGACTGTTTAAACATTTGGAAATAAAGGCATTGAAACCGTAGAAATGTCCTTTATTCAGTAAACCATAAATGGTAAATCCATATTCTTCTTTCCTAATCCTGTATACATGAACCCATAATTAGGAGTGCCCACTCGATGGTAACATGTCATACCAGGCCAGTACAAATTATGCAATACTGAAACTCTTCCAGCATCATGAAGTTGCAATGTCCAAACGTTTCCTGTAAAAGAAAAACACGACTTTTGCAAAGAGGAGTATATAAATCAAATTTCTATGTGCTAAATAATTCAATATAACTAAGCAAAAACCAAAGCTATTAATAGTGAAGCAACAGAATCTAAAGTAAGAACAAATTAGAAACTAAAAGCTTTACTTATCTTAGTAATATTGCAAGATCTTTCATAGCTGACTAGTTTCAAATAGTATCCAACTTATTTTCAAAGCTATCCAAACAAATTACCAAGTTACCAATGCTCAACTTAAAAAAATGTCACCAACCCCAGAAAACAAAAACTTATAAATACAAAATTCATAACACAGTTATTTTTTAAAATGAATATCTTTTACCAAACCATTAAATATATAGGTCCATTTAATTGTTTTAATAATTTAATCTCTGGATTAATTTCAAGATTAATGACCAAAAATGATCTGCCACAGCTGACCAATTATAAATTGTATAAATTCACCTATGTATAATTTAGCACAATGGTTAAATAAAAAATTCAGTAACTTTGATCAGTTTGAAAGTTTAAGAATTAAAAATTCTTTTGAATTAGTAGAAAAGCTTAGCAATATAGTATTGTCTGATAATGATAAACTCATTTCTTTTTATCTAACCACTTTATTTCCTAGTATTCCTAGAAAAAGAGTATTTTTTTTAAAAAAAAAATACTCTTGTACGTAGGGAAATTTGTAAAAAAAATGTAAAATGTAAAAAATTTTTTTAAAAAAAATTGTTCAATTCTTTAGAATTATGCGAAGAATTAATAGATGGTAGTAGTTTACCGGGAAAAATATGAACTGGTTTGAGAATTCACTGTCATTCTGGCAGGTTGTCACAGTAGCTTAATGGTTACAGCACCCGCCTAGTAAGTGGAGGGTCTGTGGTTCAAATCCCAGCTGTGGCATTGAATTTTTAAGTTCCAGTTCTACCTCTCAAACATTGCCCACACATGGCTTGTGTGTTTAAAAACACCAAGAGTAAGTTTGTTGGCATATAAAATAATAATAGATGATTTTGTAAAACTTTCAAATCTTTTAATTAAGAACAAATTGGGAACTAAAAGCTCCACTTATCTTATTAATATTGCGAGGTGGTATAATGCTGACCAGTTTATTAATATGCTCCACTGTTTTAAACACTTCTGTATCATCAGTTTTATGCACAGGTAAGTTAATACGGAAGTATGTCAGGCATCCACTAAGGTCTTTCTTTCTTTCTTTACCTGATTACCCTCCCCTTATGTTGGACTTAACCCCCTAGGACTTACAAGCCAGTGCCTAGGGTCAGGCACCTGTCGGGGAGCAGAGGAACCTAAGAACCAAACAGAATGAACACCTGGAAGCAGGTGGTCAGCCAAGAACCAGGTATGATAGTGAGGAAGAGGATGCAGGCAAAATCGATCGGAAAGGTGATAATGGAGCAATTAGTGAAATGAGTGGCGGGGGAAACTGGAGAACCCAGAAACCCTGTCCTAGTGCCGTTTCGTCCACTACGAATACCATATGCAGGTCCCCAGGATCAAACCTGGGCCGCCTAGGTGGTAGGTGAATGCTCTTAAATGCTTGGTCATGGTGCCACCTCATCCACTAAGGTCACCAGCAAAAAATGATACATTCAGAAAATCCAGTAGTTGACAGGTAGCTGAGAATGTAGGCAATAGTGCACAAACTACATTTTAAAAAAAACTGGTGTGATACATTCATATGACTTCCTCTACCCATACCATCTTATATATTTAAACGAGCAATTCTTGTATATATATATATATATATATATATATATATATATTTATTCTGCACAACTTGGAAACGGCTCTAACGATTTTGATCAAATTTTGTATTCAGATAAGAGTTTTGCCTTTTAAGATCATCTATATAGGTGTAATTCCCGAAAAAATGCGATTTTACATAAAAAATAACATTTTTTTATTCCCGCTTCTACAGTGCAATTCTTGTATATATATACCCCCTATTTCAGAAACGGCTCTAAAGATTTAGTTAAATTTTTGTATACATGCATATTACATTCACAGCGGTTTCTCTACTCACTTTTAGGTAACACATTCACATCTCTTTCTCTACTCAGTCTTCTAAAAACAATTTTCCATAAAAAACGTGATTTTGCACCAAAAACATTTTATCCCCACTTTTCAAATAAGTCATACCATGTTCTGTATGTTTGAAACAGAAGTGCTATTACATTCACACTGTTTTCTCCTCTCACTTTTAGGTAACACATTCACATCTTTTTCTCTACTCACACTTCTGTAAACAATTTTCCATAAAAAGTGTGATTTTGCACCGAAAAACACTTTTATCCCCACTTTCAAAATAAGTCAAACCATGTTCTGTATGTTTGAAACAGAAGTGCTATTACATTCACGCTGTTTTCTCCTCTCACTATTAGGTGATACATTCACATCTTTCTCTACTCATTATTCTACAAATAAGTCATGCAATTTTCTGTATTTTTAAAATAGAGATGTTGCATATTACATTCACAGCGGTTTCTCTACTCACTTTTAGGTAACACATTCACATCTCTTTCTCTACTCAGTCTTCTAAAAACAATTTTCCATAAAAAACGTGATTTTGCACCAAAAACACTTTTATCCCCACTTTTAAAATGTCATACCATGTTCTGTATGTTTGAAACAGACGTGCTATTATATTCACAGTTTTCTCCTCTCACTTTTAGGTATCACATTCACATCTCTTTCACTACTCACTCTTCTGTAAACAATTTTCCATAAAAAGTGTGATTTTGCACCGAAAAACACTTTTATCCCCACTTTTAAAATAAGTCAAACCATGTTCTGTATGTTTGAAACAGAAGTGCTATTACATTCACACTGTTTTCTCCTCTCACTATTAAGTGATACATTCACACCTCTTTCTCTACTCACTCTTCTACAAATAAGTCATGCAATTTTCTGTATGTTTGAAATAGAGATGCTGCATATTACATTCACAGTGGTTTTTCTACTTACTTTTAGGTATCACATTTACAAATCATTCTCTACTCACCCTTCTATAAACAATTTTCCATAAAAAAACATGATTTTGCAGCAAAAAACACTTTTATCCCCACTTTTAAAATTAGTCATACCATTTTCTGTATGTTTTAAATAGAAATGCTATTACATTCACACTGTTTTCTCCTCTCACTATTAGGTAACACATTCACATCTCTTTCTCTACTCACTCTTCTACAAATAAGTCATGCAATTTTCTGTATGTTTGAAATAGAGATGCTGCATAATACATTCACAATGGTTTCTGTACTTACTTTTAGGTATCACATTTACAAATCATTCTCTACTCACCCTTCTATAAACAATTTTCCATAAAAAACGTGATTTTGCACCAATAAAACACTTTTATCCCCCCTTTTAAAATTAGTCATGCCATGTTCTGTATATTTTAAATAGAAATGCTATTAAATTCACACTGTTTTCTCCTTTCACTATTAGGTATCACGTTCACGTCTCTTTCTATACTCTTCTATAAAGAAATCATGCAATTTTCTGTATGTTTGAAATAGAAATGCTACATATTATATTCATACTGTTTTCTCTACTCACTCTTAGGTAACACATTTACATCTCTCTCTACTCACTCTTCTACAAATAAGTCATACAATTTCATGCATGTTGGAAATAGAAATGCTACATATTACATTCATACTGTTTTCTCTACTTGCTTTTGGGTAACACACTCATAACTGTTTCTCTACTTACTCTTCTTGAAATAAGTCATACAATTTCGTGCATGTTTGATATAGAAATGCTGTATGTGACATTCACAGTGTTTACTCTACTCACTTTTAGGTAACACCTTCACATGTCTTTCTCCACTCACTCTTCTACAAACAATTCATATCATCTATACAACTTGAATGTTTGTATATATATCTAACTGTTAATCTCGAAAACTGCTTAACCGATCACCGCGAAATTTGGCACGTATATGTATTTTTTTCATGGAGAGTTTTTATGGTAACAATTTTACTACACAATATATTACTTTCAAATGGTTTTCTACTCGCTTTTCTTTTAAGTAGCGCATTCATGTATCCTCTGTTTGCCCTTCAACATACAATTCATATAATATTCTAGGATTGAAATATAAATGCAGCGTATTACATTCACACGATTTCCACTACTAATTCTTCCTTTACGAGACACAATCAGTCTTCTTTCAGTATTTGCCCTTCAACATATAATTCATACAATTTGCTAAATGTTTCAAAAAATACAACGTATTACATTCATACTACTTTCTCTACTCACTTTTGTTTTACGTAACAATTCACATAGGGAATTCACATTCCCTATGGTTTATCAACTTCATACATACCAACGCCTACACATATCTTATGTTGAAAAGTGATTAAATTCCAAAACAGGTTGACCAATCGCCATGAAAAGTGACATATCTAATTTTTTTCATGGCGAAGGTTTTTATGCAATCCATTTTACCACGCAATGTATTACATTCACATGGTTTTCTCTACTCCCTTTTTTTTACCTAACATACTACTCCTTCTGCCAACAATCCATACATTTTTCCGCATGCGTGCTTGTAGTGTTTAACGCCCGCTTTTACTACTACAATACATTTTTCCATACACTTGAAAATATATAAGTGCAACGTATAACATTCACATGGTTTTTCTACTCATTTTTCTTTAGTAAAACACAATCACATTTCTTTCACTACTCCCGCTTCGACGAACAATTACGAACAATTCATACACTTTTCTATATGTTTGAAACATAAATGCGTAGTACATTCACATGGCTTTATCAACCAACTTTTCTTTCTGTAGTATTTGTTATTCTTCAACATTGCTTTTGCTTAGTGTCGCTCCGGTGTTTAAATAAAAAATAAAGAAATAGTTAAAAAAAGTAAAGTAATCACAATTGGTGTCCGGAGTGCAATGAAAAGCACGATATGGAACAGTTGATGAAACAAATGCTAGCCAAGATGGACATAATGGGAAATGAAATGAATTCCGGAATGCGGCAGAGGAAACAAATATGAAAACCGGATTGGAAAAATGTAAACTACGGAATAGAAAATATGGGAACAAAAATGGAAGGCAAATTGAAAATGTAAACTCCAAAACAGAAAAGATGAAGACGGGAATTCCAATATGAAGACAGGTCTATCGAAGAATACTAACGAGCGACTGGCCGGGGTTAAGGAAACCATGGAAGAACTCGATGGAAGTATGAAGGACTTTGGTCAACGTGTTAACGTCCTGGAGTCAATCACAGCAGCAAAGAACTGAACTCCATAATGGAACAAATGCTCGACGAAAACCTCACACTGGGTGGATATCTATGGGGGAGGCCTGCTTTCAGCAGTACACCTTTTACAGCTGAAATGATGGTGTTTATGCAATATTTTCATGTATTTCTATATTTCTTGTATCTCAGACATTACTCTTAACAATTGCGACAAGTAGTTTTATTTAGTTAACGTTTTGCCTTTCAGGTTTGTCTAAATAAGTATCTTCTCCCGCAAAAAAATAAGATTTCACAAAAACAGAGGCAAAAAACGCCGAGCGAAGCTCGGTCGACCAGGTACTTTATTTTTATGTATCTTCTAGAAACAAGTATTATAAAAATTTTTCTATCTGCTTTATGTTAATCGAGATAAACTTTTGCAGCATTAGTTTTGTTGTACATTTTATTATAGGTGCAGGGGGATACAGGAAACAAATGATACTGTAGTTGACTCAGGTGTTTAGCTATGGCCTTGTGGTTGACACAAGCGAACCTGAGATAAAGCATTGTTGCTTTTTCCTCTCATGCTGATGTTTTACACCCTACTTCAAAAGCACCTTATCCTCTCTTTCCCAGTACAATAAGTATTATGCAAAAGAGCATCACTAATACATTTTATTACCGCATAAAATAAAGCAATTATGATCATACCTTTGTGACTGCATGTTCGAGCACAAAAACATTCTCCTGAGACAACAACAGTAGTCATGTTTAAA
This sequence comes from Tenodera sinensis, assembly GCA_030765045.1. NCBI lineage: Eukaryota > Metazoa > Arthropoda > Insecta > Mantodea > Mantidae > Tenodera > Tenodera sinensis. The sequence goes on from CM060970.1 coordinate 91,273,869, forward strand.
AGCTATATGCTGCCTTTAAACTTGATACTTTTTCATGACATTGCGAGAAACAGTAGCAACAAACTCAAAAAATATGACTGAAAAAATCAAAATCAATAATTATACATCTTAAAATATCTTGGCTATCCGGTTGTTGCCGCGTCAAATTATAAAATGCCGACGTTTCGACCATCTTGTCGTGGTCGTTATCACAGGCAAACTGCGCCGCTATGTAGCAGCTAGGCAACAACCGGATAGCCAAGATATTTTAAACGATGGCCGTGGAAGCTTGAGAGAATAAATTATACATCTTATCTAAATTTCTGAATTTGGAGGTTTGACAATTTTAATGATCACTATTGACGTGCATTTAAGTTTTTTCTCAGTTGTAACATGGTTTATATACATGCCCATGAAAAATTAATGACAGTTAATGCAAAATTTCTTAAAAAGTGTGAGATGTGTGGCAGTGCAGAGACATCATTTCTGTCTTCTATGATAAAAGTATGTGATTATTGTAGTTACAGTAAAAGCCTGCTAATCTGAATTGTAGTCCATTTGGATTAACCGAAAAATGAAAAAAGAAGTGTATAAATTCAGCCATATGATAGTAGCTGCTAGGTAAGATATCATAACTATGTGAGGAAGTGACAATGTTGCGATTACCATACACAGCATAATGACAATGTATTGAACATAACAATGTATTCTTCTGACCTGTGGATAGGGGCGGCTCCGAGGGTAGTGCCTCCATGCCAAGGTACTACCTTAATAAAATGGAGAAATGCATATATTGTTTGTATACTCCACAGTTACATTGAGAATAAAAGCATTATTCTTATTATTCTTAAAGACACAATGAAATGGCCTGCCTGACAATGGAAAAATCATAGAAGTGAAGGAAGCAACAGCGAGTTACAAGTTCTCAACTTTATTATATTACTATTCTATGGATCCATACCGCTTCATATCTGGCTCAGATTTACAATTTTCTGGACATTAAGTCTGGATGCTAGCGGGAACTGGAGGGGAAAGAGAATAGCTCATATTCATGCCAGTTAGTATCTGACACGACTACTGTTAGCAGCACATGCAAATTATTTCTACTAACTTTATCACACACTTAGCAAATTGTGCCATATTGGGGAATGGGAAAAAAGCAGAAAATCGTATTTTATTATATCATTATGGTAATTTACTTTCCATTGTTTATACTTAAAATTATATAAATCCATGTTTGATATAATGCTGCCTGCACTGCCAGTAACCCTATACATTTGAAAGGGAGGTTTGCTAGGATGTAGCAGCAGTAAACATAAACACTATTGAGGGCATGAGTAATTACATGTGCAGTGTGCGTGTGCAGTTTGCTTTGTGTAACTAAGACAAATAAAGTGAGTTCTTTACTAAGTAGCTAATTTCCTGCATTATCGTTAGAAGACAAGCCGAAAGTAAAATGCACATAAACAGAGAATAAAATAGCGTAAAGGTTAACCACATTAGAAATTCAAAAGGGGCATTTACACAAAAAACATGGATCTGTGGATGTGAGGTCAAAACACCTTATTGTGCTTTCCATTCATTGTATTTGGTGGCGACAATAATTAGTTAAAAAGAAGTGTAATGGATTTAGCTCACATTTGGGAAAATATTGAACAGACTTTAGCAGTAATAGTAACTGCTTTTTAGAGAGCACCATATTTTTATGTTTTGGTGGTTACATCGCTCTCTCACAACACCCAGAATTTCTGGAGGACCAGACTTGTCGGTTCACAGGTCTCACTGACCTGACCAGGAGAATTGTCAAGGTGTGAAGTGTGCACTATTTGCTGATGACTTAGTAATGTGGGCTTCAAAATCAAAAAACAAAAGTACAGAACTAGAAAAAACCATGCAACAATCCCTAACCAACCTACAAGAGTGGACCAAAGAAAATTTAATGACTGATAATACAACAAAATCAAACTACCAAATCTTTTCACTAAGAAGAAAACCACTAAAAATAAAACTAAATTTTGGGGGTCAACAATTACCAGAAACAAAGGAAGCAAAGTATTTAGGAGTTACATTTGATACCAAACTTACATGGACCAAACAAATAGAAAATGTAATACAAAGAGCATAGAGGTGCCTTTCACTGTTGAAACGTCTAACTGGAATGAAGTGGGGATGTTCCACAGGAACTCTTAATACAACATACAATGTATATATAAAGCCATTATTTACTTACTCCAGCATAGTTCTTCTAACAGCAAATAAAAAAGAAATTCAAATCTTTCAAAACCAAAGTCTGAGACTAATTACAGGTGCTATCAAAACCACACCAATAGCAGCTATGGAAATACTAACCAACCAATACCCCATTGAATGTGAAATAGAAAAAGCAACTCTTATTCAACATGAAAAGTTGATCAGACTCCCATTCAATACATGGCACAAGAGAAATTTTACACATACACTAAACACTCAGGAGAGCTTTCTTTCCAAAATTCAAGACATCAAGAAGATGTCTTCCTAATTCAAAGGAAAACTTCATATCTAAAATAAATCCGACACAAACATTAGACATCACATATTATTTACACCTGAGAGAAGTTAAGAAATGTGATACTCCAACTAGTGTTCTAAATTAATTAAGGAAATTGAAGCTATTAACAGTGAAGCGACGAGATTTTAAAGTAAGAACAAATTAGAAACTAAAAACCTCACTTATCTTAGTAATATTGCAAGTTCTTGGTGCAAAGCTGACTAAAGTTTCGAGTTGACTCCAACTCATTCTCCATTTGAGTTGGAGTCAACCTTAAGGTTAAACAGCAACTGGCATCCGATCATAGAACATCATAAGAAGCAGGATAGCAAGGTAAGCCAATCAGAAGAGACCAGCAGCATAAGAGAGATAGAACCCCCTCCACCAGCCTCCACGCCTCTGGACGCCCCGGGCCAATCAGCGCACGTTGCGCATGGTATAAATGGAGCCCCACAGACAGTCGACGCATCAGTCGTAGTGATACCTTCCACGAGGAGACTTCGACAACGCCACTGAGGATGTCTACCGCAGTTGTAGACGAAACGTCTGGAAGGCAGATCTCCAGCAGACCACGGCATAACAGCCCGGAAGATATTTCTTTCTACAATAGTGAATAAGTTCCCAATTACATAATGGTACTATTAGTAACATCAGAGTTTAAGAATTGACTCAACGACCTGCCTATACATAATAAGCTTGCAAGACAGAGGACAAAGAAATGAATAAAATTGCCATAAATGTGATCATAATCATTAGCTCAAGATTTGTATCCTGTTTTTCTCTCCTCATAACAAGGAACATAAGTCAAAAGCCACACAATAAACCATGATACACTTAAATTATATTTGTGTCAATGTCAAATGTATAATAACTGAATATGTGTTGTATAATAACTGAATATGTGTTGTATAATAACTGAATGTGTTGTATAATAATTGAATATGTGTTGTATAATAACTGAATATGTGTTGTATAATAACTGAATATGTGTTGTATAATAATTGAATATGTGTTGTATAATAACTGAATATGTGTTGTATAATAACTGAATGTGTTGTGTAGTAACTGAATATGTAAAATTTATAAAGACATGCTGTGTCATGCCAAAACAAAAGACAAAGACATACAGCGAAAAAGCCTGTAAAGAAAGAAGTATTGTACAAAGTGATTGTATCAAAGGAATAGGGAGAAGTGTTGTATTGTGTTTCAAGATTGTAAAAATAGGTGACAACTTGAAAAATAAAACAAGGGGCATGTGAGACAGAATATTAAAAGAGCCCAAAAGAAAATTGTTTATGTGAATATTTGTTAAGAGTGTAATTTGTTTTTTATGTTGGTATGAGATGGTTAAATGATGAAAACGTGTTACTAATGTTCATTGTTACGAACAATTAAGTTTGTTTAAAGATGTCATAAATATTTCGATATTTAATTTTAATATATATGTATAAATTGAGACAGAATATTAGAAGACCCCAAATGAAGATCGTTTATGTGAATATTTGTTAGAAGTGTAATTTGTTTTTTGATGTTGGTATGAGTTGGTTAAATGACGAAAACGTGTAGCAAATGTTCATTGTTACGAACAACTAAGTTAGTTTAAAGACGTCATAAATATTTCCATATTTGTTTTTAATATATATGTATAAATATTAGAATTATATGTGTTCCATAATAAAAGTAAGGGAGGATGGTTAGGGATCACTTCCCTAACAAGAAAGAACTATTTGATGGACACATACGCGGATGTATATGAAAAAGGCGGTGACACGTGAGGTGATGCCATAATCTTCCCACTAGCGTGTGTGTATTCAAGGTGAAAGGACATATTTAGGTAGTGTGAACATCGTAGAACATTTACCAGAATTTCATCAAACTTTAAATAAAAAAGTGAAAAGATTTAAATCATTTAGAACGGTGCTAAGAGGAATTATTTAATGTAAAATATCAAAAAAGTATTAATAAAATAATACATTGTGGTGAAGAAACATCGTGTGATTTTTCATTCCATCCGTTACCACGCCCTGAGATCACGAAGATTTCAATAGCTCAAAGACCCAACGAAGCATAATTATAAAAACCGCACCAAGATAAAAGAATTAAATGTGTTCAATATTAAAAGCGAAATCAGGATAGCTAAAGATCGCTTCCCTAACAATGCGGGAACTATTTGATGAACGCATGCGCGGATGTGCACGTGGCAGTCAGAATGATGGACTCGCAACTAAAAGAATTGGGACTAGCATCTATATGCTCAAGGTGATACGACGTATTTTGGTAGCGTGTGAACATTGTAGAACATTTACCAGACTTTCATCAAGCTTTTGTTCCACTTTTTGAAAAAGTGGAAGGACTTAAATAATCTAAAATGGTGCTAAGAGGATTTATTTAAATGTAAAATAGAGAAAAAGCGTTAATAAAATAATACATTGTGGTGAAGAGACATCGTGTGATTTTTCATTCCATCCGTTACCACGCCCTAAGAGAAATAAGAGCCACATCGCTCAAACATGAAACATCTCTTCAATAAAAACAGCACCACTGTGTACAAGGGTTTTGCAAGATTCCCGAATTTCAGGGTATCTGTTCCAAATATGAATCAGTGACTCTATCAGCCCCACTTTTGTAGTAATGTTAATTTTCTTTAGTCTTTTCTTAATAATTGCCCAAAGATTCTCAATGGGATTTAAATCAGGACTGTTTCCAGGCTGTTTTTCACTGTACCTTAATTTTCAGTCTTGTTGCAAGTCACGGATAAACAGCCAGGATTACCAACATCAAACTGTGAAATTTCAAAATAAGTTGATGCAAGGTAATTAAAAACCGTAGCAGAATATTATTGCAAATTATAGTGAGGCTACATGTTCTCCTAAAGTGTTATTAAGTAAAAAATTAACGAACACCTGCATCAATCAGACGTCCACATCTGTACATACATCTACAAGATGATAAAACATATCTTACAAGAAAATGATCCAAGAAATGAGTATATTCACACATAAAATCCAAGAAATAATGACAATTATTACAGAACAGTACTTAGGGGTACATTAAGTAGACACTGTACAAAAAATATGGGAAAAAAACTTTAAGCTACCGGAAAAAATTAAATTTATAAAAAATGCAGATCTAAAGATGAAAGCAATAAAGAAGTATCTAGTAGAAAATGTCTTGTGTAAATATTTGTATGCAAGTATAGTATTTGTAAGTAATTATTGTGTTGACAAATCCACAACATGTAGATGTTTCAATGGATGAAATAAATTGAACTTTGAACTTTGAACCAAATAAAAATATAGTTCCTGTATATTAAAAGAAAAACTGGAAGTGTTTGTTTTAAATTATGGATTATTGGAATTTCAGATTTGTAGGACTTGGATTAGCAGGTTTCTACTCTAATTTTATGACAAATCTATTGAATTTAAGCAATTATGAATTTCTCGCTCTGCTGGCAAACAGTACGCTTATGTCAAGAAAATTAATGTTAGCCTGGGAATGTGTTCAGATGAAGGCTCTGTATAACTTATATTTAAACATATTACCTTCTGGAATATCGGTATTAGTTGTGTCCAAGAAATCATAGGCAAAATTATAATCATCCTGTGTAAGTACATTAATATTCCATCTTTGCTGTGGGATGCGGTAGTGATAATAATTGTTTATATGCTTAGCTTCCTCTTTTGGCAAGCCTTTGAAGGCCGAATTGTATACTACAAATCCATCTGTTCTTTTGAAGAGTGCTCCCCTAGGAACCATAGCTGCTTCATCATTAATGAGAGACACTACTGCAGAAAGACGGTCCTCCTCTTTCAGGATTTCAGTTATCAGAGCAGGTGCTGGACATGGTTGTGGTTGCACCATGGGTGGTTGTGCTATCTTTGAAGGTTGTGCTATTGTTGAAGCTTGTGCTCCCTCTGTGGGTGTAGGTGGTGGTGCTGCCAGTGACGGCGTAGCAGGAGCTGATGGTCGTGCTGCCTGTGTGGTTGATTGTGCTGCTGCTGGAGGCTGTGGTGCCACCTCTGCAGGAGCAGGTGGATGAGTATCTGGTGTTGCCTGTGTAAAATGTACAAGGAAATTCCTCTTTATTAAGGGGAGATTAAATGGCAAAAATTGCCAAAATATGGCATCTTTTAGGGTTTTTTGCAGTCTTATTAATTAGAGCTTTGGTTTTGATATATATTTTATGACTGTATGTCGAATACTTCTATTTTAAACGTATTTTTAAAAATCTGGTGTGTTGAACTCACATGACTTTCCCTACTGTTGTACAAACCACTCTTACAAATGCTTATTGCTCTATCTTCTTTATATTAATCAAGATAAACATTAGCAGAAATGATTATAATAATAGTTTCTTGGCAGGTGCAAGGGGAATATTGCTTAAAGTTCACTATGTAATGTCTTTGAAACTCTATTCTCTTTGCATGGCAAGAGATAAAAAAAAGTAATAACATATTCCTGTTTGAAAAAACTAGAAGTATTGGAAATTTCAAACCAATATTAAGCAACATTCGCTCCACAAAAAAAAAGTGCATGCACATCATCTGCATTTACATTATTTGCACAGTAAGATTTTGTCTATCTCTTATGGTTGACCAGTTTGCAAAAGTGACCCAGAATGAGGAAGACTTCTGAGAATATTCCCAAAAAATTCAAGATGTACATTTCATTTTTTCATAAAAATATCTTAAACATATGGTATTTTAATAAAAATCATTAGAGCCATTTTTGGGAAAATAAAAATGTTTGAAATATTTTCTATGTAAAGAACAGTTGCGGTGGGGGGATTTTATTGAAATGCTTTGTGTTGTATTCTTGAAAGATGATTAACTTAAATACCAAGTTTGGTTACTACATGTTGCAGAGAAAGTAAAAACGATGTCTCCTACACACTGGTTTAGAGAGGTAAACTTTAGCCCATCTTTTAGGGGAAGTTTTGTTCCACAAATGTATGGTTGGTTTCTGGGTGCTGAAGACACTGGATTTATTTATTTGCAAGTTTATTTTCCCCATTTTGACCCTGAGTAGCTTTCTCTGTGAACGAAATTCTCTGATATAAATTACAATTTTTTTTCCTCACAAAGTACTGAAGATAGCAAAATTAAATATTTAAATGAACTATTCATGCACTGTATTCAAAAGACGGCTTAAGTAAGAAAATTATTCTGTCTTCCTTAACCAAACTTATTGCATAAAAGTAAACCAGTGAATTTAAGACGGCATGTTTCTACACCCTTTAAAAATTTCAGTCTGATATCTTAAATAGTTTCTGAGATAAAGGTTCATGAATTTAGAAGATTTAACATTGGTACATTAGGGCTTTTAATCTTCTCTGAAGATATCTGACCGTGTAGCTATTGAATTATATTAATCCTAGAGCCTGGAAGTAAGAACATACAATTAAATATATGGTTAAAAGATTTAAGAATAGGCTTTATGTTCAACGAAGAGTCAATGACTAAACAATAACAGGAATTTCTTAAATATTATCTAATATTGAACACATGCAGGCTATGTGAAAAGTTTAAAAGATTTTAAAAGTCAAGTGTAACATTCATCTGACTTTCTCTACCCAGTCTTCTAAAACTATTCTTACAAAAGTTTATTCTTCTTACCTTCTTCATTTTAATTGAGATAAACATTTTATTGTAGCTAGAAGTGAATACAGCAGTCTTAATTGATACTCAAATCTTTTAAAAGAGGGGCAGTATGTGATGGGTCCAAAATTCTATTTTCTTTGCATAAGCAGAAAAAAAATAGCAATTTACCACTTGCAAAAATTATCGGTACTCGGCTATTCAAACTAATTGGAAATGGTTACTGAAACAAAAACATTTATTTGATTTTCTTTAATGAGCTCTACAGTTTTTGTGTTGTAAGTTTTTATCTATCTTTTATGGTTTACAACAAATACAACATTCATTCATAAAGACAAATACGAGTAGATCACTCCCAAAAAATTTAATTTGCATGTCTCTGTGGTATGGGGGTAGTGTGTCTTCCTTACTTTCAAGAGGTCCATAGTTCAAATCTTAGTCAGGATGAGTTATCTGGATAAGGTTTTCCCTGGGACTTTTCCTTTTCCTGAGTAGACAAATGTTGTGTAGCTTTAAGCTCTATGGAACTTGTCCTCATTTGAGCATCAGTTCACCTATTCATTCATCTATCATGACCTACCAGGTTAAAGGACATCAAACATAAAAAAATATACACCAAAAAATTTAAATATTTAACTTATATGAACATCTTAAATGAAGTTTTGCAGTATTTTCTTCAAAATTGTTCAAGTTCTATTCCTAGAAGATACTGAACTTAAATACTGAGTTTATACACATACATATACATACACGAAAATAGAGCAATCTTTTTTCCAAAAGGACTTCTTTTGGGTTCAGAGAGCCTCGAAAGGTGTATTTGCAGTGAATGGTTAGTACAGTTTTTTAGTTGGAATGTAAACATTCTAATTTAATAGTCAATAACCCAGGAAGTTAGCTATGGAAATTGTAAGGTAATTGGCATCATCAGTAGATGAATACTTTTGATTAAATTAGTAATTTGTGGAAACTTCAAAAACAGGATAAAGACAGAATGGCAAAAATTAAAGTATAAGAACAAGAGATACATATTTATTTTTCTTACTATGTACTTACAGTAAGCAGAAGTATTGTATTCCACCCAAAAATTGTATATCAAGATTTCATTGGAAGTAAGTGCATGTGTATGTGTAAGTGAGAATACAAAAAAATGCTGTTTTAGAAAAAGGTCTGGGTGTGTGTGTGTGTCTATCTCTGAATAGCATAACTCAAAAGCAAACAGCCCGCTACGTACCAAACTTATTATGAAACTGATGATAAAGAAGTGTTTAAAACAGTGGAGCATATTAATAAATTGAAAAATATGTCAATATTCAGAAACACATTTTTCTCCAACTTGCTTGTAATAATACCTATTAAACACAGGACTAGTTTCGAAGAGGATCCTCTCCATCGTTCAGCTGTAGGTCGACTCAATTTTTCAATTTACCAAACTTATTAAGTTCTTCCAAGAATATGATACAGATTTAAAACAAAGAATAAAAAAGATCTCCATTCCAAAACTAGCCTTTACATGGAACATGCGCCACTTTTGGTATTAGCTATTAAATTACCCTTCTAAATATAACTCTGCTTTGATTAATTCCTATCCGTGGGATCTTCAGGATAGAGCAAGTTTACATCAAACAACACATGCATAACTAAAAATTTATTAAAATAATTTAAAAGGTTTAAACAATATCTATATGCTAAGTAAAACCTTTCTAACATTACATCAGATCTGTTGAAATTAACAATATGAGAAAACCACAAATCATATACACAATTCAAACATTTTAAATCCTCACTAAACTTATTCTAACTACACAAACTTTAAAACTCAAGACTTTTTTTTTTTACAATAAACTTGATCTACACTATATAACACAAACCTCTGAATGCTCCTATATCATGACGGAAAGTGGAATTACATTCTCTTCGATTCCTTATCTTGGTAGAATTCCATCAGGAGTATATCCCTGGTTCCTTCAGCTTGCTGTTCTTAATTTCTTCTCCTTTACTTTCATTAGACTTTCCTTTTGTCTGTTCAGCTCCTAGTTTGTTACTGTCTTTCGCTGTGGATTTTTCTGAGCTTTCTTGTTTCTTTTCCTTTAACTGTTTTTACTATTGATTCTCAATTTTCTTTTTGTTGTTTACCAGTAATTACTTTGGTAACATCCTTGTTTGTATTTTTCTGTTCCTTTACAGGTGAAGCTTCTTGCCTTTTTGTTTATCTTGTTTAGAAATAGTTTTGCTGGATTGCTCTTTTTTAGCATCTTTTTTAGCGGTCCCTTTAATATCTGCTTGTTCATCACTTGATGTATTTCCTTGCCCAACATGTGACTTTTGCTTATCCTTAATTTTTCTTTTCTTGCCAGTTGGTTTCCAGTCATCGCCTGTATACGTGAGCTGGGTAAATGCAGACTGTTCCACAGATTTGAATCTAAACACAAATACAAGAACGGCACATATTAATACAAATCCTACTGGAAATGCATAATGGGGACTGACAACTTCAGACGGTTCCATTTTCTACGTCCTCTTCAGTTTAACTCCACTGTTTATGTCAACACCAACCATTCCACTCTCAGGACATACTCCCTGGTTGTTCACAAGCCTATAATAATTTCTTCTATCCAACGGTATTACTCTTAATACCGTTACAAACATTTTTAAAAAAATGTTGATTTTGTGAAAAACGACTAATGATTTTGATTAAGTTCCCATATTTTTAAGATAGTTTCATGAGAAGTGTAGATCTCATTAAAGCAGACAATTTAAGTCAAATACATTTTTCTATCAGATTAACCTTGTTTTTATTGTAGCTTCCTGGACATGCAAAGAGAATCAAACTTCAAAACCAATAGCGACCAGCTCTTAAAAGATTTGACTATCACTTATGCCTACTGTATTCCCTATTCATATTGTATCTTTAATACATATGTTAACCCCTTTCCATAGGTTCTCTCCACTGTGCAGAGCATCACTGGAAAAATTTTGCCATCAGAGGTGCACTAAAATTGTTGCCTTATTGTAGATTCAGTAAATGTTGATCTGTTCTCAAATAGGCAGCCAGCATATCTTGTAAGAATGTTATCACTCACTCACCTAAGGTGAGTAGCAGAAATCCTTGTGATTTTTCGCATGATTAGCACTAGGTTACTGTGGTGTATGATTTTAGAATGAGGATTCCTACTGCTGAACTTAGGTGAGTGAGCAAAACATTTTTACGAGATATGCTGCCTGTTTGAGAACAGAAAGCCAACATTTCCAGTGCCTACAATAAGTTAACAATTTTAGTGCACCTCTGACAGCAAGATTTTCCTGGCAACTTTTAGTTCTCTGGCACAGTGGAGAGAGCTCGTGGAAGGAGTTACCAAATGCATTAAGCACCCGATATGTAATAAAATCATTTCTACACATCTTGATTAATGTGACTTGGGTAGAAGAATAAGCATTTTTAAGAATAGTTTGTATAAGAGTGTGTAGAGAAAGTTGTGTGAGTGCAAAATATCAGACCTTTGCAGTGTGTTTTCAAGGAAAGGGACTTATTAATTCTCCTTGTTTGGTGTCCTTAAATTTCATGTTATGCATCCCTCAGTATTTCTGCAGAGCGAAAGTAACTGCTTTTTAGAGAACACTATGTTTTTACGTTTTGGCGATAACATTGCTCTCTCGCTACCCCCAGGATGTCTGGGGGATCAAACCTTTTGTTGGTTTACGGGTCTCACAGACCTGACCGCAAGAATTATCAAGATAAATTCACTGACCATATCCTTTGATTATCAATAAGAGGACACATTATATTCCATGACAGATCAGCATGTTAAGGTTAAGAGGTTATAGAAAAATTAGAGAAGTGTAAAGATTGGAAAAATAGAAACTCCCTAGCCCTCGGGTACCCTAATAACATCGGGGTTGGAAGAGAACAAGAGATGGCCAAGGTAAGTCAAATAGAAAAGATTATAGTGAGGAGCAAAACACCAGTAAGTGGAAGTAATGTTCTGCTCAGCTTGGGTACCTTGTGGTTGCCATCCATATATCCCCTAGACAGAGCCCCTGAAGGGCTTATTCTAGCACCCCATCCATCAGTAAAAAATATTGGAAAGCAAGAGGACTAATGACTTCATTGTCAGAAATCCAGCATTAGCCAGCAACATATTTTTTCACTGTGTATTTTACACTTGTAATTTTACAGTTTTTTACTTTTGTTTAAGGAGAGTACTTTTATATGTTAAACTACTATAAGAACTAGAGAGGTAGAATTGGAGCTGGAAAATGCAATGCCACAGCCAGGATTTGAACCACAGACCTTCTGCTTTATGCACAGCCACATTGATCGAAAAGATTACATGATTACAATTTTTCTTGACCTTTCAAAAGTGTTTGATTGTGTGGACATTGGAAAGTTAATAGGAATTTTGGAAAACTAAGGGGTTAAACGTATCCCATTAGAGTGGATAAAATTATACCTAAAAGGTAGAGAACAATGTGTAGAGATAGTTCATAATATGAAAGGAAATTTGACCAAAGTTTGATCATCATGTAAACATATAACACAAAGTGTACTGCAGGGCTTGAAACTGGGGCCAGATTTATTCATTCTGTACATAAATTCTCTATTTGAAAAGATACACAAAGCAGATTGGATATGCAGATGACACTACAATAGTTAACTGCAAATGCAGAAGCACAAGTGCAGAGCAAAGCAAACACAGTATTTGAGATGGTAAACACACATTTAGCAGAACTAGGAATGACATTAAACATAAACAAAACTGAGTGGATGCAGATTAGTTTAAGCAATAAAATAAAATCCAAAATACTCTGGCAGTACAAAATAAATAAGTCAAACAAGTAATGCAAACTAACTTTTTAGGTTTAATTATAGACAACAATTAAAATGGAACAAACATATTGAAAAAATCTCAAAGAAAGTAAATAGTGGTATGTACATACTAAAGCAAGTGGCACAAGCATGGACTAGACTTGTGTATTACAAGTATATTATGCATTCATACAGTCACACTTAAACTATGGGCTTATTTTATGGGGATCAGCAAAAAAGAAACATGTATTCATGTACGTAGCTTTATGTACTCAAAATATTTAGATTACAGAAAAGATAAATAAGAATTATAAGAAAAATACCAAGAAGAAGTTCATGTAGAGATGCATTCAAAACACTAAATTTGTTAACCTTACTCTGTTTGTACATATATGAATGTCTTAAATTTGTAATCAGGACCCACAAAGAAGGTAAAAATGCAAACTTACATGACCACAACACAAGAAGTAAACAAAATTATTTTAGAAATAGATTAAGAGCTTCACTAGAAAATAAATGTATTGAGAGTAATGCAAAGGATCTATATAACCACATACCTTATGTAATTAAAGCCATAAATGAAGAAGAGAAAATGATAAAGGAAATTAAAGCCTATCTTGTCAACAATGTCTTCTATTCAGTAGAAGAATATAAAACAGGAATTTTTGCACATTATAAATAATACCTCTCCTGTAAATAAAATGTCAAATCTCTGTAAATATATTTTTTAAGTATTGTACATCTTGACGAACTTGTAACATTTTTTTGTTACATTGGTGAATAAACCTGAATCTGAATATGAGTCAGTGGTTCAAAGCCCGGCTATGGAATTGAATTTTTCAGTTCTAATTCTACCTCTCAACCATTGTTTACACACAACTTGTATGCTTAAAAAAAAAGACATGAGCACTAAGTTTGTTGACATAAATAAAAATACCTATAAAAGCTAGTTCATGATAGTAAATCAGAGGGCAAAACTAGAGTACAATGAATAGAAAAGAAATGCTGCTTTTACTGACCTCTGGGTCTTCTCTGAGAACATTCACTCTGAAAGTTGCGTCACCTAGAAATAGTTCTTTGCACAAGAGGGTCAACATTTTTGCTTTCTTTTTTGCCTTAGGTAACAGTCCCCAGTCAAACATATTTGTGCTAAAATGAACAGAACAGTGAAACTAATTAATATATACTAGCTATATTCTCTGCAAATTTACAAAACTACTTTTCTAAAACCACATTTATATTTTAACAGAAGAAAGGGAAAAAATTATCTAATTTTACTAAATATACCAAAACAGGGCTGCAGTTTTATATTTACATTTAAAGTTTAAATTGTGCATTTTGTTACATAGATGTTTATAATTTTAATTATTGTTAATTTGGTATTGCCCAACTGAAGAATGAATCTTTCAAGGCATGCTAGAAATTGTTTTAATGCTTGCAAGTGTGATTATTTACTGAACTACTTTAGTTTAGTTGGATGTGTTAATTAGAATTTTTGGTTCAAAGGAACCAAATATAAATGCCTTAGGATGGTATTTGCAATGTTTAGATCCTAAAATTCTTGAGAGTTAAATTTTTAAACAGTATTGCACCTGTAATAAAAAGTTCGTTCTTTTAAGGCATCTTTTGCAGTTCCAAATGCAAGATAATAATCATTATCAGTGCCGAATATCTTCCCCCAAAAATATGTTTCTTGGAAGTGATTCTCATTCTGCAGAATTGTCAATGAGTTTTGTAGAATCATACACTGTTCGCTAGGTATAGTGTTTCCTGAATATGCCACATATTCTAAGGAGTCTTGCAAACTATTAATGTTCATTTTTTCATATCATAAACCATTTGCTTTTTATAAAACAAACCTAGCACATGTTTTCAGTATCATAGCAACTCTAGATATTGAATAAACATAATTGCTCGTCTTTTTTCAGGCAATAACATATTCAAAATTATAATGGTGAATGGCTAGTGAAACATCTACATTGTTATATTTTGCTTATATGCTACATTTCAAAATTGGCCTTTGATTTACATACAGCAGTTTAAAAGTGGTTTGAAACTGGCGGTAGGATACGGCAACGCAACCGGTGCTCAGCTGTTGTACCACGTGACATGTGACTACATACGGAAGTTGTTCCCAGCTCCATTGGAAGTTTCGATGCAACGTAAGTGAATGCAGAAGGCGGACGGGTAGTAGTGTGTGTTAAAAATTGGAAATTGTGCGTAGATGAAATTAACGTGATAGGAAATTACAATAGAAATGGATATGTGATATCACAAGGTATACATAAGTGTTAAGAAAGTGTTTGTAACAATAAGTATCTTTAAAGTAGAAAAGACATTAAGTGTCCTTTGTCAGTGTCCATGCCATGATTGATATCAATTGGATGAACGAAAGTTTTCAGATTGTTTTTAATTTTAACTAAGAAAGATTACATTACAGTATGGTATGGATACTGAACGGGCGAATGAACTTATTCAGTGCATGAATTCGTGCAAATGTTACGTTAAATTGTGAGAATTGATTTATAAAAGATGGGCAGTGTACGTTTTTGTGGTTGAATTGTGAGAAGGATAATCATATAATTGTATTTTTTTTTCTCTTTAGATTGGTTTCCAGTACGCAGTTCGCAAGGTGCTCTTCAAACCTTGGGGTTGGCGAAGGTCTTTAAACAAAGGTAGGAATACGGTTTGAATGTTATTTGTTTGGTGTATTTGCGCAATCACCAAGTACATGTGCAGTTGCGTTATTGTAAGGAGGTTATACTCCACAGAGCCAGCTCGTGATAAAAAAAAAGAGTTATCAGATGAAATGTAATACTTAGATGAAATATCAACGTTTGAAACGACATATAAAGGATTTGTACACCTTTGCGACCTTCATACATAGTTCATACAACCTTCTCTGAAGGTATTGTTACCCAACGACAGCGTGTGGTGAAAGTTTTAACATTACATGCGCTTGCATTGTGCTGTTGATTGCGTTTATCATCACCAGAAAACAGCAAGTTAAAAAGTCTGTAACCCAACGACTTCTTTGAACAGTTGTTGATTCAGGTTGAAAATATATTAGGCATGGTACCCAGAGTAAAGCAAATTTACGTTGGTATAATAGTTTAGCCGTAAAATGTTTGCTAAGTTAGCCTTCAGCATTAATTCACCAAAAGCAGACAGGTTAATAAATCAGCTTCCTGGCCCTTTCCTTTCAATCACTAATTATATTGAAAGAGGAAACTTTTAACTTGCAGTGCTTGGTCATGCCATGCATGTGTAGAGTAGAGGCGAGTCGTAATATCTTGCTGCCATTCAAAATGTTGGCAGAAATCATTGTTGTGCTTTGCCACTTGTATGGAAATTTATTTCTTTTTGAATTTTAAAGGTTTTTAACAGGTGTCTGCCGAAAATTGCATTTGTTGCATTAAAATTGAGGATAATAATGTAGAAAACAGACCGCTTGAGAGAATGAATGAAATATAATGCAATCAATAGACCTTTTTTATTCCAGATTACAATTTTGAAAGTTTTACTAGGTGGTCAATCTTCGGTTTTGTTTTATGGGCAAATTCTGTACATGTGCTGCAATGGTTTTATTTCACTGATAAGCAGATATTTATCAAATAAATATTTATAAACGAGTATTATATGTGCTAAAATGATTTATACTTACGATGAATAGCCTAAACAAGGGCTAAATTTCAATGACAGGACTGTCATCCAGGTTATATATGCACACTAACCTAATATGGGCTAAATTTGGCTGTAGAGTTATGTCTACATGTAAAACTTGAAGCCATGAGGTAATCTCCGAGTAGAGACTTATGACATTCTTGCACACAGAAGTTCCAGTGCCTTCTGCTATCCACGAAACCAAAGTTTTTCTTTAGAAACACAGTGTCTGTGCAGTCATTTCATAAATACATTAATAAACCATTTTAACACTTAATATGCTTGTTTATAAATATTTATTTGCCAAATATCTGCTGCATAAATGAAATAAAACCATTACAGCACATGTACAGAATTTGCTCATAAATAAAAAAACGAAAATTGACTGCCAATTAAAACTTTGAAAATTGTAATCATGGACAAAAGGTCTTATCGATCACTCTATATTTCATTCAATTTCTCAAGTGGCTCGTTTTCTACATAATTACCAAATTGAGAATAGCTCTACCTTGATAGCAGTGACACTTTGTTCCTTCATATTTGCATGCCTGTAACGGTTGATGGTAAGAAGTCCCGTCCACTATACTTGTCATATTGTGACTAGAGTATTACATTGAAATTTATATAGAGCTACACAAGTTTATCTGTTTTATAAACTGTAGAACACTCTTGTGTGTGTATGAATTCTAAGTTAACTGCAGAAAGTGATAGAAACAAATTTTTACATTCTTTACTATGTATAGTAAGTATTGTATCCCACCCAAAAAATTGATGTTGAGATTTCACCAGAAATATATGTTGAGGCTCCCTGAATCCAGAAAAAAGAGCATTTCTAGAGGAAGGTCTGTATGTGTGTCTGTGGACAGCATAGCTCAAAAATGAAAGGTCTGTTAAAAACCAAAGTTGGTATTTAAATTAAATATCTTTTAAGGATGTGACACAAAGATTTTGAAAATAATTCCTCCATTCTAAACTACCCTTTATGAAGAAAATTTTGATTTTCTCGAAAATGGCTTGAACGATTTTGATTAAAATGCCATTTGTTTAAGATGTTTTTATGACAAATGAAATGTATATTTTGAATTTCCTGGCTATAGCGCATGTAGTCTGTGGATGGGTTCAAATCTGGCCCAGATAGATGGTTTTTAAGTGTGATTAAAAACAACACCTCCATGTCAGTAAATTTACTGGCATGTAAAACAACTGAAGGACGAAATTCCGGCATACCGGTGACACTGATATGATCCTGGCAATTGACAGCATTGTTAAGCAACAAAATAATTTTTTTTAGTAATTCTGGATGACTTGCGTAAATGGTAAACCATAAGAGATACACCAAATCTTACTATAGAAAAAATGTAGATCTTGCTAAAACACACAATTCATATCCAAATAAATTTGTTTGTAAAGTGAACCATTTTGGAGATATTGCTTGTTGTTTTCGAGTTTTGGAATACTTTCGTCAAATATTAATCTTTTTTTATACCTTAGCCATGCAAAGAGAACAGAATTTGAAAGCTTCAAAACATTTGAGTGTCGCTCAAAGCCTACTGTATTCCCATATTCCTCTTGTACCTATAAGGAAATAAGCAATAAGATAATTTCTGGAAATGTTTATCTCAACTAACACAAATATATGGAGGAATAAGAGTTTGTAAGAAGGGTTAGTACAAGGGTAGAGAAAGTCATGTAAGTGTAACACATCAGCTTTTTATTAATGATTTTGTACACTGCAGCTAATTTTTTTGTGAATGGCGGTGTTTTTGTCTTAGATACATTGAATGACTTAGAGGAAATGCAGCACCTTCATTTTAGGCAGGGCCACGGACTGCTGGTTCACTGGCACTGCAGCACAGTGAGCCCACATATACTTGGCACATGGCCTTGCCATAAAACAGAGGCATTATATGTTAGATATGAATAACAATAAGTGACTGCTGAATCTTCTGCCATAGAAATGAGCGTGTCTGGAGTTTTTTTTATGTCATGCCATTTTTTGTTGTACTGTGAAATGTGTTGATAATGCGTGTGTTTTCTCTGGTGTATTGTTAAAATGACAAATCACTGGTGTGAGTGCTTGTTTAGTTTGCATTTTAGGAATTGTTTTGGCTTTAAAGAACCTAATGCAGTCATGTCAACATTGGTGTTACAAAGTTGGTTTGAATGCTCATGGAGTACGGGGCAGCAACGGAGAGATTTGTTGCACTGCCATACAATTACGCAATTGCAGTGTTGTTAATGAAAACTTTACTTCTCCATTTTATTGTTTCCATGTGAATCTGCTAATTCTTTAAAATTGGGATGTAGGTTATTGACAAGGCATATACATAAACTGTTACACAGATTATCGTCTCTGATCCGAGACGTATGCTGATTTTTCAGCAACTTCATTATGAAAAATGCCTTTATTAGCTATTATTTTTGCATTATTCTCAATAAGATTTGGAAAGTGTGAATCAAGAAGGCTTACATAGAATTCTACAACACTGAGTGTGTTGCATTTTTCAGTAAGTTGACAGTCACATCTCAACTCAATTAGCGTTGTATGAATTGCTGCATCTTAAATCTCGTTAACAGCTGAAAGGGGCATGTTAAAAACACAAAACTTTTTTTCTGATTTTTGTATATCGATATGAGTGCCAAGTAAATTCTGCTCTTCCCAAGCTGAATAAAAATATTTAATATTGGAGTCAGAAGATGTAGTAGGTTTTGACAGAGCCATGGCTACATATACCAGAGTTCAGTGTGATGATTACCCCTAGATACAGTGTCCCTTGTGGGGTCGAGGGAGTCCCTCCTACAGTCACTTGGCACGCTGAAGGTCGAAGAACGTGCTACCATTGCATTTGGAGCGCCCTTGCCACTAGTAATGTCTGTTGACATGACTGAACTAATGGATCCTTTGATCATCAGACATTATAAACACCACTTTTTTGTGTTTGTGTGTAAAAATTTACTTTGAAATGCAAACATATTTAGAAACAGCTTTTCCTTGCTGGTGGGTAAGAGTCACACTTGCAGGGTAAGGTTAGAACTGCTACACTGTTAAACGCGTACTAGAAAAGGAAACGTAAATAGGATAGGTGGCGGGTTACAGGTTTCTAAAGTGGTACCATCTCGTGCAGTTCACTCACTTTTTTGCGTTTCATTTTCACCAAGGTAGTAAAGAATGTTCAGTTTTGCTAATGATGTTTACTCCAGTATATTTACATATATTATTTAATGAAAGAAACAGTCTGAATGACTGAATAAAAGAAAATGTTTCAGATAAAGCAATTACTTTAAAAATTGAGGTTTTACTTATGGATGCTCTTTAACTGCAGTGATTCTATGTCCCATTCTATATTGGGTGTGAAGGACTGCTTAATTTTACTCAGAGACCTCTTTACCAGGCTTGAAGTTCTTTTACGTGCTGTAAATCTGTGACACAGAACCACTGCCTTTACTTCCCTTCCAAAGGAAGCTATGCTAAGTATTTTTAAGCCTGAAAAAAAAATTCATCACCTTGCGAGTTTGAATCCATTACCTAGGAACCAGAACAGCATGTTACCCCTAGACCATAGAGGACAACAGCCTCAGACAAGAAAATGTGCCAGTTCCTTTTTTGTTTATTTGGGAGTCTCAAAGCACATGGTTCTAGTGCATGCCAATGTCAAATTTTTGTGTGCAATACAGTACTTCCTCTAGTTACTATGGAGAAGTAGTGGATTAAGTAAAATTACAAATTTATTTTTCCACTAAATCCACTCATGTTTGAACTGCTGATTAACAGAAATTCCTTCGGAAAATT
This sequence comes from Tenodera sinensis, assembly GCA_030765045.1. Taxonomy (NCBI): domain Eukaryota; kingdom Metazoa; phylum Arthropoda; class Insecta; order Mantodea; family Mantidae; genus Tenodera; species Tenodera sinensis. Next base: position 91,294,229 of record CM060970.1, read on the forward strand.
AATATGAAGCTGAACCTAATCTCTGTTAACATTACCTATTTGTTATCCTTACCTGCAATATCGTAAACATATTGTAACACATGCTGAAGATTTAAAAAAAGCAGCGGTTTGGGAGAAAAGGACATATATCCTTCCGGGTGTATTTAGTTTGGAATTATGTATTTAGCATGATATTCTTTGTAATGTGTTTTTGTGCCCCAATATTTTGAAATATTTAGTTATGCATCCATTATGTTTGAGTACTGCTTTCCACTTTTATAATAAAGACTTTGAAATATTAAATTAAGTAAACCCACTAATAATAGCATTAAAAAATTAAGAAAAACATTGCGTTGGCCAGCAATCCCACAATCTTATTACTACAAATTAGTAAATCACTGCCAGGTGAATTGGCCTTGGTGGGTTAGTTGGTTAAGCACTGGTCTACTAAGTCCAAGGTTGTGGGTTCAAACCTGACATAGACTGATGGTTTTTTGTGTGCTTAAAAATGGCAGCCCAATGTTGATAGATTTACTGGCTTGTAAAAGAAGCTGTTATGGAACAATATTCAGGCATACCGGCAGCACTGATATGATACTGGCAATTGACAGTGTCATCAACAAGCAAAATATTATGGCCTGATGACTAATCAGCTTGCCAATATGGAGCCAAGCAGAAGTTACTACTGCCATAGCTTACAACACATTTTTGCTTTCTCTACTATGTATTGTAAAGTAGAGCAAGTATTGTGTTCCACCCAAAAATTCGATGTCAGGATTTCACCAGAAATATATGTTTTGAGCCCCCCTGAACCCAAAAAAGCATTTTTAGAAAAAGGTCTGTGTGTGTGGACAGCGTAACTCAAAAACGAAAAGTTGATTAAAACCAAAAGTTGGTGTTTAAATTTAATGTCCTTCCAGGATGCAACACAAAGAGTTTGAAGAAAACTACCCTTTACATGGAAAATTTTTCAAAAATTTTGACTTTCTTGAAAATGGCTTGGAACAATTTTGATTAATTGTGTGAGATTTTTACGACATGAAATGCATATCTTGAATTTTCTGGCAATAGCCGCTGAAGTCATATTTACTCTGGATTACTTTTGAATAGCTTGTAAACCGTAAGATACACCAAATCTTACTACACAAAAAATGTAATCTTGCTAAAACACAAGCTATGTATTTTTTTGTAGAATGAACCATTTCAGAGATATTGCATGTTATTTGTGTCAGTTTTGGAAAACTTAAACTTTCGTCAAATGCAACATTCTTGTTCATTTTTTTATACGGTAACTGTGCAAAGAGAACGAAATCTCAAAGCTTTAAAAGATTTTACTCGCTCAAAGCTTACTGTATTCCTATATTCCCCTTGTACCTTCAAGGAAACAAGCAATAAGATAATTTCTGCACGTGTTTATCTCAACTAACATGAAGGTAGGGGAATAAGAAATTGTAAGAATGGTTAGTACAAGAGTAGAAAAAGTCATGTGAGTGCAACACATCAGATTTTTTTTTGTGGATTTGCTTGAAGATGAACTTACTATACGTGCCAGATTAATTAAACCATTCTCCAAAATGCATATTGTGTGTGGTGTCCCAGGTTCGATTCCTTGTTAAGGGGTGCAAATTTTTATCTATTCAAGATTATTCCCTATCGTCCCCAAGGTCTGGAAGTATGGATGTTATGTGTGTGTAATCTAACCAGTGTTGCCAGGTTTTTGGTAGAGAAAATTCCCCTATAGACCTTCAAAATCAAAACAGATCCCTTTTCGTTCATAAAATCTAACTTTAAAACACTTGTTGGTATATTCCACACTTTTGAAATATACAAAGTAAATGTAGAAATATTTGGGTATTCACTTTAGAAATTTGGTATTTTGCTATGTCCCTATTGTTTAATGCCTAATCATCGTCTTTGTCACTGTTTTCAACAACCAGCAAGTTGGTAATTTTGGCATCCTTTGGCACATATTTTCATTAAATAAATTTAGCATTTCTTCACTAACAGAATACTTGTAACATGTCCTCTTTTTAGTCCTTCTGTCCATTTTCATATGCACAATTGTGGAAACTGAAGATAACCTGTTTCTCTTTTTGGTTTTAATATCAGATACTGTTGAGAAAATGTGCTCCACTGAATGAAGCATTAGAAAGAGGCAGATTTTAGCTATTTTTGTTAAATTTCCAAACAAATATTTAGAATTAAAATTTTGGCAGACCTCAGTGTGCTTCCAAAGTTCTAGATTGGCAAGTTTGAGTAAACATTTTTCTCTTCTGCAGAAGAGAAAAAATAGTCAAAAGACACCATTTTTAACAAGATCTGAGGTGATTTTTGTTTTAAATCTTTCACTTTTACACTACTTCCTTAATTTCCAAGTGGCTTTCTTAGGTCCGATCCTCTATAGTTTGGCATTTCTAACATTCGTGTACACTTCCTGCTTTTTGCATTCAGGGTGGCCAACCTTAGGACACAGGCCAAGTAGTGACCCATAAATAGCTTGAGATTTGATGTGCACCTATTTCTGTTTACAAACTCTTCTACTTTGGAATATGAAAAGAGCAAAATGGATTAGTGACTGCATTTCAGAGTCTGAGATTCAACCTAACTCCATCCTTGTATGTAGAATTTCTCTTAATTTGTCAGAAATTTGGAAATAAGATCCTAAGATTCATGATTTTGCTGTATGATTAATGCAGATTTGCCTTCACATATATCCATGTCCAATCTTTTTCTACCATGAAGGTAATAAAGATGAACTTCCATTCAACTATTACAGATATACATAAAAAATTATAAGTATGTAATATTCACAAATTAGTAAATGGAAGGCAGTTCAAAAGCCACATTAACATTAGTCTTCAAAATAATTGGAACATTCTTATTAAATAGTGTAATAAGTATTTCCTTTATAAATCAATGTGTTTCATTTTATGATAATTTTAAAATATCTCATATGATTTGTTCTACTCTTGTATAAGCTATTCTTAAACGTGCTTATTCCTCTATCTACTTCATGTTAATTGATATAAGCATTTGTAGAAATTATCTTGTAGCTCCAATGGGAATACAGGAGGCTTTAAACGATGATCAAATCTTTAAAGAGCTGGTCACCATGTGATGTGTTTGAAATTCCATTCTCTTTGTATGGCCAAGAAGTAAAAATATCAATTACTTCCCATTTGAGAACAGTATAAGTATTGGAAAATTCAAATATATAACAAGGAATACCTTGCCAATGGTTTACTTCACTCAAAGAAATGCATTTGACATATACTGTATGTTTTAAGGTGAGCTATATTTTTTGTGTACATAGTAACATTTTCTCGGTCTCTTATGTCGTACCAGTTAAGGAAAAGTCGTTCAGAATGAAGAGTACTTCACAGGACATTCCCAGAAAACTCAAGATATGTTTCATTTGACATGGAAACATGTTAAATATATGGTATTTTAATCAAAATCGTTACAGCCATTTTTGAAAAAAAATCAAAATACTGGAAAAATGTTCCATGTAGTCTGGAGTGGGAGATTTTCGTGAAAATCTGTGTTGCACTCCTGGAAGGTGTTGAACGTTAATACCAAGTTATTTCACAGACCTTTTGACATATAGACATACTTTTTCTAAAGTGCTTGGTGGGGGGAGAGGGGGGATACAAGGGACCTCAAACTGTGTATTTCCACTAAAATCTTGGTATTAAATATCTGGGTGGAATGCAGCAGTCTCTAAATGACTTTTGAAATATTATGTTTTAAATATCGGCCTGCAACTAAACTTAACTGCATACCTGTGTAATTTTGTTCAGCTTAATGTAGTTTCATAAGCACATAATGTATGTACATTGATAAACTTGATGAGTTCAACAAGTCTCCCCAACCCAAACTATCCTTACGTGGAACTTTTTCGTTCTGATTTTCTCAAAAATGATTCTAACAATCTTGATTAAAATGCCATATAATCAAATGCTTGGCAGTGAATTTTCTGGGAATACCTTTTGAAATCCTGTTTGTTCTGAACGACTTGAAGCAATAGAAATGTAAAATTGTATATCTCGTTAACACACAATTCATGTCAATATTTTGTACAGTTAACTTCCTGACATATTTATTGGTTTAACTTTTCAAACACTTTTCTTTTTGGAATGGTAGCCATTGTTAATTTTTTCTCGTCAGCATTGTGGTTTTTAAAAATCTTGCTTGCTTTAGCCTGCTGTCTGGTGTATTCTGCCTATGTATAAAACAAAACGTGTAATGAAAATTTGTGCTAAGAAAATCAGAATTATTGTTTGTAAACACAGTTTGTAGAAGTTAGTAAAGGAAATCGCGCGAATGCAGTTCATCTGCTTTGTTTTCACTTAGAGGTTCATTTGAAGGATCTGATTCAAACAAGTTGCATGGAAAAGGCATTTTCCCAGTTTTCTGTTACCTATTTTTATAGATCAGCATGCAAGTTGGATTTTATACACATTTTTCCACATCTTACTCATTCACCATCTCAGCTATGTAATTTTCAAACCACTAACGTGAGGCAACTGCCATTTGAACTTCACCGTATCTGATTTATCAATTCTACAGTTTTATTTGCTATGGTGCCATTGAAGGAAGTTGACTCCAGTGAATTTTGCTCAGGTTTGATAATTATCTACATAACACTAAACATTCTCAAATATTGCAGACAGGCGGAAAATCTTTAGTTGCTCACAGTTGAGACGGGATAAATTGATGTGATATAAACAATGCAAACAAAACGTCCACCAATGAGAAACGTGGAACTGCCGGTAGGAGAGGGAGAATCTAGACCGTGTGTTAATGGCCGTTTAGCTACATTTTTCGATGCATGAATTCCGAGTATTATTCATATTGCTACTCATATTCCTCTCCTTATAATTCTCCGCATTTTCTTATTAATATGATTATTATCAGTATGATATTAATATTATAGTTGTCGCGTTTTCATTTTATACAACCAGCTTATGAAAGCATTATTTATCGCCTGCCGACTGTCTTTGAAATTAAACCTTCCTGCAATTGTTAACGTGACTCTATTTAATTGGTGAGGAAGCCGCTACTAAGTCAATAATAAAATAAACTAATTGTGAAGGTAACAATAAAATAAAGCATCGCTGCAATTTTCTCTGTCAGTTAAAGGTGAGTACAAATTATATCTTTATTACTGAAGTGCCCGCCATTTTATTTTAAAATCTGGAATCCCTACGCTGATGACCGTTTGTTGAGCACCCTTAACATCCTGTTCAAATGTTCTGTATGACTAGAGTTCTGTGCATGTCTTTCATCATGTCAATTCCACAAAAATGTTAAATATACACGTAAGTACAATACGATCAACAAAGAACCTCTATACAGGAAGTCTGTTTACATTGTGTTTTTAAGATGGTAGCCAAAGTGCCTGGTAAATCAGCTTAAGAAGGTTAGTAGGGCATGTAGGAACTCTTATGCATTTATTTGTAGTTTGAACACCTAGTTAAATGTTGTTTGGTTCGGTGGCCCGCATTTTGCTCATGAATAGATTTTATTATCGATGCACCACTTGGAAGTCCCAGTGTCCGGCAATTTTTCATTTTTAGACAAGTTAGCACACGTGTTGGACACAGGCCATTTTTCAGCGATGATGAAATGCCTGAAAGTTTTTTTTCTGCATTGCTCCGAGGTTCCACGAGCAGTGATGCCAATTTAGTTGTTTTTAAACTAAATTTGGTCTTTCTGGGAAGATCTTTAGTTGTCAAAATTTATAAATTTAACATTGCTAGTATAGGGATTTAGTTGTTTGATAAACTGCATTTGGTTGGACAGAAATGTTTTTAACATTGACAACACAGAAATTTAGTGGATTTCTTATTTTTATCTGGTTATTTTTTTTATCCTCTTACGGCAACACTGTCCACGAGCTTTACTTGAATATTGGAAAGGAATCCTTTGGAGGAAGCGCACGAGACATACTATCATTATGCCATCCATTTTCATTGTCCACTAGTAAGGAATATGGCTATTATTTTGACAAAAGAAGTCCTTAAATTGTGATTATACTTCCCTGATCGTTGTGATTATACTTCCCTGATCGTACACGAGCGTTCAGTATTTCCATTCTTGCATATTATTATTGGTCAGTAAGAAGCATATCTACAGGCTATACCAAATAGTCGCTTTATCCGCTGTTGCTGTAGACGACGCTAATTAAAAGGACATCCGAAAATAAATTAGTGGCAATGTAGTTGCTGTTTCACAGCAAATTTGTGTTAGATCGCCTCGCATGTCTACAAGATGTAGCGAAATCATTTCTGGATACATTTCGCGAGCGCAGCTAAAGCTCTTTGGACACCAACTCTTTGAATGAAGGTGAATGCTTCACTTTCAATCATTTTGCAATAGTTTGCGTGTTAGGACTACAAGTTTCTTGTAATGCCCTGGAGCACTGAACTGCCTTTTCCTCATGCAACTTGGAGTTTGATGCAATTTCTGGTCTGTCTGAAAATATGTAGCATGACTCAAAATTAAATACCAGATGCAGGTGCAACACCCCATCCCAAACTACTCCATAGATAAAACTTTTTTTTTTTATCGAAAAGTTTTATTTTCTCAAAAAAGACTAGGTTTTGATTCAAATGTCACATGTTCAAGATATGTGCATGATAGAAGTTTCTGGAAATAGCCTGAAAAGTCCTTCATTTTGAATAACTTGTACAGTTGGTAAAATTGTGTTATGAATACACAATCTTACTTCGGAACAATGTAGATCACGCTAAAGGTACAATTTGTCAAATATTTCTGTGCCGTTAACCATATCCGAGCCATACTACGAGTTTTTAAATACTTTTTCAATTAGAAAGTGGCAATTCTCTCTCTTTGTATGTGTGTGTTCATACAAACAGCACGGAATTTCGAGCCATGATGTAGCGATCCACTTTTAAACAAATCTGACAGTCGCTTTAGTCTGCTGTATCCTTATATCTAAAATGTGTAATGAAAATCGATCTCTATTAACAGCTAAATCGAAGAAGCAGTTTTCGGAAGAATATTTTGTAGAATAATGCAGAGGAAATCATGTGAATGTAACATTCGATTTTTTCATATTCAATGCGACAAGTTCTCCCCTCCGAATCGTTTTTAGGTTGGTATTGATATAGTGGACACAGTTTATCGACAGTTCCCAAGAGTTCAAGATGGCTGACACACTAAACATCTGGCGGAAGAAACGCATAAAGCAGTCCTGCCAAAGTATATAATAAAGGCATGTCTAACCTCAAATATCACAGGGTTAAAGTAACATGCTTTCAAAGGATAATAATGCTTGAACCTCGTTACCACACAACACGTAATGAACCTACACATCTTCGGCAAATCTTGTTCTGTAGTAACACTTTTGGATAAAATCACTTCCAAGCGCTAAATATCGTAGTATATACGAGATGTACTATTGTGTAGCAAACACAAAAATAACAACGGTAACTATAATTGTATATACTGCTCTAAAACAATCCAAGACGAAATCACGCAAACACGAGCAGTACGTCCACAGATTAATTAATACGACGTCTAACAGAATCTTGTTTTAAAATCAGTTGGCCTCTGCAACGCACTCATAAGCAAGGGCTTCTGTGGCAACATAACACACGCAATAACACCAGCTATAGCCGTAGCGTTACCATGTTTATATGTTACAAAAAGTTGGCAGCACTAATGCAACCAAACGGATGGAATATCACCAAATATAACCAGACTGCACCATAATGGTAGGAAAAAATGTCAAGGTTGTTTTTGGGGTATCCCAATAATACTGCTACTTTTAAACTTGAGGCAGTTGCTTTTCTAATGCAGTACGCGTTTCCATCTTGCACTTTCGAAGCAATTATTTAAATCTTGTTGCCATTACTAAAATAAAAGTATTTTTACTTTGTGTATTACGTACAGGAAATAGAGGAAGTTCGTATCCGACCCCAAAATGCGATATCGAGTTTTCGCTAGACATGTTTTCAGACTCCCTGAATATACTTATTTTGCTGTCAATCATGAGTATCTACTATATTCCACCAAAAAAATTCGATATTGAGAATATATTGAGACTTCCATAGGGTGAAGCTGAATTATCGTTGTGTCCTAGTTATTGGATCGCCATTTGAAGCTGAAGTCGTTGGTGACGTGACGTTGCCCTCTGATGTGTTTCGCTCCGGCTAGTTCTGCAAGAGATCTCTTTATCTCGGGTTTGCGTAAGTGTAATGGACAACCCAAGGAAACTTTTTATATGATTTATTGTCTATTAAATATTTTCGGGAGCTATGCCGAAAATATTTGTATCTGTAGAGGAATCGCACTCACATCCGCGCAGCACGACCTCCCGTACTGGTCTCTGGTTGAGTAGTGACCTTTCTAGCTTACCCACGCTAAGAAGACCGTTCTCTTCCATTTGAATGTCATGACGTCATCCAAGAAAGCCTCGTATCCAAAATGCTATTTCCTTTTCCCGCAATTTAGAAATGTCCCTTTCTATTATAACATGTTCTTTTATGAATTTCAAATATATAATTACCTTTTTAGGATTAAACGGTGTTTACTTTATATTTTATTAAATATATCGCGCGACTTTTAATGTTTTCAGACCTGACTTTCGAACGTGTATTTAAACTATGTAGTATGACGTCATGACTCGTTAATTTCAAACCAATAATGCGTTTATACTACAAATTTAACGACTATTATTTACTCATATCTTGTTCACCTTACAACACTTCCTGCTCTATTATCTATTTATGTTATTACTTAACACTTATCGCAAATCTCATATCCGGCAATTAAATTAAAACGTGTCTTTTTCAAAAGCCCATTCGATCGGAAATCTAAATTTCGGTATCAAATGCCCCCATTTATGTTATTTTATTATTTTATAATAAAATAATGTAAATGTCTTGCCCGAAAGAAAAATTAAAAATTACTCCTGTATTTTGAATAATCGGCAACACTCCCATTATATACAATTTTCAATTACACTGTTTTTGAAATTGGTTATTAACACATTTTCTCATTAATCTTTTTAACATGACAAACAATTGTACACTTGACTAAACATTAATCCTTAAATACTAATTACAATATGTTATGGTTTCTTCTGTGAAGCTTTTATATAAAGGTTAAATTTCAAGAGTCTTTCTTTATACTTCCTTCTTTTAGTTCATGTTTGCTCACTTCGCTCTCACTATCACTTGCACTGTGATTTTTCACTTTTGTTATTGTAACACATATCTGTACTATATCCTTTAAGCACTAAAATGTACATATATTTATATAAATCCATTACACTCTTTAGACAAGTTCTTTCTTTGTCTTGCTGTGATAACTATCTATACATCTAAATATTTTAACAAATGTTTACAAAGTAAATATTCTGTTTTCTCTCTATGCGGAGATGAACATTTTAACAATCTTTCTGAAGCTGTTATTGTGAGCTCTATACAATATATTTTTAAGCTCTTTGTAGTAGATAGCAATTCACATTCTGGATTTTTCATGAATATGTAAGTACCTGACCAATATATGATTTTCAAGTAAGCTAACATTTACATTTTATCTCAAAGCTGATTGGGCGCCAATAGACAAATGACACTTCCAATTTTTCTTTTACATTAAATCAAGGTTCCAAGGCACCACACGGTTTCTTGTATGGTCGAAGGAGTTGTTTATGCCATCTTCCCAGACATTTTTCATTTTTAACATCTTTTAATTCATAGGTATGATAACCAAATTTTGATATAATTTCTGCAGGACCTTTATATAACAATTCCATCCTTTTGTTCCTACCTCGCAATGCACTTGATAACTTATGGTCTTTAACTAGTACCCAATCGCCTATCTTAGGTTCCCATTTATGTTTTCTACTCTTTTTCTTTAATTTTCGCTTCTCTGCCTTTTTCTTGATTCGTTCAAAAGCAATTTTCGCTCTTTCTTCTTCACTTAACTGAATGTCATTAATTTTCAGTGTTTTTGGTTCCCCGATCAATATTGGTTCTGGTTCAATTCCTAACATTAATTTTATTGGTGCAAACCCAGTAGTTACATTAATGGTATGATTGATAATCTTTTCTATCAATGGACAATATTTCACCCAATCCTTGTGATTATGATGTGTAAGTACACGTAAATAAATTCCTATATCTCGGAGGACACGTTCTGTTGGATTCCCTGATGGAAAGTATGATGAACAATAATTTAGTTTTCTCGAGTCTAATGTCACCCTAATCTTTCCATTGGCCTTATTTACAATACATAGGGGATTCACAAATTCTGAATTCGAAATCTCAATAACCTCATCTTCTAACATTGACTTTATAACTGCATCTACCTCTTCTCTTATTGTACTAGGGATAGCTCTCGCTTTATGTGTAAAAGGTTTGATGGGTATCATCTCAAACGAATGAGTATAAATATTACATTTACCAGGTTTCTCAGAGAATACTTCTTTATTTCGGATTAATATTTCAAACAGTTTATCCCTCTGTTGTTCATTTAGTTGATCAGCCTGAGTTACTTTTTTTCCCTCAACAATTCTTCTAAGTCTTCACTACTCTCCCTATCATGGTACCTAGTTGCATCAGAAACCCTCAAATTGTCTATGAAATCATTTTTATCCCATTCTACATTTTCTTTATTATCGACACTGTACTCTTTGACATTTACTTCAGTTAATTCCATAGCTCCTACTTTAACATATTCTACAAAGAATGTATCCCCTTGGATTTCTTCTTCCTCTTTTTCTCGTACAATAGTTTCTGAACTACTATCTTCCACAAAAGGCACTATAATGGTCTCATCTTCAACTTTCATTTCTAGAATCATGTTTTTAAAATTCACCACAGCTTCCCAGGCATAAAGACAATCACAACCTATTATAATATCTGTCACAAGTCTTCCTACAATCAGAAATAAAATTCCAAGTATTCTCCCATTTATTTCAATATTTATCATTGCTTGAAATTTTACTCTCTCTTTTCGTTTTCCCACAGCTAGCGAGCAATATATCCCATTAACTGGTAAAGACATTACTTTAAAGCCACTACTTTGTAAATTATCATAAAAATTTTGTGAGCATACTGTGCTATTTGATCCCGTATCTATAATTGCATTGTATTGTTTTCCATTTACTCCAATTTTGATTTTAGGTAGATCTCCTACTTTTTCGTTTTCGTCGTTTCTATTTTTCCATTCTCTTTTCTTTTGTATCATCATTTGCCTTCCAGGACTATTTATTTCCGAGTACTTATCACAATCATTACTAGGATACCCAGTTCTCACTGAAGGCGCGTTTGACCGGGTCTGGCGTTTCCCTGATTTTTATGTATTGCTCCTGTACTATTTCCCAAATTGTTACTTCTGTTTTCCTGCATTAAATCGGGGTTACTTCCTACCATGTTTTTGACCGTGTTAATGGCCTCAACCATTTCCGCATTTTCGGGGGAATTTCGTCCATTAGAATACCTTTCTTCCTGTCTTGGTGACCTCGGTCTAAACTCATTATCTCCGTTTGTCCAATACCCATCATTTGAATTTCTACTATGTCCAAAATAACGTCCCCGTCTACCTCGATCAAATCTATTTGTATTCATATAATTCACCCTTATATTTCTTCCCCTTTGATTACCATTTCTATTTTGATGACGCCCTTCCTGGTTATATCTACCTTGATTTTCCCACCGGAATGATTCCATCCTTGGTACTGGTCCTTTATATTTTTCCCTAATCTCACTTCTATTCTGATAATACTGTGCCCCTTGCCCGAAAGAATTGACAGTTTCTTTTCCTTCATATTTATTTCCAAATGCGTGTTTTGGCTTATTGACTTCTAAGGCTGATAATAATTCGATCATAGCTGCAATGCTATCGGGTCGGGCTATGATTAGGTAGTGTTGAAGCGTTTCCGGAAAATGTGGAGTAACTATATTTATTAGATCTTTTTCATCCAAGGGAGGATCCAACATCTTCGATTTTCTCGCTATTCTCATAAAATAGTTGACCATCGATTCCTCCGATCTAGGATTAAATTTTCCATTGCTTAATTCAACTCTAATATTAGCCTGCCTACTAGCTCCCCAATATCTGGTTAAAAAGATGTTCCTAAAGGTCCTGTAATCATTATTGTTACCCATAGAAAGGCCTAGCCAATTAGCAGCATTACCCTTTAGGCATTTTCTTACTATTACCATCTTGTACTCCTCTGGTATACGTTTCACCGTGAAGTACTCTTGTAACCCTTCTAAAAAGGCTTTAGGATCATCTGAATCTTCATTTTCAAAAACTGGAGGTGTCATTTCATTTAAGACATGGTTAGGCCAATGTAAATTTGAATTGTCACCTATCCCTGAGCTATTTCCGAGATCAGAATGGGAATTACTGTTACCCCTATTTTGCATCGAAATGTCAGCTGATACACCTGGTATTGCCTCGTTTCTTGCAACTTCATTACTAAGATGGTTGTGATTACATGCATTTTCATTTAATTTCAAATTTTCTAAGGCCTCTTTTACCTGAGTAATTTCTGTTACTACTCCTTTTATTTTGTCTGTAACATCCTCCAAATTTCTAGCCTGCCTTTCACTTTCTACATCAGATCTTTCTATTCTAACTTTACACCCCTGTAACTCTTCTCTAATTTCTTCCCTTTGTTTGTCTAATCTATATGTTACTTTTTCCCTTTCTTTATCTAATTTTTCACTCACTTGTTGACCTAATTTCTTTTCAGAATTCTTTACTTCTTGCCTTATTGTCTCTAATTCTCCCTTAACCTGTTCTCTATTTTCTTTTACTTCACTACTGACTTTATTAATTTCCTCCCTAACTTCTTCCCTAAAGGTTTCGAAAACTCTCCTCTGATTCTCCAATTGCATTCCCAATTCCTGTTGTCCCTTTTCTAATTTCTGTCCTAACTCTATACTAGTTTCGTCTATCTTACTCATCTTTTGGCTTAACTCTGTTCTTAATTCTTTACTATTTTCATCTATCTTTTGACTTAACTCTGTTCTTAATTCTTTACTATTTTCATCTATCTTTTTACTTAACTCTGTATTCATCTTTTCCACTGTTCTTAATTCTTTACTATTTTCATCTATCTTTCGACTTAACTCTGTACTCATCTTTTTCATTATCGTTTGAAACATATTCTCTATTTCTGACATAAATGCTGGCCTTTCTGAATTACTACTAAACATTTCTGAACTACCTCTAGGTGTTTCTCTAACGTTCTGATCTTCTAATTCTTGGCATATTCTGCTACCAATTACATTCTGATTAAATTCTTCCATCCTACTTACACTTTTCTCAATTTCCGGACTGTCAAAACCTATAAAATCGCTATCACTGTCTTCCATTTCTAAGCTATTTACATGTGTTTTTCTACTCACCAAAATTTTCAATATTTTCACTATTTCACTTTAACTGCACTTAAACTTGTTCACTACACGTTTCACAGATGTTGACACGCTGGGCACCTTCTTGTCTGCTGGCTCGATGCTGATCTGGTCGTCTTGGGGGGTTGGTCCATTCTTTCGACGCCACACGTTGGGATGCCAATTTGAAGCTTAATTATCGTTGTGTCCTAGTTATTGGATCGCCATTTGAAGCTGAAGTCGTTGGTGACGTGACGTTGCCCTCTGATGTGTTTCGCTCCGGCTAGTTCTGCAAGAGATCTCTTTATCTCGGGTTTGCGTAAGTGTAATGGACAACCCAAGGAAACTTTTTATATGATTTATTGTCTATTAAATATTTTCGGGAGCTATGCCGAAAATATTTGTATCTGTAGAGGAATCGCACTCACATCCGCGCAGCACGACCTCCCGTACTGGTCTCTGGTTGAGTAGTGACCTTTCTAGCTTACCCACGCTAAGAAGACCGTTCTCTTCCATTTGAATGTCATGACGTCATCCAAGAAAGCCTCGTATCCAAAATGCTATTTCCTTTTCCCGCAATTTAGAAATGTCCCTTTCTATTATAACATGTTCTTTTATGAATTTCAAATATATAATTACCTTTTTAGGATTAAACGGTGTTTACTTTATATTTTATTAAATATATCGCGCGACTTTTAATGTTTTCAGACCTGACTTTCGAACGTGTATTTAAACTATGTAGTATGACGTCATGACTCGTTAATTTCAAACCAATAATGCGTTTATACTACAAATTTAACGACTATTATTTACTCATATCTTGTTCACCTTACAACACTTCCTGCTCTATTATCTATTTATGTTATTACTTAACACTTATCGCAAATCTCATATCCGGCAATTAAATTAAAACGTGTCTTTTTCAAAAGCCCATTCGATCGGAAATCTAAATTTCGGTATCAAGGGACAGGGTGCTCCACCTTCATTCCATGTATAGGTTGCGCGTTCGTTCTTGACGAATGACCTTGAGCAGAAATCCAATGAGTGAGCCTACCCTTAATAAACAGGTCAGCAAATGTTTATGCTACGATAACAGACACCTCTGTTTTCCTCTGTCACGTTTGTGTATACAGTCGACTGCAGAAGTTTTGTGCGGTACGGATGTAATATATGCATGCAACGAAAATAGCAATTCAGACGAGGGAGAGATGTCGGGAATAGAATAAATGCAAGAAAGTTAAGTGGAAACAGTTATAGAGGTATAGTGTATAATACGTGTGGCTGATATTACTGCAAGTGTCATAAATTGATTTGTAGTGTTGTACTACTTCAGCTCAGAAGCATGCGCGTCATCTCACTGCAGACTGTACCTCCTCTCTCTCGTTCCCGCAAAAGCTGAGTAGAGACTCGCATTCAACCTTTCATATAAAATTTTCATTCGTCAAGAAGTAACGCGCGACCTATATCAGTGCCACCGCCTGCGGTGCCGTATGGAGTTAAAGCGGTCGTTAAGGAGTACAAAAAGAAAGACTCCCAGAACATAAAAAGCTATTTTACATGCGTTTGTGTGCGCGTGTGTGTCTGTGAGCAGCATCAAACATGAAAAGTCGGTTAAATACCATATTTGGGACTCATCAGCATCTTCCAAGGATGCGATTTCCCTCCCAAACCAGTGGAAATGTTTTCAGAAATTTAGATTTTCTTAAAAATGCTCTTAACGATTTTGATTAAAACGCAATATGCTTAAGATCTTTTCAAACCAGATTTAATGCATATCTTGAATTTTGTGGGAATGTTCTCAGAAGTCCTTTTCATTCTGGATGACTTGCATAACTAGTAAACCGTAAGAGACAAAATTTTACTGCACAATGTAGATATCGTTAAAACACAATTTATGTAACACATTTTTTGTTGAGCGAACCATTTCCAAGACATTCCTTATTTGTCTTAATTTTGAATTACTTTTCCTTTTCTCAAATTGGAGGTCATTTTTTTATTCTAGCCGTGCAAACAACGGAATTTCAGTCATAAAATGACCAGCTTTAACATAGCTTAAAGCCTACTTTATTCCCATATTCCCCTCGTACATGCAAGAAAATTATCAGTAAGGTTTTCTACAAATGTTTTATCTCGGCGTTTGTAAGAGTCAAGCAAGTGCAACAGAAGACCTTTTTCTGTAAAGTGCAGAATTTACAGTTTAAATAGATGCGATATAATTTAATAAATATATTTCTCCTCTTAAACCATTGTAAAACAAGAAAAAGTACCACCCTCCCATTTTTGGTGAATCTGTCGCTGAAGGCTCGATTGTATTCGGCGATCTCACTGGCGCAGTGAACGTCGATATTCTGACCACATAACATGCCTGCGCCTTCCAGTATTGAGTTTTCTGAAGCTATTTCATACTTGGCTTATTTCACGGTTGCAGCAGTTCAAACGCACATGGGTTGAAAAGGTTGGGTTTGTTAATAATTTTCTTTGAATACTTCGCAGCTCTGGAAAATTAAACACCTATGTCCAAACGAGTGGTGCTTCAAATGCAGTGTAAAGGTCAAACATCCTCGTACTGCAAGCACATACATAGAAGTAATTGAGTTGTCATTAATTTCAACTAAACCTGGTGGAGTTTAGGGCTACTTGTACCCTACAATACCTAAACCTCTGAAGCAAGTTTGGGAGACTTCGTAATAACGAAATTACGGCCATAGAGTTAGAATGCGAAAATTATCAGGTTTGAGAAGTAGAATCGGAACTGAAAAATGGAATACCACAGTTGGGATTTTAACCATAGATCCTTCACTTACCAGGTCTGTGGTTCAAATCCCAGATGTGGCATTGAATTTTTCAGTTTCGATTCTACTTCTCAAAACATTGCCCACGCATGACTTGTGTGTTTAAAAACACCAACAGTAAGTTTGTTGCTACAAATAATCAGGTGTCTCATTTTATGGTGAACATCTTGAACACTAATTTCGGTACTACTGCGCGTAAAGTTAGTATTTGGTCGTTACGTTGAATATGATAGCAATACAGTCTTCGGAGTGTAGAGGGTTGCCTTGATGTTTATGTAGGGATTTTCAGCATCAGAACAAGGTCCATGTACAAAATTGGTATTTCTGTGTTGTAACAGTGAGCTGATACGACCTTCACTGAAGTAATTTTGGAAGTTGGAGGTCTAACTAGAGCTTTCTTCTATAGCAGTCCCATTTTACAGTGTACAACATCAAATTTTGCTATTTTGAAATTTGTGGGTTTGTCTTTGGTTCGGTTTTTCAAGCTTTCGTGGAGTTCTACTTGTGACTTGTCACTTATTATAGAACTGTATTTTACTGTTTCGCTGTTATCAAACGTCGGAAAAGGTTCTGGATTTTGTAGTGGAAGCAAAAGGAGTTTTTTGGGAGAATGGTTGATCTTAGATTTTAGCTACATAGACCGGAACTTCTGGTGTTACAAATTTGTGCCATTCAAAGATCTTGTGTTTGATGCATTTTGCGGAGCGTTGTATTTATGAATGAAAAGCTCCAAGAATATGCCTTTCCTTGGTTTTTAATTTTTCAACACATCTTTCCGAGATAATCAGTAAATTAATCGTAGGAGTCTATACATATTCAATGTATTTATTTATTAGTGTAGGATTTGTCTCATAAGTTCGTTTCTCGTTACGTTCCGGTCACTAAGACCGCCTGGGGAACACTCCTCACCCACAGCACAGGTGCGACGGAGTAGTTGCCGAACTTTCTGTTTTAGGGAGAAATTCCCAGCTCGAAATCACTAAACCACTTTTGACATGCTCGATTCGTTACTGCATCTTCCCCTTAGACAGCACACATTTTCTGCAAGCATTGTGAGGTGATTTGCACTCGCGGTAGTAAAACAGCATAAGGTGTCGGAAATGTTCCTTTTTGCTTTCCATAGTTTGTAAACACAAGTTCACACTGTTCCATCCAATAGCGAGTCTGGTTGTTGACCTTTAAGCCGGAGTGGTGGTTAGGCAATTATGATAACTTGAGTGTATAGAGGTTTCAGGGTTTTCAGGCGCTATAGATGGAGCTTGGAGCAAAACGAACGAACTTAAAAGATAGAGCATAGGGTGAGTTGGACAGAATGACTGGCGTAACCGGTACCGCGCAGCCGTCTTATATTTACGCACAACAGCAGATGGCTGCGGCTGTGTACATGCGCCAGAGCAACTGAACAAGCCATGCGCACTACACTTGCGGCTTTTTGCACTTTCTTCCGTCCCCTATTCATTAGTAACCCGAGATAGCGTTAAAGCCCTAATTAAAGTAACCTCCCCCAGCAATGCTTGGGTTAGAAGCCGCTATGCTGCACGCTTAACCACAGAGGGAGGCTTCTACCTAGCAGTTCTGTTCATAAATAGCTTGTTGACGGTTTGTTGCTTAAAGATGAAAAATTGGACGTAAACTAGAACAAAATTAAGTTTCCCTTCTCGTGATGTTGGTGTAGCGCGTGTGCCTCACTCAAGAGGCCCCGAGTTCGAATGTTTGTGAGTTACCAGGATAGATTTTGTTCGGGGTTTCCCATATCTAGAAAAAATGGATGTCGGGTAACTGGACAACAGGCTCATTTAAACATTTCATCTGATGCATTTTGTGCAATGCTCAGGTTCATCTATAACATTCCTTTTGATTTATTGTTCATCTTGGCAATGGTTTAGTTTGCTTAGCTCTGAACATACATACGTATTTTGTCTTCTTAGTTGCCCACAGTGATCATGAATTTTAAACTGGTTGGCTTGCCAAGCAGTTGCTATTGAAAAGCATCCAGTCGTTTTCCCACTGCTTTTCATACCCTTATATCTCTCATTACTTTTTTGTTCTCCAACTGTTCATTTGACTGGAGCTTCAATTTGCTTCATGTCGCGCGTTTTGTGGTGGGAGCGGTTTGTTAAAGAGAAAGAAAAATATGCATATACCTCTCTTCTGCAAACGATTATTTCAAAGCTTGTTCTTTTATCTACTTCATGTTAATCGAGATAGACCATTATCGTCATAAATAGTTGAGGTGGATAGGTGACCGCTGTGAACGGGAGGTCTGCGCTTCATATCCCGAAACGGTCATTAACATACGATCGTTACAGAATGCAAACAAAAGGTCCAACAATGAGAAACATAGAACTGCCAATAGGAGGGAAAATCTAGGGTCATTGTCGATAACAAAACTCGAAGGGAAGACTCGAAAAGCGCGCGCTCCCTTAATAATTGTAGGACTCTGGTCGGCAGAAATTTCACGTGTCTCTCTTCGACAGAACATCACAAAGTCTAATAGTCTGGGAAACTCACAAGAACACATAAATTCATAACACATTCCCGAAATAATCGGGAAAGTTAGTTTCGCGAATGAAATATCATCGCATATGGTTGTAACAGAGAAAACTAATTGTACATAATATATGTGGCATGAAAATAAAAGTTCGTAGGAGAAATTAATTCAGAGTTCATTATTTCACCATGCTCTACAATCCACGAGTCATAGCCGAGGTAAACTTTGTAAACTAACAGTGATCCAGCTGCAAACTATGTGTTTACTCATATGACTTTCTCTATTAATATTCATAAAACCATTCTTATGCCACTTATTCCTCTATCTACTTCATATTAATTGAAATAAACTTATGTAGAACTGTTTTTACTGTAAATTGC
This sequence comes from Tenodera sinensis, assembly GCA_030765045.1. Taxonomy (NCBI): domain Eukaryota; kingdom Metazoa; phylum Arthropoda; class Insecta; order Mantodea; family Mantidae; genus Tenodera; species Tenodera sinensis. Next base: position 91,313,250 of record CM060970.1, read on the forward strand.
CTTATCGGTACAGTGGAAGTAGAGTATAATAGGGTTAAGCTATAGTCTGTTTTAAGAGCTAGTCGCTATGTGATGGCTTTGGTATTCCTTCTCTTTGTGTGGCCAGGACGTAAAAACGTACATCCACTTCCTATTCGAGAAAAGTATAAGCATTTGAAGATTCAAGCCAATAATAAGGAACACCCAAAAATGACTTTAAAAATTGACGCGTAGTTTGAGATGTACATTTTTGCGTTATAGGGTTTTGTCTATTTGTTAAACTTAGCAAGTTTTGCAAGCAATCCACAATGAAGGGGATTTGAAAGGCTATTCTTAAAAAATTAAAGATTTAGTTTTCATTTGTCATGAAAATATGGTACTTCAATCAGAATTGTTGGAGCCATTTTTGAGAAAATAAGTTTTCGAAAATTTTTGCATTCAAAGGGTAATTTGGGGCGGGAGAATTTTCTTGAAAATCTTCGAGTCGCATCCTGGGAAATGCTGGAATTAAATACCGAGTTTGGAGTTTTTGGTCTAAAATTTAAGCTGTTTGGTTCTGGGGACTTCAAAACAAATATTTGGGGTGAAACCACATCCTTGAATTTTTGGCCAGAATACTGTATAGTATAATTTGGTCTATCTCTAACGGTTTACCACTTATACTAAAGTCGTCCAGAAGAAATACGACTACAGGGGCTATAGCCAGAAAATTCAAGATATACATTTCATTTGTCATCAAAATATCTCAAACATATGCCATTTTAATATAAATCGTTAGAATCATTTTCAAGAAAATAAAAATTTTCCATGTAAAGAGTAGTTTTGGGTCAGGCTATTTTCTTCAAAATCTTCGTGTCGCATCCTTGAAAGATTTTAAACTTAAATACTAACTTTGGTTTTTAACCGACTTTTCGTTTTTGAGTTATGCTGTCCACAGTGACACACACACATATACACGGACCTTTTTCTAAAATTGCTTTTTTTTTTTTTTTATTCAGGGGGTATCAAAACATTTATTTCCGGTGAAATCTCGACATCGAATTTTTGGGTGGAATACAATACTTCCCCTACTTACCAGTAGAGAAAGTAAAAATTTAGGAAACGTAACTACCAAAGAAATCCAGTTTTCCGCCACGATGAGGTTTTTAAATGAAACTCCAGATGGAAAATAGGTACTTATTCATATACATTAAATTGCAAATTACATATCCGAAAAATTGTATACAATGTTATTAATCCTCGGAAATTGAAGAGACTCGACCCGATTTTCAAACTTTTCCTCGGTCCAGTAAAAATCACCAGGGTTTGAGCTAGAAAAAAAAACTGTCGCAATTATGCACAAATCAAAATTAACATTTGTGCATAATTGCGACTTAGTTTTGTTTTCTAGCTTGAACTGTGGTATATACTATGCTTGCATTGATTGTAACCGCAATCTAGTCTTACGAAAATGCATGCAATCATTACTCAGCTTATGAGTCATAAAGGAGAAGTAGACAAATGTCATTTCCCTCTGGTTTTAGCCGTCGTGGAATGGCTTCCTTTACTTTTACGAGCTTCGGCTTTGTTGTGTTAAAATGATGGCTGTCAGTTAAGGCTCTTAGTCCACGAAACCCGCTAAATGCTGGGCGTATAGCGGCTGATGACTGTGCACAAAATAGCCAAATTACAAATGTGCCGTCACGTTACGTTTGTGCATGACGCAATGCGTGTAGCTTTGTAACATGCGTGGCTAAAACCGTGCCCAGAGTGGCAGGCAGGTGTGTCGCATTGCCACAGGCTATTGTTTGCACTATGCTGATTGTGACATTGTTGTTGACGGTGCTGCATCGAAAATAATTATTGCCTGTACGTTGTAAACTCACTTTCCTCATTCCTTTTTTGTATTTTTAAATAGTTCAATTTAACTGGATTTTTGGAAGCTTTTCATTCCTGGGAAATAAATACAGCTGATTTCCCATGGGGTTTTTGGGACGAATGCAGCCTTTTTTATCTGTAGCTACCGAAGCTAAAAGGAGCGTTACTTATTCATAGAAACGTGTGCAGTGCGCTTTTCTGTGCACCGTTGACATTACTATACCATTTGTATAACCCTTTCTTTTTTGCTGTTTAAATTCACATTAAAATAATGAAGTAACTATGTATTTGGGCGCTTTACGTATGTACCTTGGGGAAATATTTGATTTGAGTTCTTTTTACCTTTATTAACATTGGCTTTGTTTGCTTTTAGCATCGTTATTATTAAACGTACGTGCGTTGTTTACAAATTCTCCACCCAGAGCGATCGGCATCTTTTTAAAGCCCGATCCTGATATTAAATGCACATTTCAGTGCATCAATAACGAAGGACAGATACATTCACACGAATTTCTCTCCCATGACGAACTCACACGTATTAATTTTACCTGTTCTACTACTGTTAATAGTGATAGTTTAGTCATGTTTACTTGCTAGTAGGGAGGAAAAAAAGTTGGGGAATTGAAAATTTGTAAGCATTTTGTATTTTAATGAGCTTTACAGTGTTTCTGTAGTTAATTTTTATCGTTTAAGCGTTCTGTGTTAGGAGAACAAAATTATACAAATTTACACCAAATTAGTCGTAGGTATACTAAATTACACAAAATACATCCATAGAAAATTAAATATATGGTTTTACTTCCTATGTCAGTGTAATTTATCATCTTACCTGCACTCCTCCGTGGCCTTGGCTGCGGCTGGAGGACGCAACTGAAGTTACGTTCATAATCTTGAAGTATTGATAATGGACATTAAAAAGACAATGTAGGGAAAACGTCAGTTCATTGTTAAATGGTAATATACTACGAACAACAATATACAGTACGATTGTAATTCTCATCCGAAGGGGATAGATACCAAAAATGTTGTCAAGTGCCATCTAAGGAATGTGATTCAAATGTCGACCGTAGTTTAACTCCCGTTAAGCTTGCAGTAGGTGATCAGTCGAGCCCGGATTTTTATGTAATTATAAATCCTGCATAATATTTCAATGAGAAGCAAAAATGTTGGCGAATTACGTCATTTGGGACTTCCTTACAAATTTTTATTTTACATATTTTTATGTTATCTAAAACGTAGATATTTTCTGGGTTTCGTAACAATTTATTATTTTTTAAAAAATATTGTAGTCACATTATAAACTACTGTTTTCACAAGTTTTGCTGAAAGCAACGAAAATCAATCTGCGAAATAGGATGCAAGTTAAATTAAGAATGCGATAATAAGCACTTGGTCTCGTACTGATTGTTGTCCATTTTATCAAAGCAGGTGCCGCTCGACAATGTTGACCTCCAGTGTTACGTTTCTCTTAGCGCTTTGGGCATTTTCAAGAACTGGAGAAATTGATTGTTACCGTTGTCGCGGCAGTAATATAATAGCTGCGAAGAAACAAAGTGATCCGCTGGACAAGGATCAATATAGCGAGGCGATAATACTGCAGTTAGTCTCTTGCAAGTCTTAGTAAAATGGTACCAGTTGCGTCCTGGCTATGCTGCAAGTTGAATTCATGGGTGAAATTAGATAGCGCCTTTACAACCGACGGAAAAGTAATAGTCTGTCAAGCATGCGGTAAAAGAATTGGCTGTTCCATGAAATCTCAATTGGAACAACATATCAAAAGTGCTCTTCACATACGCAACAAACAACTACAGTCTTCTAGAAGGCAAGTTCTGTTGTTGACACAAATGCAACAGGAACTGTCCGGAAATTATTTTTTTAAAGACCTGAGCAGTGCAATGGTTGCAGATAATATTCCGTGGCATAAACTTCAATTTCCTCAATTTCGTTCCTTTCTACAAAAATATTGCAAGAAAGTTATTCCTGACGAATCTACTCTGAGGAAAAAGTATCTTCATGTGTGTTATGGAGAAGCAGTTGCTCATAAACGGAATGAAATTGGAGACTCCTGTATTTGGTTTGCCGTCGATGAAACTACAGATGACGGGTCGGTACATAACAAACTAGATTCCGAAAGTCCAGCAAAACCATTTCTAATCTGTTGCAAGGTGTTAGAACAAACAAATCATTCTACAGTTGCAAGATTTGTAAATGATGGGATGAAGATTCTGTGGCTAGAGGGTGTGTATGAGGAAAAGGTTTTAACTATGTATTCAGATGCCGTAGCGTAGCGATTAAAGCTGCTACTGCCCTTAAGGTTTTCTACCCGAATGCACCTGCTTGGCCCATGCACTGCAGCATGTTGCTGAAGTAGTAAGCAGTAATTTTCACTGTGTGAATAAGTTGATATCAGCAACAAAAAAGGTCTTCGTGAAAACACCGCACAGAATTCAGTGCTATAAAAATCATCTCCAACATGTCCCTTTGCCTTTTGAGCCAGTACTTACAAGATAGCTGTTAACTTGTATTGTAAACATTTTGAAGGAGTCCAGTCAGAGGTGAACAGTAGTTGCTTCCATACGGGAACCTCAGGTGGCAAGCTCCTGTGCTTACATCAAAAGTAACTTCGGCTATTTCCCTAGCACCATCAAGACATCAGGTTCCTTCTTCACGAATCTTATGGATTTAATGGAACGTGCATCACAGAAGCTTAGTGTAGTTGCAGGAAGGAAGGTAGTTGAAAAATCCAAAGCTGTGCTAAACAGGAACCCAGGGTACTCTACGCTTGAGTCCGTGTCTAAAGTGCTAAATGGCGACAGTGTCGATTTACCAAAACATTTCTCTGCAAATCAGATTCCTATGCTAAAATACGCTCCTGTTACTTTGACGTGGAGAGAAGCGTCTCTACTTATAAGAACATTTTATCTGATAGGAGACAAACAATGAGCCCTGAAAATATGGAAAAGTATATGGTTATTTACTGTACGTTGAAAGAAGCAAAATACTCAAAATGAAACTGCCTGATTGTTCATTGTACATCAAGAGATAGAAAGCTGAAAATGCATCTTCATAATAAAATTTAATTATTTTGAATTGATTGTTTCACTCATTGATAAATTGGTTCAGTATTTCAACATTGCTTCAACATTATTTAAGTAAAATAATTATGTGAAATGAGTAAGTTTAATAAACATAATCCAAAACACATTTTATTTCGTGATTACCTACTTGAAAATAAATTTTAGGTAAATTCTGCATAAAATAAAATATTTTCCATATAATTAATTTTTATTTAGTAAATTTTAACTCATTGTAATTGATTTACGTGCTTACAGATCCATCAAATTACATAATTCTGGGTAATTTGCAGTCTGCATTTACATTTGAGGTTGTAATCTTAGCATTTAGATTATTACATAATTTTACATATTTTGTTGGTATTACATATTTCATTACATATTTTGATGCTTTTTGTTACATAAATATGTACATATTTCGCACCTTGATATTACATAAAATTCCGGGCTCTAGTGATCAGTCTTTGTTACTTTTGAACACGTGATTGATGGGTCACCCATCTATTTTTCTTTCTCCATTTTGTTGTCAGCGTAGAAGAAATGAAATATACTCGTGCTATTATGACAGGGTGTTTTTATGAGATTACGCAAAAATATCATTAGTTTCTGAAATATATTTTACTTTGTTTTATCAGTATAGTTTAATTTAGTATCAGTATTTTTTTCTGTTTGCTGTACTGCTAATTTTCAATAATACATGCACCTCCACGCTCTTGCCGACATAATTGTTGATCTAGAAAAGTTTTGAATTTTTTCCCCCAATACTTGTCCAGCTACACAAGTCACAATACTTTTATCTGACTATTCCACTCGTACGCGAGTTGGTTGAAACCAACTAATCATGTGGATAACAATTTCAAATTTCAATCAATGACAGACTTCCTTCGCGAAAAAAAAAAAAAAAAAAAAAAAAAAAAAAAAAAAAAAAAAGAAAAAAAAACAGCAACAACATTTTCAATATCAGCTCCTTTGAATTTCAGTATCACCTGTTTTTCAAAAGTCATCAGGAGTATACATGGACTATGATCAGAAAACTCAAAATATGCATTTCATTTGACATATAAATGTGGCATTTAATAAAAATCTGTTACAGCCAGTTTTAAGAACTTTTTCATGTAAAGGGTAGTTTAGGGTGGAGGAATTTTCTTAAATCTTCGTGTCGCACCCTTGAAGGATAAACTTAAATACCAACTTTGGTTTTTAACCTACTTTTCGTTTTTGAGTTACGCTGTTCTCACACACACACGCACACACACACACACACACACACACACACACACCTGCGCGCCTTTCTCTAAAACTTTTTTTTTTAATTCAGGGGGCCTCAAAACACATTTCAGGTGAAATCTCTCCGGCCCAGATCGCTGGTTTTTAAGTGTGCTTAAACAGCGTCGTTAAAAAAAAAAAAAAAAAAAAAAACCAGGTGAAATCTCGACATCGAAGTTTTGGGTCGAATACAGTCCTGTACGTAGTAGAGAAAGTAAAAACTGTATGGAGCTATGGATTTCCTTATTCTTACTTTGTCACCTCCTCGGACAAACTGCCATTGTTGAGATTTATAGCAGGAAATGCGCAGAACTTATAATTTGTGAAGAAATCGCCTACAGTGCTTTTGCTATATATTGGCTAAAGAGTGCATCTGGAAGTGTTCCAGACCTCGCCATTGCTGCGCCAGGACTGAATCAGAGTTGACCCTGTCTAACTCAGGGTCGCGGCATTGCTAAAAACGAATGTTTCCACGAGGCATTGATCGTAGGTCTCACGTGCTATAACTCTTAACATCTGGTTTTTGTCAGACAGAAGGTATGCTGTGTAAGGCTAATTCGTGGCCTTTGGCGTTACCGACAGGATGTTCCAGTTTCACCAAGATCCGTCCTTGCTATCTGTGTATCCAGATAAGGACCATCTGCTGTTTGCTCCATTACGACTATGTTGCAAATATTGATTGGATGTCATTCAGCAAATAGTGTTGCTTCATTGGACCCCTCAAAGCATTTTGGTAATACTCATACTTATTAGTGGAAGGATAATTTATTAGTTTGTTTTACCTATAGTATGCGAGGACGTACTATATTGTAATAATGACAATTTCACAAATCCCACTCCTGACACCGGTGTGATAGGGACGACAAAATCAGTCCAGTTACTTTTCTGTTGCATTATTTTTCTCCTGAACTTTTGCACAAAACAGTTTTTTTCTACTGACGTTAAGAGTCTGCAGTCTTTGATATTACAACCCCAGCTGTTTCCTTCTCGGTCCTTTCACTGTCTTCACTTTCTCTGTCTCTAACATGCTAACTCCGATGATACAATCATTCAACGCTAGTTAAAACTTCACTTCGACCCGACGTACAGCACGACACACACAGCTGTCTCGCACTCACTGACACACTGACCGACTCATGTGTGTAACCGTAACTCTCTCCTCTGCTGTTTCCTCGCCTCCTTATATAGCGGTGATGACGTAAGCACTTCCACAAACGCGCCTGCCTCCGGATGCCCCTCGAAGGTACCAGCAACCCTTCGTTATACGCCGCACTCATTGTTACGTCACATATACACAAATAGTCGCATCCGGCAGCCTGACCTTGAGCGCCTTCATTTGCTCGCCGACCTGGTATGTAGTATGAAGTGGCAAGTCCTTTGTTGTGCATCGCGACCGGCGTCACACTTTTCAAATATTACATTTCGAGATTTCACCGTAAATATACATTTTCCTGGATAAAGAATGAGAAAACGTTGTGTGTCTATATTTGCCAAGAGCATACTTCAGTACGATGAATACAAAAGTGATACTTAAGTTCATCTCCCAAGAAAAGTTGGTACATGGAGATTTTCAAGAACATTGGCTCACCTCAACCTACCGTTTACGTGGAAAATATTTTATCTTCTATTTTACATTGCTAACTACAGAACAGTTTTAATTTAGAGAGTGGCTACTCAGGAACGTGCAACTTAGTGCACTTTAGCTTAAAGCAGTAAAATACCAAGTGCAAAATGGCTGCTGTGAGCGATGAAATATGTTGTGCACTTAGATTGTTGGGCTGGAATGACCATTAAAGAGTAAAATCACCATATTCACGGGAATGTAAAGTTGCGTCCTTCATCCCTAACCCCTGAAGTGCCCTGCCCTGCCTTTGAAATGCCCTAGAACCATTAATGAGCAGTAATATTTTTCTCAAGAGGGCAAGCTCTCAAACGTGTAAGAGGTTCACATGAAGAGCAGTTCCATCTGCCAGCTGACAGGCCTAATGAGGCAGGCCATTCAACGTCCCCATCTGGAAGAGAGGAACTGTGTTGACAATCCTATGCTTGTTGCCTGTTATTTGTCTTGGGCAGTAGAGTAGGTTCAGTTCCAAAGTACGATCAGAATATGTGTGGTTAGAGTTGGGTAGCCTTGCTTCATCAGGCTGAAATCAGGACAGTGTTCGAAGTGATCTATTTTCGATGAAAGTAGTGCGAAAGAGAGTCTCACTGTTGTCTTTAATCATTTCGGTTGAAAAGTTGCACATTTAGAATCATGTAAAATATTTTGATACAATGTACAAGTGCAGTCGAGTGCACGAATCTTGCCGTTGTAATGAGCAGTTATGTTGGTAAGGGAATTCTAAACCGCCTCTGCCGCGCCTAGTCCATCACTTATATGGTTGTAGCACTCTAGTTAACCTTGTCTTTCCCACTTGTCTCCTATAGGTGACATTACTTTTTTTGTTGCGCCTGTAGTGCCAATTTGATCTTAAGGAGAATTGAACTCCAGACCGCTAAGGTCAGGACTGAGCAGTGTTCATAGGTTAGTGTTTGACAAACCCATAACCAGAGTGCTGGTGTGGACCGTCGTTGCAAAGCATGTCTTCCAGCCACCCAGGTGGAATGCTTCGCAGTTCTCCCCTTTCGCTGCTCACCAAGGCCCTTTCTTTTGTGCATAGGCATGCATGTGTCTCGGACTTGAATTCAAACCAATAACAGATTGACTCGTTCTGATAAAGACATTTTTGGCAACATCAAGTAAAGAAAGGCACTAAAGGAAACCAGAATCATTAGTACGTTTCCATGCATTGGACTGTACGTGAGTATGGGAACTTTTGGTTCCCAGAACCCCGAATATAGTTAAGTGCATTACTACTGAAGATTTGTCTGTATGAGAGATTTCGTACACGTCGCTTTCGTTTTCACACCAAGATCCCTTCATTCTGTCCCATCCGCTGTCTAACCTAAAAGGCATGCTTGGATCTCTCAATAAGCACCCCCACCCCCCTCTGACAAAGATACCACGGCTCAACACTTTAGATTTCCAGAATACCATTTACTTACATGAAATTTACGTTTGAGGAGGGGATTTTACTAAAATCTGGCATTTTTGAGTCACATAACCTTTGCAAAGGCGATACTTGGAGAACAGTTCTGTACTCATTTAATATTGTTAATATAAGGGTATATCCATAATTTGAGATCGATATTTCCATATGTGCTCATAAGAAGTTAATTTTAGGAAAGTAGATTTACTTTTATGATTGTCCAGTCTGAGATTTTAATTTTTGTAACAGTGGAATACGTTGCCCGGAGTTAAAGCGAAATACGGGATACATAATACGCGAGTTACAGCTCGAGGTGTGGAAAATATGTTGCAAGAGTGAACAGCTGTTACTGACCCAAATTCAAGAAAGCTATAAACTATTTTAAAACAGGTGTATTATGCATCTATCATTATGTTTGATCAAAGTGGCATCCGAGCTATGACCGCTGTCCCCACCCACCTGATTCCAATTCGCCCAGGAAGTTCTTTCAGCTGTAGAGGAAACAATTTAATGACAGTGCCCGAGAATCCAAAGAGGCTGCAGACTCGGCGTGACCGCGTGCCAAACAAGATGGGACATACCTGAACACGTCAGTGAATGTGAAAACAAGTGAGAACTAGTGCCAAGTGTCAAATCCAGTGAGACTCAAGTCCAGAGAACTGAACATGAGAATAAGTGAAAATAAATCTTGGTTAAGACAAACTACCAAAGACAAAGACAGTAATTCCAATGTTCAAATCGAACTACTCTCCTCTTAGAAGAGTCCTTTGTCCTGTTGCTATTTTATTTAATAGTAATAATAATGTTCAATCAAGCTTACCAGTCTTACAGTGGAATTTATTAGTTTCAAATCAGTGAATCAAATTTTGCTTTGAAATAACACCAGTTGGTAAAGCCACATATCCAGCGCGCAAATATTGCATCATATTTAATGGGCAATTGTGCTATAAAAACAATTAAAATGTGTAAGTACTAAAATAATTCCAAATAAACGCACACGTAAACCACAAGGATTATTTACTTTAAACTCAGCAGCTGACCTCCCATAAGATAATGCCTGTACCGCCAATGCAACTGTTGCAATTAATACCCACTCCGATCATATCATGTCAATTGGACGAACAGAATGTCACCAAAAGTGAGAACACTAATGGGAGAATGTGTGTCAGTTGGTTTTTTTGTGAATTCCAATAGCTTGCGGCTCCTATATCGACGGCTCAAAACGGCAGCAGAGGATACAACTTTTGTCGCAAACAATCTGTTAATTTCCCCGTGTACAACGTATGGCAATAGACCAGTCTGTGTTCATCCGGCAACTTTTGGAAGATGTCGGTGAAATTCTGGTGCAGTTTCTCCGGACAACAGCAGTGATTGCATGTTTTGAGGCTCCTGTAGACTAATGGTCGGCTGGTAGGCATGCACATGATTATGTACGAATATCAACATTCCTGTATCGACATAACATAATGGAATAACAGTTCTACTATATGTTCAGGTCTCCGCATTTTGTTGCTTTTAAAAAAATTACCAACATGCTTCCGGCGATTGGTCAGCATTCTGGCTTTTTAACTCAAGAGGTCCCGTTCAAAATTCCTGGCTGGGTTGGAAGCATGTTCTTCATTCTTTACGTAGTCTGGAAGTACGAGTGAATATGAGTATGTTTCAAAAGGAAAATGAACTATGAATTACACATCATGAATTTGTATTTGAAGTTAGTTCCTTGATGTGACAGAAGTTAAAGCGGACTATGCACGTGAAAAGTAGAGATGATTTCACATCACTTTCTCTACTTTTGTAGAAACTATTCTTACAAACGGTTATTCTTCTATTTACTTCATGTCGATCGAGATGAGCATTTGCAGAAGTTGTCTTATTGTGTGTTTCCATATAAGTAGGTACAAGTGGAATATACAACAGGCCTTAGTGACAGTCAAATCTTTAAATAAATTCAATACTGTTTGCACGAGCAGAAGAAACAGGAACGAATGACTTCCCATTTGAGAAAAAGCACAAGCATCAGAAAATTCAAACAAATGATTTCGGAAATAGTTAACATACAAACAAAACATTGTATATAAATTGAGTGCTTTAACGAGGTTCAATTTTTTTTATTTAACATTTCGTCTATCCTACGGTTTACCACTTGTGCAAAAATCATTCGAAATGAAGACTTAAGAGGCTATTTCCAGAAAATTCAAGATAAACATTTCGTATGTCATGAAAATGTCTTAAACATATATAGTAATTTAAGCAAAACCGTTAGGCATTTCTGAGAAAATAAATTTTTTTCTTTGTAAAGGGTGGTTTGCGATGGGAGGAATTTTGTTTTTTAATATCTTGTATCTTGGGGAGATCCTGACCTATACCAATTTTGGTATTTAACCACCTTTTCCTTTTTGAGTTATGCTGTTCAGACATGCGCATACATTTGTCCTACACTGTTCTTTTTTCCTTTTCTGTTTTCCTGGGAGTATCAGAATGGGCATTTCCGATGAAATCTCCGTATCAAATTTTTGTTTGGAGTACATTTCCTCTTCTTAGTGGAGAAAGCAACAATCTACGTTGGGGTGCGCTGGAGCATATATTATGTAAATACGGTGTATAATATGATGTAGGAATCAACCAAGACAAAGTTTCATCGTAAGTATTGTGGTAGGATACCTATGTTTGTGTTGATTTTGGAAAATCAAGGGTTTCTTCCGCGTTTGGATTGCCACACAGTACTTTCCTTTCCTCTTATATCACTGTCCATGTTTTGTAGCAATTTAAGAAGCCTCGATGTGATAACTGGTTACCTTGAAACTGTCCTTCTGAGATACCTCGTCTTATCTAGTATGTATAATTTAATCCAGAGAAAAATGTACGTTGTTTCCTGTTGTGGTTTAAGAAACAATGCTGAGGACATCGCAGATGTAACGATGTGTACGGTTTGGTGACTTATTGAAGACACATTGGTAATACTCTTACAAGCAGACCAAGTAAATGCGTAATAGTACAACATTAAATAAACTCAATTCACCAATGTATCTAGTTTCAGTGTAACTGCTAAAATTATTTTTGTGCTTCAGCAGAAAATACTAGTTTCGTCAACTTGCTATCGAATTACTACTTTAGTAGGTACCAGACAAAAAATATCCATTTGAGCTGTGGATATAATCTTTTTTTAATTTTCGGGGTTTAAACCTTGTCTATAGATCTTACATCACTTATAACAATAGGCATTTTCAGAACAAAGGACATTAGTTGAATCATTCACTAGTGTTCAGTTTCTTTTTCTGTTCTGTTGACACTAAAATGAGAGGGAGAGTTTCTGCAATCCGGATTAGTGTTGTTCGTAATGTTTAGTTACTGCGTTCATATGTTTGCTTTACGAGATTTTCATCTTTAAGCGGTAGTCAACATTATTTAAGGGTCAATTTTAATTGTGTAAACGGCAAAATTTAAGTTAAATATCACACACACTTGATACAGGTGAGTTTTCCACCTAAATATGCACACTGGCAAATTTTGAAGTTAAACATCTTCATCCTTGAGAGCCATTACAAACCATCGTGATACTCGCGATATCGTGCTTTACCCATATAAATAAGAGGTATATGTTCGAGCACTGGACTTGAAGTTGGATATAAAACAGACGCAGTATTTAAGTAACTAAACGGCCTCGTCCTGTTTTTACCATGACTTCGATGGATTGTATTTGCTGTGAAAGCCTGGTTGTGTAGCACGTGCAGCTAAACTGCATCTGGAGGAGTGATAACGTGGCATTGGTTTCTCGCTATGCTTGCTGGGTTGTAGCAGGAGTTGGGAGGTTTGCTTTCTTAGAATTCCGAAGGGGGAAAACAAACACAACATAATTTAAACAGTAAATGTTTCGATTCATGAAGAAGGGAAATTGTGTTTATATTTAATCCCAGATGCAGGTGAATGAGTTTCCCATCTGATAATTTTCGTCATGGATATTAAACGTTGAAACTTGTATAGAGGGATTCTCTGCTGAAGGTGCTCTATTTGATCAGTCAGATTTACAATTTGAGAACTGCGAGTAACGTCCTATTTCCGGAAACTTAACAAAGAATGGACCAGTGCATTTTTACGTACTAGTTAAGATTTATGTCTATCTATCTAGACTGTCATGGCGCATTCTGCTTGGTGTAACAGGTGAATATGGACAACGGCTTGTGTATTTATTAACTGATTAAACCAATACTACTTTATTTACATTTAACTGAAGTGGACTGAAAAGAGGGAGCATTGCGATTTACAGTCCATTGATTACAGGAAACAAACCGTGACATCGTGCGCCATCTTTAAATGCGCAGCTGTAAAATGATGTTTGTATCTCGTTAACAATAAGACCAAAGCGTTTATTCTATGTTAATTGCTTAAATATCTCGTAACTAATGACTACTAAAGGGCCTCAAAGTAATGTAATTGCTTTTCGTTCATACTGGTCATGTATAAGCTAAGATTTAATTTTTTGTGGGACTCAAACCACGCCGTGAAGGAGTAATGTGATCATCTGGACACTTGAATCAAATGAGAACATATTACTCATTGGAGTGGCCTGTCACGTCAAGCACAAATGCATCGACACTGAAAGTGGAATATCCATCAGTCCTTGGTCTTCCAGTGTGCAAATTACCTTTTTACTTTCTCTACTGATAAGTAGGGGAAGTATTGTATTCCACCCAAAAATTCGAAGTCGAGATTTCACCGGAAATACATGTTTTGAGACCCCCTGAATCCAAAAAAAGCATTTTTAGAAAAAGGTCCGTGTGTGTGTCTGTGTGTCTGTCAGTCTGTAGGTCTGTGGACAGCATAGCTCAAAAACGAAAAGTCGGTTAAAAACCAAAGTTGGTATTTAAGTTTAATGTCGTTCAAGGATGTGACACGAAGATTTTGAAGAAAATAGCCCCACCCTAAACTACCCTTTACATGGAAAATTTTTCGAAAATTTTGATTTTCTTGAAAATGGCTCTAACGATTTTGATCAAAATGTCATATGTTTGAGATATTTTTATGACAAATGAAATGTATATCTTGAATTTTCTGGCTATAGCCCCTGTAGTCGTATTTACTCTGGACGACTTTTGCATAACTGGTAAACCGTTAGAGATAGACCAAATTATACTATGCAAAAAATGTAGATCTTGCTAAAATACACAATTTATGTCCCAATAAATTTTCTTGTAGGGTGAACCATTTCGGAGATATACCTTGTTATGTGTGTGAGTTTCGGAAAACTTGGAACTTTCGTGAAATGGGTCATCGTTGTTCATTTTTTTATATGTTACGTGTGCAAAGAGAACGGAATCTCAAAGCTTTAAAAGATTTGACTATCGCACAAAGCCTACTGTATTCCAATATTCCCCTTGCACCTACAAGGAAATAAGCAATAAGATAATTTGTACAAATGTTTATTTTAACTAACACGAAGAAGATATAGGAATAAGAGTTTGTAAGAATGGTTAGTACAAGAGTAGAGAAAGTCATGTGAGTGCAACACATCAGATTTTTACAGTTGCATTTACCTCCGACTTGGCGATAACGCCGATGAGATAAGAGTTTGAACTGTGAGAATAAATTTAGTCTGAGATATGCCATTTGCAGAGTAGGTTGGATGCTAAAAGTATCCAATTTTAGCATGTATCACTGGATCAGTTTCTTAGAACAGTTGTGATATTACATTTTAATATCATCCTGATCTCGTTTTCGAAAAGTGAATGTCTAGAACATATAATCTGGTACTAAAACATTAAACAGAGTTAGCTGTGTGCTCTTGCCCATTCAGTTCTCTGCTATTAGAAAGCTTCCATCTGGAACAAATGGCTGTCATGATGATGAAATGATGAGAGCAAAGACCGCCATAGATGTCTTGCGTAATGACAAATTTGCCCAAGTCTTTGGACTCGTGTCATTGTAACAAAACGGAAATTGCCTTCGCTGGATTGTCTCCTGGGAGTATCACATGTTCGAGCACAAGGACACAACCTTCCAAGATTCACAAGCTTGTGTATAAAACTCATTCTTATTCTGTCATTGAAGATTTTGCTTTCTCCATGGACACTCGTACATTTTTACTTTCTCTGCCACTTATCTATAGTAGGCAAGAGGAAGTGTTTTATTTCACTCACAAATTCGATGTCGAGATTTCCCAGGAATCCACATGTTGAGGCAGCTAGATGGCAAAAAGCATTACAGTGTGGACGTTAACCTAAAAACGAAATGTCCGATGACTACCAAACTTACGTTCAGCATCCTCCAAAAATGTGATACAATTTTCAAGGAAATTCACTCACCAAACTACCCTTTACAGCAAAGATTTTTCAAAATGTTGGATTTTCTGAAAAATCACTCAACGAGTTTGATTAAAATTCCATATGTTAAACATAATTGCATTAAACATATATGTCGTGAATGTTCTGGGAATACCTGTGAAGACTTTTTCATTCGGAACGAATTTTGTATAATATTGTGAACAGGCAAACACGTACCAACTTGCAGATCTCTTTTAAAACACACCACTTTATTTCAAATTATTCCTACTTTGTTGCGGCATCTGCTATTTCTAAGATATCCATTATTATTGATTCAAATTTGCCAATACTCTGACATTTTTTTGAAGTACGTCGCTGTACGGTTACTTCTTGCGGTGTTGTGGAAATAGTATGAAATTTCTAGGCTGCATATAGCGATCCGTACTCAAACATTTGACTATTACTCTTCCCTTTGTATCTGTAACGAGATGTTCTAATGCAACCGCTTATGAAAACATTTCCCCCAATTAACTTGGAGTAGATAATCCTTTGCAGGAATAGCTTAAATAAGGTATATACAAGTGATAGTGAAAAGAGAATGCCATGTGAATGTAACATCAGTTTGTTTCATCAGCCTTCTTGATGCAGCTACATCAAAATGTTTTACAGGTGGCCACTCCTTCCTGTAAATGTGCGCGGATATCATGCCTCTTCCAGGAGCATATTGAAAACACACTGGATGGATATAGGAAGTGTTTCTTTTGGGGAAGTTGATTCTTCCTTCAGGATGTGCCATTCTCCCCGACTGTTTCCCTCGATTTTGCATTGCTCTTCTTTAACGGTTTGAGCGCTTGAGAATTGAGAATTTGATTATTTGTTTTTGTTTTAAATTTTCGTTTGCATGTCCCTTTTAACCTGTTTGGTGATATCGATGCTAGGCCTAGACTTGAGAAACAATTTGATGCTGAACTGTAGATTTTCTTAACGTTGGTTTTGTCAGTGTTTTTTGCTGTTAAACTCACCAGCATTCCTTCCTTGGTGATTCATCCAGATTATTTTGGGGGATAGGAAATGATTCTGGTTGAAGAAAAATCCCCGCCCCAACCGATGTATTGAGAAGTCATGCGCTGGCCGGTCACTGATCCCAAGGTCGCGGGTTCAATTCCGATGGTTTTTAAGTGTGCTTAAAACGACAGCTGTCAGTAGATTTACTGGCATGTAAAAAGTCCTGCAGGACAACATTCCGGCACACTGGTGACGCTGATGTGACCCTGGCAATGACAGCGTAATGAAACAACAAAGTATTTTAATTTTAAGCTGGCTGGCCAACCGCAGGTGTGGACTAACTAATTTTGCATTTTAAAAACTCGGCAGTCAAAAATAAATGCTCATATTATTGTTGCCTAGGATTACCAGATTCTTTTAGTGCAGTGTAAGAACTAGTGGTCTAAAATGTAAGGCATTGTATAGAAATGTTGAATGTAGGAAAATCAAACTCCAAAACTAAATTATTACTCAAACATATATAGGTACATAGGTTTTACGTTTTAAGTATTTGTATAATAAAGAATAACACCAGCTGTCGAAAACCCGTGGCAGTTATACTTGTGAATAACATTTTTAATACAAAACTTCTGTCTTTGATATAAAATTATGCCATTCTATACGACTTAAATGTTTAAAGTTATGTTCCACTAGAACAGTACTGTGTATCGAGTCAACGGGAGGTCCTTATATCTGCTGTACTGATAGTGTGTTGATATCAGTAGGGGGCTCTAAATTTTAACTTTGGGTGAGGAATAACAACCTAATTCCACTATTTTCAACAAATATTTTTTAATCCTTCTCGAGTTGGTAATGAATTTGAAACTAAAGAATGTTTACATTGGGCAATCGTCATTTTTCAGAAATTCTCTCCGTACGCCGAACAGAAGCAAATGCTCAGGATGTTCTGGGCGTCTAGTATCCTTATCGTTTTAGAACTTGTGTGAAGATGCAACAGTCGTGCATAGGCAAGAAACTGATGGAGGTAAAAAAGGGTTTCGTGTCTAGGATACGTAGAGTGAATACATGGCTTATAGGATGACGGTGTACCATTCCTTTTCTAGCCAACATGACCTGTTTTGTTGTGGTTAGCACAGGAAACACTAAGGTGTAGTCCTGGTTGGACAGCAGGGTAATTTTCTTGTGGCTGCGTCCTTGTGTTCGCGCTCATCCGTGGCCAAACACGGAGTTAGGAAACAAAACACAACAGGAATGCTTCCATCTTTGGATATAGCGCATGCTTAGAATCATAACAGTTGAATGAGACAAGCAGAATAAACAGTAGAAGGTCCACCACTTCTTATTGCTTAATCGCATGCACCGCAGGGAAAACATTCATTCTGTTCTATTTATTCAGGGTGAACTTTCACTTGTTAGATTTCATTCTCTTTAAAATTCCAAATAGTGGATCGAATAGGTTACCGTTAAATATAATCAAATAAATAACTGAAATGCGCCCATTACCAACAACATATCATAACTTTCATGTTTGAAAACCGTCACTGTTTGAGTAGAAGAATAGTATATTGTGATATAAGGATGGTAAATTATTTTTACTGGACCGAGAAAAAGGTCGAAAAAACGAGACGCAGTTGTATAGCATACCATTTTTGGGAGCGATTTAGTAATTTAATATGGCGTATGAATGAAATTTGAAATACTGACCATGAAACGTAATATTCATTTTTTTCTGTGGTGTCTTGATGGTTGAACTTAATTAGAATATATTAACCATAGCATCTTTCGTGTGTCTCTTTAAATTTTTAAGATGTGAGAAAAGTACAGCTTATTTTCCAATTTTCTTCACTTTCAGAATCCACACTCTCTTTGAAGCTAGCCGCCATGATTACTATGGGTAATTATTGATCAGAGCACGGCCTACTCCGTTTATCTCACGCGGAAAGTGTATTAAGATTCAGTGACTGCATAGTATCTTCGATTGTCATTACAACGAAAGTTGAACTGATTCCAGTGCTTTATTCTTTTAAATTATAACGTATGCAATATAAACAAAGGGCAATTACTGGGGTGGTAAAAATCAACAAATAGGTTTGATTATATTTTGTCTATTAATCAAAATACTGTTAAGTTTAAAAGCGTGCCTAGGCGTTAAAAGTACGTAATATAGGAGCATAGGTTAAGATGATAGATGTGAATTCATTTACCTGCAATGTCAACATAACCGGAAGGGCTTTGAGGTCGCACTATCTCCCAAAAATGTATTTTTAATCACTTAAATTTCAGACGGACTTTATCAGCTACAAAAACAAACAAACCTCTCCATTGCCACTGTCTTGCGTAAAGCTGTAGAAGCTTTCTTTGCTAGCATTTATTTTATGTAACTTTTCTCAATATGTAGGTATATCACTTTTATGTGCATTTCAGGGGTTTGAGCTACTCCTTGAAAGAGTAGAAATTATGTAACGTTTCCAGTGTAAGCTGAGCTCTACCTAACGGTACTCATATTTAAAACCCACTCCCATTTAACCTTAAAATGGTACTCTATAACTCCATAGCATAACCGGTTATAGTAGTGTTCAATGTGCTTACATTTTAGTACCAGATTTTCTGAAATAAGTGACTATTACTAGTGGCTGATTAACACTGTAAAACGCAGACATATTTCTGTTAAGGGTGCGCGGATGTGATATTCCTAATTTCTCCTTAGTAGCTCCTTTTAGTGACAGTTAAACATAAAAACTTGTATTAGTCATACTATTTTTTTTTGGGGGGGGGGGAATTCGGGCTCATATGAAGTGCTCCACTTTATGAAAATTTGAAAACTAAACTTTTGTATTTTTATATTACTCCTTGAATTTGTGTAGGTATTCATAACAAAAACTAAATGTTGTGTTACATTAAAACTTCTCCTGAAAAAAGCACACTTCGAATATTCTAAAATCACTTATTAATTGTGCAACATATTAAGCAAATGAGCTTAAATTTCTTCATCCATCTTCAAAAAATTATACTGAAAATTTGAAACAAATTGAACAAAAACTTCACGGGGAACATTTTAAAGTGGCAAAAACATTGGAAAACGAAGTTTGCCAGAAGAAGAAGGACAAAAAAAAAAAAAAAAAAAAAAAAATTTAGTGCGCTATTTGCCGATATCTGCGACATGCATTTATTTATGTTAGCGTTTAAGCAATTAAATGGCCAGAAGGGCAAAACTGCAGTTGAATTCTGATTCTATAGTGTTTTAAATTTCCTTAAATGAAAAACTGAAGTTATTTTTCCCCGGAATTTTGCGGTCCCAATGGTAGGTATTTCATAATTGTTAATTTCTTTGCTCGCAATTGCTGCAACTAATATACAAGTACAATTTAGAATACGCGCTGCAATGTACAGGTAAAATATACAATATACCAGTATGCAATTAACAGCTTCCGGACTTTGTATTTTAATAAGGCTCAGAAAACGCAGATTTATTACGCCAATAGATAGTAGATTTCGGGCTTGTAGGCCGTGGTCCAGTCGATGAATTGTCTGACTAGTTGTTAGCCAGCCAGAAGACACTCTGAAGATGCCCAACGCAGTCTTGGCCGAAACGTAAGACAATTCATCGACTAGACCACGGCCTACAAGCCCGAAATCTAGCACCTATTGAATTAACGCCGGCCGTGAAAACCTGAGCATGTAGATTTATTACGGTTAGCAGAATATAAAGGTTGCACAGAGATCAGAAAAGGAGAGGAGGCCAGTAGAGAGGGAGAGAAGGAGGGAGAAGAAAAGATGGATATGTAGGGAGAGAACTTCTGTACTAAAAGCAATTACGCGAGCAGAACTGTGGCTTTTGGTAGTTAATACATTCGTAACATAATTGAATATGGTTAATCAATTGACATGCCCAGAAAACCGATATTTCCAATACCATTTACTGCTCTCCGACGAACAGGAATGTGCTGCCCTTAACTGTTTGGGAACATTGCAAAAAGGACAGCAAAAGTGTGACGGGCAAGCATACTACACAAGGAGCAAGACTATTCTGTCGGGCCTCATGTGAACAGTTTTGCCTTTCTTAGACGCGTTAGATATCACTATTTGGTACTTCTGCAAACACAGGATTGCTCCATGTTCACAACTATAAATTCACTACTTATATGTATTAAAGCCGACATGTTTTTCACAAAATTAGAAGTTGCCAGATTGTGGTCATATGTTTTTTAATGGGATGTAACTGAACTGTCCTGTGTGCCATAAACAAGGGTAGGCAGGGTGTCATACCCGTGTATAATCGGCAACTCCCGCCCTCGCCCCCGCCCCCGCTCCCCGGGAACATTTTTTGCTGTGCAAAACAGTACCAATTCACATTTTTACTTTCTCTACTACTAAATAGAGGAAGTATTGTATTCCACCCGAAAGTTTGATGTCGAGATTTCACCGAAAATGTTTTGAGGCCGCCTGAATCGAAAAAGGTTGTGTGTGTGTGTGTCGGTCTGTGGACAGCATAACTGAAAAACGAAAAGTCGGTTAATAACTGAAGTTGGTATTTAAGTTAAATCTCTTTCAAGGATGCGACACGAAGATTTTCAGGAAAATTGCTCCCTTTACATGGGAAATTTTTCGAAAATTTTGATTTTCTTGAAAATGGCTAGGGATTTTGATTAAAATGCCATATGTTTCAGATATTTTGATGACAAATGAAATGTATATCTTTAATTTTCTGACTATAGCCTATATAGTCCTGTTTATTCTGGATTACTTTTGAATAACTCGTCAACTTAAGAGATAGACAAAATCTTACTACACAAAAAATCTAGATCTCGCTAAAACACACAATTTATGTCCAAATAAATTTTTTGTAGAGTGAACCATTTCGGAGATATTCCTTGTTATTTGTATAAGTTCTGGAGAACAAGTATGTCAAATGGAACATCGCTATTCATTTTTTATACGTTAAGCGTGCAAAGAGAACGAATTTAAAAGATTCGACTATCGCACAAGGCCTGTATTCCCATATTCCCGTTGCACTTGCAAGAAAACGAGCAGTAAGATAATTTCTGCACACGTTTATCTCAACTACCACAAGAAGTTAGAGGAATAAGAGTTTGTAATAAGGGTTAGTACAAGAGTAGAGAAAGTCATGTGAGTGCAGATTTTTTTCCGTTCCAAGCAAGCTGTCTGTTGTATCCCCTTAAAAAGCCCTACGCCCCTCGTTCTGGGTTCAGAAGACAACTTTGGTTTATGAGCACATGAATTTTCATTTAAAATGTGAAATTGTCTTATCTGGCTAAAAGAAAGTAAAGGAAGAGAAATGTTCAAAGGAATATTGTTAGCACAATACACCGCCGTTCAGCATGAGGTATCGAGCAAATGTTACCACACTGTGGTGAAACACTTGGCTTCTGTGTTGCGGGTAGGCTATCGGAAGGAGTACATGGCGCGGCCTTGAAACATCACGCGCAGGAGGAAAATCCATTTCAGGTCATCAATAATGGATCAAGCGATATGCACGTTTCTGTGATATTCTTTTCGGAGAAAAATTATCTGCGGTAACTTGTATATATGTGGTACGTATTCCCTGATAACTCTCCCGTAAAGGTTCCCAAACTAGCAAGTTTTGGCACTTTTCTTGTAGGGAATGTATTAGTCCAGTAGGCCACTCTTCGTTGCAACTACACACACATAACAAAGTCGCAGGCATATCTTAAAAGGTTATTCTTCTTTCCACGTTACTGTCATAAACGGTACATTTTGTCTGGTTCAGATAAGAAGTACTTGTATGTGTGCAACTAGAACATGCATAAACCACGTTCAAATGGTAATTAGAAGTACGGAGAAATAAATTCAAAAATCGTAATAACCTGTTATGGAGGGAAATAAATAAATCGAAGACTTTCAGCATTTCTTATAAATGACGCCCTTACATTTGAAACATAATGTGAGATATTTCGAAAACGGTTAACGCTACGAAAAGATAAAAAGAGACAAACTATATGTTAAGTGCGCTTTGCGCGGGTGGTTTTCTAAACATACCTTTCAGATTCAATGGGCCACTAATCCCATGTTCTCAGTGAAATATCAGTTTGTTTTTAGAAGCGATAGAGAATATAAATTGTCATTTATTCCAAACAACAAATAATTGCCTATCAGTGATCCCAAAATATGCATTGTGGACTTAGACAAAATACAACTGGGCTGGCCCCTGTAGCTCAGTTGATAGAGCAGGTGCATGCAGAGCGAGGGGCCACAGGTTTGAGTCCCGGCTGGGACCCAAAGATTATTTCCTATCTTCCCCAGAGTCTGGAAGTATGAATGTGTGTGTGTGTGTGTGTGTGTGTGTGTGTGTGTGTGTGTGTGTGTGTGTGTGTGTGTGTGTGTGTGCATGTGCCTTTGTTAATGCTCCAAGGGCGAATGACCCCAATATGACCACTGCAGTTAAAGGCACGGTGTAAACGGAACAATTAAAACGTGCGCGCAACATCTGTGGTTCTCTTTCGGGAGGTTGCGGGTTTACATCCAGTGTACCCGCTAATCTCCGTGGGGATTTTCGTGGTTTCCTGCAGTGACCAGGTATATCCGGTTTAAATATTCAATACTATGAGCCCAAATTTACGTACCACAACCCCTTAAAATCAATATTAATTTGTGCAAAAGAAAAAGTAAATGTTAAAAATAAATCATAATACTCCATTTATAAAAGATACAGGATTGAAAAGAATCGAAGTAATGGCGGTGAATCGAAATTAGTGTCAGGATTAAATGTGTTAGAGCAAAATAAGTAGAAATAACACATACATGGTACAGGAAAGTCACTACGCATCTAAGGTCATCTCTGGAGAAGTTACGTAAGTGGATAGTACAGGAAAAACGACTATGCAACTAGGCTATCTGTCCATCACAATGACTCGAGACTCACAGAGCAGCTTGCCTTTCCAAAATCCCAGAGTCAACACTCATTGAGCACTTAAAAATGTCATGATACAGTAGCACCCAGATTAAACATTATAACGAACGGGGTGGAGTTGACAGTTAAACGAATGAGGACAATCCATCTTCCTTAATATGAACAGTAAGCTCAATAAACAGTTACATTAGAAAAAGTCACTAAGCACACGAGTCCTATTTCTTGTACACTTGGAAAAATGGCAGTAAAATGACTTGTCCAGGGGAGAGGACTGCGCGATAAGGCTTCAGTTCCGTAAAACCAATAGGCACAACTGCATGCTCACTCTTACTGCGTAGGGGAAGTGTTGCATGACCGATAAACTGTATCTGTTGAATTTTCTGGGAATACAAGGTGCTGTCCAAAAGTAACGCATAAAAAATTCTCAATGTTATTTAATCACACATAATCATCCATAACACACGTCATTTTTCCACATGTAGTCTATTTAAACACAATTGCCAATGCTCAACCCATTTTTCAAAACATTTTGTAGGAGTCTTTGGTTATATGTTTGAGAGACTGGTATACTGAAGCTCCTAGGCTTGATCTTAGAAAATAGTCTCCCTCGGAGAGTTTTTCTGGGTTTCATACAGCCAGAAATCGCTTGGAGCAAGATCAGGTGAATAGGGAGGATGTTTAAGTGTCTCAATTCCATTTTGCAGTTGGAATTTGGTGACAATCCCAGTCTTGAAGCATTGTCTTGGTGGAGGATGAACTTTCTTACCATTTCAGGCCGAATTTCTGCAATTGCAGGCAACAGTTGGTTCAAAATTTCTCTAACATTCTCCGGTGATAGACATGCCCTTTGCAAGAGAATATGGCACAATATCTGCCATATGATCGCAGAATATTGAACAAGGGTGTTCTTTTCAGATGGGCAAGATGAACAAGGTCTACCCCAGCGTGGCAAATCGATGCTGGTCGACCTTCCTGTTTTGAACTTCATCCATCTATTCACATTACTATAGTCCAGTGCATCATTCACACAGAGATAATTTCACGGTGAATATTGACACAGCTTTCACACACAAAAAATTTGATGACAGCATGTTGTTCTCCTCCCGAAAATTCCATAATAAGCAGTATACAAATAGCCTCTTAAGGGACACTGGGAGTGAAATTTGGAAGTTCCACATTTCTTGATAGATTTTCTGAAATGTTTACTGTGTTTGTATTTATATGAGAATAGGAGGTATACAAAATTTCATTAAAATTGGATAATTCGTTTATATATATATATGAATTTAATAGGCACATTTTCAAAATGTAGCTCGCGTCTATTGACTTCAAAATTCATTTATATTGGCAGAACTGGTACTGTAAACATGGGTAACAATTGTATGAAGAGATATTTCAAATACGTTTGCTGATTATGCTGTATATATTTTTTTTAATAACAAAGAAAATTTAATCTTAAAAATGGATTTTTTCATATAAAATGTTTTTGGGATTCATGTTAATGATAACATCAATATTGAATCATAATTTTTTAGCTGCTATTTATGAATACTTTTGGAAATTTTCATTGAATTTGAACCAAAACTCAGGCGCGACCTTCTCTTGGAATATGCAGAAATGTAGTTTTGAGAATAATAGGCTTTTATATAGGAACATACTGTGTACGTTACGGGAAGAGCACTATTTGAAAGGGCCGTAATGACCACATGGAGTGGGGGATATGAAAAATGTTAGCCGATCCAAATGCACAGGTGTTCCAGGAACATTTTAAGGTAAAACACAATTTTCGACTTTTTGACAATTTTAACCAAAATTTTACTCCCAATGTCTATGGAAACTGCCTCTGTCCCTTATACGCTCACTCTTGGAAACGAACTGATGGTTTGCTCATTGCACAAAGTGTGCGTTACTTTTGGACTGGACCTCGAAACTGTGAAGCCCTGTTCATTCGGACGTAACTTCTATGAATATAGCAATTTTTTTTCCGTTTTGGAGTTGTAAATACACAAACACAATCTCAAAATGGAATGTGGCGAAGTCTTGTCGAATGTTTGGAGGAAACAGAGTAACTTATCTATGCACCGTAGTTAAATGGTGGAGGTGTATCCGCATTCCAGGTGCCTAGGAACGTGAGAAACTGATAATACTGGGACTTGGGAAACAGGCGAAGACGGGTATTGCCAGTAGTTTGCTATATATGGAAGCAAATGAAAGTGAGCCTAAGGGCTGGCCATGAACATTTCGTGGGAAGGAAGGAAGCAATCAAAGCATGTAATGGAGGTCACCTTAACGTGCGGTGTTTCGTGAATACTGAACGCTTAACTTCTGTTTAGTTTGAGTAACTACACCTTCTCAGCTTTGGAGATAAATGTCTTGTTTTACGAGGTATGCTGAGTTTATTTTCTGCTACTGAGCAATTTCGTAGTTTGTGGGGGCACAAGGTGACATCTTTTTGGATGACCTAGCTGTCGACGGGACCTTAAACCCTACTCACTTATTCACTCTGACACACATCACATGATTATTCTATAACGCCCATGTACCATTTTGGTCAAACTATTTCTCGACCTGCCATTTTAAAAGCCCAGCGACATGTTTAAATTACCCCCGCACTCCTAGAACCAAACTTCTATATAAATTGTCTTCAACTAATATTTTCATACATTCACTGTACTAAATATCAGTTCTGCAACACTTCTGTGAGAAAGGTGAATCCCAAGGTAAGTTGTTAAACATTTGCATTTTTCCCCTAATTAAAATACTTATTCTCTCGTACTAAGTGCGCTAATTTTTAGAAAAGCATATTCAAAATGTTAAGAAAATTCAGTTCTATTATCCCGTAAAATACGTTGCAGTGTTATTTTACTTAACCTCTTAGAAATTATTTTATAACAGGATTAATTGACGTCATGAATCGTAAGTAATTGTTCTTATATAGCAGGCTAGATGACCTGTGTGAATAATTTGCACCACTTTGACAGCTGGTTCACAATATTGGAATGCACTCACTCCGCTCCCATGTTGACAGTATAGTGTATTGCTTATACAGCTTTGTTACTTATTGCCGAGTATTTTGCAGCCATCTT
The DNA here is from genome assembly GCA_030765045.1 of Tenodera sinensis. NCBI lineage: Eukaryota > Metazoa > Arthropoda > Insecta > Mantodea > Mantidae > Tenodera > Tenodera sinensis. The sequence continues at coordinate 91,339,692 of CM060970.1, forward strand.
TTATATCGGGGTAGCATGTCTGTCTCAATTCAAGAGGTCCCGAGTTCAAGTGTCGGTTACAGTTACCAGGATAAGGTTTTTCCGGGGGTTTCCCTTATCCTGGAAATCCGAATGTTTACAAAAAAGTTACACGATGGCCATTTAGAAACTTTTTAGACCCTGTCTAAAAAGTTATGTTATTTTTGTTTCCATTCATTTAAACTTCCAAAATATAGCAAATTTGGAATACATGTCATGAACTTTTAAAACCAGCATCTAGCGATCCGCTTTTGAAGACATGGCCGACTTTAGTCTCCTGCAAGGAAAGTCATCTTAAGAAAACAGGTCAACTCTTTTGTTGATGTCTGTCTTGCATTATTCGCCTGCAAGACATATGTTCGGAGGTCTGGATAAGATTTTGAGCATTTGAAAACACCATCGAAATTTATTTTTTGGGTAGAAAGGGCTAAGTACATTTCGGTTCACTAGTTAGTGTTTTATTTTTATCTACGATGCGAGCTTTTTCTCGCAGGTTTTTCGATACGCATGATTTAGCATAGACAGAGCCTTCGTTTTCCAATGTTATGATTTATTTCTAGTAAGTGGATGGGTGGATTTAATGGGTAATGAAATTGAACTAATGGTAGGTTTTGACAGTACTGTAATGCCAGATGTGTATTTCTGAAGATTGTGATGACGAGATTGTGTGTAGGCGACATTGTGACAAAACCTTATAAGCGAATTGGGCTTTGAGTGAGTGTCCTCGAAAGCCAGAGATAGATCCATGTGTTGCACCGTATGTGCACACAGCGACCGACACAAGATGAATCAGCCATCAAGGGCACTTGCTCGCTGCCAGTTCGATTTACCGCTATAGAGGTGCAGCCTTCGTCAGGATCGACCTCGTCTATCCTAGTAAGGAACCAGCACAACCCTCTTGAAATAGGTCACAAGGAGAATGTGATGGAACAGCAGGTATGATCGTGGTTCAGAGACGAACCTATTTTTTGCTAAGGGATTTTAACTTTATTTCCCTCTTATCTATAATAACGTAGAAGTGTTGTATTCATCCAAAAATTCAATACCGAGATTTCAACAGAAACACATTTTGAAGTACCCTGGTGAAAAATGATTTTTAGATACGTGTGTACTTGTGTGTTCAAGAGCATAACTAAATCTGATGTACTCGCAGGGCTTCTTCTATTACTTTCTTTCCAATTCGTACCCCTCCGAAGGAGTGTCGCCTTGTCGTGGCGGAGGGGCTCAGTACCTGAACCAGACGGCCTACTATGTGTCATTTTGATTACTGGTAGGCAAGAGGTGAGGGGAAGCAAAGAACATTCCAAACGGGTAGATGGGGCTCGTTAGTCTTGGTTGACGACTCATCTAGGAGAAGAGGACTCCGAAATCAAACTCCCCCAGGGGCTCCTACTATGGTAGGTACGGGTTTGGCGTACCCGGGGCCCCGAGCCATACTCTCGATTGGGTTCCTCCAAGAGGTGAGACGGCACATGCCAAACGCCCAATCAACTTTGGTCCACTTTTGTGTTTGACCTCCCACCTATTACCTCCCTGTACACAGTCTGACGGATAACCTACGCGCGGGTTGGAGGATGGGGTGACGCAAGGGGTGACTGGGTAATCGCGTAAGTCCCAGCCCCTGGTTATCATGTAGGATCTGTGTGCGTATCCGCTGATAAAGGTCAGTCCCGGGGAGGGGCCATTGCATGAGCTGATGCACTCCTGAAGGCGATTGGGTCCCTCTGTCTATACATTGGGAGGTGAGACCCTAGGGTGAGCAAGGTCCAGGCCAGGACTCTCACCTAAGCCGGGGTGGCGCCCAGGAAGTGAGCATGCCATCGGAGACATTTGCAATGGTGGAGGATATCATCGCCATGGGACATCCCAAACAAAATATAAAAAACCAGAAAACGATTGGAAAGGAAGTAGCAGAGTTGAGTGGTCCTCGCTACTTAATATTTACTAGAACAGAGGAAGGAAGGAAATTTACATCGGTGAACCCATTTGTCATCCAAAAGGGTCTTGATAAAATAGCTGGCCCAGTGAAGAACTGCACAAGGTCTCGCAACGGCACGCTCCTGGTTGAAGCTAATTCAGCATCCCAGGCGGCTACTTTACTTAAGGCGAATATGTTAGCTAGCTATCCGGTACGCGTAGAACTGCATAGGACTTTGAACTCCTCCCGTGGAGTTGTGAACACCCGGGCATTGGATGGCATGTCCAATGAGGAGATTCAGGAGAACCTCGAAGATCAAGGTGTAACAGCAGTATACCGGGTTCAGAGAAAAGACGGAGGCGAATATCTGCCTACCCGTACCCTTTTCCTTACCTTTAATCGGGTAGATCTCCCGCAAAGGATAAAGGCTGGGTACGAGGCCATTGAAGTAAGACCTTACATTCCGAGCCCGCTTAGATGTTACAAATGCCAGCGCTTTGGTCATACAAGTGACACGTGCAGTGGTAGATCTACCTGCGTAAACTGTGGAGGCATCGCCCATGACGATGACTGTACCTCACCTCCCAGTTGTATTAACTGCAGGGGAGAACATCCAGCAAACTCCCGAGAATGTCCGCGCTATATGGAGGAAAGAGCTATCCAGGAGATCCGGGTTAGAGAGAAGGTGTCCTTCTCAGAAGCCCGAAAGCTCTTACGTTTGCGCCAGCCCACTATCCCGAGCTCCGGTACCTATAGCTCGGTTGCAGCTAAAGCAGTACCATGTCGGGAAATCGCAACTCAAACTAGCGATATGAATGGGGCAACAATCTCAGAAAAAATTCTTGTAGCTAGGTCACATCCAAAGCCTCAGACATCACCTAAGTCCGCCAGAGCATCTACAAGCACCGCAGTTCAATCCAGCAGACCAGGAAGATCACCAACAAAGAAGCCGACCTCGACAAGCAGACCAATTGTATACGATGCTTCACCGATCAAGTTTAAGACCGAGTATAAAAGATCCGATTTCCTCAAGGCAAGCAAGGTTTCTCCCAAGCCATCAAAGGGAAAGAAAAAGCCATCTCCTAGGAGATCCTCTTCAGAGGGATCCTCTGGTATGGCTACAGACCGGCAAATGTCATCTTCGCCGGTCCCCATTAGCAACCGGTTCGAGACACTCGAACCTAAGTTTGCTATGGGAAGACGCACGTCCTCGGCAGAGGACATGGAACTAGAATCTGCCCACACTGGAAGACCCCCAGTGGAAAAGAGGCGCGAAAAAGCGTCCGAAAAGAACGTCAGCCCAAGAGAGAAAAGGGCTAAATTAGTTCGACAACCGCCTGCTCTAAAGTAATGAAGAGTTACCTTGGAACTATCTGTCCCACACACAATGCAATATGGCTATCCTACAATGGAACATACGTGGAATTCGAACTCAACGGCCAGAACTTGAGCTTTTGCTCAAAGAATACGAACCTCTGGTTGCATGTTTGCAAGAGACTAAGCTGCGTCCTCATGACGCTTTCCATCTAAGGCGATACACCCCATTACGGTGTGATGTTACACCAGAAGAGGGTGTACCGGCACATGGCGGCGCTATGATACTTCTTAGAGATGACGTGTATATGCAAACTCTACCATTGCACTCTGATATACAATCAGTTGCAATAAGGATTCTACTGCCAGAGATCCATTTCACCATCTGTAATATATATTTGCCTCCGTCCCATGACCTCTCGCACATTGATTTAGAAGATCTAGTTTCCCAGTTGCCAACACCGTTTCTGTTGGTGGGAGACTTCAATGCGCACCACCCACTTTGGGGTTCAAGTCGCGCTTGTGCGAGAGGTAAACTCATTTCCGATTTCTTGGACAGTCACAACCTAGCTCTCCTCAACACTGGAGAGCCTACATTCATTTCGGACTCCCACAGCACCTTCTCACACCTTGATCTTGCAGTTTGTTCACCTCAGTTGGCAGTCTCCTTACAATGGAATGTCATCTCTGATTTACACTCTAGTGACCACTTCCCATGTCTTATTAGTCTCTTGACGCAACATACATATTCCACACGAATGCCCAGATGGCGTTTGGACCATGCCAACTGGAACCTTTACACCCAGTTGGCTGTCTTTACGTACAACGAGCACGACTCAGTGAATAATTTGGCGCAGCATCTCACGGAGACGATTCTCTCTGCTGCTGAACAATCGATTCCGCGGTCGACTACACACCCTCGTCGATTTCCCGTCCCCTGGTGGACGGAAGAATGTCGGAATGCCATTCGTGCTCGAAGGCGTGCACTTAGGGTTTTCCAACGTCACCCTACTTTGGAAAACCTAATCGAATACAAGAAAATGCGCGCCAGGTCCAGACAAGTCATTAAGGATAGCAAAAAGTCATCATGGAGCAAATTTGTAGCTTCATTTAACCGACACACACCTTCCTCGGTTGTGTGGGATAGATTAAGGCGTGTTGCAAAAAAAACGACCCAAATACCAATAGCGGGACTAAAAACAGCCACAGGAGCTGTTGTTGCTTCATTTGAAGTGGCCAATACCTTTGGCAGTGCTTTCGCACAAGTGTCTAGCTCGGAAAACTACTCCCCTGAGTTTCTTCCAATTAAAACTCAGGTGGAATCTCAAGGCTTCTCGTTTCGTTCTAGAAACGCAGAAGATTACAATCGCCTTTTCACCATGGCAGAGCTGGAGCATTCCCTGAAATCTTCGCGATGTTCAGGACCAGGACCGGACGGTATTCATGTACAAATGTTACAACGGCTCTCTCCTGAAGGTAAGGCATTCCTGCTCGAGGTCTATAATCGTGTTTGGGTTGACAGTATACTCCCAGAAAATTGGCGGGAGGCCACCGTTATTCCCATCTTGAAGGCTGGGAAGGACCGTCATCTTCCCTCCAGCTATCGTCCTATTTCCCTCACCAGTTGCGTTTGCAAGGTGATGGAACGCATGATCAATGGACGATTGGTATGGTGGTTAGAAAGTCGTAACCTACTGACTAACATCCAGTGTGGTTTTCGACGACGCCGTTCAACTGTTGACCATCTTGTGTCAATATCGACACAGATAATGGACGGGTTTATGAAGAACTGTCAAACCGTTGGCATATTTTTCGATCTTGAGAAGGCTTATGATACGTGCTGGCGAGCAGGGATTCTACGTTCCCTGTATGCCTGGAACATACGTGGACGCCTACCACTTTTCATTCAGGAGTTTATGAAGGACCGCTTTTTCCGAGTAAGGGTCGGCTCGGTTTTTTCTAATTCTTTTGTTCAGGAAGAGGGAGTACCTCAGGGTTCGGTGCTAAGTGTCACGCTCTTTGCTATAGCAATTAACTCCATCTGGAAATGTGTTCCACCTGGAGTTTCGTCATGCCTATTCGTAGACGACTTCGCTGTCTATGGCACTTCTCAGCGCACGGCGTTCTTACAACGGCGCCTGCAGCAATGTTTGGACAACCTTAGAGAATGGAGCATGAAAAACGGCTTCCGTTTCTCAACTGAGAAGTCAATCTGCGTTAATTTCTGGCGCCGTAGGAGACGATTACCACCTTCGCTCCGATTTGGTCCAGATGAACTTCCCTTCGCAGAAGAGACGCGCTTCCTGGGTTTGATCTTGGACAGGAAGCTTAGTTGGTCGTCGCATATTGCACAGCTAAGAGCGAGATGTGACCGTTCCCTAAATATTATGCGAGTACTGAATGGCAAATCGTGGGGAGCGGATCGAACAATTTTGTTGCGAATATATCGCGCATTGGTCCGATCCAAGCTAGACTATGGGTGTATTGTTTATTCGTCAGCACGACCATCTGTGCTGAGAAGATTAGACGTGGTCCATAATAGGGGCATCCGCATTGCAACAGGAGCTTTTCCAACAAGCCCAGTGGTGAGCCTTTACGCCGAGTCCGCAGAAGCTCCTCTGCAATATCGGCGTGAGATTCTCTTGGCAAATTATGGTTGTGCGCTTAGATGTATGCCTAAGCACCCAACGTTCGCCTCTTTTTTCACCACCACGCTAAGAGAACGATATAGAAATAGCACCCTTAATCCAAAGCCTGCGGGGTTCCGTTTCCAAGAGCTCCTAGTGAAGCTTGGAGTGGAACTGCCTGTGATGTTCGCCAAGGGCGAGAGACTTTACCCCCCTTGGCTATCTGGTACGCCCCATGTAGATCTTGGGATGACCATACACCAGAAGTCCACGATGCCTATCTCAAGTATCCGCACGTGTTTCTTAGAATTTTTGTCAGGCTACTCTGACCGTAAATATATTTACACCGATGGATCAAAGAACACCAACGGTGTTGGATGTGCTTATGTTTATGGAACCGAACCATATACATTCGGTTTTCCAAATAGCACTTCCATTTCTACTGCAGAGCTTTATGCAATCTATCGAGCCGTTTTGTATGTTCGCCGTCGTAAATTAGGTGACTGCCTGATTTTGAGCGATTCCCTTAGTGCACTGCAGACCCTTTGTCAGTTGTACAACCCCCACCCTATTGTACAACGTATCCAGGATGCCCTCCATGTTTTACACGCTTCTGGCGTTGACGTGGTGTGTGCATGGATTCCTGGTCACGTAGGTTTGCCTGGGAATGAAATGGCAGATTTAGCAGCAAAGACGGCAACTACAGAACCCACAATTATCATCTCACGTGTTACTTCGGAAGACTTCAGGCTTGAAGTGCGGAGAGCGGTGCTGTCGTCCTGGCACGACGAGTGGTCAGCTCTCCGCGGTAATAAGCTTAGAGAAGTGAAAGAACTTCCGATAAACTGGGTAACTTCCTGTCGCACATCTCGTCGCGAGGAGGTTAGTTTGGCTCGATTAAGAATAGGGCACTGCAATTTTTCGCACGGTTACCTATTTAAAAGGGACCCTGCGCCTCTATGTCCGCTGTGTGACAACGTTTTGTCGGTTCGCCACGTGCTCCTAGAGTGTTGTTCTCTAGCGCACCTTCGGGATTCTCTGCAGCTGCCTGCCAGACTTGCAGAGGTCCTAGCGGACGACAAAACAGCTGTTGATAGAGTTTTTAATTTTTTAGCGCAGTGTAATATAAATTTGAGGATTTAAATTTTTTAATTATCTGTTTCTGATTTCAACATATTTATCACCTTGTTTCATATCTGGCTATTGCCACTGCTTTTTACCTTTGTATATTTTTCTTGCTGCTAGTATTTTTATTTTTTGAGTGAAATTTATATCTGGCTATTGCCATGAGCCTGTTAAGGGCGCTGATGACCTAGAAGTTGAGCGCCCTTAAACCAAATCCAATCCAATCCAATCCAATTCGTAATGGAGATAACACCTCCATTATTCATTTCGTTGTAATTATAAGCTTACATTAAGCTAAAGTGATAGTCAAATCGCTTTATGATTTTTTTACTTTCTCTACTGGTAAGTAGGGGAAGTATTGTATTCCACCCAAAAATTCGATGTGGAGATTTCACCGGAAATATGTTTTGAGGCCCCCTGAATACTAAAAAAGAATTTTTAGAAAAAGGTCCGTGTGTCTGTCTGTCAGCCAGTGGACAGCATAACTCAAAAACAAAAAATTGGTTGAAAGCCAAAGCTGGTATTTAAGTTTAATGTCTTTCAAGGATGCGACACGAAGATTTTGAAGAAAATAGCCCCACCCTAAACTACCCTTTACATGGAAAATTTTTCGAAAATTTTGATTTTCTTGAAAATGGCTAACGATTTTGGTTAAAATGCCGTATGTTTGAGATGTTTTAATGACAAATGAAATGTATATCTTGAATTTTCTGGCTATAGCCCCTGTAGTCGTATTTACTCTGAACGACTTTTGCATAACTGGCAAACCGTTAGAGATAGACCAAATCATATTATAGAAAAAATGTAGATCTTGCTAAAATACACAATTTATGTCTAAATAAATTTTCTTGTAGGGTTAACCATTTCGGAGATATTCCTTGTTATGTGAGTTTCGGAAAACTTAGAACTTTCGTGAAATGGATCATCGTTGTTCATTTTTTTATATGTTAAGTGAGCAAAGACAACAGAATCTCAAAGCTTTAAAACATTTGGCTGTCCCACAAAGCCTACTGTATTCTAATATTCCCCTTGCACCTACAAGGAAGTAAGCAATAAGTTGTACAAATGTTTATCTTAACTAACACGAAGAAGATATAGGAATATGAATGGTTAGTACAAGAGTAGAGAAAGTCATGTGATTGCAACACATCAGATTTTTTTATTTCAGGCTTGTTTATAGTCGCCTAACTACATGATCATATTGCGACTGTGCACAAAGTATTTACAAAATAACTAGGATACATTGTGACAATGTACGTTAAGTCTTAAAAGCTAAATATTTAAAAATTGGTTGGTAAGTTTATAATACAGTGGAATATTAACAAAAGTATTGTCTTAAAAACAATAGTGATATACAAATGTTACAACTGATATAGCTACTGAAGTGTCTTAAGGAGCTGTAATATGCTTCGAAATTGTGTTCTCTTTGTATTAACACGAAAAAGAAAGAGGGTGAGAAGCGCGATTTGTATTTGAGTTAAGTACAAAGTTTCTGAAAATTCAAAGCAATAAAGAATATTTCGGAAATGGTTAACGTCACAAAGTTTTATTGGACATAAATTGCAAGCTCCAATGAGAGCTTACTTTTTGGGTTATTAAGATTTTGTCCTCTCTTACGGTGTATCAATTATAGAAAAATCGTTCCGACTGAAGAGGACTTCAGGGTATTCCCAGAAAATTTAAAATACACACTTTGTCATGAAAATAACTTAAGTATACGATATTTTAATAAAAATCCGTATTGCCATTTTGGAGAAGATCCAGGTAAAGGGTAGTTTGGGATGGGGGCTGTGCTTAAGAATCTAGCCACACCCTCGGAAGGTCTTGAACTTAAATGTTAAGTTTCATGTTTTGCTGGCTTTCTATTTTGAGTTACATTATTTACAGACATTCACACGGACTTTTTCTGGGGTTCAGGGGGCCTCAAAATATGTATTTCCGGCGAAATCACGGTATCGAATTTTTGGATTGTACAATACTTCTACCTTAAGTCTGTACTTAAACTAAAAAGGAAATGTCGGATAAATACTAAAATTGGTTTTAAGTGCCGCATTTTCCAAGTATGCAATACGAAGGTTTTCAAGAAAATCCTCCATCACAAACTATCCACTTTATGTTAACTGTTTTCTTTATTTTTATTTTTTCAAGAAAATTAAAGATTTAGATTGAATGCATACGTTTACACCTATATCTTGATTTATGTGTTGGTATCCTGCTAAGTCATTCTATGTGACTGATAAGCCTAAGGAGTAGCCCAGAGCTTGTCACAAAAAGTATATCTTGTTAACTTGTTAAGTAACACCACACATTATGTTGCCATTAACTATATGCAAGGGCTGAGTGGCTGGACTTTTCCGTTACTTTGTATTTTTTAAACTGCTAAGTAATTCCTTTGTTTCTCTTATTTGTGCAAGCAGGTAGCAAAGTGACGTTTTAAGCAATTGACTATCGCTTCAGCCTCGTGTATTCCTCTTGTGCTGTAACTAAATACTAGTGCAATTTCTGTGTAAGTTTATTTCTTTTAACATGAGATATAGTAATTTGCTTTTGTGAGAATGTTTTGTAAACAGAGTAGGTGAATGTCGCACCTTTTCTTTTTTCGTTCTGAGGATAAGGTTGAAGTCACAAGTTAAACCAGTACAGATTTGGCTACTTTTATGTGTGTCTTTGATCATTGCACTTTGTTTTTTCTTTTTCACCAGCTTCGTTTACAGACGCTCCATTCTTCTCCGTACCCCATTTCAAATGTGTCTAGAGTCCAATCCTTTTTACTCACTCCACGGGAACGTGAAAGTTTCCCACCCATCATGCGATGTTCCTTACAAAGCACTTCACAATCTTGTGTGTAGTGGTGAGTTTTCTCCAAAGGTCCACAGATGTTTCTTTTTTACTTTCTATGCTGCTTACATATAGTAAATAGGGGAAATAGGCATTTCATCCAAGAATTCGATATCGAGATTTGGTTTGGAAGTAGAATTTTTGAGGTTTCTAAATAATAAAAAAAAAATGTAGACAAAGGTTCGCGCGCGCGTGTATATGTGAGTGTACATTACAACAAAGAACGAAAAGGCATTAAATACCAAACTTGGCAAGTTTAAGTCCAGCATCTTCCCAGGATGCGCAGTGAAGTCTTAAGAGAAAATCTCAACTCAAAGTTGCCCTTTACATGGAAGAAGTTCAGTTATATTTTATTTTTTCAAAAAGACTCAACACATGTTGAATATATTTGCATGACAAAATGTATGCCTTGAAGTTTTTGGGAATATCTTGTAAGTCCTCTTCATTCTGTATGATTACATAATTGGTAAACCGTAACAGACAAAATCTTACTATAAAAAGTAATTTAATTAAAGTACACAATAAAAAGGCTTCTTGTGACGTTAACCATTTCCAACATATTTATTGATTTAAGTTTTCAAAAGGTAGTTTTTTTTTCTTTCAATTTTCTCTCCTGTGGTCATGCAAAGGCCATTGAATTTCAAGGCCATTACATAGCGAGACACCTTTTAAACATCAGATTAGCACTTAAACTTTTTGCCTTCCTCTTGTACCTATGACAAGTGTGTAATAAAGTAATTTCTGCGAATGATAAACATGAAGCGGATAGAAAGATTGAGCTTTTAAAAATGTTTTTTGAACATTGGTTAGAAAGTAGTGTGAATGTAACACAATTTAATCTTTCTGTTGAAAGCTTTGTTAGCTATTGCTGTCCTCTTTTTGACGCTCAGACAACAGCTGCCATTAACTCTGCATAAGTGATTTACTTTCTCTTTTTTGTGCTGCCCTAAACGTGATTTCAGATAAGCATAGCGTATAGTGTATCTTAATTTGATCTATCTAGTTCATTTAGTCTTCAATAAAACTACCCGATAAGGAAAGATGGATCCCTCCAAGGGGAAAAATGTATTTCTTGAACTGCATAAATCATTTGAGTAGCATGAAAAAGGAATCGCTGATGTATGCTGGCAGCATTAGGACTCCTGATGATATTCATATATTCCGGATTTGGCATCCTGCCTGTAAGGACTCGTTATTTTCTACACCACGTCAGGTGCGATAGAGATCTGAAATGTGCTGCCAAATTGCGACTGATGCAATGGCTGCTATGGAGAAACTTCCAGGCTGGCTTCTATGATATGCAAGACTGTCGGCTAAGTCTCTTCCACTAATAAATCCTTGCGCACTTTTGATTTATGAATACAGCTCTGGTCGAGTACACTAGTGTTATCAGAAAAACCCAGTTGCACAGCGTGTGGTGTTATGCTTGGTCTGTCGGTGTTAGCAGCTTAATGTTCATCCCAGTGACGTGTGTGTTTTGGAGCACATGACCGTTGTACAGAAATATGGCCAAACAAACAGCACTTGGGTGTTATCTGTTTTTACTTTCTCGCCGATGATAGTTCACTGGACACCATGCATTTATTTGTTCTTCAGCTTACTGGCTGTGCTTTTCACCGCGCCGGAAATAAACGCGAACGTGCAGAAAGGGAGAGAAAAACGTCATTATCGGTGTTAAAAACTTCTAGCTGCAAAAGGGGAAAAAAGAAAGTGGTAGAAGGACGAAGAGGGAACAAAAGGTAGTCTTCATTCTGCTGGTTACAAAGGCTTAATCTGATGGAAATCAGATACAGGTCTGCAACGCTTACTTGCATATCGGCTGGTGCAAAATACAATATCTGAATTCAGGTGCAACGTACTGATGTATTTTTAAGACGTGGCGAATCACTGTAGGGATGTGTGCGAGCGACGTTATGCAAGGTGCGGATAACTCAGTTTCCTACTTGAAGTAAACAAGATACTGCTAATAACGTGAGCGTGCACTGTACTAAATCACGCACTGTCCCGCGATATTTACTACACGGAATCGGAGAGATACAACCCGACACCGCTATGATCTTATGAATACAGAAGTGAACTCGACTTAAACGGCTGCGCAACTTCCAGCCATTTACCACGTCTAAAGATACCCTTAAACAGCCACTATGAACACGGTGGCTTTTGGAGTTGCTGCCGTGGAAAAATACACTGCCAAATCTCCCCTCTTATTTGAATGGTGTTTTCACATGAGAATGTTCCCTCTGAACATTAACTTTCTAAGTAACTTTCGCAGGAAAATGCAGGATGTAAAGTACTCGTGGTTTCTTAAATAGGTCTGAAAGAGAGTAGCGGAATCTGTTTGGGGCTGGGGATAGACGTAGACATTTTTGTGAATGTTTTCATCGTTGTCTTAGCTGCAGGTATAATCTGCTTAGCTATTAGCTCAACCGTTTGCTGAAAGGTAGTTTCCTGGTTGCTTTTGTAGCAGTCTTATGATTGTTGTAAAGATATTTTTCCATCCTACTTGTGGTTTATGGTAACAGCTGGCTGACCTGGAATCACAGCGTGACAAGACCATAGCCATAAGGCAGCTACGTTGTCATCAAATTAAAAATAAACCATAAAAGTGTTAACTTGAATAGTGGAATTGGGTACTGACGTGTCATCTGGGTTGCCAGCAGTCCATATACTCAAGTAGCAGAACATTTCTTTCGCTTTCACACAGTGAATAATTACACATAGAGGACATGTTCTAAAGTTGTGTTGTTGACCAAAAATCCGAGTTGAAATGCTGCTGACAGTAAAATTGTCGCACTACAATAAAATTTACAATGTATCCCTGAAGTAATGCACAGATTCTCTTCATTTTGATTGCCCCTACGTTGTGGTTTCTGTTGGAATCCGCTTACTCCCTTTTGAAGTTTAGATTTGCCCTATTAAAGGTATTATTCAGGTGTTTAACACGTAAAAGTCTGCTCCGAAATACATTTTCAGAAAAGGGTAATACTCAGGTGTGCTCATTCTGGATTGCAGATGTAGTGAGGGTTGTTTTTCTATTGCAAACATTCAACAGGTCGACCAACTTTTGTAGTCTTGTATCATCGTGGAGAAAATCTCACACTGTAATTTTACTAACGGAAACTTAAAGGTGCTTACCCAGAAACTTGTCCTGGAGAGAACATTTTTCTGTAACCCAAAGTACACAGAGACTTGTCCCTAAATAAGTCCCAAACATACATTTCTTTCCCTAACCCTTAATCGGCGATAAACAGTGTTAGGCTTTGTTAAACTATACTTTTAAACATCCGTCTCGTAAAATGAATGCAGAAACCCTCCTTCCACCCAAATAAAATACCCTCTTCTTGTAAAATTAACACGTGACTCGCGCGGTACCTTGAGCGACCTTCATTCTTTTTACCTGCTAAACATAGTTATCGGTCAAGGTCGTGAGCAGTCTGCGCTCTCTGAGCACCAGTTGGCCAGCCCTGCATTAACCGCTTCCACCCTTACAGAAGTGCTAAAAGTTGTGTTTACCTTTCAGTGCTCAGAAACTATTTGCTCACAGCGGAAAGAAGACTTCTGATACAATAAGCAGAACTAGACCTCATCATAAGCCCGTTATTACTTAATTAGGATGACATCCTTGGTATGTTTTTAGAAGGATTAGGAAAAGAGTTGAGAATACCATTGCTTGAATTAGGAAATATTTTAAAGAAGGTTCAGAACTTTCAGGGACAGGAAAGACATCACGTTCCAGGGCTTGAAGCGTCCCTGCTTCTCTATCCAACAGCTATAAGCAGTGAGCTGAAGGAATATCGCCGCTTATATGAACACATATTCACAACCTTGGCTTAAGAAACTAAAGTTTGCTAACATTCCCTTGTACAATCATATATTGCCTCACGACAGCCTTGTGCACCTGCTGTGCACCGTTATCCTTCAGAGACACCGTATATGCTATTAAGTGAGGGTCAGGTGAGCAAAATACCTCCGCTGAAATCAATCGGCAACTACTGTTGCAAGTAGCGAGACTACCAGAAAAGCAAGTTCACGAATTAACTTCTGATTAATGCAACGGCATTACGAAAACCTATGTTTTGCCATGCAATGGTTTAAGCAATGCATTGCTTTCAAAAATTGATTAATGGTCAGATGCTTTGCTCCGTGATAAAGCTTACAACTTTTGTCAGTAAGGCAGTCAGCAAACAAAAATGAGAACATAGAATCCTATTCAATCGTAATAAGTTGCTTGCTGCAACGTAAGAATAAAATTACTGGAGTACTGTGCAAGTATCAAAGCTCTGAGTTCTAGAATGAGTAATACATCAACTAATCTCGTCGTTTTTTGGTAATCTTGTGACCTTTTAATGCATACCGTTTTTTTAACTGTGAAAATAGACCAAAAACTACTGAAAAATATTTAAAAACGTAATAAAATAGTTGGGGTCGTTTTATGGTCCTGAAAAAGAAAATTCTGAGAAATTTGAAATTGCTCAAGATCTTTTGAATGACGACGTTAATTATTCCAATCTATTTAGCAGCAGTGATATAACATACACAAACTTGTTTAAACTGGTGTCAAAAGCACTTCAGTGTTTGTGAAACTAAAAAAATAACCTGTTTCTGAAGAATTGGTTCGTAGGTTTGCATTAGTGATCATTGTACCTTGCACATATCCGATGAGTCACGATTTTAAGTGAAAGGGGCTATAACTTATTAGAAGGTAATTTAATGCATTGGCAATAAACGGGCATCGTGTGCACGTTGGCAGTTGTACTGCTACCATGGCTTTGGTCATTGTTTGATATTAAACTTAATTATTTTGACATTGACTTGAAACCTCTCAAAGGAGGAGCGACAATTCCTCACATGTTTTGCTGTCACAAATGGTCTTAAGGCTGTCAAAATAATATGGAGCATCAGGGAATTTGGCTTGTAGATCAAGTAAGTCCACTGACTTTGATCTACTGTTAAATGTAAACAACCTCAGTTTGGCCTTCATATGTACCGTTTTAACTGTGAATGGATTGTTCAAGTGAAACAAATTGGGACTACAGGAAAATTAAAAGTGAATTTCTCAAATGCAATTATAACTTGAGTACCTGATTATGACACTGAAGGCTTGTCATGATCATCCCTGAAATTGCTGATACATTCAGAATGGCAACAATCTGGGACACTTACAAAGGCTGGTTAATACGTGGCGCGTATGCATGAGTATTTTGGTATGCTATATGTTTTTAATGGACTTTGAAATATATTTTAGTGTCGTAGCAAGGAATGCTCGTTACATCGACATAGCCATAGCATGTGCACATATTCTAGAATGCCCATTTGGCCAGAATTTTGCCGACTGTAGCACATTTGTTCATTGAAATTGAACGGAAATTACTATACTTTCCCTACTCTGGTAACGAATTGTAATGCATTTCTAACTTTAAATATAGCTCAGGGGCTGGCAGATCCAAGATTCCTTAAGGAATGGACTAAACAGTTTTAAGCATACCTCATCAGTGAACGAACTGCAATTAATTGTGTGTGTGTGTGTGTGTGTGTGTGTGTGTGTGAGAGAGAGAGAGAGAGAGAGGGAGTGAGAGTGAGATGCAATTTATGTTTTGAGTTTTGAGAAAGCGTGTAAAACTAATCGAATGTTCCCTTGAGTGGTTTGACTTCTCAGTTTAATAAGCTTTTACCCCCATAGTTTTATTGAGAAGTTATTTATTAGTAAATGTGAAACATTTTGAGTCTGTTTCTTTTTCCTCTCGAGTTATGGAACATTTTTTGAGATATAGTTAAGTGCCGAGATAAATTCCTCATTAACTTTGAACAAATAGATGCTTATCTGTTTTAATGGTAAATGCCAGAGAAATAAAAGTATCGGTTTTGATTTAAGCGCGGGGGGGGGGGGGGGGGGGCTATTCCCTTGAGCCAACTATGCAGGCATCGAAACTCCAGCACATTGCGAGAGTCCAAGACCTAGACCTCGAATGGTAGGCGACGTTATCGATTGATTCGATTGTTGCACATCAAACATCCCGACGGTCCCAAATAATAACTTCAAACATCAATAATTTGAGCTTGAGCAGTAAAAGTTTGAATTGCTATTGAAATTGGCAAAACTGACGTAGCGAAAGTAGTGATTGAGTGGACAGTGTTACTAAATGTAGTTAAATTTTCTCTTGCCCAAATAAGAAATCTAACAGTTAACTGATGGTGTGGATATGATAAACTCGTAACCTCAAAAGCATGTTCTGCTTAGGGCTGTCAATCCTTAATTCCCTTTGAAACTTTCTGAGTTAATTACAGCAATTGTACAGAAGTGTGAACATTCTTGGACTCGAGTGCATTTCTTTTTGTGAAGCATTTTTCCAATCCACGGCCACAAAAATCTGTAGAGAACAAAAAGGTACGCATCATAGAAGAAATATTTAGAATTTAATTTCCAGATATGGTCTTGAATTTTTACAGATAGTACTAGGTGAAAGAATGAAAGTGGTCATGTATGATCCATTTTTGGCAAACTTGAAATCTATTTGCCTACACTTCATTGAAGACACATTTCCATTTATACAGTAGGTAATACAAGAAAGATAGTTCTGTAATTCTGGTTGAAGGACATTTCTATAAGCACTAAAGCTATCTTGGAGACAACCTCGGGGCTGGGGGAGCCTCTAGCCTGTGCAAATACTGACCAGGTAGCTCCTGTATGCGCATGACCTCGCATTATAAATTGTAACCGAGGTCGTTTTACGCGGCTGTGTGTCCTCAACCTTGTATACGTTTAAAATTAGGAGAAAAGCGCAAGTTCGTGCGTAGCATGCTGATAGTACATATGTTGCTCAAAATTGGTATTTTCTATGTTTGAATTGCTTTCTTAAGAAGATTTATTTTATTCTATTTGCTACTACATAGGCTGATGTCATCGTTTACATACAGTAAATATGTTCAGACATATTAATGTAACATGTGTATTTAACTACCACTAACCATCACCATTTCTTATAAGCTATGGCTTTTTGCCAGTACTAAACTAATCAACTAACACCACTTTAATCCGGGAGTGCTGTTGGAGTGCCCTATACGGGCAGCAGGGAAAGATCAGTGCAAGTTTAAGGGGGGAATTTGTCCCCTTTGCAGTATAGTAATCTCGAGTTTTACCAGAGACCATCTACTGCGGCGTCTAGCCACCTTCAGAGACGTCGATCTCTCACAATTTCGTCAATTGTTTAATGATGCAAGCGGGACTGCTTATGTTTTGATCCGGCACTCATAAACTGAACTACATTTTGACTTCATTTAGCGCAGAACCCGACGAAAACGGGATTTTGTAGATATTCAGATTCCCAGTGCTTCCTTCACCCTTGCTGGCTATCAGTTCGTATTCTACATGTTCCTAGATGATGTCATACTTGTTGCACGTTTGGCAATTCAGCGGTCGATAGCACTGATTTAGTCTTCTGAAGAGTTATAAGCATTTATAAAAGCATTTAAGGGCACTAACCAGTGCACAAATATGTTTTTTTAAGATGGATGGTGTAAATATTAAAATAATTGCAATACCAGGCAGTGTGGGAGTTTTGATGTCCAATCGCCTCTCTACCCTTAAAAGTCAGTTTATTAGTTTTTATAGCGCGCCTTATATCTCAAATTGCTCCTTGTGGTACAAATTTGTTTGAAAATTTCACCAAGTTTATTGCCGGAAATTTTTGGGAAAACAAAGTGAAGTACATGCTTTTAGAAATCATGTGGTAGTTAAAAGGTGTAAAAAGCAAGAAGTATATATTGTTTGTTTTCTAAAGAAGTTAATGTTTTATGTGCAAATCGTAGTAACTTTAAGGCAGAATCTTAATTAAAAAGTTTTTTCCCCATGAGTTGCTCAAGGAACTGATCTAAAAAAATTAGAGGTTTGTTGCAGAATACAGCTCAAACTCCAAATGTCACAGATTGTTTCCCTTAACGAGCATGTTTAACTAGAATGCGTTATTCAAAGTAAGTCTGAAAGCTGCATCATTATTCAAATTAAGTAAGCTGGTTAAACATTTGACACATTGTTTTGAAAATATGTGTCAGAGGAGAAGCTTCGTACACCTGCATACCGTTAAACGCATGCTGGTTTGTGGTTGCAGTGACGGTTAGCACCAGCTGGTAGGTGTATTCAGGATTGCCTTGTTTTCCTCCGCGGCAGACGGAAAGATGCGGGAGGGGAGCAATGGCTAATGAAATATGTATTTACTTGGGAATGGGGTAGCGATACCTCATACCGGATGCTTTTACTTGCCTGACAGCTCACTGATGTGTGTTTTTCATCAGGAGGGACTGGGATCAATATTAGCTAGCGTCATGCAGTAGATTCCTGTGCAAGGTACACACTTGTGTCTCAATATTTCGTCCTCAAGGTGAAACTCGGACTTTTGTTAAGGTACCTAATGATTTTCTCGCCGACCCCGTTAACGGTCACGCATCGTTTTTACGTGGCGTTAAGTGCTTTCACGATTGTTGATCAATGGATTCCACCGAGCGACGGTTTGGAAAAGGGCCATAGCAGTCTCGTGGCTTGAACATTCCTGAGCAACGAAGGCTGTTTGGGTGAAGTAGGTGAAGGTGCTTTTCGCCAAATATTTACGCCGCGGCAGCTATTTGTGTAACAATCCCGAAAAATGATGAGTTAAGCGGACGAAAGATACGAGAGAGTAAATAAAACTTCTCCTGATGGCACAGAAAACATTCTAACACAGGTTATAAAATTAGTTTAGGAAATAAAAGTTAACTCCAAGTGCTGTGGAATTGTTTACAAAAGACAGATTCATTTTGTCGTCATTAATATTGAAAGTGAAGCTTCAATCGAGAAATAGACGGCGAATATAGAAGCTGCACTCTATTTCGAAACAAAATGACAGTCGGGAAATCCTTTATTAAGGTATGCAGTCCAAAATATGCATTGATTAGGAAGCCATTATTATCAACGCAACCACTGTAAGGGATACTGTGACTGAGTCCCGAAATGTCCATTGTTTTATCCAATTATTTCCATATTTTTACTTTCTCTATTAGTTTCCTTCAGTAAGAGGAAGTCTTGCATTTCACCCAAAAAATCGATACCGAGATTTCAACCGCTCTGAGAATCCCTAAACAACAATAACAATAATGAAAGTAATTTTAGGAAAAGGGTTGTGTGTTTTTGAGAGAGATCACTCGAAAACGAAACTTTATTAAATACAAACCTTGGTGTTTAAGTTCAGCTACTCCCAAGGTTGCTACACGAAGATTTTAGAGATATGTCCTAATGTCAAATTACCCTTTACTTGGAAGAATTTTCTCAAAAATGGCTAACGATTTTGAGTAAAATGCCATATACATGTTTTGAGTTTTTTGGGAGTAGCCTATGAAGTTCTCTTCCTCAATTACTTTTTAATTTTTAAACAGCAGGAGAGGAAAAAATGTACAGCACAAACAATTTAGATCTCGCACAGTTGGCACACAGTGTGTGTCCTCTTTTTAACTTTAATGCTTTCTGAAATATTCCTTGTTATGGAATTCAATTTTCAGTTCTTTTATACTACCTCAACAGGCAAATGGATGTTCGTTTCTTTCCTAGTCATCCAAAGAGCATGAATTTAAGAGCCATTATATAGCGAACCTCTTTTAAACATCTGATTATTCTTTTGTGCTCCTGCACCCCCTATACACCTTTGACAAATGTATACATGTTTAGGGAATCTCGATTAACAAGAAGTAGACAGTAGAAGTTTTTTTAAGTTCACTTTTTAGAATTGAGTAGAGGAAGGTATGCGAATGCAGCACACAAAACACACGGAGAGAGAGAGAGAGAGAGAGAGAGAGAGAGAGAGAGAGAGAGAGAGACAGAGACAGACGACGTGTTCAGGGGTATATTGCAGATATTTGTATTAACTCTGGACATTGCAGAGACTTAATCTGCAAACTAATTATTTTAGTTAATGCTATTAGTATGCTTTCAGATTGGTTGGTTTGTAGCTCCAAGTTCGTGTAACACACTCAAGCAATGCGTGTTAATTTTTCCCGGAATCTCGGGACCGGTTGTGAGGGTTAAAGCAGAACGGGCAGGCCTCGCGACAACGGATGTTAAGGAGGAATTAGTCACGGTCATGTGCCCTAATATGTATTATTTGTGTTATCTATAATTTAAATTTTCATAGAGAAAGACATCCAAAAGGAGGTTTAAATACATCTAATTGTGGGTGTAATGCTTATCCTTGCATTTCCAATACATTCATGGTTTATTTTTATGTGTAATAGTTCGAATGCTTTCTGCAAGGCTAATGAACCCAGACTACCTGCGCGAGCAAGTCAGATACTGAAATGTGAGAATATGGAAGCAAAGCCGGTGGTCTGTACTAAACAGGCGTTGTTCATTTCGCGACGCAGTTACGACTTTGCAGAAAACATTAGGCAGTAAATTGTGTTGTGTTTGTGGGAAAACTAACTAGCACACTGAAGTGGATACATATTAAGGTACCAATTATCAAATTATTTGCACTTTTAGCTCTTACACCCTGACTATATATGATTTTCTGAAATGGAAAGTCGCTATTGTTTTTTTTCCCCTCGTGGTCATACAAAAAAAGCATTGCATTTCAAGGTCTTCACATAGCGACACGCTCTTGACCAACGTATCACACATCAAAACGTGTACATAAATGTGAATTATCTGGATCAACAAAGTAGGTAGAAAATAAGGTTTTTGGAAGATTTATGTACTTAAGTGAGCTTGATAATAACTTTCATTGCCAGACAGCACGAATTGGTATTATCAGTACATTTTTCCTTTCATTGTTATGTCAGAAACATTTAAAAACCCGTGGACGAATTTTTCCTTTCAATTTAATGTCGCTCTGTCCATCGCAGTTCTCAAAGCGTCTGTCCTGCACTTTTTGGTTGCTTATCGCTTCACCGCGCTGTGATACATCCCCTTCTCAACCCTTTTAACAAAACAATACAGCTTCCCATCCAAGCTATCCTTTCTCTCCCTTCTATCATAATGCAGCACGTTCTTCTCCCCATACTCCATTCTGCCTTTGTTTCTTTACAAAATAACACTGAGCATTTTCCCTCATAAAAGTTTTCCCATTTCTGGTCTTTGTTTATCGTCAAGTTTTAAACGCTTTGCTACCTTAAAAATCTCCCATATTACCTCCAGCGGTTTAACACAACTACTTGTAGAAATGCCGCCATTGCCACAAAATAGTTACCTCAAGTTGTTTTATCTTTAGTTTCTCTTGCATTTTCAAAAGGTTTTGATATAAACTCCTACTGCTTTGGAGAAGAATGACTTTCCTGAGCACAAAGCCAGAATGTTCATTCACGATTGTAAACCATGTACATCCTTAACAGCAATGCGTATAATATTTTTGAAACTTTCTGATTTTATTATGAGTTTTCTGTCTATGACAAGGACAGACATGATTTGTTACAGCGTGGTAACTTGCAACCCAAATGTGTTTTTTTTTTTTTTAAATACAAATTTCATTGATGTGATTCTGCTGTTTTTGGGCATTTACATGGAAATATTAAATGTCAGTAACATTTAACATCGCAACTAAGTTGCTTTTGCCAATTAAGTAGATCCTAAAGATTATAGGGAAAAATATAAAATCAGTTATTGCCGAATTAGCTACAATAAAACTGACATTCTTTTCATAAAGATTCACCGGAGTGCTAATGGAGAATCCAATTTAAGAGCGCACTATGGTTTGAAATGACTAAAAATGACATCTTTTGGTGTTTGTCGTTTAAGTAGTTTTAGAAAATAAATACTTTTGTAGCTTTCCGGTCATTTTAAGGAACTTGAAATGGATTTTAACGGTGCGCATCTGCGGCATCCTTTTAAATTCAGCTGTGAAAGATCAGTGATATCACTGAATTTTTAAACATACGCATATGGACATAAGTATTCATATACAGTAGTAAATACAAACTAAAATATTTTATTTTGAATATTTGCCAGTCACAAAACAAGATTCACAATATGAACTTCACATACAGTAACTACAGATATAATGGAATTACATTTACTTTGTTCTACATTAATACATACAATCTTTGTTCTCATAAGTTGACATTTAAGGACATAAATACTTATACAGGAACATAACATTGTGAATATGTGCAACGTAATAACAGAAAATTAAAAAAAAAATCTTCCTAATATTTTTTACACCAACCTCTTCTATAAATTACTTCTCTCAGCTGTTTGGGCAGTGGGTGGACAACTTTTCTAGTTGTTTCTCCTCTAATATTATGTCACCCTGTCACAAGCAGCTGTTTTAGGTTAGATTCGATGGTTATGTGTTTTGTCTTATGGTTATGGTTGTTTTGTCTTCTAGCTCTCTCCATAGGAGCTCAATGGGGTTGAGATTCGGAAATTGTGCATGTGTGTTTAGTGTGTATGGAGTATTATGTAGCAACCACAAACGGACAATCTCTGCAGAGTGTTTAAGGTCATTGTAGTAATTATCACCTAAATTCAACTTCTCGCACTCTTCTTCAAATTGCCTTTCAGTATGTCCATACTTCTCTCAATGATTACTAGTTCCCTTACACAAGAAGCAGCCATGCATCCCCAGACCATAACACCACCAAGTTTAACTGTTGCTTGCAAATTTTGAATATCCAATGCTGTATTCGGTTTTCTCCACATTCGCCAACGGCCATCATTATGATAATTTTCCTCCGAAAATAGAACTCTTTCCCCTAATGCATTGTCCTTTCCTACATATTCCTTTGCAAGCACTAAGCTGCTCTTTTGATTTTTTTCTGCTGTGATATAGCTTATTTCTGTGCACCCTGGAATGGAACCCAGTACTATTGATGAGTCGTCTCATTGTCCATGGCTTCATATACTTCCCATTCTGTTCTTTTACATATTCAGAAAAGCCAATTTCGGGGTTTTTCTTTACCTTCATTAACTGCATTTGTTCCCTAAAATTCAGTTTCTGTGGACAGCTCACTTTCTCTTCATTTATTGGCATGTAGGTTTCTCTAAAATGTTACACTCTGAACTGTAGAATGACTTCATACGATGGGAGATATTCCAGATGATTTTTTCGTTTATGTAATGAAACGATCACCTCCCTTAGGTCTAGAATGTTTCCTTTCGTTTGCTATCTATTTTGACCTGCAGCTCACCTGTCACTCCATACAACACGACTAGCAATTGGTGACATACAATCTGGGTTATCAGATAGCCATTTGTTCCGTGTTTACATTGCTGTATGAATACTCGTGTCTCGCGTAAAACACAAGCCTTGAGAGAAAGACTTCTTGTATTTTGTAAAACACTGTAAACGTAGTGCCAATATATAAGTACGCTAATAAAATGTTTGAAGTTCATGTGTAACTAACAAATGTTTTTAAGTTTAGAAATGTTCAAAATAAAACTTTCCTTTTTATTGGTAGCTGTACGAATACTTATGTGCATATGTGTACTATCTAACGGGATGAAGATAATTGTACAGATTCAGGAGAAGTCCAGGATCAAGGTCCAGATGATTATGGTCCTGGAATGTATAGAACTGCTAACGCTGGGCTCAGTAGGTTAAAACTTTGAAGTGAATGTTCAGACTTTTCTCTCCTTAATACATTCCTAGATGCCTAGGAACCATTTTGGTAGCAACTGTTCAAGTCAGAAAGCTAGAAATTAACACGCTGTTGTTAAATATATAAACATTTCCCGCTACTTTCATAAAATTATAAGAAAAGGGGCAGATTTTCATATAGAATGAAAAAAGAAATCCTAGAATATTAGAGTTCTTTCCAGTAAACAAAGTTAACTCACTTATTTTAACACACATGTGGTCACTACATGCCTGAAAAAATGATTTTATACTCCAAAAGGCTTCAGAGAAAATCTAGCTAAATATCGGTTGCTTTTAACAAACTTTTAATACTTTTTGTCATATTTGACATTTTGTATGAAATGGAGTACAAATGTAAACTTGAAGCCAAAAGTTCCCCCAAATCTTGTTCATAAGCTGTGAAGATTTCAGAAAATTCCATCCATTAGTGAATGAGATAAATACATTCCACAGTTGCACAGATTCCATACGCTCAGAGTGCCATTCTCGTTTTTCAGATGCGGTTAATCACTTTCTTTTTAGTTCTGTTAGGATTTATTTAATGCGACTTTAAAAGGTTGCATACTTCCGGTCATTTAAGGGGGAAAAACCAGGAATGTGGTGGTATTATGAAAGCCAGAGTAGCTCTTTGAACAGGTTATAAGGGGCATAGAAAAGCATGATGTATCCAGGTCAAATATATGAAGTCCCGCTGTCGGGTCAGAGGGAACAAGGATTGTTTAGTTCACCTTGGTAGGAAGGTATACCGACGTGTAGAGCTCCTTAAGATATATTTGTGAAAAAAAAACAGCGTATACTCGGTACTATATCTGGATGGAGGAGGGAGTGAAATTAAAACACAGCAATGGTGTATTATGTTAGGAACCGTGCTGAATATTTCAAATTCAGATATCACTTAGTGGGAAATTGCCCCCGTGAAAGTACCTTTTACTTTCTGTAATACATCTGTTAGGAAGTGTTACATTGCAAACAAACATTTGATACCGTAAATACACATTTTGAAGCTCTTGAATAAAAATTAGAATAAGGCTCTGCGAGGGTGTAGGTGTGGGTGTGTTTGGGGGGTGGGGTGGGTGGGTAGGTGTAAACAGCATAACTCGAGAACAGTTGGTTAAACTTGGTCCTGTTCTAAGTTCAGGACCTTCAAGCACGCGAAACAAAGATTTTGAAGAAAGCCCTCGCCCCAAATTAACCTTACGTAGAAATGTTTCCGCCATTTTTTACAAAGTGGCTCTAACAGTTCTAGTTAAAATAGCAAAAAACTGTCATACTACACACAAAAAGTAAATAACGTGAAGTCAAGGAAATTATCAGATTAACATTTTTGTGTTGTTAACCATTTTCTACATATTCTGTTAATGATTTGAATTTTCAAATACTTGTATACGTTTCTCAGGGCTTTGAGAAGATTTGGCTATTGCCTTAGCTTTTTTTTTTTTTTTTTTTTTTTTTTTTTTTTTTTTTTTTTTTTTTTTAACGTCCTCCTACGTAATGTCATCGGACGGTGAATGACTGAAATAGGTGAAATGATGCCCAAATGACACATGGTCCATAGAGCTTTGACATTCGTTGTCTCAGGATAAGGGAAAACATCGGAAAAAAACATCCGGATAACTTACCTTTAGCGAGATTCGAACTCGCGACCCCTTGAACGTGAGGCAGATAGGCAAACCATCACGCTACAGAGGCGGGCATTTCTTTAGCTTTTTGTATTGTAATACCTACAACGAAATGAGCAATGGAGGTTTATCTTATTAACAAAAAGCAGATAGAAGAATAAGCTTTAAGAAGTCTGTAAAAGAGTGAGTAGAGAAAGTGGTATAAGTGCAACATATCAGACCTTTTCGTAAAGGGAAGGCAAATAAAGGCGGGTTATTGGCTAATATATACTCTGAGAAGTTTACCATCAGTTTGGTTACTATATGAGACATCTTCAGGCGAAGTGTGCTTTCAGATGCTCTTTTGACCATATTGCAGTAAGAATGAGGATGTTTCTTTATCTTTTTCATTCGCAACTTTAAATGTTTTATTAATGTGGATTTTTGGTTTTCTTCAACTTTTTGTTGTTTAATTCCATGTAAACCGATTTTCTTGGTTTCCGATCTTTTTTTTTTGAAAAACACTAAAAGGATATATAATCAAACCTTCTGTCAGATTTGAAATTTGCAGTCAGCAGCCTGAAGATGTTCATAGAGAAATGCAGAACATTTATGAGCCCACGGTACTCTATGCACACAGATATAACCTGGCCCCTATCGAGGTAATGGGATTGATGGTCGGTGGAAGAGGGATAGTAACTAAATGGCTCCTTACTTTTTAAGAAAAAGAAAAACTTACAGCTTTGCGATGCTCTATTAAGCACTATAGCTTAGACAGCCATTAAATACTGCATTTGTATTTGCATACCTAACTTTAATTGGCAGTATTCAGATTTTATTTCTAATTGTATTGTTCTGTTTTATATATTTAATATAAGTATATTTTTTCATATTGTTTAACCACATTTATAAAGTATACGTGTTCCTACCGGAAGCCTTTCATTGGGAAAGTAAAATAAAAGTAATATCCTCAACACAACAGCTGGCTTCTGCTCCGGTAGAAGTAATGCCCAACAAGAACAACGCTTCATGTCTTGAAGATGTTTGTTAAGGATGTTAGCTCTCGTTGGTTCAAAGCCGAGAGTCCTCTGAGACTCCCCATATGTTCTGTAAGCATCCTCACTGAGCTACTTCCACCAACCTTCCACTTGTTTGGAGTTGGGGCTGTGTGAATGTGCTGGGTTATCTTCTCCATCTTCAAACGCTTCAGCGTTGCGATAGTACAGTCCTGGGAAAATGTCGAGGACCAAAAATATCGGCCTATGCAACAATGGGTGTTCCCAGCTGCAGTACGACCAAATGATATCACATTTTTGCATGCATTTATTCATGAAATTGACAGAGTGGTGTTTGTTAAACATTTCGTGAATATGATCCCATAAGCAGCACTACTCTGAATTAGTACTCGGTTTAATAAACGAGAACTGGCTTTATTCATCCAATTTCAATTGATCAGTAATTGGTAAAAAAGATTTTAGGACTGCTATTCATTTTCCTACAGGTCCTCCATGTAGGTACAATCTTGTACTCTACTGGTGGAAGGCTCAAGATACAGTTGGCAGTATTATTTGCGACCGTCATACTGCTAAGATGTCCTTGTTGAGCTTCAACCTTGCAAGACGTAATTTAAAGCTGTGGCGGCTGTTCTGTCTTCCAACTACACTTCTGCAGAAATGGTACAAAAATAGCCACTGTTCTGTATGACAGCCAGCATTGTCTTCAGCAAGCTGCCTTATCAGGACCTCAGGTCTCTTGAATTGCAGATGCTCGCTCACTTTCTTGCCATGTATGACAATGCAGTCTTAACTTCTTCTTTTCGTAATTCCAAATAAAATCCACTGCGTCTATATTCTACAGGTTACTTGAGTTTTCACACACACATACATGCAGGTACAAAAGACGGGTCTGTTACGGAGTGGTTACGACTGTCACTTTTGTTTTGCTGTTTCTGTTGCCAACCGTTACTTTCATGATAAAAACTGCGAATGTATGCTATTCAGGGTCATGCTTTCTCTGATTCCAACGATACCAACTTTAAATCCAATAAGTATAACGAGCAATTTACAATAAAAAGTAATGGCAAGCATAACGAACTGTGTTATTGCAACGAAACCGTTCACAATGAATCCCGAAAACAAAAATAAACATTGAATTAAACATAAACGTGTAAACTTGCAAGATCGAAGCTTTGAAGTTTGTCTACGTCAAACACAAGAAGCTAGCCAATCAGAGCGTTCATCACCAGATTATTTCGCCATTTGTTATAAAATTGTCCGTTGCCACGTGTAAACTTGCAATTTATGTGTAAGAGGTCTTGAAATCACTAGGGTAATCCAAATTATGTCGGTTTTAGAGATCAGTCATTCCTGGTCTGCGACCTTGAGCCGTGAGATAATCGGCGAGTCGCCAGTTGTGTCAGGAGAATCGGAATTGACATTATTGAACTGTCACGTGGTTAGAAGCGAGGAGAATTTAAAGTGAAACTCGTTCACCTATTGTTCCCTTTCTAAGCTTAACGTAAACATAAACGCTTAGACTTAGAGCGTGAAACTTCTTAGTTTACATTATAACTTATGAGGCTTTTTGCTTAGTCAGCCAATGTGAAATACTTTCATTTATATAGCGTGAAACAAGCTCGTGGATTTACATTATGTTAATATCCAACTTTCAGTGTTAATGACCCGCCATTGCACAGATGGCCAAACCTGGAGTGAATCCGTATTTTCTTCTTCAAAATTGTAATTATTTAAATTTCTGTGATATTCCTAACTGATGTCCGCAGTAATGGTAATGAATTATCAACGGAATTAACCTCCCTTCGAGATTTTTCAAATTGTGCCTGTATTTTTTAGTGATTAAAGAAGTATCAGAACGGTCGTACAATTTTTAGATAATCACAGGAGCAATTGTAAAATTTGTATACTGTCACTTTGATCACGTATTTATTTAATAACACACAGGCTCCACAGTTTTACATAATATAGAAACTCCTGACATCAATATTGAAGGAAATTTGGTTATAAGCTACAGATTCTATTAGAGCTTTTGGGTACCAAAAGTGACACTGTATCTGTAGAATAAGAATATAAGTTACTCCTATGTTTAATGCTAAATCCTGCTTACATGTGCAGTATTGGAATAAAATGTGAATTGCAGAAGCAAGTATTGCATCCATGGCATACCGTTATAAACCGAATGCTATTGTCTTTTGTTTTACGATGTGTTCTGTTTTCTTAAATGGCAAATCGTGGCTATCTTTGTATATTGTTTCGAATGAAATACCCTGGCTTTTGTGTTATTGCTACCTGCACTACATACCTATGGCAAGAAGTGGAAATATTGCAGTCCACCCAACATTTTTATACCGGATGTATACGTTTTAAGACTCCCTGACCCCCTCCCCGTCTGTGAACACAACTCAAAATCGAAAAGTCGGTTGAGTACGAACTTTGGTATTTTAGTTCAGCGCCGCCCAAGGATGCGACACAGAGATTTTTCAAACAAATTCCCATATACGAAACTGCCTTTGACATGCAAACATTTTCTGTTTGATTACTCAAAAATAGCTCTAATGACTTTCATTAAAATATCCTAATTTAATGTATCTACACCATAAATGTACGAGTCTTGACTTTCCAGGGAATAGCTTCGAAGTCCTTTAATCTAAATGGCACTGTATCATTGGCAAACTAAGATATCCAAGGCAGTCTTACTGCGCAAGAAATATGGATCTGCTTAAAGCACCCATTTATCTCAACTTTTTGTGGTGTTAATCATTACCGAGATATTCTTTGTTATTATTTTGAACTTTTAAACACTTAACTTTCTTTAACTGTTCATTCGCAATTACCCTGGTCATGCAAGGAACGTAAACTTTCAAAGCCATCACATAAAGATCCGCTTTTTAAGAAATCTTGACTACGTTTTAGTCTAGTGTATCATTTTACATGTAACGAAGTACGTAACTGTAGTGAAAGTTAATCTTGATTAACAAAAATATAAAAGAATAAACTTTTATGAGAAAGATTTGAGTGATTAGAGAATCATGGGAGTTTAACGTGTCAGCAGTCATTTTTAACCAACATTTTCTGTGTAGTAAGAAGGGTTTATCCTCTGCTTCATGTCATTCTTAACGAAAAGTGAAACTGCCATCACAAGTATTTCATGACTTGTGCACCTTCATATTCTAGCTTCTACTTCCAAAGTTGCGGGTTATTTACATCCAGGCCCTGACCAAAATTACAAGCTGTCTTATAGGGAGGAACATGGCTTTCTACTGGCGAAAACAATCTCAAGTTTAGGAGACATGGTTATCGCCGTATCTCCCCGCCGCGCCAGACAGACGAATGCACCAGCTGCAGTCGCATTTAAGGATATCCGTCCTTTAATGGCAGCAGTGATTCCTCAGCACTTTCTCTAGCAAACCACAGTCGTTCTACGCCACCTAATAAAAAGTACGTAGAAACGATGCCAAGGCTCGGTGAAACAGTTACGTTAGAGGAAAAAGTGGCGCGGGAAGTAGAGCAAGCCATTACTAGCTCTTCATACAAAATGTAGCTGCTGGCATTTCTCTTGCCATCGCCCAACATTCTGCCGTGCTTTTAGGAAAAGCTTCCAAAAGGTGATTGCTTATCTCAGACGTGCGTAAAGTTCTGTAGATATCTTTCGCTTTATCTCTTGACTTGGAGACTCCATACACACAACTAAAATCCAGAGAGTGGCAAAATGTGGAGATTTCACACTACAGAAATGAAGTTTGGGAAATATTTAAATAAATATTGCATAAATGGTAGATAATTATGAGGTGGAATCAGGACTGAACAATTTAATGCCATAGTCGGGATTTGAACCACGGATCTTCCGCTTATCGAGCGGCTGTTCTAACCACTAAGCTGCCATAACCAGTACGACATTCCCCAACCGATTCGTACTTTCCCGGTAGACCACAAGGGAATCTCACAGCAGAGATAAAAACCCCACTGGCAACTTACAAGCGTAACTACTTTATATCTCGGGTTTAAGCAACCTTTATTATTTATGCCAACAAACTTACAAACTAGTGTATTGTCTTAACTAGTAATATACATATTTATATTTACTTTCAATACATGGCGTTCGTGGCGGACCTGACGTTTGACAGCTGCATCTATCACATTTAAGATTTTTTCTAAACATTTTTTTTTTTTTAATTTTTTTAACTTTCTCTACTGGTAAGCAGGGGAAGTATTGTATTCCACCCAAAAATTCGATGTCGAGATTTCACTGGATTTCACTCAAACACGAAAAGTCGGTTAAAAACCAAAGTCGGTATTTAAGTTTAATGTCTTTCAAGGATACGACACGAAGATTTTGAAGAAAATAGCCCTACCCTAAATTACCCTTTACATGGAACATATTTCGAAAATTTTGATTTTGTTGAAAATGGCTCTAACGATTTTGATTAAACTGTCTCTAACGATTTTGATTAAAATGTCATATGTTCGAGATATTTTTATGACAAATGAAATGTATATCTTCAATTTTCTGGCTATAGCCCCCGTAGTGGTATCTACTCTGGACGACATTTGCATAACTGGTAAACCGTTAGAGATAGACCAAATCATACTATACAAAAAAATGTAGATCTTGCCAAAATACACAATTTATGTCTCAATAAATTTTCTTGTAGGTTGAACCATTTCGGAGATATTCCTTGTTATGTGTGAGTTTCGGAAAACTTGAAACTTTCGTGAAATGGAACATCGTTGTTCATTTGTTTATATGTTAAGCGTGCAAAGAGGACAGGATCTCAAAGCTTTAAAATATTTGACTATGGCTCAAAGCCTACTGTATTCTAATATTCCTCATACACCTACAAGGAAATAAGCAATATTATAATTTGTACAAATGTTTATCTTAGCACAAAGAAGATATAGTAATAAGAGTTTATAAAAATGGTTAGTACAACAGTAGAGAAAGTCATGTGAGTGCAACGCATATTTTTTTTTATTCAGGGCCCTCAAAATATATTTTCGGTGAAAATTCGACATCGAATTCTTGGGTGGAATACAATACTTCCCCTACGTGGTATATGTAATAGAGAAAGTAAAAAGCCTCTTTTATACTCAGTAAGGCTCAAAGCAGGTATTTTCAGGTGGTCTCGATGTCGACATTTTGGGGGAATACTATACTTCGTTTACCTACTATAGTTAGGTGCTTGAGAAAGTAAAAATAATTTGGAGAAAAATGAATCTCGGTGAGAAACTTTGGGGTAGCCACCTACATGTTTTTGTTCTTTGAACGAAAACGTCACAAATTGATGTTTTTCTTTTGGACGTACCATTAGGAAGATTTACATAAATGAACAGCATTGTTCTTAACTATAACAGTGGCATCGTGGGACTCCGTGTTTATGTAAATTTCAAAGTTGAGGCTCTGTAGAAATTATTTATTGTGGTTGACCTTTAGTTAGCTTGTGTAATAAGCTGCTGCGAGTTCTCAAGAATGAAAATATAATGGTTTCGATCCACGTCAGTATGAAAGCTGACGGTCAAATTGCGTGCAGTAACACTTGCGTGTCTCCTGTGAACATGCATGCAATGCGTTTCACTAACCTGTATGAAAAACTAACCTAGTCACTCACTGAAATACTGACAGACTTCGATCTCTCTCAATCGATTCGGTGCCCTATCGTTCCAGTTGTGTGATGGGAATAGATGTCTGGGGGAGCGACAAAATCTGAGGCTGTGTGCACATATTTTCCTCCACGCTTGGCCACACCTACATTATGCTTTTATTTTTTTGTTTCTCCGAGAGGAAGACTCCGTCTAAATAGCAGCTGCATCGAGGGGACATTAAAAGTCCTATCCGGCCAATGTTAAACTCTCTAAATCACTGACCGATTGTCCCAAACTTTTTAACATACAGACTGCAAGTATACTATTTACAATAATGTGATTAACTATCAGCAATTAACAGTTTTAAGGTGTTTTTATCATGCCAAAATAATTGCATTCAACACTTCACTAGTTCTTAAGGAAAGAATAATTTATATCAGAAAATGTTATTCACTAAAAGTAATATTCAAAGTAAATATGAAGAAAAAGTCTGAAATAAGTTCCAATCTTTTTAAAGAAAAAAATGGTATATATGGAATCAGTCGTATTTAAAATTGGTACCTATTTGTATAGCAGGCGTATCATTAAGGAAAAGAGATGGATCAACTGCTCCCACACCACATTACGGAACGACACAGGATGTTCAAGTCGAAGCTGTACATTCATCCTCATTTTACCGTTATTTGCCCGTACAAATACACGGCGCATTGTAACAGTAAGGATGAGCCGCATTTGTGCGCACATTTTAATCGCTTAGTTATAGATCGACGGCCGTGTTTTCACCTAGTTACCCTCCCCTTATGTAGGACTTACACCCTAGGACTTACAAGTCAGTGTTTAGGGCCAGACGCCTGTTGGAGAGCAGAGGGACCTCTGGACCAGACAGAGTGAAGACCTGGAAGCGGGTGGTCAGCCAAGCACCAGATATGATAGGAAGAGGATGAGATTTCAATTGCTCAACCCTCTATTGTCATGTGTGTCCTACATGACAGTAAAATTAATTATAATGAAAAATGTGATAGCACGAGTAACATGATTGTTTTCATCCTGCAAATATTAATATTATATATATATATATATATAACGATCTTGGCATATTCATTTTTTGTTAAGATGAGATACATGGCATAATGAATAATCACAAATCAAACAAAATGGTTTTTCATTATGTAAAACACAAAAGTCTTCCTATTAATGATGAAGCGCGCGCGTGAACGTCCGTTCAATACTGTTTACTAGTTCCAGTTGCACCGTGTAGCCTTCTGGTGGGAAGGGAGCTACACAGCTGAGCAGAGGAGGTGGCTCCTAGGAGACAGTTAATGACATGGCTGTTATAGAACAAAATTTCCCCTAAAAGATGAGATAAAATGCATATATTAAAGAATGTAGGAATTATGATTTCGATGCTGTGAGGTAATGCAGAATTTTACGTATCATATGCAGTATCGTTTTAAAAATACGATAATTACCTAGGAACTCAACGGAAATACAAGTTTTGGGAATCTGTCGGAAAGCTACGTAGGTATACCGCAAACTATAGAATAGGCATTGAGAGCTGTAATACGGTTGAAGGGTTGAATGTATGAAGGCGTTATGTGCATCAATGAAAGAAGGCAGGCGTTTTTAAATTGTGTAACACATTTTTGTTATGTAGGCAAAGTTTGTTTATTTTCGCACGCTTTGGCTGATATTAATGCAGCTCACTGTGTGTAAAATATGGCACTTTTTCCTTTATGTCATCGACGACTGGTTGCTATCTTATTTCGTTGTCATCTGCGATTAAATTTGGTTTGTTCTACATCTGTGCGCTTTGAAGCGTATTCTGTATTATGAATCAGCTATGGCTTTGTATGTGCAGATTCTTTTGTTTCGCTCTGCAATCACAGAAAATCAATTAGTCACATGGACATTCAGTGGAGGTAGCAGAATTATCGACACACTTATACGAGACAGATGGTATAACAAATCACGCGAGAATCCCTCAACAGAGCGAACCGGTCATCGCGGCTGAGTTATGTACCACACGGTTACTGGGCGAGGCAAGTCTGTAGAAGTGGAAGGCTTAAAATCTTCATTCATCAGGAAAAAAAACTACTTTCAGCCCATTACTTGTGTTCTACGTCAGGATTTGCTATTCATCTCCTGCCCAAACGATACGATGAACGTCGAGTCACTCGCGGAGTATCTAATTCGCCATTCACATATGATTAAGACTTCGCAGATTGCACGTGGACTGTATAACAAAAACCGTGTCGTTGCTAGTTGAACACTCCTGCTACATGGACAGAATGTAATTAATTCCTTTGTTATTATCTAACGTTGGAGTAAATCCGGCATGGAAATTAATATTGAGCGTCGTCTTTGTATATTGCCTCTATAATGAGAAGTAACGTTTCGAAACAAATTAACGCTTCAAGTGCTCCCGCAGAGTACAACAAAACGGTTTTTCCACTCCGGAGCACAATGGTTTGGAACACGCTATGTCACCAACTGTTTTTGTCAGGTGCTCTCATCAACCACTATTCGTTGGACCAATTATATATGGCGGTCCTTATCTCTAATGTGGACTTCAACCCGTAAAGTGTGATGCAGTTTTTAAACTGATGAACGTGAAGCAGTGATATGCACAGTAGTATTTCTGTAAAGCTTCCATCAGCAGAACCGAAAGAGCGCAAGTTTTGCTCTGGGCTTTTTTTACTGGTTTTGGGTTGAAATTGTGAAGAGCATGTTGAAGTATTAGGATTTCACCATTTCTCCAGATTTGAGGAGGTGCTCTTGATTTATCTTCAGTAAAGATGCATTGACATGACTTGTTATTAATTCTTGTGTTGTCCAATCTGAATCATGTTTAATACTGCTATCGAGATGGATGATACAACTTATTTATCTCTGCACAGTGATACAATCATTGATGTTTGATAAATAAAATCGTATTGCAAGATAAACGACCTGCGGGACGAAATTCCAGCACACTGGCGGTACTGATATGACCCGACAATTGACTGTGTCTTTAACAAACAAAATATGTATTTTATTTTGTGGACACCTAATATTGATATTCTTTGGGGTTGTTTTAGTACACCTGACAACGCCGACTGATGCAATACGGAGTTCCCCGCATAGTATGCACGGTACTTTAGGCAACGCAGGATCAGTTCCACCAGCAACTGAAAACAAGTTCCTACAATCCTGCCAAGAGAGGCTTAGACTCAACATTTGCAATAGCAACCTCATAGATATACATTCCGTTTGGAAAACAACACCAGCGGTGGAGAAAGGTTGTTACACCTTCAACAACAGCCGTTGAGGAGCAAGGCTTGCTGCCTCCTTTCACTCCAACCTCACGCTGCAACCCTCATCCTATCATACAAACGATAACATCCATCATGGGTATGTGCATTTAGTATAACTCACGTGGGCTGGCCCTTAATCTGCCAACCTGGAGTGGACGGGATTGGACTCGGTCAGGTGACTTGTGTAAGCTCTCCTTTGTTGCACTTGTCGCTCTGTAACTGTCGGGCCGAAGTGTTGTATGTACCTTCCAGGCGCTATATTCGGCCCACACATCGAAGACTCCAGAAGACGATTTCAAAGATAGTCGACAGATTTGTTGCGGTAGTAGTCCTGATAACAGGTCGAGTCCAGCGAGCATATTGATAACATAGAGGAAAGAAGAAACACCCCGTAGCTCAGTCGGTAGAACATTTTGTTGCTGTAGTAGTCCTGATAACAGGTCGAGTCCAGCGAGCATATTAATAACATAGAGGAAAGAAGAAACACCCCGTAGCTCAGTCGGTAGAACATTTTGTTGCGGTAGTAGTCCTGATAACAGGTCGAGTCCAGCGAGCATATTAATAACATAGAGGAAAGAAGAAACACCCCGTAGCTCAGTCGGTAGAACATTTTGTTGCGGTAGTAGTCCTGATAACAGGTCGAGTCCAGCGAGCATATTAATAACATAGAGGAAAGAAGAAACACCCCGTAGCTCAGTCGGTAGAACATTTTGTTGCGGTAGTAGTCCTGATAACAGGTCGAGTCCAGCGAGCATATTAATAACATAGAGGAAAGAAGAAACACCCCGTACCTCAGTCGGTAGAGCATTTTGTTGCGGTAGTAGTTCTGATAACGGTTCGAGTCCAGCAAGCATATTAACATAGAAAGAGGAAAGAAGAAACACCCCGTAGCTCAGTCGGTAGATCATCTGTCTGCTGCGCGAGGGGTCCCGGCTTCGACTCCCGTCTGCGGAGTGTGAAGTTTTCTTTAGCCAAAGATTATTCTCATCCTCCCCAAAGTCTGGACATATGAGTGTGAATGTGTGTGAACTAATGTACAGAAAATCCTAAAACTCACTGTATACGAGTTAACACCATTGCCTATAGGAAATCTGTTCCGTAGAAAAGGCTGTGGACAAGACCGTGGTATAAATGAAATAAAATGAAGAAAAGTAACTCGCTGATTGGAAACATGAATTATTGTATATTATTATTATTATTATTATTATTATTATTATTATTATTATTATTATTATTATTATTATTATTATTATTATTATTATTGTTGTTGTTGTTGTTGAGAGCTAGACTTTACAATTAGAATGACTAAAATGCCAGTTAAGATTAAAGCGAAGTGAATGCACATTGCAATTAACAAAACATACTTGGATGAAATATTAATCTTCCTACAATTCGGTTGAATATCATTTTCGAGTGTTTATCCGTTGCGCTGCGTCGAACATTGCATCAAATATTAAAATGTAATATTCAGTCCTCCATAGTGTCCCAAGGGATAATTGTTGTCCTCGGAAGGATTGATCTAAAACCATGAATCCCATTTCAAATCAGTTCAAATTTGTATGTGTTACATTCACATTACTTTCTATTACTTTCTCTGCACAGCGTCGTTTATTTTGTTCACTTCTAGGCACTAATCTTAATACTTATTTTTCTATTTAATGATGAAACATTCACAGAAATTGTTTCATTGCACATGTATTTATACGTGCAAGAGGGATATAAGAGGCTGAAAGCTATAGTCAAATATTTAAACAACATGTCTGCGTGCTGCATGGCATCACAAGCAGCAAAAGAATGGTGATTTATCACTAGAAATGTAACATCATTGGGACATTGATATCAGTAGCAATCAGTATGATAGCTGATAAACCATAAAAATAGGTAAAACTTCTTTTTGAAATACATAGGATTTAGGTCAAATACCTTTTTTCTGTAGCATAAGTTATTACATCTTAAAATTGTCTGAGTGAACTATCGTTTGGGATCTGTAAAGCATCTTAATACGATTCTTTTTTCGTGTATGGTTTCATTAGTTGGGGGAGAGGTGGGGGGGACTTGCCAGCGATAAGACAGCCTCCCCCCTCCATATTGTGCATGCAACCAACTAAATTTTAATCTGAAATCAATCGTAGTAAAATGTATTTTGAATAACTTAATGAGAGTAGAATAGCTTTCTATATAAATATTTTAATACCGAATGAATGAAAAACTCGTGTGGTTGTAATATCAGATTTTTAATACCATTTTTTGTTGTTGTGATTTTAACGTCTTTAACCGTAGGTTTTATCAGCGGTAAGAGCTGAATTTATGTTTAAATGAGCTTTGTGCTCTTCAGAGCTTAGTAACCCCATATTTTTAAAGTGCAATTAAGGTAAAATTATGGAGAAATTCTTAAGCAGTTCTCATCCCAAACGAGATTTGAATTCAGGATCTCTTCAACATACTGCTCGTGTAAAAGTTTCTAGCATTTGAAAATAAGTACATACGTACGAGTATAATCGGATAATTTACATTCCTGAGATATGTTTTAAAGTAAGACAAGTTAAATATAGGTACAAAATTATTTCAGTATGCAAAAGGAACTGACTTTCAACAATTGTCTTGCAGCGTTATTCCACTAGACATTTCCGCGTCTACTGGAAAACATTTCCCGCATTCGTGACTTTATTTATAGCATTATAGAGTAACTGATGAGAGAGAGAGAGAGAGGCGGGGGTGGCGGGAGAGAGACGAAAGTGTGTCGCAGTGAAAATTAAACGGTCATAGATTTTCTTCCAAGGGTACCACAAGAATGTTTTCAAGAAAATCTCCCAACCCCAACTACCCTTTACACAAATATTACGGTTTTTTGTTTAAAATAGCATAAGATATTTACTTAATAAAATGCATATCCTGATATTTTTTACAATGGCCTGCATAGTCTTCATCCTGAACTAATTTTGTATAAATGGTAAACAATAAGAAACATACAAAAACTTACTGCACAGATATGTAGATCTATTGAAAAAAAAATATTTCAAATAGTTTGTTGGTCATCAGCCGTTTCCGCGATATTCGCTGTTGATGGCTTAAATTTTTCAATATATTTGCCAGTTCTAAAACTACCGTCTCCATTCAGTTGCTTCCCGTGATGTCATGATAAGAATAGGGCATTTCAAGGCCAGCATATGCCCTTTTCTAAACATTTGACTATAGCTTGAGCCATTTCTGTGTTTATTTCAATTAAGCTGAAATAGATAAAAATATAAGCTTTTGTAAGCATATTTTATAGAATCTAAGTAAACTTCGCTAGAGAAAGGCAAGTGAATGTAATTCCTAAGATTTTTCTTTGGTCTTCTGCAAAATGTCATTTCAGAGTTCAGTCGTTCATAACTGCCCTCCCTCTGGGAAACGCTGTCCGCAAGTGCTGGAAAAGCGAGAGAATTCGTTCAGACGAGTAGATTTTTGTAAAGCAGAGAAAACTGCAGAAGCAAGCCAGTCGATAAATCAATCTGCCTTCAGGCGCATCTTCCGCGCAATATTCAGAACTTGTTTAAGCACCAGAATTTTATTCCCTTAGGGGGCGAGAAGAGAGGGAATCTAGCTAGAGGTAGCACAGTGTTCTAAGTTTGCCTCCCCGTAAAGCAATCTGATCTAGAATTTTTCGTTCGTCCCTTTAGTCGCTGAAATAGAATTAGAATTCTTCCTTCTTACAGCAGATGCACACCAAAGCAACTGCCTGTTTCGAAATACCATTGCCCACAAGTATGCACAATTACACTCCGAAGCCTAGCACAAGTGCGCATAATTTTGCTCCGGAGCGTACAAGTGCGCACAAATATGCTCTGAAACCCACCACAAATGCACACTGCTATGTTTCGGAGCCCACCATAAGTGCACACCAATATGTTCTGGAGCCCACGGTGGACACAGTATCTTCAACAGATCCGGAATTCGAATCTCGGATAGGTAGAATACAACCTAATGCTACTTTGAATTGCAGAAATTTTTCAAGGATATAACAAAAACCTATCTTTAATATCTTTTTACTTTCTCTACTGGTAAGTAGGGGAAGTATTGTATTCCACCCAAAAATTCGATGTCGAGATTTCACCAGAAATATGTTTTGAGACCCCCTGAACCCAAAATAAGCATTTTTAGAAAAAGGTCCGTGTGTGTGTGTGTGTGTGTGTGTGTGTGTGTGTGTGTGTGTGTGTGTGTGTGAGAGAGAGAGAGCCTGTGGAGAGCATAACTCAAAAACGAAAAGTAGGTTAAAAACCAAAGTTGGTATTTAAGTTTAATGTCTTTCAAGGATGCGACAAGAAGATTTTGAAGAAAATAGCCTCACCCTAAACTACCCCTTAGATGGAAAATTTTTCGAAAATTTTGATTTTCTTGAAAATGGCTCTAACAATTTTGATTAAAATGTCATGTTTGAGATATTTTTATGACAAATGAAATGTATATCTTGAATTTTCTGGCTATAGCCCCTGTAGTCGTATTTACTCTGGATGACTTTTGTATAACTCGTAAACCGTTAGAGATAGACAAAATCCTACTGTATAAAAATGTAGATCTTGCTAAAATACACAATTTATGTCTAAATAAATGTTCTTGTAGGGTGAACCATTTCGGAGATATTGCTTGTTATTTGTGAGAGTTTCGGAATACTTCATACTTTCGTGAAATGGATCATCGTTGTTCATTTTTTTATATGTTAAGTGTGCAAATAGAACGGAATCTCAAAGCTTTAAAAGATTTGACTCGCACAAAGCCTACTGTATTCTAATATTCCCCTTGCACCTACAAGGAAATAAGCAATAAGATAATTTGTACAAATGTTTATCTTAACTAACACGAAGATACAGGAATGAGAGTTTGTAAGAATGGTTAGTACAAGAGTAGAGAAAGTCATGTGAGTGAAACACATAATATTTGTCATATCTTATGTAGTTTAAAGTTGGAAATGTAGAATTAGACTGAAAAAATTTAATTCTATAACCGGCATTTGAACCACGATTGTTTGGCACACAGTGCCGCTTTTCTAACCGAGTTACCATGGTAACGTGTCGGTACGGCATTTAATTCCCAGACTGGCTGACATTTTTTTCTCGATAAACCCCTAGGTGATCAATTTTGAGGTAGTAAATCCCACTGGCGACTTAAAATCTCGTAGTCTTTGGCTCAGGAGAATGTCTTTGTCCTTGAACGTGCAGTCGTGCATGGAGTAAGGGAGCCTCTTGGTACGATGTAAATGGAGTAACACCAGTATTCAAAATTGTCTAGAATACTGTTGAACTGTAAGGCTTACAGTGTAAACAGTGCCGGTCTTGCTACAATGTTATATCTGTGGTTTCTTGAGTCTCCAGTAAACACAATTCATCAGTGATATAATTGAATGTAGGATCAAATTGTTTTGTTTAATGCAGTAATAAGTGTATTATAGAGATGCTGCCTGGCGTGGTATTTATTTTCCCGGGAAAGAAAGAATGTCACTTTTGAAGCAGAGTGTAACACATCAGAGCGAGAGGAAAAAACAAGAGCGCTATCTGAGGTTCACTTGTGTCAATCACAAGGTCATAGCTAAACTCCTGAGTCAAACACAGTTGTTGGATTTCACACTTAACCGTGTGAAGGTTGTCGTTGGAAAAGTAGAAGCAGACTGAACAATTCAGTGCCATAACCGGGATTTGAGCCCCAGCTGCTCCAACCGAGTTACCATTACTTTATCCCACAAGGCGTTCTCAAATTTAACATACCGATGGCGACTTAATCTTGCAAGCATTTTAACCCCTGGGGTTCATAGTTAACCACTATTAGGTCCAGCAATGTTAATTATTCGTCCAGCATAAATGCCATGTGTAAATTGAAAAAAATCTGATGTGTTGCACTCACATGACTTTCTCTACTTTTGTGCTAACCATTCTTACAAACTCATTCCTACATCTTCGTGTTAGTTGAGATAAACATTTGCAGAAATTATCTTATTGTTTATCTTCTTGTAGGTACAAGGATAATATGGGAATACAGTAGGCTTTGAGCGATAGTCAAATGTTTTAAATCTTTAAAATTCCGTTCTCGTTGCATGGTTAGCATATACAAAATGAATAACGATGTTCCATTTGACAGAAGTATAAGTTCTCCAAAACTCTCACAAATAACAAGGAAGTATCTCCTAAATGGTTCACTCTGGAAAAAAAAATTATTTAGACAAATTGTGTGTTTTGGCAAGATCAACATTTTTGTGTAGTAAGATTTGTTCTATCTCTTATGGTTTACCAGTTACGCAAAAGTCATCCAGTGTAAATATGGGCTATAGCCAGAAAATTCAAGATATACATTTCATTTGCCATAAAAATATCTCAAGCATGGCATTTTAATCAACATCGTTACAGCCATTTACAAGAAAATCAATTTTTCCATGTAAAGGGTAGTTTAGGGTGGAGGAATTTTCTTTCAAAATCTTCGTGTCGCATCCTTGAAAGACATTAAACTTAAATATCAACTTTGGTTTGTAACCGACTTTTCGTTTTTGAGTTATGCTGTCCACTGACTGACTGACTGAAATAAAAAAAAAAAAAAAAAAAAAAAAATATATATATATATATATATATATATATATATATATTGTTGTTTAACGACGCTGTCAATTGCCAGGATCACA
Source organism: Tenodera sinensis (assembly GCA_030765045.1). NCBI lineage: Eukaryota > Metazoa > Arthropoda > Insecta > Mantodea > Mantidae > Tenodera > Tenodera sinensis. The sequence continues at coordinate 91,381,254 of CM060970.1, forward strand.
TCAGCGTCGCCGGTGTGCCGGAATTTTGTCCCGCAGGAGTTCTTTTACATGTCAATAAATCTACTGGCATGGAGCTGTCGTTTTTAAGCACACTTAAAAACCATCGGTCTGGGCCGGGTTTGAACCCGCGACCTTGGGATCAGTAGGCCAGCGTCTAACCAACTGAGCCACCCAGACCGACTGACTGACTGACAGACACACGCTCACACACAGACCTTTTTCTAAAAATACCTTATTTTGAATTCAGGGGACCTCAAAACATTTCCGCTGAAATCTCGACATCGAATTTTTTTGGTGTAACACAGTACTTCCTCTACTTTACTATACGTAGTAGAGAAGTAAAAATTAGAATAAGATTAAAGCACTCAGTTCCATAAACGGGACTTGGAATTTTTCAGTTTTGTTCTAATTTTCGAAATCGTATCTTTTCTCTCAATAACTTAAAGTTGAAATATACGGGCATTGATTGCACAGCTGATACTTGATTTGAGACTTCGAAATGCTGTTCGTGATAGAGCACATCAGAGTGGATTCAAGTTAACTGGGTTGGACATATCTATAGTTGGAGAGGCATTGTAGTACGTCAACAACAGCTATGCAGAGAGAAGGGATCGACTGTTAGATATGACGGCACAGTAATCGATATCTTATCACGCAACCAACGCCCTCTCCGTCGCAGCAAGGTCACGGGGTAGGTTTGAAATTCCAAGTATTATTCTGAAAGCATCGATAACATTTGAGAAAATGCCCACCATGTTATTTTTGGTTTGTCAGATGACTGTTCAACAATCTGGGTAGATAAGGAAACTCGAGGTTTTCTTGAAAACACACGTGTTTGTGGTATGAGTCCTTTCGGAAATGCTAATTGTTGTAAAGTTTAGAAACCATGGTGCCAGTCTCGAAGCCTCTGAGGCATATCGCCTTTTTTCACAGCTTAGTGCTTTAGATTTAGTTAGAACAAAGTATTTTGGCATCACCTAAAAAACTTGAAGGAAGTTAGTCGGAAAATTCTCTATCTCAAAGAGGGTGAGAAGGGGGTGGGGTGGGGGAGAGAAAACATTTACGTGTTCGTAACAAATATTTGCTTTTTAGCTTATAGTACGTAATAGTGTGTTGTATTCCACTAAAAAAAAATTGATGTCGAGATTTCTCCGGAATTGCATATTTTGAGGCACTTGAATCCAATTCAAAGATAATTTTTAGAAAACGTCCGTATAATGGGGAGACAGAAAAAGAGCAGCATAACTCAAAAATCACTTGCTGGATGAATAACAACATTTGTATATTTATGTTCAGTATTTTTCAAAGATGCGACACGAAGATTTTAAACAAAAATCCCCCACACCGACTATCCTCTACATAAATTATTTTGTGAAATTTAAATTTTTTTTTAAAAAATGGCTCACTTTTTTTTTTAAAGTTCTGTCGTTATTCAGTTGTTTCTCGCTGTGTCGTGGAAAGAATGCGGAATTTTAGGATGCAAATATAATGACCCGCTTAATAAACGTCCATCGATTTGGTTTACTCTATCCATCGAATATCTCAATAAAATATGTAATGAAAGTTTTGTGAATTTAACGGCCTTTAACCGTCCCAGGAATGTCGAGATATAGGTACTTCGATTAATAGCAACTGTAAGATAGCGGCGAGTCCTTCAAAGAGTTTGGTGTTAACCATGGTTAAGTGCAGTAAACTTTTCAGTGATAATTCTCTTTCGCTGTGTGGTGTGTGTGGGTGTGGTGAGAGAGAGAGAGAGGGGGGGGGGGGGTGGAGAGTGCATATAATGGAACTCCAAACAACAAAGTATTAATGCTGTTTCTTTTCTATTTTCAGGTGAGTGTCTATCAAAGTCAATCTATTGCATCAAAGTAAGCTATGTAGGTGAGTTCATTAGAATTTAATTCAGAATTATTTTTAGTCTGGATATTGGTTTAATTCAGTCCTGGGCAACTGATGCTCACTGAGCGCAGCCTGCTCACGGCCTTGCATTAATAGCTGTGTGGTCAGCTGGTAAAAAAGATGGTCGCTCAAGGTTTCCCAGGCCTGGTTTAGTTCCTAGGGTGGTTATCACTTTATAGTAGGTTTCAAGGAAATAGGATTATTTGTAAACTCCCAAAGTGTGTGTTAGTGAGAGAGAAACAGCTATAGAAACAGCTTCAGCTTTAATATCCCTAAAAAATCAAAATAATGACAGGATAAAGTAATGTTGACTTACGCAAGACCACTGAGACGCATTTACATAAATGCTATCATGAGAATAAAATACATTTGAAATAATATGCCCCTAAAAGCTGTAGTCCATGCTGGACGACCTTAAATATGAGTAGGTATTGCCAGGCTGCCACAAACCTGCAATTGTTTTTGACATACATGAGGGAATATCAATACAACAGTAGCTACTATCCATATTGTTCTGGTACACAAACATTGAGGTTACATGTAACATATCTGTCCATGGGATCTATAGAGCTCGCTTATGTCACTTGAAGGGGGCGGTGTCTAATTTATAAAATGGAAATCGCAAGACTCAAACCAAAAACTTACTGCAGGAAAAATGCACAGTTCGTCATATTGTCAATTTTATTTTTTATTTATCTCGTTGATAGCCGCTTTCATCCTGGTACTTTTGGAAGGATTGCAGCATTCCTCTTCAGGGACATGTCGCCTGTCTTTCCACCAATTGAGTTCCTTTGAATTTTCCATTATTCTCAGCAATTAACTTTCAGAGTTCATTTGAAGTGTATTAAATAAACACAAACTGTGTTCAACTTCCTGTGTCTGGTCTACCTGCTACAAAAGGTGAAGTGTCATTTCGTGAAGTGTTACCACGATTGACGGGACAGAAAAACTTTAGTGTGATGAACACTTTGCAGAATAACTACGTGAATGGACGATAATCTCATGTGATTGTAAACATACCGGATTTTTTTTTTTTTTTTTTGTTTTCTTGTGGAATGGTGGAATGTATACAAATGCCAACTTCATTGAGGAAGAATTTGAGCATTATTGGTGCAGCAGACTCCAGAAATAATATGCTAGTGCTGGAAGAAGCAGGCCACATTGCAGATGAAATGTGCATTTAGCAACAATTTCTATGTTTGCAGCTGCTAGCTTTTTACGAATCTCGCTGCAAGTTGCAGGAACATCGAATGCCAGCTGAATCTTTTGTTGTGACTGGGCACGCTTGACCTCCGCGGCTGGTTGCAACCTGTGGTGCTATCCCTCCGTCCTTCCTCTCAGCTGTCACAGCAGGTTTGTTCTTTTTGCCTTGTTAAGCCCCGCGAGGACACAACAGGCTACGGACCGTGACCCTTCCAAGTCAAGATTAAACCTATCTGCAATGTAAAGTGGACTGAATTGGTTTTATACCCACAGTCACGTGACGGAGTTAAGCCGTAAATTATACCATCTGTACACGACATGCACCGAAAAAAGTTGATAATCCTTGCGCAGAGGAACAGTATTCCAGCATCTAGTTTTTCCTTTTAACTTATGCATATTGACGATTAGCGTGCAGTAATTAATGAGATGCATGTGAACTTACCGGATAAATGCCCATATAATATTGAAATATGGCTCTGTCTGCTAGTCAGCGATCTGGATTCTCAATCCAGAGTTCCCGAGTTAGATTCCCGAATAGTGCGGCCAGTTTTGTATCTCTTTCTATTCCCAAAGAATCTGGAATTATGAGTGTATTTGATAGAAACCCTAGTTCGAGCAATAACGCTATCAGTTGTTTCCGAAGCGAAACCCTCCGAGGTGATCGAAGACTCTGTGGTCTGGTGGTTAATATGCTTCTTCTTTACCTGGTTACCCTCCCCTTATATAGGACTTACACCCCCTAGGACTTACAAGCCAGTGCTTAGGGTCTGACGCCTGTCGGGGAGCAGAGGAACCTATGGACCGGACAGAGCAAAGACCTGGAAGCGGGATCGAACCCGGGATGCCTAGGTGGTAGACGAACGCTATAATCGCTCGGCCACGGCGCCGCCTTGGTTAGCATGCTAGCTTCCAAATCCGGAGATCCCAGGTTCTATTCCTGGCTGGAGGATGGACATTTTTGTTTAGCCAGGATTATTCCCCATTCTCCCTAGATCCTGGAAGTTTGTGTGTGTGTGTGTGTGTGTGTGTGTGTGTGTGTGTGTGTGTGTGTGTGTGTGTGTGTGTGTGTGTGTGTGTGTGTGTTTCATGTTTATAACGAATACCCAATGTAAACAAACCGAAAGTTACATATATACATATAGTAAACGAGTGAACATCATTGCCGCTGAGCAATTGTTCCAAAGGAAGAGCCGCCGATATGACTTCAGCTATAGTGGCTATACGAATGAACTATAAAATGTATTTAAATCGGCAATTAAACAAGGTACTAATCATTGTTAAAGTGGGCATGTTACATGTCCTAGTTTGAGAGGTTAGGAGTTCATCAGTTTATCGATAGATATGCGATTGCGAAGCACTAGTAATGTGATGAAAACTGTAAACTCCAATGGGATTTATTAGGATTATTCCAAGAATAAAATGTTACAGATTATATAAACTTTCTTGTGTTTAAAATCAAATCAACATTGCGTCAGCTGTCAGATCGCGGTGTGCCAGATGAACACTAGATTGTGTGACGCAATACTAACAAATGCTATCAGCAGTGGGAATGACAAAATAGCCTCAAAATTAAGATAAGCTGAAATTAGGACATAATGGAGACAAATTTGTTTCAAGCACATTAACTTATTTGGAAGTTTATACAATTTGCGCATTGATTAAAAAGATTATTCTCCAAGTTGAAATAGCGCGCTCGCCTACCACCTAGGCGTCCCGGGTTCTATCCCAGGGACCCGCATGTGGTATTCGTGGTGGACGAAGCGGCGTCAGGGCGGGTTTTCTCCGGGTACTCCGGTTTCCCCCGCCATTTCATTCCACCGGTGCTCCATCTTCCATGTATCATCAGTGTCACCGCCTGCGGTGCCGTAGTAGTAAAAGCGGGCGTTAAACACTACAAACAAACAAACTCCAAGTTGAAACTTGAAGGAAGCTTATGGTTTTTGGTTGGAAATTGTAAGGTGCATGTTGAAATATTAGATTTTCGCAATTTCTTCAGAACTGATGAAGGTGCTTTTGGCTTATCTGCAGATATGGCTTTAGTGTAGATGCCTGTTATTGTCTTAATTCTTGCTAATGTTGGCCATTATGAATCATAATTGATACTGCTGTTGAGATGGATGATGCAGCCTGTTTATCACTGCATACTGATACCATTATTGATGTATTATCGATAAAATCTTATTTCAAGATAAACGATCATTATTGGTCAGTATGTGAAACATTGCTATAAGCTATTGGTCAACATCAAATATGTACACGGCATATTAATGTAAATATCAGAAATATTCAATATTAGAAATATCTAGTTCCTGTAAGTATAGGGAAATAAGGGTGAGAGCACACTCTTTTGAAGGGCTAATTCAACATAGTCAACAGAACGCAATACTATTTTGTTGTATGAATGTCCATTCGGTCGCATAATAATATTAGGCGAGTTTTTGCACTCGCCACAGGATCAGTCTAGTGAGACAGTATATGCATGATCTCCACTATATCTGCATGCAAGCACTTAGCTACACATTCCTCATTCGACACATGTGGCAATACTGTCTGCCTCCCCTTCCCAGATCAATCGAATCCAGAGAATCCAATCTTATGTTTGCACCATCAGCCTGCATGATAATATTATAAACCAAGAGCTTACGGACCATAGTAACCATTGAAATTGTCAAATACGTTGCAAAAGTGTCTTCTTGGCCAAGATTTTGCTTCCATTTCTACTTCAGAAATTCCGTTTCTAGGTCACAAGAAACGTTTGACATACCTTTTTCGGCTGTTGTGCATTTCAGTGCACTTTTCGCCATCTTTCCCTCTATAAGGCTGATAGCTAATAGTTTTACGTTGGGCTAGACATCCACGTGTTTCAAAGCGATTCAGCATAGAATTCGTTGAAGGGAGGCGTAGAAATACATATTAATTTGTATGGCGCTACATGATAAGAAGCTATATTCATGGGAGAGACGTTCAAGTATGCAATATGCTCTAATGGATGTGCGTATGCCTACATTAAGTGATGAATTAATGAAGAAATATATCCTAGATTTAGAACGACCTACTTCAATTTTACGTAGACGCGCGTGTGTAAGTTCTTAGCCAACGCGATCATGTTTATAGTGCTTTTCAAATGGGAAGAGTTCTGATCTGCAGCCAATGAGATACGATTACATGCACAGCGTTGCAAGCTCATTACCCCCACTCTTTTTATTTTCCTCTGTCTCGCACACTGTCCTAGTTCATGAAAGTCTACCTGGCGCAACATGACAACACAGCAGGACTGCGATTGGTTACCGACCTGGAGACGCTCAAGGACAAACTCCTTCCCATTTGAAAAGCACAGTAGTTCACGTCTACAACGCGTAGGCAGTCTGTGTATTATCCACTTCTACTGTTATATTACGTATTACAACCTCTTTTCTAGGCACTCAATAAGCAGGTGGTAGCAGTTACGTAATATGGATTTCTTTAACGTTTGAAGATAAATGGAATTCATCCTTACTAAACCAGGCAAATCAGCCGGTCTCTATCAGATATGCTGGAAACAGGTCGTATCTCTAAGACAAGCGCTGTATAGCGGATTACTGACCTGGAAAATGTAAACAAATATGCGTGTGATATCTCTATTGCACAAAATATATTCACTCTTACATTGATTCAGATAGATTGTCACTACTTACCAATTGTCCTTGGACTAAAGAGCAGTTAAATATATGCAGTGACCTATGCTAAAGAGCATTACAAACCAGAACAATTACAGCAGCAAAACAAAGCACACGAGAAAGAAAACTCTGTGAATCTGTTGTGACACAGTTGTGGAAATAGAACGAGATTATGTACAGAGAAATAACAAGACACAATGAAACAATAAAGCGTCGCATGCAAGAAGACAAGGGCGGAATAATGATATCTTACACATGACATATCATAGGATAATTACAGTAATGGACAGACGGAAGTGAGAATAGGTGCGATTTAATCTCTGGGCGAGTCGTACTTAATGCAACAAGAAAGCTTTGAAGAAACAGGTTCTCTGGAATCAGCCATGCATTTTATTACAGCGATACTCTGTTACTTTTGAGCTAACTGCATTGTTTTATGTGAAAACTTAGATTTAATCCGCAAAGAAAGTCTCGAATGCAAATCATTTCATTCATTTATGCAATCTTGCCATTATGATAAACAGGTTGTTATTGTGTTCAATATCGTGCACAGCTGGCTCATTATGGCACGTGTGATAGTGATAGTAATATTAATACCGGTATTCCAAGCTGCCGAGGCTTTTTGAGAGGCGATGAACCCGTTTGATGATCTTATTACTTTCTCTACTACGTAAAGTAGAGGAAGTATTGAATTCCACTCAAAAATTCGATGTCGAGATTTCACTGGATATGTTTTAAGCCTCCTTGAATCCAAAAAAGGCATTTTTAGAAAAAGGTTCGTGTGTGTGTCTGTCTGTCTGTGGATAGCATAACTCATAAACGAACAGCCGGTTAAAAATCGAAGTTGGTATTTAAGTTGAATGCCTTTCAAGGATGCGACACGAAGATTTTGAAGAAAATTGCTGCACCCTAATCTACTCTTTACATATAAAATTTTCCGAAAATTTTGATTTTCTTGAAGATGGCTAAAGATTTTGATTAAAATACCATACGTTTATAATAGTTTTATGACAAATGAAATGTATATCTTGAATTTTCTGGCTATAGCCCATGAAGTCCTATTTACTCTGGATAACTTTTGCATAACTGGTAAACCGTAAGAGGTAGACCAAATCTTACTATACAAAAATGTAGATTTTGCTAAAATACACAATTTAGTTCTAATTTTTTTGTAGAGTGAACCATTTCGGAGATCTTCCTTGTTATGTGTGTAAGTTTTGGAGAACTTATACTTCGGTTAAATCTAACATGGTTATTCATTTGTTTATATGTTAAGTGTGCAAAGAGAATGGGATCTCAAAGCTTTAAAACATTCGACTGTCGCACAAAGCCTACTGTATTCTAATATTCCCCTTGCACCTACAAGGAAATGAGAAATAAGATAATTTCTGCAAATGTTTATCCCAACTAACACGAAGAAGATATAAGAATTACAGTTTATAAGAATGGTTAGGACAAGAGTAGAGAAAGTCATGTGAGTGCAACACAGATTTTTTTTTGTCTGAGCAACGAAATCCCAAGAACCAGCGTATGTTATTAAATATAGAAGAATTAAGATCTGAATTTGTAATTGCGTACTATGGTGTGCTGATAATAGGTTGCATCACAGTCTATAACACCCGCTCACTTCTATCCCAGGAAGAGAATGCATGCAATGGCTCTCTTGCTAATCGGTAATAAATCAAATGCAGGAAGGAAAGGAAACATCTCATTACATATGAGAACACTTGCTTATGTTAATTATGGATGCTGAATTATTTCATGGTATATTTCCCACAATTTATAATGGTAAGATTGCATAAAATACTGTATGCAACTGGTGGATAATTTTAGCATGAGACTCGCGAAATTTATCGCACACAAGACAGTGCCATAATCGCCAGGATTATCCACTTGCTGTATAAATTACTATTACGAAACCGAATTTAATCCTTGATTGGAGGGACTAAGCAAGTAAATGAGAGGCAGTCTGTCTTGTAAGTAAAAAGTAATAGTTATAAAGAAGTGTAACGGGTCTAAGAAGATTCGGCCCATATCCTGACATTCAGAGTTGGCTGGTATCTATATTTTAGGACAAAAAAAATTGCTTCCTTATCTTGTTCCTAACATTTTCAAGGGCTCCACAGCCCTCATCAATTATATTACCTACATATTTAAATTCTTGAACAGTATCAAACTTTTCACTGTCGTTATCTTTTCTTATTTATTCTAATATTCTAATATTTATTATAATTCTAACTTATTCTAATATTCTATATTTAGTTTCCGGTATTTTAATTTCCATGACTTCTTTATTACTTCTAATTAAATATTTACTTAAATACATGTATCGTCAACCTTATGGAAGGGCAGGCAAACAGTATCTGGGAAGTCTTAGGTAAATGATGAATTAATGCACCCCTAAACTGTTTGGCATCCCAATGTTGCAAATAAAACCTGTCATAAACATTGAGTTGCAGAGTTTTCCAAAACAAATGAGATTTGGAATTTTTGTACTTCGTTGAAAAAGTATTTATAGCATAATGTAATCTATCTTGATAATTTTATTCGCATTACAATGTCAGCAGTTCCGTCATCCATGAATTACTATGAACCACACACATACAAACGGAAACAGAGAGATCTTTTTTTGGCTTTATGGGATCTCAAAACGTGTATTTATGTTGAAATCTGGCTACCTAATTTTTGGGTTGAACATGATATTCCCAATATCTAAGGGAAATTCCAATACCAGGTAGTTTGGTGCAGTGTAAACTGAATTGAAATCAGTGTTATAGAATTCTCAATAAATCAATACAATTGTTTGGTTTTCAGCGGAATAACCGAAGTAAATCATCCCCCAAATCCCTGTATCGTTAATTACTGCAGCCATTTCCGTTTGTTATGGAAACATTGGGTCATTGGCAAACAAACAAAAGCTTCGGTTTGATACAATAAAGACATCACGCTCATTAAAAGAGTTGCGCATTTTTATTATGTTTGTTTGACACTTTCCATTTGTATTAGCAGCGTAACACGGAGAAATTTACGAGGTTTAAACTCGACCTTTGGCAACGGAAAAAAGAAACCACGTGAAAAAGGAAAGAAAGTGCGCTCGTGGCACGACCTTGGTGTCACTTTCTTGTTCCCTTCCACCTGCCCATGTTTATGTATTCTCCCTAAATGCCTTTGAAATTGAAACCGAAACTTTACATACCTACAAGGAGAGTTTTCCTTAAGTGAAATCGATAGGACATGCTTCTTTCCGTGTGAACTCTGCTAATGTATGCCGGTGGTGGTGAAGCAGACGGTAGAATACATTTACATTTCCAGTCAGGTTGTAAAGTCAACGTGTTTTGGCAGGGTCGATCTGTGGCCCATGTTACACGGATAAGGGTTTCAGCCCTTCCCCATAGGAGCCTCTGTGATCCGTGCTTTTAAAGGCAGCATTTGCTTGCAAAATATACATTTTGCTTTCTTTACTACGTACAGTAGGTAGGGGAAGTATTGCATTCCACTCTAAATTCGATATCGAGATTTCACCGGAAATGCATGTTTTGAGACCCCCAGAATAAAAAAAATTGAAAAAGATCCATGTATGTCTTTGTTCCTTTGTGTACAGCATAACTAACAAATCTGATGTGTTGCACTCACATGACTTTCTCTACTCTTGTACTAACCATTCTTACGAACTCTTATTCCTGTTTCTTCATATTAGTTGAGATAAACATTTGCAGAAATTATCTTACTGCTTATTTCCTTGTAGGCTGTGAGCGATAGTAAAAACTTAAAAGTTTCAAATTCCGTTCCCTTTGCACGGTTAACATATAAAAGCGAATAACGATGTTCCATTTGGCCGAAGTATAAGTTCTCCAAAACTCACACAAATAACAAGGCATGTCTCCGAAATAGTTCACTCTACAAAAAAAAAAAAAAAAAAAAAAAAAAAAAAAAAAAAAAAAAAAAAAAAGTTGTTTAGGCATAAATTACGTGTTTTAGCAAGATCTACATTTTTGTATAGTAAGATTTGGTCTATCTCTTACGGCTTACCAGTTATGCAAAAGTCGTCCAGAGTAAATAAGGACTTAACGGGCTACAGCCAGAAAATTCAAGATATACATTTCATTTGACATAAAAATATCTCAAACATATGGCACTTTAATAAAAATTTTCGAAAAATTTTGCATGTAAAGGCTAGTTTAGGGTGGACCAATTTTCTTCAAAATTTTCGTGTCGCATCCTTGAAAGACATTAAACTTAAATACCAAATTTGGTTTTTAACCTAACTTTACAGATGTGTCAAATAGCGACCACTTAAAAAGATTTGACTATTGCTTAAATCCTGCCCATATTTCTTTTGCACCTACAAGAAAATTCGGAGTAAGAGGATTTCTGAAATGTTTATCTCGAATAATATGAAGTAGATAGAAAGCGTTTGTAAGAGTGGTTTGTACAAGAGTAGAGAAAGTCATGTGAGTGCATCATCAGATTTTGTGAAGAACGATATTTGAGGAATAATATGCTTTTAATTTTTACAATGTTTGTCACATGGGGCATTTCAGATGATTCTATTTGAAAATTCTTTGGAAAGTTTGGTATATAGGACCACAAAAATAAATTTATGCTATAGTTACATTGAACAAACTGATAATTTCAGTTAATGTTGTGAAAATATTTTGCACCTGTTTCCGAGTTCTTGAGTTACTCTAGCATTGTGTTTATCCAGCATCCCTACTGCATCAGGTAACAATGTAGATGGGTATCCAAGAAGAGCAGGTTAGTTACGATATTGCGCTTACAGCCATTTTCCTCCAGGACCGCTGTTCCCCACCACACATTCTAATCGTAATTTTCTCTACGCCTGTAGGCACAGCTTCAAGTAGCGCTAACAATGGCTTGGAACAAATGGCAGGTAATGCATACTTAAAGGTATGATGGAATCCCAAAGCGATTGTATGGCTTTCTGCCTCTAGCCTTGCAAGTGCAGGTAAAAACTGGATGTGCATTTGGAGCTTGAAACTGAGCTCTGCTAATCTTAGCATTACAAGTAACTGTTTCTGCTTTGGCTCTGGTCAGAGATCACACACACACCTGCATATCTAAAGTAAGACCATAACAGCAATACATGTTTCAGTCCTTTGAAACGTGTTCAAATTTGAAAGAGTTATTATGGGCGTTCTATAACTGCTATGTTTCTCAGTTTCCCATTTCCATTTCAGTGAAAGACCACTTAATTTTTGCTCAGAGGCCTCCATCAGGGTTGAGGTCATATTACATGCTGTAAATTTACGACTTGGGACCACCGACTTTACTTCTCGCCCGAAGGAAGCCCTGCTAAGGATTTTTACACCCTATCTCCCTCTGTTGGGTTTGAACCCGTGACCTCGGGGACTTCGGTTTTTTTTTTTTTTTTTTTTTTTTTTTTTTTTTTTTTTTTTTTTTTTTTTTTTTTTTTTTTTTTTGGTGTGTGTGAGTGAGAAGGAGAGCACAACTAAAAGAATGTGTTTCATTCAGATGGCACTATCCTTTCTTCAACAAAGTTATTGCAAATGATTAGAACTTCTCGGGTTACCAGCCGTGTGATGTTGATGAAGTTGCTCGAGCTTTCGGCCATCTTAACTCTGTGGCCTTCATCTGTGGCCTTCCTGATGAAGGCCACAGAGTTAAGATGGCCGAAAGCTCGAGCAACTTCATCAACATCACACGGCTGGTAACCCGAGAAGTTCTAATCAATAATCATCGCCGTGAAAGCTTCAAGTCTTACGTTATTGCAAATATTTATTTTTATCTAGTTAATGCTAATTCGCATGAATGTAGAAATTGTCTCATTGCATATTTCTTTGTATGTACAATGGGATTAGGGGAATACAGTAGGCTTAAGCGATAGTCATATATTTACACGTGGTTCGCTTTGTGATGGCTTTGGTATTCAGTTCTTTGTATGGTCAAGAGAGAGGGAAGAAAAAGTGGATTTCTCTTCTGAGAAAAGCATAGGTGTTTGACAATTAAAATTAATAACAAAGAAAATCTTGAAAAGGTTAACCCAAAAAAGGAAAAAGAAAATGTGTTGCACTCACATGACTTTCTCTAGTCTTGTGCTAACCATTCTTACAAACTCTTATTCTTATATTTTCTTCATGTTAGTTGAGCTAAACATTTGTACAAATTATTTTATTGCGTATTTCCTTGTAGGTGCAAGGGGAATATTAGAATACAGTAGGCTTTGTGCGATAGTCAAATCTTTTAAAGCTTTAAAATTCCGTTCTCTTTGCACGTCTAACATAAAAAATTAATAACGAAGTTCCATTTCACGAAAGTTTTAAGTTTTCCGTTACTAACACAAATAACAAGGAATATTTCCGAAATGGTTCACCCTACAAGAAAATTTATTTAGACATAAATTGTGTATTTTAGCAAGATCTACATTTTTTGTATAGTAAGATTTGACTTATCTCTTACGGTTTACCAGTTATGCAAAAGCCATCCAGAGTGAACAGGACTACATGGGCTATAACCAGAAAATTCAAAATATACATTTCATTTCTCATAAAAATATCTTAAACGCATGGCATTTTAAATAAAATCGTTGGAGCCATTTTCGAGAACATCAAAATTTTCGAAAAATGTTCCATGAAAAGGGTAGTTTAGGGTGGGGGGAATGTCCCTCAAAATCTTCGTATCGCATCCTTAGAAGATGTTAAACTTAAATACAAGCTTTGGTTTTTAACTGACTTTTCGTTTTTGAGTTATGCTGTCAACAGCTTTACAGACCCCCCCCCCCAACACACACTCACACACGCGCGCGCGAGCGCGTGCGTGTGGGCCTGTTTCTAAAAATGACTTTTGTTTTATTCAGGGGGCCTCAAATCATATTTCCGGTGAAATCTCTTCATTGAATTTTTGGATGGAATACAATACTCCCTCTACAATACGTAGTAGAGAAAGTAAAAATGAACGTAGTGTGCCTAACGGTATTTCAAAGGCTATTCTCAGAAATTTTGAGATATACATTTCAGTTTTTATGAAAATATGCGTAAAATATGGTATTGTAACAAATGAGAAAGCGCCAGTTATTGCTATTTACACTTTATTGCCTTTAGTCAGCGTAGTGCTAAATTTACACTTGGATCACTTTTGTACAAACTCAGAGCAACAGAACTGTCGAATCGAATCACAAACAAGAACTGTCAGACTACACTCGCACTGAACTGCTACTCGGCATGATTAACTGAACGCTTCGTATACGTCTTTCCTCACTCCAACACTTCACCACAAGCTCGACAGGAACTAATCCTTCTCTTCTTCTCCACTCCTGCACGAACAGGTCCCTTATATAGTTCTTTAGACAATGGAAATGTTCTGGATGCAGAATGATCGGGAGAGGCTGAGAGAGAACAGTCCAGACACCGCACTAGTAAACAATAACTATTGTTTCCGAAGGCGCTATTGTACCGCTGGCAGCCGGGTCTTTCGGGCAGGTAAACGCCTCTGGTTCGTTTGTGTTGCCGGGTGGAGATGAAGCCCTGACAGGTGTTGCTTACCAGCCGAGTCCGGTCTGACGGCCAGCGTGACAGTATTTTAATCAAAATCTTTGGAGTTGTTTTTGAGAAAATAAAATATTTCAAATAACTTTCTAGGTGTAGGGTAGTTTGGGGTGGAGGATGTTGTGTTGAAAATCTTTGTGTCGCATCCTTGTAAGAAGGAACATGAATATCAAGTTGGGCAAAATCTTACTACATTAAGTTTTTGGCAATGACTGTTTTAGAGATTTAGACTTCTGGTTTGAATTTCCAGTACTTAGTATTCTGTGGAGTCCTTGGTCACCAATATTTCTTTCTCGTGGTGTGCAAAGAGTTTGGAATTTCAAAGGCAGCATATAGCGGCCTCTTTTAAACTTTTGACTATGCTTCAGGCTGCTGTATCCCTTCAATGAAACGAGTGTTGAAAGCATTTCTGCAAACGTTTAGCTGAGTTGACATGAAATAGATCGAAAAATCAGCGTTTGTAAGAATATTTTAGAGGAGACGTATAAAAATGAACTATGGTGGGTAGTCAAGGTCATGCGATTGTAATGCATAAGGATTATTTGTCGTATTATCCACATAAGAAATACTTTCTGATATGTGCTTATCAGTATACAACTTGAAATAAATACTGCCCTTATTTTTCCTTCGTCTTCGGTATATTTATCTACTGCGTACCTACTTACAGCAAGCAGAGACAATATCTACGCATTGCAGTCCACCCAAAAATTCGATGTCGAAATTTCAAAGGAAATAGACATTTTTATGTCTTCTGGACTCCTCCAACAAGCATTTTTAGAAAAAAAAAAAAAAAAAAGTCCGCGCGCATGCACATCTAATTAACATAACTCAAAAACCAATCGGTTAAGTAGAAGCTTGGTAGTGTGACGTCGGGCCCGGCGCATAACAAAGGACGGACGGGGCCAAGATACTTCATAGCACATGCTGTGCCGGCGAGCTGGCAAAGCGTTCAAGGTCAGGCTGCTTAGGCGTAACTGTCAACAATGGAAGCGGCAGAAACAAGTTGTTTAGAGAACGTTCGCGAGACTTACAGCTGCGTCGTTGCCTGTGCGTGTGTGTGGAACTCGAGAAAATTCCATGTGACATCATCCCCACTATATATGGAGGCCAGATAACAGGAGTGAGAGATTCACAGTTACAGGCACGAGTCAGTCAGTGTGTCAGTGAGTGCAAGACAGCTGTGCGTGTGTGTCGTCGTGTTGGTACGCCGTAAGAAGATCCAACGAGCGTCGCGAGTGATTTCATCGTCGTAATTGGTGCATGAGAAACAGAGGATGTGAAGAAAGACAGTAAAAGGACTGCGCAAGGTAATGAAAAGTAAAAATTGTGAGTTGATAGCCCATAAGACTGTAGACTATTAACGACGAGAAGAAACCTTTTTTGTGGTAACATTTTAAAGGATAATAAAGCGATAGAAAAGTAACCAAACTGGGTTTTGTCATTTTCTTAGTTTTTAAGTTCAGCAACACCCAAGGATGCAAAACGATTTGCAAGAAAATCTCCCACCCCCCATAGTTTCGTCCTTTACATTCTCATAATTGGTTGTAACAATTTTTTTAAAATTATAATACATGTTAAAGCTATTTTCTCGGCGAAGAGAATTTCAGGTTTATGAATGTAAAGTTCTCTTTATTTTGAAATTTCCAAGTTATATTTCTCTCGATGGCAAATAGCTATTTTGTTTTATGATTTGCCTTTTCTTTCATTTTCGTGTTTATGCAAAGAGAACAGAATTTCAAAGCCACCATATAGCGACTACTTTGAAAATATTTCACTTTGGCTTCATATATTCGTAGACCTACAACGAAATGTGAGTAATGAAGGTGTCTCCGTGTTAACATGAACTAGATTTCGTAAGAATAGTTTGTAGAAGAGTGAGTAGGGAAAGTCATGTAAGTGCAGCACATTTTTTAACGTTTTAACGTAATGGAATCTATTTGTGTACAGCTGTTTTAGGACTGGGGATGTATAGAAACCGTTGAAATGACAATGTATAGAAATGATTCTTGTGCCTGCTACAGTCGAGTTTCCTTTTCTTTACTCCTTTATTTTCTTCCTGTGTGTGCAGTGGCATACAATAAATGTTTTTTAGTCTTGAATAGCAGGCATTGCAATATAAGGGCTGAGAGATTCTCTCTTTCTGTTCCATTCAAAGGCATTAGCATGCATTGTTCACAATTTACCGTCTCTTTTTGTAGAAAGTCAATGTTTTCTTTCTAAATGAAAGTAAGCCTTTTGTCACACGTATATCAATATCTCTTACTATAATCACTATTTCAAACGCCTTGTTAACGTTTGTAGTTTGCTGTGCAGCGAACTGTTTCATAAATAGGTGAAAACTGCCATTGTTCTAGAAAGAATTCAAACACTATATGTGACACGCCTGTTAAATTCATAGTGCACTGTACGTTCATGACTCCATTCCCCTTGTCACATTAAATATTAACCGTATAACGCGGCGTCCTCGATTCAGAGGTCACAGTCTCGTATCCCATCGAGGTCGATGAAATATTTCTATGCTAGAAAACGAGCTGCCAGAGTAGTTGGAAAGTAAATCATTTTACTGTGATATGATAAGTCTACATGTAATGAGGTTTCCATTAGTATACATAGTTTTCTCTCTGCACATGAAATCGGCTACACCCATCGAGTTGAACCTTACTTTATACAGGGTGGAAGGTACTGCTTTGGCCATACTTTAACCAGGTATTCTACTTGCTGAGTGTAACCAATATATCCAATACAATTACTGTCGAACAAGAACCCTTTCGCTGAAAAAGGTCAATTATTTGCTTCTTAACGAAGGGATATAAATGTTTTTTCTACTTTAATTCGAGTTAAACGTTGGATGGCAATTTTGAGATGAAATTCAGCAGGTTGTATATTTTAAGCGTTTCTGTATTGTGAGCACTAACGTTTGTTAATGAATAACTACTGGACTAGGTTTGAAATTTCCCCTGCAGTAATTTTTTTACAAGTTACTCGACCATTCCGAACGATTGTTCCACAGGCAAGGGCTACGCGGTGGGGTTTAAGGAACTCCGATGTTTCACATCCTTTTGCATGAAGATCAGAGGATTTTTCATGCGTTATTAAGAATAGCCGGGTCGGTACGAAATTACAAGAGGTAAAGGAAAGAATTCACTATAAGAAGCAGCCAGATCGTCGTACAATAATTTAATAAGAACCGGAGGAGGTAAATGAAATTAATTCGTCATTCGAGTTTAAGAAGATACCCGTGCAATGTGCCAGCCAGCTAGAGTAACCCTCAGGAACGATGGCGGTAAATGACATTTAACGCGCAGGTAGGGGCAAGAGGGGAAGTGCTGCGTTGGAACTGTTTTCCCATCTTTCTCAGGATGTATTTGTACACATAATACACCAATCCTGTGGCTTAACTGTGAATAACGCAACGCGTTTTTTGCTTCTGCCATTGTCGGAACTGTTAATGAACTATCACAAAATGAAGTGGACTTATTGCTCGGGTTTTTTTAATTTCACTGTTAAGCTGAAGGCAAGTACTCCAACATGCTCATGATTGGCTAGAAAACACGTGACTGTGACATCATTGAATATTTGTCTTCTGCGCAACCGCCTTCATTCGTGACGGCGACAGTGGTATAGATTGTCACTTCAACATTTTAGCATAATAATATAGAGGAAATAGCTTATTGGAATACCCCAAAAACCAACTGTGACATTTTCCTCCATTATGGCACAGTCTGGTTGTATTTGGTGATATTCCATCTGTTAGGTTGCATTAGTACCGCCAACTGTAATATAACCATGGTAAAGCTATGGCCACAGTTGGTGTTAGTGCATCCGTTACGTTGCCATAGAAACCATTATTTATGAACCCGTTGCAGGGAAGCCAACCGATAAATTTTAAAACAAAATTCTGTTTCGATGCCACATTAACCTTTGGTCGCCATTGTATTGCTCGTGTGTGCTTGGTTTTACCTTGAATTGTTTTAGAACTTTATATACAGTATTCTATTAAATATATTACAATATTTAGCGTTCAGAATTGATTTTATCCAAAAGTGAAATTGCAGAACAAGATTTGCCGAAGGTGAGCAGGTTCATCAGTGTAACGATGTTCAAACAATATTATCGTTTGAGAGCATGTTACTTTATCCCTGTGACATTTGAGGTTAAAAATAATGCTTTTATTTTGATAAACAACGGTTATTTTGTTTTCTTTAAAGGCAGGGTACAAATATGAGTAAGGGAGCAAAATAGTGAGGAAAGCATTCTTCCAGTGAAGAAAAGATAGGTGCTTTACAGCAGTTTCGATAATTAGTTTTGTTGCTTCTATCTTTTGTTCCTGATTTTTTCTTTCATTGTTGAAGTGGAGTAGAACTTTCTTTACAGGGAAAGCATTCAATTCATTTTGTATTAAAATATAAAGAATTCTTACTTCAATCGCGAAATAAGATGTACCCCCTTAAGGATACGTATCTGTGTAAAAAGGCATTTCAAAAAGTGACAAGTGGATTTCTATTTTATCAAATAGTGTAAACCTTCTATTTTATTTTGACATGCTTTTTATGGCCTTACGGCCACGTGGCGGTTTAAGTGATTGCCTATAAGTGGCCATGCCCATTTAAATCAATACAGTTTCATTCCCCTTGCTACCACTTCAAACTTAGTTTTCTCATATTTTTATTTTTAGCGTTGTTTGCTCTTTAGGATGTCCCACACGATACAGTTTTCAGTACCTATGCATGAAATTTGGTGTACTTGCTTAGAAATAACATTAGAAGGAAGTGAGATTTTTGCATAACATGAATAACTTCTGAGCAATTAAATATTACTTATTATTTCGAAATTTAAATGAAAAAAAATGAGTTTAAACTTTACAATTTATTTTTATCCAAACTATTAGCAAAATTAGGAAATTACCTCATCAATTTGCTAACATTATGTTAAAGAACATAACGAAAATTGTTTTTTTCAAAGCAAAATTGCATCGTGGGGAACCATAAAAGTATTAAAAATTGTAATATATTAATGTCTTAGCAACTAATTTGACTAAATTTATTAAATTTGGCAGATTTACTCCTCACTATAGGTACAGTACCTGTGTTAAAATTCCAAATCAGTCCAATAAAAATTGTAGATATTCAAAATTTCACGGATGGGTATCCTTAACTGATTAATGGTTTCAGTATAAATGTGGTTTATGGAACTTAAATGCTACTGTGAACAATAGCGTCATAGATTTTAATTTGCACCTTTCTTAATGTTAGTAATTTCCATTGTAGGTTGGCAGTACTACGTTTTGGTGTAGTGTCCACTGTAGTTTAGTGCAATGTCCGCTGCAGTTTGTCAGCCATATTGAATTCTTGGGAACTTCCGTTCAGCTGTTTCCCTGTATACAAAGTTTCAGGCTGGATTTGTGCTAGTGGAAATGTGTACTTTCCTTGTCAGATCAGGGACCGTAAAGTGTGGTGTTTCTTCCGTGTTGGCTAGATGAAATCACGTAAGTTGGCATGCCTTAGTAATCCATCGGCTACATCTGATGGCTATCTCATTTCTAGGCGGACTTAGCCTCCCAAAATAGCGCTACCAGAGTTTCCGTTTCCATTAACCTTAACGACCTAGCAGAAGTATGTATATAGTGATCAGCAAGCATGCTAAACTTGGTGGGGTGGCCGCATTATGGGGAAGTTTGCTCAGAGCGCATAGTTACTGCATCTGTTGCCGGGCGTAGCTAATATATTACAATGGCGCACATCGAAGTTTAGGTTCATGGCCAGTATCTCTCAATCGCAATTAAGCGCTATTGCTGCTTCCCTTCCGAATCCTAACAAGTGCCCGAACATTAATTTGAAAAGAAAGGTAAGTACATAGCAGTCACGCGAACTTCTTGACTATTGTTTATTTAATGGCTATTCTACAAATGGTTTCCAAGTAATGTAGAGGAGGTCGATATTGTATTCGGGCCAAAAATTTTTGGTACACAATCGTGGAGAGAGGGGGAGGGCGAGGGGATTTCATACCTTAAAAAGCAATATCTGATGCCTAACATTTATATGGTTTTCTCGACTCATTCTCATTAGCTTCTGTACAAACTACTGTTATCAAAAGCTTATTCTGGTACATATTTCAAGTTAATCGAACTATTGTAAAGATCCCTACGTAAAATAAATACAACGTAGTGAGGGTTGAATTTAATATGTGGCCTGATAAATGTCAAGTGATAAGACCGAAATACTTTTACCTAATTAATGACCTATAAAGGTTTAATAATAGCAGTAGAATTTATAGTAAACTACAACAACCCATAGCTATATTATAAATGTGTAAATTGGTAAATGTTAAAAGGTTAACTAGGAATAATTGGAATACACGTACATATGTTTTTATTATTAAGACCGTTTTTATTTCTTCCTGTAGCTTAAATAATCATAGAACATGAAAGTAGAAGGAAAAGGTTCCTTCCAACTTATATTAAGGGAAAGTAAACAAATGTTTTAAAGCTAGTGCAACAATTTTTGGATTAAAGCACGGTTCGGATTAGGCTAAAGGTGCTGGGAACCAGTTAACTTGGCTAATGGCTTTCAGTAGCAGTAGACATAGAATATTAGTTCACTTTTATATTTTACTTCATTGTATTTATTTTGTTTCATTTTGTTATTTTTAGATGTAGTGTAAAGTATTATTTAATTAAACTTAATTACCTGCGCAATTGTAATTAAGTATTGACCATAAGAATATATTTGGCGTAGAAAACTATATGCCAGTATCTTATTTTACAGATTTTATTTTTATAAAGTCACGATTTCAGTTTAAAAAAAAACTTCTCCCCTTCAAAGCAGTTTTTTCGTAAAAGTCTGTTCAAGTCTGTTCGTTTTTAGCTCCATAATCTTTCAAGGACAACACGGAAGACTTACCGACTCCTAACTACCCGTAAGTGGAAGCATTTTGTGTTATTTGTTGTCTAAAACAACAGCTGCAAAGCTTCTGATTAAAGTGTGTTTAAAATTGCCTTAAAGAATAATATGCACAAGCTAGTTTTTTTCCCTTTGGTACGAAAATTTATGAAGTTATTTTCATCCTGATTAAACTTTGTGTAGTTCTGTTTAAGTGGGGAACCATAAGATATAGACA
Organism: Tenodera sinensis; assembly: GCA_030765045.1. NCBI lineage: Eukaryota > Metazoa > Arthropoda > Insecta > Mantodea > Mantidae > Tenodera > Tenodera sinensis. Next base: position 91,402,651 of record CM060970.1, read on the forward strand.
ATTTTATTTCATGAAACGTGTGTGGAGTTGGTTCAAGCGCACAATTTTCCTGGTTTTATTCTCGTGATTGCAGCTGTTTTCGAAATACTCATTGCTGTGCATTTAGATTTAGAACATTCCAACTGTGTCATCATCTGACGTAACGAAAGTTTGCTTTCCCTTTTTGTTTTCCTTCACAATAGCTCATTACTTTTTACTTTACTTTTGATATAAACATTTGAATGCTCTGTGTAACTGGCGTTTATTGCTTATTTTAATTATTTCTGCACAAAAGTGTATCGTGATAGGAAGGAATACTCTTACAAATACCAATAATTTGTAAGGCAGAAAATGTATAATGGATAGAAAGTCATATGTATGGCGCAGATTCATAGATTTTTGGTTTATAAAAGGTATTTGCCAAAGCTAATTTTGTAAGATAGTGCAGCAATACACGCTTTATTTTTTAGAAATATTGAAACCTTATTTATTTTTATGTAAAAGAAAGCAATGGCGACACATTTCAAAGCGTAGAAGAAATTTAAGCGTTGGTTAAAAGTATTCTAGCCCAGTAAAAAATTCGCCAAGATTAGGACCTATTATCTTAAGCGCTGCTTAAAATGTCATCCTAATGACTTAGATATCGACGGGCCCTTAAATCCTACTCACTCACGAAACTTCTACACCTGTAAACACAATCCTTTTAACTTTACCGAAACACTTCTGTTCATGAGTGTCGGCAGACTTTTTTCCAGGGGGGGGGGGGGCACATGTTGGAAGTTTGCAATCAGATAATATTAAATCATTATTTTATAGTCAAAATTAATAATATTTGTTGCAAATAACCGTATTAATTTGTGCTAAATAAAAATTGTTTTTTACATCAAAATTAAAATATTAGTTTAATAGTAATTGGCTGCACATTAAATCCACCAACTTCCAAGGGGGGGGGGGCGGCTCCCCCCCCATGCCCCCGCTTCGCGACGCCCATGCTTCTGTTAAAGAAAAACAAAAGGAAAATAAAACAAGCTTAAAATCAATATAAACATCTTATGATTACACCTGTTCTTTTGCCCTAGGTATAATTAAAACTACATAAACTTTTAAGAATGGCCATAAAGTGGCATGTAAATTATTTTTGTCTCACTCCAGAAAAAAAGGACATTTGCACTACAAAAGATGACAGAAATGGAGTAGATAAAACTAATAAAGTAAGGCTATATTTGAGCGCATGAGATAAACCTCCATGTAAGAGAGATACATAAAAATAAATATAAAACTTAAACTATCTAAACAAAATTACAGAAAAACAAAGTTTGAATAATACAATTTAAACTTCACTTAAACCAGGACTGACAAAACCCTAAGGTTTCAAAGAAATGATTTTGTGTGAAATTACTATTAATAAAGGAAAATGTAATACCATATAGCTTCATTGGAATACTTTCTTGTGTAAGTGTTCGGAAAGGAGAAACATTTTAAGGGGAAAAACAGCCCTAATTTAGCAAAGGAAGATCAGAGATGAATGTTACCGCAGGATACATTGGTGACACCGTTAGAGGATGTGCAAACCCTTAGAGCGGTTTTTATAATCGTCTTTGGTAAGAGATCCTGTTGTTTCGCCTGCGGGCTAGGCTGGTTTGTCACCCCTCACGATCGATGTACGTGTTAGGGCGTGAATTTAAATTGGACATTACTCTTTTGTCAACACCAGAGACCGTTGGCGCCCAATGAACACGCTTCCTGCGGTCACATTGCCGGCCCGCTCTTGGAGGAACGGGTTTTCGTCCAAAAAGTTGTAAATTTTAAAGTTACCCCTTTTGTACCCTCTTCTGCAGACAGAATATAACCTCTCGCTAACCGCTTAATTTAAATTTTGGATGTCACTTGGGAGAGGGCACAGTTCATTGTCGGGTAGTGCATATCTCTAATACCTACTCGTTTTCAAGATGGATGTGTCCGATTGTTGTGGTCAAGTGCACATTGCAATTATTGGACATCCAATTGTTGTACAGAACATGAATATCTGCGTACGTCGTAATTCGCAAGCTTTTGGGCAGGAAAACCAGCAAATACTGAAATGTGCTAGTTATATGAATTGTTCGCCTACCACCTAGGTGACGAAGGGGCGTCAGGGCGGGTTTTCTCCGGCTGCTTCGGTTTCCCCCGCCACTCATTCCACCAATTGCTCCATTATCACCTTTCCAATCATCCGTTTCGCCTGCATTTTATATCATCCTCTTCCTCACTATCATACCTGGTGCTGGGCTGACCACCCGCTTCCAGATCTTCACTCTGTCCGGTTCATAGGTTCCTGTGCTCCCCGACAGGCGTCTGACCTTAGGCACTGGCTTGTAAGCCTGATATTACTCATTCAACTGTAGGTATTTTATTAGGGTTGGCTTTGTTTTGTTTCGTTTCGTTTTATCTTATGAAGCACTCATTTACTCTCGGATCCATTCTCCAGATTGCGGAGGGTAGAAAGTGCTTATTTAAAGGAAAATGCCCTTGCCTATACCAGAACCTCTGACTTGAGAAGCCAGAACGCTGACCACTCTAAGCACTGTTACTCAGTTTTGTATAATTAATGTGTTTTTAAATTTGTAAAGGTTCGTATGCTATTAAAATTATTATAAAGAGTGTCGTTATTTCTTTTTAAATTATCTGCGTTTACCTTTGGAGGACTACCCTGTACCTTCTACTAATCATCTATCAGGTTAACTGTCTATTAAGGATTTCAACCACTATAAATATAATATAAATGTACTACGTAAGTAAGCCCCAGCGCGACAGCCCATGAAGGGGTATGGCTTGCCGCCCAGCCGCTGCGTCCTCCACCTCTGCCCACTAGACATCATTGGTGGGGTGCAGTACTGGAGGGTGGTACGTGGTCAGCGTCCCTTGCCCTCCCAGCCAGTTATGTGGCCTTCTCAACCTGGGGCCGCTACTTCTCCATCAAATAGCTCCTCAATTGGTCTCCCCGGGACCTAACGAGGCTGAGGGCACCCCGTGCCAGACCTCTCAGCGGAGGAAAAATCCCCGTGCTTGTATAGAAGATCGAACCCGGCCCCTCCGCGCTAGAGGCAAGCGTGCTACCAACTGCGCTACGGAGGCCTTTTAGATTTACTACTAGATGATACCTTTGTAATTTGTCCTTTTTCCGAATTGCGATAGATATCCAGTTTTCCAGTCTTGCGGAATATTTTCTTGATCCATGCATCTTTGCATTAGGTAAACTTAAACATTCTAATCAACGCACTGGTTCCCCACAAAACCACAAATGAACTTTGAGTTGCCAGGGGAAGTTATAGTCTTTTGAAGCTCTGTATTCACGTGCTGTTTCGAAAGCGTGAAGAAAATAGGCTTCGGGGAACCGTTTAGTGTTGGATTGCGTTGACCAACTGCCTCACCGGTTTTAGAATGGATTAAAGAGCAGAGCGAGAAGGAAAATATTGGTTTAGTTCCGTGTTAAGGAGAGGTCAGTTATGTCTACATCCATCACCTGCGATTTCTCGATGTGGACCGTGGTGCTTGGCAGAGCTCCAGTATCGGTCATAAATGAGGTAACAAGATAGATCACCATGGTAGCGTATCAAACTTCTCAGCTTTACCTCTAGAGAAGAAAGTTGTGTTCGAATTGGTTCTTTGAGAACTTGTCTTCACTCGGTAAAATGTCCAGAAGTATTTTCTGTAGCCGGAAGACATTGGCACCGATTCGTCTGCATCCCTCATTCTCAATATTTTTACTTTCTCTACTGGTAAGTAGGGGAAGTATTGTATTCCACCCAAAAATTCGATGTCGAGATTTCACCGGAAATATGTTTTGAGGCCCCCTGAATCCAAAAAAAGCATTTTTAGAAAAAGTCCATGTGTGTGTGTCAGTCTGTGGACAGCATAACTCAAAAACGAAAACTCGGTTAGAAACCAAAGTTGGTATTTGTTTAATGTCTTTCAAGGATGCTACACGAAGATTTTGAAGAAAATAGCCCTACCCTAAGCTACTCTTTACATGGAAAATTTTTCGAAAATTTTGATTTTCTTGAAAATGGCTCTAACGATTTTGATTAAAATGTCGTATGTTTGAGATATTTTTATGACAAATGAAATGTATATCTTGAATTTTCTGGCTATAGCCCCTGTAGTCGTATTTACTCTGGACGACTTTTGCATAACTGGTAAACCGTTAGAGATAGACCAAATCATACTATACAAAAAAATGTAGATATTGCTAAAATACACAATTTATGTCTCAATAAATTTTCTTGTAGGGTGAACCATTTCGGAGATCTTCCTTGTTATGTGTGTGAGTTTCGGAAAACTTAGAACTTTAGCGAAATGCAACAATGTTGTTAATTTTTTATATGTTAATCGTGCAAAGAGAACGGAATCTCAAAGGTCAAAAAGATCTGACTATCGCACAAAGCCTACTGTATTCTAACATTCCCCTTGCACCTACAAGGACATTAGCAATAAGATAATTTGTACGAATGTTTATCTTAACTAACATGGAGATATAGGAATATGAGTTTGTTAGAATGGTTAGTACAAGAGTAGAGAAAGTCATGTGAGTGCAACACATCAGATTTTTACTTGAAATAATGCCCCACCTTTAAACGGACAACTGATACCGTTCTGAACAGGCTTTGTTGACAACTTGGTCATTTAAACCTTTACCTACTTAGTTCTTTGTGGAGTGGTATCAACCGTCCTTCAGTGATCGACTGATTTTGACTTCGCAGAATATTCTGTTACACTGCACGTACGTGCATGAACTATATTAAATGCTGTAACGTCTGACAGTAATTGTAAACATCGTATAGTTGAATTTTGTATCTTAAATCTTACCTGGATTCTCTGTCAGTATTTACCTTACGATTTAACTCCGGCGTGGATAATTGGTCGCCAGTTCGCCAACAAGGTTCCGTTCTGTGCAGTTGCTCTTAACCACTGACCTACCATAGCAACATGCGTTCATCTCATTCGCATTTTCCCGGTAGAAAAAGTGAAGTCCGGGACTTGTTTACAATTGTGAGTAGCCATTGGAGTCTCAAATACGTAATTCCCTTGTGATCTCCTGGCTATGGCATTGAATTTTTCATTTCTAATCCTACCCCATAAAGTTGACCTACACGCCGTTTGTCTGTGTTAGAACAATCATTATCGTTGTTTGGCCTGATATATGGGAACTATTTTTATTATTCACTGTCGTTGAAAAAAAGTGCATAGGAGAATCTCGACTTCGTCTCGTATTTTCAAATTCTTCCTGTCTCTAATGATGCACTGACAGCACTTTTATCGCGATATGCAGCAATTTTCGGCTTCGTCTCCCACCCCTACCCAAGTTGGCAGAACTTTTACGGTTAGCTTTCCAAGTTTGCGGTTTAAAGCAAACCTCAGTTGCCAAGTCTTTAATGGTTCTAAAACTGTAGGGCACGATTCTCGGGTGGTACACATAAAGCTGCATATTAAAGTTTGTTTTTTTATTGTGACAATTAGCAGAACCCGCAGCTTCCCTCACCTTGTGTTAACGAACAGGTTCGATTCTATCCCCTCTCTTCGTATTCCTCTGCACGTGTGCTACATATTACTGGCGATCGATTATCCACACCTGGTTGCTGCCCTTGAATATAGTTGAAGGCATGTGGGTAAAAACGGTTTAACCTTCAAAACCAAAAGTTTCTGATTAGTTCCGCCATCTCTGGTTTAGAACAAATAATAATTTATGAATGACGTAACGCCAAAAAGGTTGATTGCAAGTAAGCATAACCTTGCTATTTGAGACCATCTTCTGAAGCCCATTAATGATCTAAAACCTGAATAGAGTAGGATTGCCTACTTTAACATATCCCCTTGAAAACTCAAATATGTACTCCAACTGATCAATTATGTGCCTCCAGTTTTTAAGCTTATGTGTTGACTTAACCTGATTTTCATTATTTGAAATAGGCCAAATAGGCCTATGATTTTTCAAGGGCGGTTTTTATTGATTTGTAGTAAGCACTAATGTAATAAATAGTTATACAACTATCGCGAAATGAGGCGATTGCAAGTTACCTGCCACATGGATAGTGTGACGTCATTGCGTGTGTACAGTGACAGTACAAACTGTGCTCACTGCCTACAGTGCATAGTATTTCTCGAGTGTGTTCACTTGTTCCACACACAGAGTAAAATGCCTCCAGCACGAAAATCGAAATATTCACGTATTTCTGAACTTGTACAAGTGTTTGGGAGTGAATATTTTACTGCAGATGGAGACAGCATTGAATGTAAGTTATACAGCAAAGTTATGTACAACGTTGTTGCGTCGACTGTACCTGGCCGCCTGTGTGTTGTGATCATGTGACAGACTGACCCCTCCCACTTTCTATAGTCCAAGCTCCGCAACCTTTTGTTTCCTGTATGAAGGTTCGCTCCCTAGTAATCTAAATTTGATGTGCAAAGGTGTTGCTTGTTAATAATAATTATTAAAAATGTCATTTTGATTATGTTCAATTCAGAGTCAGGAATATTAGTTATTATTTTGTCATGTTTTCTTTCACAAGTACAACAAAAATAAATTAAAACGTTAAAAAATTAGTTTGAGGTGAGTGCTTTAACCCAAACTCTAATAAAATGCACTACAGTGTCAATATTTTTTTTTTATGTAGTGTGAAGAAAATTCTATTTTTGTCACTTAAAAAAGTGAGGGTTAGGCGGTTTTGCGCACATCCCTTCAATTGTTTACCTAGAACTCATACTTATGTAGCTGCTGCATGAACTACGTCTCAAGTAAATATTAATAAATAAAAAGGAAGTAAAGAACTAAGTAACATTTAAATGATAAAATTCACTATCAAATATATTCAATGTCTGCAGTGGTATAAAAGCTAGAGAATTTAATATAGTTCATGCGCATAAGAGGCAGGTTGGTTATGTTGCCAGGGCCAAATGCAGGAAATTACTCCATTGTTATATGCATAACTTAATACATCTTACTTTTATTGTAATGAAATGTTGATAATTTTATTATATTATTTTGCGTTTTTCACTATTAGCACTGCTTATTTATGTACGTAACCTACCACCTCTTCCAATGACGGTAGTTTTTGGTGAAGGTTGCAGGTTTTTGAAGTTGATTCACATCAGATTGTTCAGGTGATATCTAGGGTTCACTAATTCATCGATTTGCAAGCTTACATCTTCAAATACAAACTAGACGCTGATGAAGCTGAAGGAAATACAGGAAACAGATTTGGTTGCGTTGCCTCTCACCCTCCTAATGAGCGTCACCCTTTGTTTGCTAATAGTTATTGCCCATTGATATGGGGAGGGGCTGGTCAGGTGCATGGGGCGAGGCCGTTATGTTCTGAAAAACCTGATGTGTTGCGCTCACTTGACTTTCTCTACTTTTGTACTAACCATTCTTACAAACTCTTATTACTGGATCTTCTTTGTGTTGAGATAAACATTTGTGCACATTATCTTATTGCTTATTTCCTTGTAGGTGCAAGGGGAATGTTAGAATACAGTAGGCTTTGTGCGATATTCAAATGTTTTAAAGCTTTGAGATTCCGTTGTCTTTGCACACTTAACATATAAAAAAAAAAAGACAACGATGTTCCATTTCACGAAAGTTTTAAGTTTTCCGTAACTGACACAAATAACAAGGAATATCTCCGAAATGGTTCACTCTACAAAAAATTAATGACATAAATTGTGTATTTTAGTGAGATCTACATTTTGTATATGTTAAGAATTTGTCTATCTCTAACGGTTTACCAGTTATGCAAAAGTCGTCCAGAGTAAATACGACTACACGGACTATAGCCAGAAAATTCAAAATATACATTTCATTTGTCATACAAATATCTCAAACATATGACATTTTAATCAAAATCGTTTGAGCCATTTTCAAGAAAATCAAAATTTTCGAAAAATTTTCCATGTAAAGGGTAGTTTAGGATGAGGCTATTTTCTTCAAAATCTTCGTGTCACATCCTTGGAAGACATTAAACTTAAATACCAACTTTGGTTTTAACGGACTTTTCGTTTTTGAGTTATGTTGTCCACAGACTGACACACACACACACGCGCACACGCACACACACACACACACACACACGCGCGCGCGCGCGGACCTTTTTCTAAAAATGCTTATTTTTTGGATTCAGGGAGTCTCAATAACATATTTCCGGTGAAATCTCGACATCGAATTTTTGGGTGAAATACAATACTTCCCCTACTTACCAGTAGAGAAAGTAAAAAGTGTATTGCTGTAAATCCAACACCGCTGACAACCCTTTTAAGGAGCGCTTAAAAGGACCGAACAAAAATATTTGTTAATATTCTTCAAACTGGCTGAAAGTGAAAGCAAATATTAAATATAATTGGATTAACATGTGTAGCTTTTGTCACATTTGAAAAGAAGAGATACTTAAATTACACAGTGCAGATTTTAGGCTGAAATATTTGTTTCGCACTCGTATTTGCCGAGGTAAAATATCCTTAGTATATTTATTGGTCTCTTCCCCTGTATTTTGATTGTGAAGAAACCTTTGTTTGGCCGTATAGGTGTAGGTGTTGGAAAACATGAGAGCATCACACCCCCCGAGAGCCATGCCATGCAGAATCTAAAGTAATGGACCTCGTTGCTTTCTTTCGCCACGTCAGGGCTCCGCACGATTTTGTCCCCAGCTTAAATGTAATTTGATTAAGTAGCGGTCCAGGGCAGCAGTGTGCTGTTTGTTGAGTTCGTGTGCCTTATTAATCTTGTTACCAAGGTGGGAGTATCCCTAAAGCAGATAAATGTGCCAGGAGAGTCTGTATAGTGTCGTGTTTGGAAACGAAATATTATGTGCAAGGGGGAAATAGATATCCGCTTTGTGTGTAACTTGTTGCTAAAGTTGAATACTTCACCAAACATGTTTGAGTCTCCGTTTGTCATAGGTAAATCCCATGGGGAGGTTGCGAGTTCATCGGTATAGTTGCAAGTTCGATATACGACGAACTTGTAACCTTGAATGCGATTTGTTAAGATTATTTCATGAATCAAATGCAATAGATTATATAGATAATATAGCAAAATTCTTTAAAACCATGTCCACAGCGATATTAAGCTGAATACAAACAAGTGAAATGAGATTTTTAAGGTCAATCGTTGGGGTGACAGGGTGAATAGAATAAGAAATTCAAAAATAAAACAAGAATTTTGTATAACTATAAATAAAAGATTAAGCATTGGCTAGAACACATACCACCAAGCGAGAACTCCAAGTTACACATCACAAGAATGAAGAAAAATGTGTTGCACTCACATGACTTTCTCTACTGTTGTACTAACTATTCATACAAACACCTGTTCCTTTATCTTCTTCATGTCAATCGAGATAAACATTTACAGAAATTATTGCTAGTATTCTTCTAGGTACAAGGAGAATATGAGAAAATCCAGTATTTGGATAGCTGCCCTATTTTAGGGTTGTCATCAAGACACCACTGCTAATAGATTTATAGAAAAAGACAGTTTTAAAACTGAATGTTAAAGGATTAAAATAGCATAATGTAAAAATATCTGATAAAGGGTAATGTACAACATTGTTATAAAATATGGAAATAGGACAGCTAACCATTTTAGAATTATTTATTTAATTTAGTGTAGCATGCAGATGATTGTGTATAATCTACAGAGAATCACGGATAATTTGTGAACCAACATATTCTAAAACACTTAATTTAAATTCAAAACGTCGGAACAAATTAATTGTAAATTTAGTAATCGCTCCACGAGCACCAAAAGTAGACCAATCACTTCCCAATTTGAAATTTTGTATTTGCTTAAGGAATACAAAACCCATAATGTTTTTTCCCCATATCAACCTCCTTAATTTGGTCTACATTTTTTCATATCGGTTTGTAAGGTCAAGAATTAATTCCCTATTTTCTTGCCTGACAATGACAATTACATCTATTCTTTCATAAAAATAGGTTTAGAAAATGTGTTGTCAATGTAAATATCGCCATTTCGGAACCCTCACAATGTATGGATACATTTCAATTAATCGTAATTAATTATTCCTGGGTATGAAAATCTTTTGACCAATATTTCCACAAACTAGTATCTATGTATCTTCTAAACTTAAGCGAACAAGAAATATGTATATGTCACCAAGTAATAAGTATAATTTCTAATTTCTGATAGCATTATAGTGAAAATCAAATGCCTTGTCATGGCCTACAGTAGGCTTTCAGCGATAGTCAAATGTTTTAAAGCTGGTCGCTATATGAAGGCTTTGAAATTCCGTTCTCTTTGCACCGCTAAGATATAAAAAGTGTATAAGGACCTCCCATTTAAGAAAAGTATACGTATTGCAAAACTCACACAAACAACAAGGAATAGTCCGAAATGGTTCACTCAAAAAATATTTGGGCATAAGCTGTGGGTTAAAACGAAATCTACATTTTCGTATTCTAAGATTTGGTCTATCTTACGGTTCACCAGTTGTGCTAGTCATCAAGAGTAAACAGGACCACATGGGCTATAGCCAAAAAATTCAAGATGTACATTTCATGCTATAAAAATGTACTAAACGTATGGCATTTTACTAAAAATCATTAGTATTTTAGAGAAAGTCAAACTTTTCGAAAAAAAATTGCCATTTAAAGGGTGGTTTAGAGTGGAGAAATTTTCTTCAAAATTTCTTCTTTTTCTATAAATACTTTTTTTTTTTATTTATTTATTTTTTTAATACTCAGGGGCCTTCAAGCAGGGTGGCCAGATCTACTGATTTTGCAGATCTGCTTTTTTGCAAATCTACTGAACTACTGCTAAAAACTGAACGTACTTCAATATCTCCGGCTTTGTGTGTATTTTCCATTTTTAAACACTATTTTCCTTAACCACATAATTCGCTCTTCTGAAAAAGATTTCAGCCAAGGCATTTCGCTCGTGTGGGGAAAAAAAAATTATATATATATATATATATATATATATATATATATATATATATATATATATATATATATATATAATCACCTGTATACATACCTAAACAGTATACGAAATCTTCTGCATTGCGAACTTCCTTGACTGCTATATTAAACCTGAACATTTGAATTCCACTGAAATAGATAAAGTTGAATACAGGGGTCCAAAAGTATTTCTTCCCGTGGAAAACATGTATTTTGGTGCCAAAATCATCCCTGTACAAGTTTTCAAGTTACGCTGTGTTGATTTTTACATTGAGTCAGTTCGCGACATACTAAGTAGTTTTTCATTAAGTGATCCCCTTCTTACAATGTTGGGAGTGTTAGAGCCAGCTAAAATCCAAACACTCCAGTCAATTGCACCACTTGCTTCTCGGTTTCCGAAGTTGGTGAAAGCAGTAGTAGTCCAACAATTAGATACAGAATGGAGCCTGTTGCGCAATAGTGATATTGCAGGTGGCAGTAACTCTACAGCGAATTTATTATTATTATTATTATTATTATTATTATTATTATTATTATTATTATTATTATTATTATTATTATTATTATTATTATTATTATTATTATTATTATTAATATGCATATACTAAGCAAAATTGCTTGTTAAAAATCTGCTGTTTTCTCCTGCTTTTTTCAAATCATATCTGCTTTTACTTCGGCAGACATGGCAACACTGCCTTCAAGACATATTTCCGGTGAAATCTCGACACCGAATTTTTGGGTGGAATACAATACTTCCCTTACGTATACGTAATAGAGAAAGTAAAAATAGTAAGACCCAACAAATAATGACTCGACCAATTTGGAGACTCACTGGTCTGAAGAGCTCAAGGCTCAAAGAAGAAGATTATTATTTTCTTGTGTTGCTTAAAATCATACTGTCAACTGTCAGATTGTGTCAACTGTCAGATTGTATCAACTGTCAGGTTACGGCACATTAAATGAACAATCGGATGTGTTACGAACACTTATCAATGCTACCAACATTGGAGTGAGAAAAAGCCTAACTTCAAAATTAATATAAGCTATAGTGAATATCCTTGTAATGCGAACAAACACCTTCAAACGAGTTCTAATAAATGCAAAAGGAGAAGCTTGAAGAGACATCTCCTAATCTCGCATGGTCATCAAAATAGATGAATTGGTTTTGTTAGCATGGCATGCGGTTCAGCACGACCTGACCTACATTCATCCAATTATACTTGCACGGGAAGGCACAGAGTTGTCTCGGGGATCGATTGCACTGTTTGGAACTGAACCCACGGCTCTTAAACAGCAGTCAGGTTTCGTTTACACATGGCGCTTGTTGACATGTGTTGTGCTAGATCAAACCTCTGGAATTAATAGACCTGAGTTGGACTGATCATTTTGACAACTTGGAAAATGTGTTTCATTTAAAACTTCGATATCAAAGCTTCACCGAGAATACGGCTGTTGAAATTTCCTGAGCTTCCTAAAGGGGATTTATGTAGTTTCTTTCTTAATTAAAAGAAAAAGACCTCGCATAACTAGAAAACAAAAAGTAGAAGTAATATTAAACTTTGTATATAAGTCCAGCACATTTCAAGTGTGCAAAACAAGCATTTTCACTCAAGCCAGTTGAAATCTTAACTTTTTCAGATAATACTTCTACACCAGCTTTCCTTCTAGGAACAAACGTGAATTCTGTTATTCGGCCAAAACCTCCAATATGAAGTTACTTTATACACTGTTAAGAGGTTATTTAAAAAGTCAAGCACACGGGTAACGAAGCATTGCAATGTGTACTATTTGCATTTGCATTTCAAGTGTATAGATTTTTTATTTTTAAAATATTCTTTTCGGCTCTAATATTTTAACTGGAGATTCGACCCAAGCCTTATTTCGAAAGTTTGTGTTCTAGATGGAAGGAGTGACCGGACATAAATTTACGCCCAAGTGTCGAAAATACTGAAAAGGAAATAGTCAAAACTGGTTATAGTGACATCACTTTTAATGACGCATTTTCTATAACAGCGGAATCTAACGGCCACGTCTAAACCTATGTAAGTGATATATTTAAAAAATCGCCTAGTACGACATCGCATATTGCGACTTATCGTATAAAACGAGTAGTTTTCATTACGTTTTCGGAGGAATATATCGGCTATAACATCCGTTGTTTATTTTTGTTATGTATACGGGAATTGTTAACAACAATGCAACGCTTATTCTTAAATTCTTTTCTTTATTATAGATTTCAAATTAATATGTACGTTCACCAGTCAGTGCAGACATCCATTTAAGATGTTGCCCTCCCCCCCCCCCCCCAAAAAAAAAATATAAATAAATAAAAGCGGGAAAAGAGGAAAGAATTTAATATTGATGAAAAGTCACGTAATATGGTGATTGGAAACTGAGGAAACAAACGTCAGCATTGCAAAGGAATTGAGAAATCTCACAACGATTTCTACAATTTGAAAGGACAGAGAAAATAGTCTCCTTTCATAAATTCGTACAGTTCTTCAAAAAATTAGGCGGGCGAGATCATCTGAGCTCAACGAGATTGAAGAGGTTTACTTATATTGTTTACGCTGCAAAGATCAAATGTTCCGATTAGTGAACGTATTCTTGAAGCAAAAGCCAGTGAATTTGCGCGTTTATTAGAAAATCCGGACTTCAATTCGAATGCGCAAATACTGAATTCTGAATACTGTAAGTATACTGAGTTTTAAGTCAATAACACCCTCAACTTTGCAGATACGAACTTTTTCGGAAAAAAAAAAAAAAAAAAAAAAAAAAAAACACCCGGTTTTTGCGACTATAAGCTATAATGCCCGTAATCCATTGGTCCCATCGACGTTTAAACCGGTTTTGACTACTTGGCATGCATTATAGTATTGGAACCACACTTGAAAAGTCTTACTAAGAAGGCTGTGGATGTGCTATTGTTTATCCTGTGCAAACGGTACTGTACACATTATTACTCCATATTCAGCTGTAAGTTTTGTGCCATCAAGGAAGCATTAGTTCATGTATTCAAGAAAAATAAAAATGGTCTTACCTAATACATCCATCATAATTCCAATATAGTTGTACAAGACACCTTGCAAATGGATTGATACAAGAAATGCTTAAAATTGTCTGCGTTTCTAATGAACCAAAGGTGGAAAATAACACTAAATGTGGATACCCTCAGATCAAAATATTTTAGGCAGTGAACATGCAGATTGCGTAGCAAAGGAAGCCACAAGACTAATAGATATCCTTATTCCCATAAAGATGCTACATAATTCGTATCCAGAAGATTCTACAACCGTTGGTAAACAATGTAAACACAATCACCTTTCAAACTACACGAAATTAAACGGAACTGAAATTGATAACCATTCCATAAATTGAGATGGGAAGACCAGGTTGTCATCGCCATGCTACGGATTAGACACACCAAGATAAGAAAATAGTTGATACTGAATACCTCACTGCCATTTCTTACGTCACATCGTGTCCACAGTACCAATACCAGTGAGCGGAATGCAATCTACCGGACCTCCAAGAAGCCCTAAGCAGTTCATCTTACAGTAAAATTAAATTAATAAATTTGAATAATGAAATATAATGTATCACATTCTCGTTGGAAATTAATGAAATTGAATTACCCTAACGTTAAATTGTTTTTATAAATGTGAATACCAATAGAAGTAAGAATTGTCGCGGTATGACTATTATATTTTAAGTTATAGCAACATGAAATAAAAACGGGGCTTTTAATTTAGACTGTTGCAAAACCAGAGCAATACACATATGGTAGTGGTGCAACAGCCAAGCCCTGGGGAAAGCTAAGCAGTAGACATAGCGAAACGAACGACTATCGGATCCTAGCTATAACCGTGCGATACGTAATTAATACGGAATTGATTGAAAGTTGGTCCTTATTTACAATTTTATTTAGGGAATGTTTGAGGAATTGACTCTGAGTTAAAGGTAACAGGTAAGCCAAAAAGGTATCTACAGTGTTGATCAAGAATTTGCCAAGCCTTTCATGAAGGGAAAAAGTATTAGTCAAATGTCTACCATGGTACCTGTGCACTGCGTGTCGTCAGGCGTTAGTCTACTGATCTCCAGTCGCGGGTTCAAACCCGGTCAGAATCCAAGGGTTTCAAATGTGCTTAGCGAAAATCCCGTATCAGATTGAACTCCCGTGGGACTGACTCCGGCACAAGGCGGTGCTGTTGTGATTTTAGCAATTGACAGCGTCGTTTACAAACAAAATATTGATTTATTTAGGGTCACGGAACAAAACGGAATGCAAAAAGTGCACGGGCATTTTATGTACTGAGCAACTCATCCCATTTTGTAGACGTGCAAGTGAAAGTCCGATTAAGATGTCTGTTAAAGAACATGCATAATTCCATTCTTTTATCTAATTATCACCTCTGTGCTTCAAACCGTTTAATGCTTTTTGTGTCCTTATTTTAAATATTAAGAAATATGAAATAACTGTCTTTAAAGAAACATTTTTGACGTATCAATTTCAAATATAATGCATCTTGTATTTGTTGTTCTCTATTGGTTAGTAGCATTTTGTTTTTTGTTTTATACGGCGTGTTTGTTGGTGTATGAATCCACATTAATGTCATTTTGACAATTAGTTGTATGCCAAAATATTATGTATGGGGTGTGTTACATTCCAACTGCTTCTATATAACTTGCTAACTAGTTGTACCGAATTAAACGAGAAGAATGAGGAAAATAAAAGTTTTGAATAGCGTTTTACAGGTCCGTCTCTCGTTCCTCCAAGAGTTTCTGCTCGCCTTTGGGAAGCTTGGTTGGTTCTGTATTTGAGGACACTTCCTATTGAAGACACGTGTGAAATGAACACATGGGAAGGTCTGGAACATTCGCTTATCTCGCAGAGCAACTGCATCTCTAGGTCATTCACAGTACGGGAAGTATCTCCTTGTGTGTGCATATCTTGCGGTTCTCGCCCAAGTAACGGTGTGCTGAACTTTCTGTGGGTGTAACCCAATTTATTCTTCTCAGCTTTATTTACTTTGTCATTCTGATCAGATGACAGAATTAGTCCAACTAGTACAGGGCGTCAAATTCCCCGTGTTCCTTCGTTATTTTTGGTTGTTTTCTCCCATCATTCGAGTGATGAAACCATAGTGGTGGAATATAAACTGAATTGATTGTATGGACGTAGTGTTAACAGCCGCTTGTATTGAAAGAAAACACCGTCTTTTTTTTTTAAATCCTGTTCCTCAAAAATCAAGTTACACGGTGGTTTAAACATTAAAAACTAAACTAAACTAAACCCCGGCGCGACAGCCCACAAGGGGCCAAGGCCTACCGCCCAACCGCTGCGTACCCCACCTCTGCCCACTACAGGCGTCATTGGTGAGGTGTAGTATTGGAGGGTGGGACGTGGTCAGCGCCCCGAGCCCTCCCGGCCGGTAGTTTAAACATTAAGCAAACATATTCTAATGAAATCTTTCATATCTTCAAAGAGTCAAAATATAACCGCACTATTACGTTATCCCCCCCCCCCCATTTATTGATGCCACGATGTTGCTACTTTATAACAGATTGGGGAGGGGGGATGGAGTTGAAAACTCCCAGTGTGTGTGAAACAACCACTTTGCGATTAATTCCTAAAGCATATCAACCCTATTTTGTGTGTTCCAAGATCCTAAGGTACGCGGAGCCTTCAGAAATTATGCCATTTTTAAAACATGTCCTGTTCCAATTACCACCAATGCAGATTTTAAAATGCGAATTTTAGCCCAACGTGGTCAAAATTTATAGAAGGTGGGTTTGAAGAACTGCATAGTTCTAACAAGAACTCATTAACTCAAAAGCTACTCGTATTAATCTCACTTAGAAGTAAGTTTATTAGTATGGTGTAGGAAGTTTATGTACCAAAAATATTCTAGCTCAGATAATACAGAAAAAGATGTTCACCCACTTGCCCCTTAATCTAAGGTTACCAATGATAAGGAAATTAAGACCAATGAAGAAAGCTGGGTGTATTTGATTAATGTGATTATATTTATTACAAGTATGCAGTCCCATTGTTTACAGATTAAATCTTGACGTAGAAGTGGAAAGAATTGTGTGTCCATTTCAGGATCCAAATGCCAAATCTGGAATTTAGAGAGGGGTGTGTCCAGAGCTTGCAATTCACTATTCACTTGTTCACCTAAGATAGATGATTAATTTGCATCTTCATCTCTCTTCTCTACCTTCTTTCGATTCCGCACCCCCTATTTAGCATAAATGTCCTGCGCAGTGGACTGAAGCATGGAACTTCAGTTGCCGGCCACGGAATGCCCCCGGGATGGATCCCACCGATGGAGTCACGAATTTTAAGTCTCAGATATAGGACTTACGCCCATTCAGCTTCGTGAGAAAAGTTAGCAGCTGCCATAGGCAGAGATTCTGGGCAAGAAAGCCAACATTTCTGCTGGGGGATGCGTGAGGCTGTCTCTTATCACCTCTCCAATCGGTTAGATCAGGACTGACGAACGTTACTCCGCAGGTGTGAAAGGAGGAGCCTCCCCTCTCCATAACTGCAGTAGCACGCTTTCGCTTGAACCAGTTTTCGCTTTGTTTTCCCCACTTTTATGTTTTTGTGGTCACGAAGGGAGGGGAAGTAGGGGAATATGTTCACACTTGCTGAGTAACGTTCGTTAACCCTGGGTTGGATGAATGATTGCCCACCTCTCTCGCGGTACGTGGGCGTGAGGCCGGCCATGGTACAGCATTAGATTTAATAGAAATGAACAGGTTTGCGTATGTTAACGAGGAATACACAACCCTGCAATCCACAACTAGCTAAATGTTGCGATTTCAAGAAAATCCAACATTGTTTAACTGAATGATGTGGACTTATTGAAGTTGTTCTTTTTATATCAACATTCATGGTGTTGTCATACCGGACGATGAATGAAATTAATTAAATGAGCCCGAGGTCCACAGAGCATAAAGTTTTCCGACATTCATCTTCTCAGTGTAAGGGAAAATCGGGGTGGGGGGCTTATCCGGATAATTCATCCTAACCGAGATTCGAACTCGGGTTCTCTTGAATGTGAGGCAGACACGCTGCCACCGCAGCTTGAAAACTATTTGGCATTATGTTTAATTACAGGATGTAGTAACCTGCGACCTTGGAATCACTAGGCCGCCGCCTAACCAACAGAGGCACATAGACTGACGAGAATGGGAAGAGTAGGCGGTCTAGGCTGAAATGCAAACCTCCGTATAAACGGTAACAATACATTAAAGCCAGATATATTCCACATATATGCGAAATTGTTCATCACCTAGAGTAAAACGTATGACTGTGACTTGAAAAACATCCGTTCACTTTTTACATCCCTACATAGTCAAACACGGAGACGTACATTACTCATTACACACAGGAAGGGTTAAACACTTTTTGCATTCACAGGTATTAAATAAATCTAGTTGTTAGTGTTATTTCACTCTGTCACGATTTCCGCCCTGTCTACGTTGATTGACATTAGGCAGACAAACCGCTATGATAGTGTCGACTTGCTGGGAGTTGTACTTAAATGGTGGCTAAGATAAGCGTAAGTAGATCACGATTAACAAGTCCACGCAAAGAAAATGTTTCTGGGCTTAGGTACGTATGGGGAATACTTGAATTATTTGCTGTTTGGATTGGATTTTCACTAGGCCTTGTAGCGACCTGGGGGGATAAATTATTCGTAGTAAACGAATCCAGCATATCGTCTGTGTTCACAATAATTGAGTACTAGTTTCCAGAAATTTAGTAATGCGTATTACATCATCGAGCTAATGCGGTATCCATAATTTGTCCCCATGTATAAATGACACGTTACGCCAGGAGTGGACGGAAGGTTCATGTATGGTTAATGAAGAGCTCTCTGATGACAATGTATCTTCGACGAGAGAATGGGTTTCAAACGTACAGGCGAGACCGTACAGCATGCTAGAAGAACATCCAAATAATTCAGTTCTTTCTCACCTGTATTGTTTTGGTTTCGTTTGAAGTCATTACTGATATTAAAACATCGGTGGGTTGAGTGTCCAAATTCGACATGTTCCTACTCTTCATAGTGGATAAAACCCCATACATTTGACTACTCTTCATAGTGGATAAAACCCCATACATTTGACCTCACATTAGATTGCATGTTGTCATAGGCATTGAACCAGTAATGTCTGCTGGACATTTCGTATATAGACGTCATTGTTAATGAATGAGGTACTTTGTCAATAGCGTGCCTTGATCAAGGTAAAGGGGTCACTGTCGGAATAGCCACCCACATACTGCCTACGTATTCTCTGCTGTTTAGGAACCAAGGTTGGAAACTGAAATATGAAGCACAGAAACTACTGGCAATGTAGAATGACAAGTAATTTGGTCTTTGTTTAAACAACCAACGTGTATTCCAAGAACGTGCTCGCAATGTCCCAACATTTGAAGTTATCGAAACCTTCAGAAACATTCTGCGGCTAAGACTATCGAGGTTTGGAAAATTTGACCTGCCATTATTCTTAATATTTCACAATTTATGAGTGAATTCAACGGGTCAGACTACCAAGACAGTTCCACTCAAATGATGTAAGCATAATATGAACGAATAACATTTAAACGTGCTACATACTTGATACTGAATTTTCAATACCATTTTAAAAAATCCTCTTAGAGAAGATCCTCAAAATTACACATTCGGGATTCAAGTGCAGTTTTGCACTTTTTGGCAATATAAGTGTCTCAATATAATGCTTAAATTGAGATACATGCAAGGCGATTTTTTTTAGTAGATTTAATTTTTGTTGTTCCTTTCAGATTCAGGATACGGTGTTTGAAGGTTGATAAAGGGAACTAAAAGCCTTTTCTTGATATCAAGTAACGTTTTGTTACCAGCATTTTAACAATTTAATTGTACTTAGTTTAATTTTAGAAAATGAACAATAAATATTACACAAAATTGAATCTTTAATTGTTCGACAGCACCATGAGACTGGATTTTGGCTTGTTCAATATTTTCTTGAACTCAAGGTATAGACGACAGTGAAGATATTTTGATGTCACTGTTTTGAGCTAGATTGAAGTTCTCTCGTGCGAAATTTCATAACTTCTGGTTAAATGGTCATAGGTGATTTACAAATCATCGGTAAATTCGCGAGCCATTTCGTGAGAGGATTTGGAAATCAAGAGTAGCATTTGATAGGCTTATTTCACAGAAGAAATGAATTGACTTACCCCAAAATCACAATTCAAACATGACCATAATGTTTTTATATTTACCTGCAATGGAAAGAACATCATTTGAAAAATAAATTGTAATCATGCGGTAGCACTTCGTTTGTACTAGTGCCTTTTGATTATTTAATATTTACTGCCATTTGACATGCAATATTCCAAGAGTGCAATGACTAACACTATTTTCTTTATTGCAGCAACCGTTATTTAAAACACAATTATTCAATATGTATGGATTGGCAATAACTTTTTCATTGGTTTATGTTTAATATAATGGAAAAGTAGGCATGTTGTTAATTTATATACAGTGCAGAATGGTTCTTTCATTTAGTGCAATGCAAGCTAATACTTATACGGTTTCAGAATATTCATCTCGTGTTACATTCGCATAACTTTCTCTACCGATTCTTGTACAAGCTATTCTTACAAAACCTAATTTTTTTATCTACTTCATGTTAATCTAGATAGCATTTGTAGAAATGATTTTACCTTGTACAAGGGAACTAGTTAATAAAGTAGGGTTAAACGATAGTAAATTCTTTTAAGAACTGGCTGCCTTGTGATGGCTTTGAAATTCCGTTCTCTTTGCATGATCAGAGGGGAAGAAATTCATTTGAGATATTTTCTTTCTTACATTTACCAGTTATGCAAAAGTAATCTAGAATGAAGAGGACTTCAGAGGCTGTTCCCACAAAATTGAAAGATTACATTTGTTATGAAAATATCTTAAACATGTGATGTTTGAATCAAATCATTGGGCTGTTTTTGAGAAAATAGACTTCCGAAAATGTTTCATTTAAGGAGTAGTTTGCCATGTCGTCCTCGGAAGACACGACTGTAAATACAAAGTTTGGTTTGTAACCACCTTTCGGTTTTAACTTAATGCTGTTCAGACACAGGGTCCTTTACTAAAATTTATTCAGTAAACTTCAAGTGTGTTTTCGGCGGAATCTTGGTATGAATTTTTGGACATCAAGAATTGCATTTGGTCGAACTATTTCACGCATAAAATGAAGCGTTTACTGTAGATAAGCAATATAGTAAGAAGGAGCTTGTTTATCACGTAAACTGGATGTGGTAATGAGTTTTGATAAAGTTTGAGTTAATGAGGCCCGTGATTGGTTGAAAAACATTAATTTAAACAGAATTACCCATTATCTTCCGTTAGGGGCCTTGAATGAAATGTAATGTGATTTTAAAAATAGAACTGTTAGTATTTTTCTTAACTTGACACTTCAAGGTTTCATATGTGAGAAGCCTCGGCAATACATGGTGCTTAAACTAATGGTTCTAAAAGACGGCATATCTAGTGCTTTAGTCATGCTTACTTAGTCTGCTTTCCCTCCTGTGTAAGAATTCCTCCATCTAGGACCGTACAGAGGCCTGTCGGGGAGCAGACGGACATTGGATCAATCAGAAACGGGAAATGAGTGAGAAAGATTGTATGAAATGAAGGTGGAAGGTCGGAGCAGTTGGTGAAATAACGGAGGAAACCGGAGAACCCGGAGAAAACACGCTCAGAGGTAGCTTCGTCCACACATTCCACATGGATCGAACCAGTGCTACCGTGGTGAGAGGCGAACGACCCAACGTTTGCGAAAGCGGGGAGGGTGGACTTACCTCCTTCCACTTTATGCGCACTCTGCCACGCTTCATCATCACCACGGTATAAGCCTTGAGGCTCGTTCCAACTTCAAGGAAATTGATCGGACCATCTCATTCGTGGCCTGCCAACATTTCTTCTACCTACAGGTTTATACTTGTGCACTATTTGTGGTGTACGGTCTTCGTTCATTCTGTCCACATGATCTTGCCATTTTTGCCTGTATGCAATGATTGTTTCATTTAGACTCTGAATTTCCAATTCTCTTCTAATATCCTTGTTTCTTTTCTTGTCTATGAGTCTATAACCTGCCACCTGTCTCAGAAATTTCATCTCAGCAGCCTCCACTTTCTTCTCTTGTGAGATAGTCAAGACCCAGTTTTCACACCCATAAAGCAGGGTTGGGATCGCCATTATTTTATTATTTTATTTATTATTTTATTTTGCCACGCTTTTAACACTTAATTGTGTTGCAGTGGCGGTTTGGTTATATGGATATTGCGTTTGATTTACGAAAGCATTATCAAATCTAATGCGATAAATGTCTGTTCATTAGTGACTTCTTTAGTACTGCTTACGTTTAATAAGTCTTATCAAATTTGGCGATAAAGTGGAAGTGCATAACCTTAGAAGATAAACCAAGTGACCTATTTCTATACAGGCTTTTAATATAGTTCAATTTGGAGATGTTCGCGAGTATATGTAGAGCTATACTCACTCTTATACACACTATTCTTGTAAATGTTTGTTTATATACTTCATTATAATCGACTAGCATTTTCAGAAATTATCTTATTGCTAATTTTCTTGTAGATGCAAGGGGAATGTGGGAATACAGTGAGCTTTAAGGCACACTAGGAGTGAAATTTTGGTCAAAATTGTCAAAAAGTCGATTTTTTTTTACCTTAAAATGTTCCTGGAACTCCTGTGCATTTTTCATATCCCCCACTCCATGTGGCCATTACGGCCCTTTCAAATAGTGTTCTTCCCTTAACATACACAGCATGTTCCTATACAAAAACCTGTTTTTCTCAAAACTACATTTCTGCATATTCCAAAAGTAGGTCGTGCCTGAGTTTTGCTTCAAATTCAATGAAAATTTCCAAAAGTATTCATAAATAAGAGCTAAACAATTACGTATATGATTCAATATTGATGTTATCATTAACATGAATTCCAAAAACATTTTTTCGTAAAAAAAAATCAATAATTTTTAAGATTAAACTTTCTTTGTTATTAAAAAAAATATGTACAGCATAATCAGCAAACGTATTTGAAATATCTCTATTGTTACCCATGTTTTAGAGTACCAGTTCTGCCAATATAAACCAATTTTGAAAAGTCAGTAGGCGCGTGTCACATTTTGAAAATGTGCTTATTAAATTTGCAAAATAATTTATATATCTTAAACGAATTATCTAAGTTTAATGAACTTTGGTGTACATCGTATTCTCATATTATAAATACACAGTAAAAATTTCAAAAAAATCTGTCAAGAAATGTGGAACTTTCAAATTTCACACCCAGTGTGCCTTAAGCGATAGTGAAGTGTTGTTGCTGTGCGATGCCTTTGATTTTCGTTCTCTTTGCAAGGGCAAGGGATTAAAAAAAAAAAAAAAAAAAAAAAAAAAAAAAAAAAAAAAAAGGAATAACATATTCCTATTTGAGAAAAGTATTTGCATATCCAAACAAATAAAGACTATCTCGGGAATTGGTTCATTCAAAAGGAAAAAGAAATATTTAACATACGTTGTGTGTTTTTATCGAGATTCACATTTTGTATTTAGTAAGCTTTTGTTTGTCTCTTGCTGTTTACTGTTTATTAAAAAATCACCCAGAATGAAGAGGTCTTCTGAGAACATTCCCAGAAAATTCAAGGTGTGACTAAACTGCCATGGAGTCACCTGTTTGTGTCCGTCACTGGATACTGACTGTTCTACACGTCACAGGCAAGAGCTGATTCACCCTCCGACTGAAGGAGGGATTTGGGCAATAGCAGCTAATTATGTGTCTCCAAAGAGACTTGGTTGGACATTGCTGCTCTAACCACTCGGTCAGGGGGCACTAAAATCCTTAATACTGCTGCCTACAGTGGTTAAGAAAGAGCTGTTGATTGAATGTGTCACATTTCCCGCGTGATATATAGGCCCTCACGTGGCACTCACTCCCTTCACATTTACAGTAGCGTGATTTTTATTGATCAGGAACGGGAGAGTGCGGTGTACATTAAAAACTTACTGGTGCTGTGTTTGTTTCCGCAATGTTCAGCCTTTGGTCACCTTCACTAAATTACGCCTGTTGTATTCATGTTCCATCCCATTTGCTGCACGGGAAGTGGAGCTTTTAACTCTGACATTAATGGAGCTCTCATTCAAACGTGTTACACTTTAGGAATTTTCCAGTTAATTGCATTTACTTTTTACATACGAACCCTTTTCAAACGATTCATTCAGTGCAAGGACTCTGGTATTAAATTGATGCCTTTCACACCCCAAGCGTAATGGAAACCATATTGATATCTGAAACTAATTATCTTTTCTAACACCTACCTATAGTAGGGTATTACATAGAAACTCAACGTCGGGATTTCGCAGGAAATACATGTTTTGAGACCACCTGAATGGATTTAGAAAAAATTGATGTGTGCCACTCATGACTTTCTCTGCTCTTGCATTACCAATTCTTACAAATTCTTATTCCTCTATCTTCATGTTAGTTGAGATAAACTTTTGCAGAAATTATTGCTTATTTGTTTGTAGGTGCAAGGGGAATATGAAAATACAGTGTTGGTGTGGGTGGTTTAGTTGGTTAGACGCCGACCTACTGATCCCAAGGTCGCGGGTTCAAATCTAGCCCAGACTGATGTTTTTTAAGTGTGCTTAAAAATGACAGCTCCATGTCAGATTTACTGGCATGTAAAAATTCCTGCGGGACGAAATTCCGGCACACCGGCGACGCTGATGTGATCCTGGCGATTGACAGCGTCGTTAAACAAAATAATTTTTACAGTAGGTTTTGAGCGATAGTCAACTCTTTTAAAGCTGGTCGCTATGTAAAGGCTTTGAAATTCCGTTCTCTTTGCGCGGCCAAGAGATAAAGTGAATAACGACCTTCCATTTGAGAAAAGTATAAGCATTGCAAAACTCACAAATAAAAGGGAATTTCTCCGAAATGGTTCACTCCACGAAAAATGCATTTGGACATAACTTGTGTGTTTTAACGTGGTCTACATTTTTTGTATAGTAAGATTTGGTCTATCTCTTGCAGGACTACGTGGACTCTAGCCAGAAAGTTCAAAATATACTTAAACA
Organism: Tenodera sinensis; assembly: GCA_030765045.1. Taxonomy (NCBI): domain Eukaryota; kingdom Metazoa; phylum Arthropoda; class Insecta; order Mantodea; family Mantidae; genus Tenodera; species Tenodera sinensis. The sequence goes on from CM060970.1 coordinate 91,427,729, forward strand.
TACGGCATTCTAATCAAAATCTTTAGCCATTTTTGAGAAAATAAATTTCGAACAGTTTTCCATGTAAGGGGTAATTTAGGGTGGAGGAATGTTCTTTGAAAGTCTTCCTGTCGTATCCTTTGAGGACATTAAACTTAATACCAACTTTGGTTTTTGAGTTATGTTGTTCACACAGGCGCGCGCACCTTTTTCTGAAAACGCTGTTTTTGTATTCAGGGGCTTCAAAACATATATTTCCGGTGAAATTTCGACATCGAAATTTTGGTTCGAATACAATACTTCCGTTACATAAAGTAAAACGCGCTCCCAGAAAAACATTAGTCCATCCATTTTTGTGTGCGCGAGCAGCGGTCTAAAGTGAAATGTTCGATGAATATAAAATGCATGTTCAGTATGAAAAACTCCAAAGCTATAAGCAGGATTTGACACGCAGATGTTCCGGCCTCTGCCCGGTTGCATCACCAACTGATGCTGGTTCCAATCCCAGCTACGGCATTGCATTTTTCAGTCTGATTCCACTTTTCCAACCTTTCCTACAATCGGCTAGTTATTTATGCAACTAGTGTACTCTGCAGATGTTTAGTGCGTGAGCGAAAGTGAACGTTACCAGTGCTATATACAACGTTGTATGCAATTCTAGCATTAAAATACCTAAAATTAACTAATAAATGTGTTAAATGTAAAATTATAAAGTATCAGATCACAATGTATGACATAATATGGCTGCTAAGCAGATGTTTAATTTGTTTCAACGCTTATAGATGAAACTAGAAGGTTATGATAAAACAAATTGAAAATATGGATAGTGTTCCGCTTGTCATTTTGAACGAAGCCAATAGTGCTCAGTTTATTAATGCCAGAAAAACCAAAAAACGTTAACGAAAAAGAATATGAAAATTTTTGTGGATGGAGAAACGAAAAATGCGAGAGTGACGATTTCAGGTTTTCTCGTATGCACATTGTAGAAAATTGTTGTGGCGGTGATGACATTACTGCCTTTTAGGCAGGTTAATTACATCATTCATTTTCTGGCTCTGGTGCCAAAAAGAGGCTTTAATGCTAGGATTGCATAAAATTTTATTTCCAAAGATGTGTCACGAAAATTTTCAGGAAACTCAACACCCCAAAGTAGCTATATTTTTTTATTTTCTCAAAATGGCTAATTATTCTGATTAAACACGATATATATATATATATATATATAGCTTTTGTATGAATAGCCTGTAGAGTCCTTTATTCGGAAGACGTTCTATAGAATTTTGCAAAACGGTAAAGATAGACGATAAGAAATCACACAAATGTAGAGCTCTTTAAAATATTCTAATTTATTTCAATTAACTTTGGCGGCATCAGCCATTTTCAAGATACCGTTTATCATTGGTTTAGATTTTTCAAAACGTTATCACTGTTTTAGTGTTGCTGTTATTCAGTTGTTTTTCACGATGTCGCGAATAGCATTGAATTTCAAAGTTTTAACGATTGACTATCCATTGTTTCCTTTATCCCACATATATACAACGAAATGCGTAATGTAATTATTTCTGCAAAGGTTTATCTTGATTAGTATGAAGTAGATAGAAGAATAAGAGTTCGAAAGAATAGTTTATAGAAATGATATAGAAGTAAACGATAGAGCACAGAAAGTGATGTGAAGATAAGGTTTTTTCCTGATTAAGATTTTCTCATATTTCTTTGATTTCCTAGTTAAAATTGTACATAATCCGGCTTAAATATGTATGTACATTATGTCTCCTTAATATCTTAAGTATATTTTAATTAAAATCGTTAGTCATTTTGTCATACTTGAACAGCATGATGTTTGGTGTTTAACCGTTTGGTTGTATTGGGCGCGCGTACGCACTTCTTTTTTTGTGTGTGTTATTAGACGTTAAAACCTGTAAGGTAAAATCTCGATATGCAAGTTTGGGTTAAATACGATACTGCTAATAGGAGCTTAAAAAGAGAAGAAAAAAGATAAGCTTTTGATTTGTGTCGAAAGGTTTTAGCAGCATTAGCCGTTTCTGAAATATTCGTTGGTACATCTTTGAAGTTGTTTTTTTTCTTCAGTTTTTGTGCCGAGCTATGGTGCGGCGTTTGTGAAGCATTTTTATTTTGTTCTCTTTTTTCCCGCAATGTCTTATTTCTTACAGAATGAAGCTGTGTTCAATTTGGGATAATTTCTAGGTAAACATTTATTGTGAGTCATATAATGCAGAAAGAAGAATCGTGTTTAAATGATATTAGGGATATGTTTAGAAGATTTGTAATGTGTAGATAAATTCGTGTGAGAGCTGTACATCAGACTTTTCAATTAAGCACTACAAACCAGTTTGTCACACGTTGTTATGCCGTTATATGCTACATGTAGTTTTCTTTTGTTTCAGGTAAGGCGTTGGCTCGAAGCTGAAAATTAGTCAAGTTGCCGTAGGGTAAGTGAAGTAATAATGTTTTGTGCAAGTTTCGGAACAAAGGGAAGGCACGGAATGGTAGAGGAAATCTCTTTGTAAAAGTAGTGCAAACCTTTTAGGGGTTACTAAGGCCGTTGCACAGTATGTACAGCACCAGCACTTATAGTGTGTGTGCGTGTGTGTGAACAATTCAAAATTAGCATTTCTCCAATCCAGTTTTTAGATTAGTTAATCCAATATAAAATTGGACACCTTGAAACCTATCAGTTTACAAGAGAAATTTCTGCTAATACCTCAGATTATACTGGTGTACGGATGTCGTGATTATGCGGAAAGGAAATTAAGCAATAATATATTGCAATATTAGCGTGATAAGTGGCTTCTGTCAGTACCGAGGAAAAGCTTGAAAAAGAACGAGACTTCGGATATTTATATAAATTAAATTATATCGAGCTATTTATTGAAATATTTATGCAATACGTTCTAGAGCGTAATTCGTCTAAATGTGTTCTGGTGACTGAATATTTCTTCTGCGTGACGCCATATTATCTTCTTTTATAGTAATGTATGGTTTACTTTAATATGGTTTTTACTTTAATTTTACTTTTTAATTTTACTTTATGGTTTAATTGTGGATAAAATTGTGATATGGAAGACAAATGGATGTGAGGAATTCATAAGGCAGAGATCAAAACAAAGATGAGTTGACATATACATACTTTGTTCTGCAAATGGGAAAAAGGTGTAGATATTAATGTAAAGAATGTATTGGGGTATTTCGTAAATTAATGACTTCAGCAAGTTTGTTCATACGAATTTCTCTAGTCATTTATTTTTACACATCTTCTGCAAACTATTCTTACAATAGTGTGTGTGTGTGTGTGTGTGTGTGTGTGTGTGTGTGTGTGTGTGTGTGTGTGTGTGTGTGCGCGCGCGTGCGTGCGTGCGTGCGTGCGTGGGTGTGATGTTTAAAGGTATTTTCAAGGTAAAGTATATGCAACATTTTGAATAATGATGTGAACTTTATTCTTGATAAATACATAAGTATATCAAAACAAATGTAGGTATTGTGATGGACTTCTAGTAATTTTTGGTCGTTTATTGTAGATACTGAGATTTCTTTTGTTTGCTTAGCAACCAGGTTAGCTGTGGCATTGTCCACTTACGATTCACGTCAACATTAGTAAGTGACAAACTAATTACATCACACAAAATGTATTTTAAGGTACAAAGAATATGGACTTTCTGCAGATAGTTAACACTATGAGGACGTATGCAAATCAAACCAACTCGATTCTAAATTTTCGACATATTGAAAAGTATCAATTCTGTAACATTTTCATATGCAAAATTCTCAAACATTGGAGAATAGGGTTACAGTTGCGTGTTTTCCTGTCTGGTAATTTAAATGCCCGAATGGGACGTTTGTGGACGAGCGCGGGTGTGCAACTAGTGCCTGACATTTTGAAAACCCAGTTTTACCATTGTAAAATGTTTCTTATGTTTTTCTTCAGTTTCTTTCAAATTTTAATACACTTTCTTTGAACGTGGATGAAGAGATCTATAGAGCTTTTCTTGATATCAAGCATTGTTGTGGCATTTAGAAATTTTGTCATTTAAATCCAGATTGATGAATGTGGGACTGGCATTCTGGAGATCTTGGGTTCAAATCTCATGAGCCAACCGACCCGACCGAAGGGCTTTTCGCGGTTTTCCTAGGTCACTATGCGAATGCTGGGTTGAATACTTTGATCCACGATATTTGCTATCGTCCTTTTCATCACTGCATTTCATTTCCTCCTTCACCGCCACATCAGACGTGTTGTTAACCCATCCTGGGTATGCTATGTTACAAAGTTTCCCCTCGACAGGCGGCTGACACAAGGTATTGGCTTGTAAATCCTACAAAGAGGGAATGCCATTGAAGAAGACAGGAGGGATTTTTGAAAACTAAGGCTGTTGCACATGTTACTTCTTTCCCGGAGAAAGTTTCTTTTACACATTTAACTTCTGGTTGTAATGAATAATATTGAGAAGTAGAACGCACAATTGAGTTTAAAATGTTTATATTTTAATCACGTGGGGCAGCAATCTACATGACTGACTATTCATACTTAGAAAATTATTTACTTGGAAGGTACTTATATATGCATTTCTTAAAAAGAGGATCTCACATGAAAAAACTGTACCTAGCTATTAACAGTGAAGCAACACAATTCACAATTATAAAAAATGTTAGAGACTATAAGCTTCACTTATATCTGTATTTGCTGCAAGTTCTTGAAACTAAAAGCAGTCTGTAGTTTCGCAAATAAATCGACGGTATTTCAAAATTCATTACGCGATCCTTATTTTTCAAAAGGAATGTCCTTTCCTAAACCATCAAACCTGTGTCCATTTAATTGTTTTAATAATTTAATCTCTGGATATACTTCACGATTAAATGACCGAAAATGATCTGCCACAACTGATTTATCAGTCTGTTTATATGTAATATTTCTGAAATGTTCCTTTATTCTGGTTTCCAAGTGACGTTTGGTTTTACCAATATAAACCGTATCACAATCCAAACAGTTAAATTGATAAATACCAGATCTTTTATAATTTGGAATTATATCCTTTTTAGAAAAATTCAGCAGCTTTTTTATATTTTGTGGAACCAAAGTTATACCATGGTCTTTAAATTTTTGTACATTTTTTACTACTTTAAAAAGAAAAGCAATCTTTTATTTTCTCGAGGGTAAAAATTTCTTTAACAGCTTTTTGACATTTAAATTTCTCTATTTGTGTGTAAAATCTATATTAAATCATTAATTGCCGCAGTGTTGATAATGCGCGTGTAATGTGTGTTAAATTCTTTCTTATTAAGGGGTATATTTATTAACCTATATTAATATATAGGTTAATAAATACACGTATTATAGCTGTCATAAAATTTAAAGGCGGCTGGCTCAACACAAAAGTTGCAGTATTGTGTAGTTAAACACGCTGTGAAATCAGGCTGTACAGTCATATATAATTTGTACCCGCAAAATGTATTTGTACAACAGGAAATAGAATAGTAATAGCAAAATATCAGCCGCCTTTAAATTTTGCGGCTATTGAAGTTTTACGATCAATTTTACTAGTGATATCGTGCTGAGGTACCGAGGCAAAGCACCACCTTAAAGCAACCTGCAACAGCATTTGCCGGCACCAAGGATACCCAATCACGTTGAGGGCGAATGGGTGTTGCGATGCGACAAACGTGATTCTCAAGGCTACAGATGAAGCCATTGCCCTGCACTCAACCATAACAATATAATACTGTGTCCTGTGTCTTCGGCACACCCTGCTATTGATCACTGAGCATGAAAATGGTCAGTAATAGATCGGCACTCACATTTTAGATACCAAGCAACTAGCAAGTTCTGTGCAATTCCTTTCACAGTTGGACTGAGAAACGCAAATAACTTTGTCTTTTGTTCATTACTATAGCCTCGCTTTAATTGCTATGGTCATACAAGGACCTTTGACTGAAACACTGTAGGTGTTTTTTACTCATTGAGGCTTCATTTAGGTTACTGTAGATTTTCATCGTTTTTATTTTCGCACGTACATTCATTCACATCCATATTTCCAATCTCTATGGAGATAGGGAATAATCTTTATAAAAGAAAAAAATTTTACCCCGGCCGAGAATGGAACCAGGGACCTCGGGTGAGAAGTCGCTCACTTTCCATGGATGCAGTCTAGCAAAAGATTACATCAACTCCAAAACTGGCTTAGTCAGGTTGTGTCTGTACTGTTATTTTTTATGCCAAATTTTAGGTCGTGTGCTAAGAAAGTAAAAATTAAATGAAATGGCAGCCAATCAAAATTAAAAAAAAAAAAAAAAAAAAAAAAATATATATATATATATTCAACTTTCGTCAGATAGATTAAGCTTGTTGCAAAATTGGTTCAACTTGTAATCCCTCAGAAGTATAGAAATATTAAATTGACAAATGGTCCACATCTTTATAGGGATTGCAGTTCTAGACAGTGTGTCTCAAGAATTAAATATTTGTGCACTGATTCTTAAGGAAGAACAATTTTCACCAAATGTAACAGAAGAACTCTCAACTGAGTTTATTTATTCAATTTTATTCTATTCTGTGAGTAGACCTGCAGATGATTGATTTTAGGTTGCGTATATATATGCAAAGTAATGCTCATTAACTTAATCATTATCTTTCCCAGCGGTTGTAAATCACTTCCTTGAAACTGGGTAAACAGATTATTTGGGTCATAAGTATATCGCTGGTTATGTGCTTGGAATTTTTTACTTGGAATAAACAGTTGGAACAAATGCAGTTGCAATACCCTTAGGAGGCAGAAAGTTGCATAAGCTAAACAATAAGTGTTGATGCTGTATTTTCAAATTGATGAAATTATGTTAAACAACTTGGCTACAACTGGCCCAGAACTACGCTGTACCACTGTCAACTTTCCGCATGAGTAATATCTTATGGCAACTTTTACGCCATGCACATTTGTTGGGAGACAACTATTCAGTTCCCAGAGGTAAACATTCCAAAGTACTTCAACGTTTCATTTACATTTCAACACTTCATTGAATATCCAGGACATATGAAGACACATACAGTGTGTGAAAGTTTTTATGAAATGTTTATTCAAGGGGGATGTTAACAAACAGCAACTTCTATGTTTGTGATAACTAGGAATGCTATATTTTGGACCGATAAATAGAATGCACTGCTAGGAAGGTTATCTGCCGTTTGATACAAATCATGTCTATAGTCCACTAGGTAGGAGTGAACCGGTTTGTATACTGTAATGCGACGAATTTCTTTTGTTTTTGGTCCCCGACTGTGCGAAAGATGAACTTGGTAGCTCCCTGAGTTAGCAATTGGTAACTCATTTTAAGGTATTTTGATTTTAGGTGAATCAGATACGCTGTTCCCCCGCCTCTGTAGCGTGATGGTTTCTCGCTTAGGGTAAGTTATCCGGACAAGTTTTTTTTTTCTTCTCTTCTCTCGAGGGTTTCCCTTATCTTGAGAAGACGAATGTCGGGTAACTTAAAACTCTATGGACCTCGGGATCATTTGAGCATCATTTCAGTCATTGACCGTCCGATATGACATTACGTTGGAGGACGTTCACACACACACACACACACACACACACACACACACACACACACACACACACACACACACGCACGCGCGCACACACACACACACACACACAACACAACACACACAAATTGCAGTGGGTCGCTAGCAATATATTGAGTCCGATGCGTAGCTGAACCAACGGATGTGGACAGATTTTATGGTTATTTTGTGAGTTGACGTATTGTGCTGTATATTGGTGTCAGTAATATTTTTTCCCCAAATTAACAGCCGAAATTATGTCGGGGGAGAAAGGGGTACAAGGTCCTTTCAGGTGTTGTACTGTCTGGGACTCCTATTGGGACGCGAGTATACGCTTTTAAAACATTTATTCCCCGGACCTTTGTGAATCTTCTCGAAGGTGCCTCTCAGATATAAGTGGAGGATGGTGGGGACCCTAAACTGGATTCTCTATCTCTTCGGTCTTTGAAGGCATCAGCCGGCTCCTAAATCGCCTCGGTCAAATGCTACATCACTGAATTTTAATATCAGACTTGACGTAGCCGTTTTATCACTAAACCAGCGGGCTCGTCAGAATCCTATGGCCTGTCACCAGCAAATGTCTAACAGAAGTCGATAGTACACTTCCATTAGACTTGAGTCTTCCCAAGACCAATCTATCCTCCGCGGCCTCTATCTGGGCTTCCACCTGGCAGATAACTGGCAATCTCCTCACTAGCTCCTGCTCTTGAAGCCCTTGTGGTGCTCAGGTGGAACCCCACGTACCTTGAACTTTATTTTCTAAATTGGCAATCCCACTAAACAATCCCGTTTAGGTCCACGGTTTTAATTTTTGTTGCGCCCGCGAGTTTTTACTGCGTTGAGTAGTCGTTATCTGAAGATAGAGTACGGAGTTGGACACGTGAGCTCTCGGAAGAGAGAAGAGATTTAAGTTAAGCCGTTAAATTGAAAGCCTACAAACAGGAAAAACTGGACAATGACTGCAGAGAGAGTGGGCAAAGTCACGGTATTTTCTACAAGATGCAGCTGTTGCTCTTGATAACTTTAGCATTCGTGTCTTGGTTTGTTGCATGAGATAATAGAGCATTTGCTGTTTATAGAAACCAATTAATGTGCACAGATAGCACAGATAGAACAATATGACATACAGACGGTTATGAAACTCACTATTGGCAATATATTACAATTTTACGGATCATCGATGACCGACGTGGCTTCCTTGAGTTGCTTTATTTTGTGTAATAAACAATCATTTAATAGTGTAGATAAAGCTACCAGAGTATATTTTTTCAGGAAAAAAGGAGTTAAGGATGATTTTGTATGGAAAGGTGAACTCAAGTTACATGAACTAATCCTTTTTTTCTTCAAATAATTAAATGCATATTAGGTAATATTGATTTGGTATGTGGCATTTTGTAAGAGTTTAAAATAATCACTTAAAAATAAAGCCTTGGAATACTCTCACATTTGTATCATTGTAGCTAAAGTTTCATGATACCTTCATGGCAAATAAATGGGGAATTAAAGACAAAGCATTTTGTAAAGTTATAATTCGTATTATATTCAAGATACTTTATGGATAAATGGCCATTAATCTATACCATAGTGCTAATGGAGGGGACAGGAGGTTTAAGCCACCCCCTCTCTATTCTTCTCTTGGCATTATTGCCGTAAAGTCCGACCACCCGCAACATACGATGGCGGGCGGGTAAAGTAGAATTATTTCCCCATTAGATCCAGTGGGGTTGCAAATTCTTTTAAGCGAACGCTTGCATGAGGAAGTACATATGTTAATTTAAGCTTATGGAAAAATAAAAATACTGATATTTTAAAATCAACTGGGTATTCCTTAAAATTTGTCTGTGATCCACAATTTTAAACTTCAAAATTCAATCTCAAGTACTCTAAGGTCAATTCACAGGCTTTGACTCTACTGATAGGTACTTTTTCCAGTTGTATTACAGGATAAAGGTATATTTGAGTACTTAGCTTCCCAAAACGAACCATGCTGTGCCACATACGTCCTGACATTTGGACTCCAAAAGACGAAAACCTTCCTTCTGCCCTGTAGTATCTACCAAACGACCAGCAGAAGTATCACTGATGAGATCTACACTGCCAGGAAAAGCGTTTTTAACTTCTCTGCAGCGTAAACACCGGTTTATGACGAACATTTCCTTTTGATGACTTTTAGAGAGCTTCACTTAACGAGCCTCAGGCAGACGTTCCCCTGTTGTCCTAGCAGCAGTGACAGACCTAATGAGGCTCTTATGACTGTGTACAAACCTTCCACCAGTATACAAAACTGCACGTGAGTCATCAAAATTACTCAGCTCCAGACGACTTCGGCCTACATCCTCACCAGAATGTTTAACATCAACCCCAGCGTTTCCTGACAAAGATCACGGCTAGAGTTTCAGGGCTAAACCTTGTTAATATGTTGAAACCTACTTATATCTTGAGCTACTATGTGCTACTGTCTTCTCATTCCCCTCCAGAGAGCAGAAGACTCGAGACGTTTTCTCGTCAGAGGTCTACAGTACTTTTCTTGGGTGCACTCCTTAACAAGCACTCATCAATAACCTAATTTCAACATTCTAGTCCAGGGTTTGTTGTTTACTATGCAACGCATTGTCGGAGGAGAGGGACGGGGAGAGAAAAGAAGTTAACCCACTTGAATGCACAATTTGCAAAGTACATCCTGGAATAAAGCAGGAGTTTGCCCTTTTACAAGAGTAATATATTTCACTTAAAATGAGTAGGTGAACAAGTGCATGCAAATGTTTGATGAACAGAACGTTCACCATCCATTGTTTGCTTTTAATGAACCGTTGCAGTTCGAAACCTATACACGAAAAGGGTTCAGTCCTTCAACACATTTGAAGTGGTTTAATTTTAATTGGGCCTTTTACATAGGCTGTCTTGATTTGAAATAAAATGGACTCAATAGCTTTTGAACTACTTCAGGTTTGATTGACCTATGGACAATGTAATGATTTGAAATAAAATTCACTTGATAGGTTTTGAACTAGTTTGGTTCTGATTGACCTGTGGACAATGTTTTGATTTGAAATAAACACTTGACAGGTTTTGAGTACGCCAATTAACGATCTGAAGCGAAACTTGGTTTACAGCTCTAATATAGAAAAACTGCAAGAAAAAGATTTAGGTTGAACAAGGAATAATGATTTAAAAATATATGAAATTCAACACCTAAATAACTAGTAGAAGACAATGAAATAACCACAATTCAAGAATGAGTGACCAGAGATTATACACAACATAAAAATTATTGGTTGACCTCTTTAAAAAATTAAGCAGAAAATCAACACAGAAAAATGTTCGCTTGTATATGCTATAATAAATTACATAATAATCAAGGTACATTATTATAAACTCGTAATTAAACCATTGTCATAATTTCCTTTTGCCATAATATTGACTAATTTCGTATCCAAAAATATTGAAGAACGAGAAAGATTTGATTTTCAGGAAATCATAAAGACACTAGGTGTATTTTATTTTCAACGGTTTTCAACATTTTGCATTCTACAGCTTTATAGTTTTTGAAAAATTGCAGTATTCAACCTTCTTTTACTCGCGCATTTTTAAAATTATCTTATGTGTTTAGTAGAGCAGTTTTTTTTTGTATATCTGCAAAAATGTGTTTGAAATATAATGTAAAATACAGAAAAGCACATTTGCGAAGGTGACGTAGTTCTATATCTAAGGCTGGTTCACAATAACTTGAGAACGGAAACCAAAACAGAAACGAGAACGAGCAGTAAAACATAACACATTTTGTTTACAATAGCCCAGTAACGAACATGGGAATGATCATACCGATAGGTAACCAAAAGGAAATCGATTTTGCACATTGGAATTTGAGATTTTGAATGACTAATAATGATTTTTCTCCTGCTTCCAATCCAACCAACAATGCAGCCTAGCCAACATCAAAATTCCATAGAATCAACATTTTCTACATGCATATCCATTACGCCCGCCTCTGTAGCGTGAGGGTTAGCGTGTCTGCCTCACGTTCAAGAGGTCGCGAGTTCGAATCTCGCTTAGGGTAAGTTATCCGGGTAAGGTTTTTTCCGAGGTTTTCCCTACCCTGAGAAGACGAATGTCGGGTAACTTAAAGCTCCATGGACCTCGGGCTCATGTGGGCATCATTTCATTCATTCGTCTGATATGACCAATGTTGGAGGACGTTAATAAAAAAAAAAATTAATAAAAAAAAATCCATTACTATTCCCAAACCCTCTATAACGTACTAAGCTTCATTCCCTGATTGATAACGTTTGTTCACGGTTGATTTCTACGGGTTGTTGCTGTTCCTTGTGTAAGTAGTTTTTGCTGTAGTTTTCCAGTTAATGGCCAGTTTTGAGCTGCATGTAATCTATGCGCCATGCCTTGGTCAGAAGAACCGACCATTTGGATCTGAGGGAGTCAGGATGTTGGTCAGGGCGCACATTAGCTAAACTCTTGCAGTTTTATTTTCCTAGCTTGCGACTAGAGACACAAGGCACTAGCGACTCTTTCGTATCACGGTCGCCTGGAATAATTTCTGTAGCGAAGGATAAAGTGCATAATATGGATAAAAAACTAGAGCGAAAAAGTTAGCACTTCGCCAAGTCCGTCGTCCTTTTTCCTTTTCCGGGATCTGGGAAAGTTTCTTCGTTGATTGCGAATGCATATAACTTTATCCTTGTTGGCTATTATGTACCGCCTTAACTCGACTTTCTTGTATTGGTTTCAAAACAGATTACAAGCTACACATAAAATATGTATGAACTCATTTTTTTTTTTACTTGGGAACGTACCACATGTCTGTATTACAACTTTCTTTTAGTAAATTATAGATTTACTTTGAAGGATTTGTTTTTAAGTATCAAGCAGTTTTTTGAGAGATACATGGATTGGACGGTTGCTGATAGAATATTTTAGGTGAAATATTGTGAAAGCAAGCACTGGAATACTTCCTGGAATTTTGGGAAAAATGCACATCGGTTTAATTTTGGAGTTAAAACGGTAGTCTGTGAGCATGGGGAAACGTTCATTACTCTGTGGCTATTGCTTGCCGAGGAAAAAAGAAAATTGATGTTTGTATGATGAAACAGTGGAAGGAATGAGCATTTCCGGTGCTCTCTGGAAAATTAAAAACATACCAGTGTTCGATTCTGTCATATCTCGCCTCATCTCGGCCTTCAGCATTGCATGGAAATGGCGAAATGAAATCACATTTATTCACTCAACTATCTCTAGAGCTTTTCAACACTTTAATCAATGAAATCGGCTCTTGACCCTTAACTCAATGACCCCTGAATGGAACACATCCATAATTAGTGCAGTAGAGGAAGGGAGGACAAGAAAAACCTAAATTACTGGGATATTTCGTGCGGAAACAATTCGGGGAATTTGCATGCAGACATCGCATGTTACTGGGTGGAATTCTCGAAAGTAAGTCTTTAAATAGAACTAAGTATTTATAGATTTATGTACTGTGTACCATTTAATTATGATTCGAATAGAGAGCTACAAGACGCTTTAAAATAGCCTATCCTCTCCGGGCAATTTCAGTCATGCCTGTATACTATTTGAAACGGTGATAGCGTTTGAAAAGATTTCGTTCGGTAGCTCAACTGACAGAACTTCCTTCCGAATATTAAGTGAAAACAGCTTTATTTTTCCTCCAAATTAGCTTAGACTTGTGTTGGAGTGATCTACTTTAACCTTTCAAGGACAAACTTTCCATTTTGGGGAGGACTATGTGTGCCAGAAATGTTGCCTGGAATAAATATATTACTGCAAGCATATTCAAGAGGATGAGCTGATAATTATTGCTTGAACATTTAAAAGGACATCAATTTAGAAGGGACGTTCAACGTTATTTATATTCCTTATAGCCAAACACATATTGAACTGTGTCATAAAACAATGCAATCTCTCCCCAAATACTTTTCTTGGTGTTTTGCTTTTTAAACTCCGTGTTTGGGGTGATTCGGATACTAATACAGAACATTGTTTTAAATAGAATTGTCAGCTATAGTTTCATAGATATGGTTGAATTAGTGTAATTTTTTTTGTTTTCAGAAACATACATTTTGCAGTATAATAGCAGCATTAACAGGCGTTTCAAAATTATTTATTTTTATTATTTATTTTTTTGTTTGGGAAATACAATGATGATTCAGACACCGAATGAACATACACCACTGAGTTGGACGTGCAATTATTCCAATATAGCAAGTGAAAATACGTTTCTGAAATGTGTGCATTACATTGGAAGTATTAACATTGTCTTCAATTTAATTTTACCAAAACGTTCCTCTAAGTTTGCATTGATTCGTGCCTGTATATCCCAATGCTGTTCTAATTAAAGACAGAAGATTCCAAATGCCTTATCTCGGCAATGTTGAAGTTAAGTAAATTGTGACCAGTTATCCAAAAGGAAACAATATAATTACTGAATTTTTCAAGGAACGTTGTGCAAAATGTTTAATGTTGATTGATGAAAGAGAATAAACATTTGTTTGTAAGATGCGACAATTTTATTCATAAAATTTTTATGGGATTTACATTTAAAAATGACCATATTATAGATTCAATCTTTTCATCGCAACACTGCTTATTTAGCTACAAATGGGTGGGGTGGTATTTCAATAACTGCATCAATTTCTAAGATAAGGGGCCATTGTATAGAAATTCTTTTGAATGTAAAATTAAAGAAAACTCGCAGTGATGTGCATAATTCCCAGTCCTCAAGATTTGTATCTTCCGTGTTCTGTGCTTGGTTCTGCTAATAAGCGCAGTAAATTTTATTCCTCTCTGGCGCTAAAATTTACGAAGTTATTGATGTTTTAACAATGTGAGTGAGCCTGGAAATTCTATTAAAAATGTTAGACTTGTTTTAATCTATTTACAATTAGTGTACCGTTATAAATGTTAACCAAAACAAGCGATTGATTTGAAACATTCGCATGCAATCAAACTTGGAAAAAAAATTACGAGACACTGTTCACTGACACACCCAACTATTTTAAAAATAATTATTGGAAATTTTGTAATGGACCCTCAGGTTTCCAGTCCTCAATTCTTTTTCTTAAGGAGATTCCTCGGTTGATGGCAGTGTGTTTGGAATTGCCGATTATTGCTGTGACTTTTCCGTTGTGTAGTCAAGATGTCAACTAGTAATTTACTACTGCCCTGAGTATTTGCAGCGCCCCATAGGTGAACCTCTTAGATCTTTAGTAGTACTCACTGTCGCCTTCATGGATTTCGAAGAGCAAAGTCGTTAAAGGAATGGACAAACAAGTGGACTTAGTAGGCTTAGATATTAATTTAAAATCACATAACTTATCACAATAACTGAAATTATAAGCCTTTGCTTCAAAATCAGGTGAAGTGCTAAGTTGCAGATTCATAAACTTTACAAAACGCTAAATGTACAAATCAAATACGCGAAATTTCTGATTTCAGAATACTAAAAATCACAATCCCTAGCAAACCAGTATGGGTGTTATTCGAGTAATCTATTGGTCCCTGGATAAGCACGTTGTTTCCTTCGTACTCATCATTTTTCCAATGTAATCTTGAAGCAACGGTGTATTTCTGCTTCTGCACTGTGCGACAGTATATGTTTTCTTACCTGTTGCCCTAAGGCTTAAATTTAGGTAGTCCATATAGTCTTAACGCCGTTTTGCGCGGAATAAAAACAATCGACTGTAAAGATGTGTTTACAGTTCATATTTTACTAGTGTTGGTCATGTTAAGTGCCTAATGCATTGGAAATGTAGAATTCGTGAAAACACTGTAGTGTTGTTCGAGGAAATGAGCAGGGATATTACTCGGAAAGCTCTCTGTGCCTGTAAAGCGTGTTTTACGTAATATGGAGATCAACTGTGAAATTTACAACTTGTGCTTGAATTATATGTTTTGTTATGCTATCCAAAATGTTAATGCCATTGTTGTGAAATTGTATGCTGCATGTCTATCAAGGAAAGGGATAGTTCGTTCAAGAACTTTTTATTCAAAATTTATACACAAACTTATCTAGAACACCGAAGAAAACTGCAGCCATTGGACCGTGTCAAGGCCTCGTATGTCCGTTATAGCACATGAAGATTTGCATCAAAGCCTGGAAGACCGCTGGTTTGTCTCCTGCAAACTTAAGAAAACTCTTCTGATATATATGTAGATGTTAGCACATGTTGCAAGATGTCTAAAAGCCATTTTAAAAGTATTTTCTCCAGTGTTCTCTCTGAAAATCTAGCAAAATAAGACTTCTACACTGTGATTCATGAAGTACACACAAGCATAGCAAATTGTTAGATGAATCAAAATGGCGAGGACGTTGAGCATACCGTCAAACACAATTCGTCCAACCCCTGGACGTTATTTCGACAGACACACACTCAACGCGCGCGCGGTGTTAGGGATTTCGCGTGATTGTACGTTCAAATATGATAAATAAAGTCTAATAACAAATTCACTTATCGTGAAAAGTAAAGAGGGTAATTAAACATTGACTATATTAGCTGCAGAGTCTGGCAAGAGTATGACTGACGAAGCAAATGTTCTGGTTGCGTCACGTGTCTGTGTGTTTATCAACTACTGCAAGTGACGAGGCGAGTGTTCAGGAGACCTGGGCAGGTAATGTATACTGTCAACATTTCTGACCTTCCGCGATTGCCAAGCGTATGTTCAGGAATTTATTCCAATAGACACTCTAGAATCCAATTATTTAGTATAATTTTGTGGCTAAACATCAAATAGAAATGGAACAAAAAATGGAAAATACACAAATAATTCATCTTTGAAGCTGTGCTCCTGTATGATAATTGCAAAAGTAAACGAGAAAGGAATGGTGACACATTGGCGATCAAGCGTTTGACCAACTTTATTTTTTTATAGAACCGCCCACTATAGAGAAAAGTGGCAGAGGAACTGATGTTCAAGCTCTGGTCAGAAATGCAGAATAAAAACACATTCCGCAATCAGTTTTTTTTTTCCTGCCTATCGCCAAAGCTGCAGTCTGGGTTTACGGTTCTAATACATATCAGCAATTAAAATGTTCTTCTGAAGGTTGCTGTGAAACTTTGCTCCTTAAGATTGAGCACATTCATCTACATGTATTAAGACAGTATTTTTCAGTCTTCTAATGTAAGTTCGTGTATACATTTTGAATAAAAGGTTCCTGTTTGAACTCAGTTTTCCCCTCTACGGCAGCTACCTAGTCAGCTTGGCAGGCAACAAACAGCTAACCCAGTGCCCTCCGTAGCATTGCATAGGGTAGAAGAGGGAGACAGCGGATTTGACTGAAGAAGCCCGGCTGCACTGACATCATTCCAGTGAATTATTCAGGAAACCACTCCTAGAACACGACAGGGCTTGCCTTGTACGTGTCTTGCTCTTCAACATTATATAACAGTGCATCGCTCGTAAACAGAACACGTAGGAATAAACCTGAACTCAGCTCCACGTGTTGTCTGCTCTTTAAAAAGATTCTTTGCTTCCGAAAGTTCCGAAAGTGGTGGCGTTACTATGGTTTCGTATTTTAAGAGCAACTAAGGGAATTAAGGACAACGTGGGAAAAAATCTCGTGTGTTATATTCACAGGACTGGCCACGGTCGTTTATTATATATCTTTTTTTACAATTTTTTCCCCTACTTTATGTTAATCCAAATAAAAGTTTTATCATTACCATTTTGTTGTAGATATAAAGGGAATACCGAGACATAGGCGATAGTCAGATATTTATACGCTGGCATTAAAATTTCATACGTTCCATGACATCGCATAAAGAACAAAATGGTCACAACACTTAAAAACATCAAAAGAACAATAAATGTTCTGTGTTTAGAGCAGTTAGGGTTGGGGTAAAGTATAGATTGCCATGACGAATTTTGTTGAAAATCTTAGTGTATCATGCTTGAAAGATACTACCAAGTTTGTTATTTATCTCATTTCGTTTTTGAATTTGCTATTCACATTAGCACGCGCCGAGCTCTTTTCTAAAAGGGCTTTTTGATTCACATAACTTCAAAACATGTATTTCCGCCGAAGTCTCGATGTGAATGTTTTTGTGCAACACAACACTACTTACCTCAAGTAAATGTTAAGAGCAGCGACACACTCCTACTGTTTTGAAATAATCCAAGGCCAATGCAAATAACAAACTCATTTGAACTCTGTGCTAGAACTTTGAAGTGCGTTGTTGATGTTCCAAAATTATGCGTGTAAATGTCGTGGAATTAGAATATATGGCTGAAGAAATTAATCAAATAAAAATGACATGTTACAGAGCAAATCAACTTAGAGGCTTAAGTAAAAGTGTTTATTTCTATTGCTCAAATGGAATTTCAAGTAGAACGTACAGAAATTAGGTATCAGTTTATAGTGAAGCTGTGTTCACTACTTCCATAAGCTTTAACTTTCACCAAGAGAAACTGTATGCTGGTGCTATTGTGAGAATGTACAATTTTTCCATTTCTTCATCAACTCGGCTTCCACGTAAGGCTTCTTAAAGAGGACGGAACGTTCAGCTGTCTCACGGTACAAGGTTAGGATACAAATCTGGACAAATCTACATACAAGTCATTTTAAAAGTTCTTTGAATATCTACAGATTGTAACAGCATTTCCAAATCAGCTTTTCCCCTTTATTAAAACCAGCCATCTTTCAAAGGAAAATTTCTACAGTAAGAAATCACAGTACGCATAGCTGTTTGCCTATAGCAAATATCGACAAACATGGAATATGTCGAACTCAGTGCGGTTTAAGTACTTCTAAGGAAAGATATGAATGGAACAGAAATTGCATCGCGATCTGACAGACTGCAGTTTCCAAATGGATCTAGAAGCACAGAGCAGCTGCGAAACCTTGAAGCTGATACGTACACCATAAGACCGAAATTCGCGTCGAAAATATAGGATCGTTATATATTTAAAACTGCTGATGCTCCTTATGTCAGTGGAACTTGTGTTTACACGTTTGGCAGAGTTGGACATGAAAAAACTATGGCAAGATTGTTACCGCAAATCCTGGCAAATATTGATAATGAACTTGTTTACATTATCCAAAGAAAAGATAGTAAAACAAAATGTTCTTATGTAGAAACTTAAATGCACACCTGCTCATACTTCTGTTGAAATTGAATTCAAGTTACTGCAGGTTTTGTTATTCTTCATTACATCTATATCATTTGATAAAATACCAATTAAAGGAATACTTCTATCACAAATATGTTGTCCGTTGGCAGTAAGCAAGCAAAATCCGATTGTTTCGTTAGCTTAGCATTCCTGTTAGACTTAGCTGTTAAATGATTTGTCGATACTACTTGGACTAACAACTGGAAAAATCACAGTAGTTGGTATATTTTCTGTTATAACTTCAATATATTCATATTCTAATAGTCAGGTCTTATTTATGTTTTAGTAATTTAGTTATTTAGGAATTGCAATTAGAAGCCTTTACTATAGATTGTCCGTTGGGAAGAATAAAGATTTTCAGTGTTGATGAGATTCTGAGACTCTCGTCTCAGGTTTCCGAGGTCGCGGGTTCAGTGCTGGCGGAAGGCGATGGATTTTTTTTTTTTTTTTTTTTCGGACGTAAAAATCCTGAAGATTTATGGCACATAAAAGAACCTCAAAGCCTGATTGAGAGGTCTCTGAGCAAAACTAAGCGGTCTTTCATGCCCAATGCAGATTGGGACGCTGAAAATAATAACATTTAAGAGCGTCCATAAATAAAAGCTCAATTTATTTTGTTGCTCTCTCTTTCTCCCTCTCTGTCCCTCTCTCCACACAAACGTTTTCTCTCTATAAATTATGAATACATTGATTTGTATATTTTTACCAATTTAAACTATAGGAAAATAATTAGTTCTTGGTAAGATGTTTTATCGTATTTTAATCCAAAAGTGCTGAATTGCAGAAAATCTGAATGTGTATTTGCTACTGTGGTTGAAGGTTGACGCACACTAGAGTACATACGAACATACAAAGTCGGGTCATATGGTTTTGTAAAGTAGAAAGAAAGAAAAGGAGGAAAAAAAAAGAGGAACGTGACGCAGGGGCTGACAAGAACTTAGAGAAATGAAGCTGTGCCAAGACACGAATACCACCCCTTCCCAAATAAAAAACCTGTGAAGTAAACTATAAAGGAAATATCGAGCGTTGATTCTGTGCTGTGCATGATTTCCTTTTCCTTTTTCCTGGTGACGTCGTTACCTTGTGTGATCTTGCTGCCTCCTAATTTACAAGCTGTTGGAACTTCATTGCAAAACGTTCTTCATGAGGACAATCTAGTTTTCCTTATACCTATGCTGCTGTTAGAAGGTGCGCAATTGTCTCAGTTATATAAACCTATATAGACAAATCGTGTCACTCAATTAATTTGAGACTTTAAATATCAAATCGTAAAAAAGAATAAGATCTCCATTAGTGTTCGAGCGCGCTTAAATGAGTAGTGCCTTGAAAGGCCTGCTGGTTAAAGTAAGCTTTAGGCGCGTTCGCTTATGCGGAGCACCTCGCCAACTGCTGCATATAAGAGGTTACATTAGCAATAGAGCCCGGTATTGGTTTGTAATATATGCATCGAAGTTTTTTCTTTCTTTCCCTGATTACTCTCCCCTTATGTAGGACTTACAGGGTCAGATGCCTGTCGGGGAGCACAGGAACCTATGGACCGGACAGAGTGAAGACCTGGAAGCGGGTGGTCAGCCAAGCTTCTGGTATGGTAGTGAGGAAGAGGATGATATGGACTGCAGCCAAAATTGATGATTGGGAAGGTGATAATGGAGCAATTGGAATGGGAGGTGGGGGAAACCGGAGAACCCGGAGAAAACCCGCACTGACGCCGCCTCATCCACTATGAACACCACATGCGGGTCCCTGGGATCGAACCCAGGGTACGCGAACGCTCTAACCGCTCGGCCATGGCCTCGCCCTACATATATCAAAGTTATGTTGATAGATTTATTTGAAAGCTTTTACTTTACCTGTTTGCCTTCTTAAATTCTAGCTGCATATTTGAGTTATAAATGGCCGAGTTTTGCCGTTTTTAGGTAAACTTAAAACGTTGTTCTAGTTATTTTCAATTTTTCTATTACCATCTAAAGATGGACATTACTTAGATGGGCATTTTGGAAGGTAACCATCTATTGTATTGTAATGTTTGCAATCTGCTAAGGATTCGGAGTTTCTCCTTGAAACTGGTTCTCCTGTATCACGAAATATTGCAGGGAAAATATTTTGACTAATAGCGATGGTCAGTTACTGTCGTATAAGAACAGATAGGTATAAGATCATTTAGTTACGATGCTTAGGCTTGAAGAATCAGCCATTGAAAAGTAAATTTTTCAGTTATATTAATAGTGCCCATGTGCTTTCAGCTTATGGAACCAGTTCTGTTGTATCAAGCTTTTGAAAAAAACAGTTAATCACCACAAAATGCTTTATTAAACAGGTGTTAACAACAAAGTTCAACTTTGCTCGTGCTTCAAAGCGTTGTGATAAGAAAATAAGGCTTATTCAACAACTGTCACATCGGGTAGACAGCTATAATTTTAATTACATTTGTGTAAATCTAGATTTGCTAAGCTTTGGCCCAAAGGCCAAACTGCAGTCCTAGCCCCAGTCGGCCAGCGAACACTTAAAATTAATAAATGAATAAAATATATAACGGCAGGTGCGTCTGTATAGATTAATTTATTCACGAATTTCTCCTACTGTACCTGATTACCCTTCCCCTTATGTAGAACTTACACCCCCTAGGACTTAAAAGTCAGCCTAGGGCCAGACGCCTGTCGGGGAGCACAGGAACTTATGAACCGGACAGAGTGAAGACCTGGAAGTAGGTGGTCAGCCAGAGCACCAGGCATGAGAGCGAGGAAGAGGATAACATGAAATGCCCGCGAAATCGATGATTGGAAATGTGGTGATGGCGCAGTTGGTGGAATGAGTAGCGGGGGAAACCGGATATCTCGGAGAAAATCTGCCCAGACTCCGCTTCGTCCACCACGATTACCACATGCGAGTCCCTGGGATCGAACCCGGGCGGCCTATGTGGAGGCGAACGATCTAACCTCTCGGCCACGGCACCGCCCAATCACAAGCTTATTCACGAACTCCGAAGAATTAAATGAGTATGAGTTCTTAGATTGTAATTTGATATAGAGTGTAATGAGTAATGACTAATTGGACAAATACAAGGAAGTTAATGTGGTTGCATTTTTACAAGTCTGCTGATTGACACATTTCATTTGAAAGGCTTGCACGGTGTCTTCGCATCAACGTATATGTATGAAAAGGTATTTTCTAAATATAAATAAGTCAAGTTAAAATATAGGTCCACTACGACCGATGAACATTCTGAGTCCGTTTTGATAAAAGGCTGAATTAGAACCACCAGTCTGCTATTATCTCACAAAAGGCCAGTTTCATTCTTTTTATTGAATATGAACTACATTAAGTAAAATATTCATTTCATGCGAGTTCAGTTATGAGACTGAATGAAACGCATTTGTAAATTATTTAAGGACAACTATTAATGTGTAAGTATAGTTTTTAGTTCAATAAAATACTGTGTTTGAAAACTGTGATCTGTGCGGCTCGTACATGTGAGTTTATTGTTTCTAAACGTCTGTGGCTCCGACTGCGATTCGTTCTACAGCGGTTAATGTGGTGTCTTTTATGAAAGTTTCACAACCCTTGTTGTAAATCATTACTTGATGCTGGGAGAGTCTAACACAGGTGGATTTACCACAATACGTTGTAGTAATGCGCAAATTCAGCCTTCGAAACTACCAGTATAAATATTTGTATACGTCTGGGTGGTGCTTTGCATTCCTGTGTCTATTTTCAGATTTTATACTGAAAATAGATAGTTATTTATTTACATACGAAAGGTAAGAAAGGTAAGAAAAACGAGGACTTTCAAAATGGGGCCCAAATAAGATACTGTCAGCTTTCTTACTTTTATTGATGAACACAAAAACTGCACTAATGGATGATGAACGCGTTAAGGAAAGAACTCGGTAAAAATTCTCAGTTAAAAAAAAGAGCTTCGGTAGTTCTGAGAATAAACAGGAATATGAAAGCTCTTTACAATCACATTCTTCATGTGCCCTTCGACGGCATGTAACGCATTGTGTCCAGTTTTCCCATCACGTGTCCACAGAATATAATCCAGTGCAGAATAAACATCGCATCATCAGCTACTGTCTCTTATTTGCGGCCACGTGGTGTCTCTTATTAGGATCCAGAATACATTGAAATTTCGTGGCAGCTTATGTTCAAGACGTTATAAGAACTGTCGGTCCTATATTACCAACAATTAATGGTACTTGAAAGTCACTTCGTACAGCTTCACGGCTTCAGAGAATATGGCAATAAAATTTCCAACTCGTAACTTTTCTCTTCAGCTTATAACCACTTTTGTTATCCGCACCATACAACAATGTGCTATCCAAACAAAAGTATTATTACAACAATTTCCGGTAGTAGATACCTGGTCGTCGTTGGCGGCATACACCGGTGTCTCTTATTAGGAGACTATCTCTTATTTGGATACTTTATCTTACATGTGTGATTTTGGACCAAATATTGGTTGTTAATATCTTTTTGTAATTCACCCTTCTTTTTTGCGTTTTTGTTGCCCTTTTTGTCTGCCTGATTTAATTGTAATAAATGCTTAAACATCTATACTCTATTAGTGTATTTATTAGAGCTATCGCAATAAGTGCGCACTAAGGATAGTTAAATGGAGAAAAATCCATATAGTATTTACGCTCCACGGGCACACCGCAGCATGTATTAAACTGAAGTTCGACATACTCAATATGCAAGAGCGTTGAACATTAAATCGGCACAAAATAGCCACGTGTAAAGAACCTAACATTCAACTTTTCGGACCATTTCCCAATATGGCGCATAGTAATAAATTTCACCAATATCACGTTATACCTCCATAAAGGTAGCGCTCTTGATATTTAATCCTATGTTATATGTATGAGCATATTTCAAATGAATGAAAGGTTTACTGAAAATATTTCATTTTATTGTGCAAAGCTTTAAGGCGTAACATTTGAAATCTTTGTAATTCCGTAAGTTAATTAAAATCTGCAAATACTTGCTTTGTTTACTTGCACCAGTACATAATTTCAAATCTCGATGTTCAGTTATTCACGAACCGTTTCCAACAGACTGGCACAGCTATAGAGGCAGCGGTGAATGCAGTTCACTTGCACGAATGCCATAACCGCATATCACAGCCAAGGACAACAAAGAAACAATGTTTTTCTTGGTACTCCTCCGCGTGACGTTAGAGAGCATGCTGTGGAACGTAAGTTTGTCGTAATACGTGGACCACTTTGCAGAAATAAAGAGGCACAGTGTTTTGTTACGAAAGTTGTTCGCCTTGAATATCCTCGGAACAAACATTTCCAGCTGCTAGAATGCTTGCTGATGGATATCATTTCAAATGCAGCTAAAGAAAAGCTCCGCAAGCATTAGAAGATGGAATCCCACGCTGATAAACTGAAAACGGAAAAATAGGCCTTCTCATAAAGATACTACTATAGTAAATTTACTTTGAAGTACACAGTTCCGCCGACTGAGCATTAACCCATTTATACTACCCTCTCCTAACTGTAAGTCACGGAAATGTATATCAACACAATTCAGTTGATCAATTTTTGTTTTAACAGACTTCCTTTTAAATGAATAGGGACAGATGCTATATTTAATAGAAAGCTATGGCATGCATATTTCCTCTTTGTTATACCAGACCTCGGAATGTTAGGCCCTTAACATAAGATTTTGAGGCACTTAATATAAGCCCTAAAATTACCAAAATTGTAATAGTTGTGATATTTTTCGGGCACCTAAAAATAAAGTTTCTACGAGCTGCTCATTTGAATTTGTACATCACGTGTCTTCTATCTAAAATCGCAAATAGCTTAAAAAGCAATTAAGTAGTGATCATTAAAGATTACATATTAACAAAAGCAGTACAAAGTTACTAGGCTATTATGGCTAGAAATGATTTTGTCATATAATACGACTACAAAAACTCTGGAAATGGCTCATATATTTACATGATATCGACAATGTTTGTGATTTATACATTCTAGTGGTTATATGGACCTACCCTGAGTGTTTGCAGAACACAATATAGGTATAATTAAGTACATTAGTGTAAAATAACTAAAATAAACCACTTGAAAAAGCGCCGGAGAAAAATAGATGGAAAGCTTGCGAGCATGTGCATCAAGTTTTAACAGCTGTATTTGTAGTTGGTTACTTCAAAAAGGGGGGGGGGGGAGATTGTTGGAAAATTCGATAGTGATGAGTACAAGGTATATGAGACCTTCTTGTTCTTTGGAAGGGATTTCTGCCGTACTGCAGTCACAACCTATACCAAATGATAAGTGACTATCACGTGGACAACAAAGCAAAGGATTCTACCTGCTAAAGCGCTAAAATAAATCATTCCTTTTCTAGGACTATTTTAAGGTCTTCGGACTGAACCAACTCCATGATATTCAATACTTGATCTTCCAATGCTGCGTACAACAACAACAACAACAATAATAATCATAAATAGATCCTATTAGGTCTTAGCCCTTAAAATAGATCTCGAGGTTCAAAACAGGCATTTTACAAAACCTGTTTCATACATTTATACTCGTATTTTATATAGAACGTGAAGGTATTCAAATGTTTTTATTTGTACACAACAATAGGCATTTTGAAAAAACCTGCACAATGCATATTAATTTCTGACACTGTAATCCTGCTTGTGACAGTTGTGGCATCCCAGCTTTTGTTTAGCAGCTATCAGGTGGTTAGGTCTACAATGCCTTGGGTCTATGTTCTTTATTCTTGCATAACCTCAGCAAGAAGTGGAATCTAAAATAGAAATCGACACCCTTCGACAAAATATTGGGTCAATTTTCCACCATTGGTAATAATTAGTGGCAACGATGGAGATCGAAGGAGGCAAATTCAAACTTAATCTCTGAACTGGGCTTTCGCTTTTCTCCAAGGCCATCTTCATTCTTTAACATTATCACTAACCTATGGGACAGGCTCATTTCTTTCCCTGGACAAGTTCGGAACTCCATGCTTTACTTCTGGAACGTCAACGTGAAAAAGTACGGAAATGTTCCTATAGGCTTTGCTAATGTTTTATAAATTGGACCAAACAACAAACAATACATCGGGTTTTCCCTCTCTAATAATTCTTATTTGCTCTAGATAATTGAAACGACGCTCTAGTAAAAGCAATATGCGTTAAACGTATTCTTTGCTGGCGCGTTTCATGTTTAAGTTTCCACAGTAAGTTGGCTGTTGGCATCAAGTTGCCTTTCTGCAATTTATTTTTTGGGCGTTTATCCTCAGTCCTTAGGTGAACATCAAATATCGTTATGGAGTTGGGTCCACTAGCTTATTTGCTTTTTCGTCTTCATCCAGCTTACTAATTCCTCATTACGAGAGGAATTATTACTGACTGCGGATTGAAGAGTACTATTTTAACTGAGTCTTCTCCGTGACGGTGCTGTCCTTATATTTGTACGATTTGGTTCCGAGTAGTGGTGGCTGTCCCAGTGAACGAAGCAAGGAGTACAAGGAGATCGGTTGGAGTTCCTTGCAGTTATTGGACAGTAAATTGAAAGGGATTTAAAGAAAGAGCAGTAGTTTTGCTAGACTCTGTTGTGTGAACTTCCTCTCTGGTCTCCGGAATTGCATAACTTGTACGCAATGCAGTCCACTTTGGATGTAGATTGCACTTAATATCAAACTATTTATTCAACTTATCTTCAGTTTTTCTGGCACATTCAGGAAACTAGACGATGGACAACCTTTTATGTTGAAACTTAAGATATCTTTTGTTGGAATGTGACCATTTTTAGTGTTTGTTACTGCTAAGGGTTCTTATTTCTCCCTGAAAATCCAGTATGAGGAAATGTTGTAGGGAACTAGTTACTGCCGCACGAAAGCAGACACTATATTATTTAACTACGATACCTAAATACAAGTAGCCATTGAAAAGTAAACTTCAGCTGATGGAACACTTTGTGTAAGCCATGTAAATAGTTTTCTCATTGTGCATTCTGATGGAATGCTACTGCGGTGACAGTATTTCTGTAGGAAGCTTTTGAAATAGCTATTTTCATGTGTATTGAACGGAATGTTTGCTGCAACAATGGCTGGATAAAAGTCTGAATGAAATTCACCTCGGTTTGTTGTGTTTGATGTTGAGTGGTCATTAACGTTTATTTAAAATTTGATTTCGTTTGTAATTTTGATTCTGAAGTGTCGGATCAAATGTGACCTTTGTTCACAACGTACCTAAAAATAAGAATGAAATATAATTAATTTCATGAGGTGTTTATGAATGAAATCTACTAAGCAAATTGCGGTAGCCCTTACAGCAAGCGTTCGTAGTTTGTTTTAACGTGAAATTTACACAGTAAAAAAACTTTAACCCGAATTATTTAATCAGAAGCTACTCACTACGTGGAATATCCTACATTTTCGACAATTCCTAATGCAATGCTAAGTAGTGTTACACAAATTTATAAAATTTACTCATCTTTTTATACCACACATCGCAGTGAATAGTTCTTCCATCCGTCTAATGAACTGAAATGAAAAGTGTTAATTTGGGCATGTTTACAACATGCCGGGGCTGTTTAGGGAAACCCCTCTTCAGTCTAGTGTGTTATTTTTTGTTTGTCGTGTTGGGATTTCCTTCGGCTTGTGTGCGCATCCGTGTTTTGTGTTTTTGTTGACGTGTAGTGTAGTGTGTTGTGATTTGTGTATCTGTGTGTCAGTTTCCCGTGTTCAACATCCATCGCTCCATTCATGTGCTTCTACCCAAAAAGATCTATGGTTTCGTTGCTTGTTTTTTCTATTTTTATTTTAATGTTGCTGCAACACCTCACTTGGTATTTATTATATGTTTAGTGTGTTTTTGTATGTTTGGGGTTTTTGTATGTGTTTGTGTCTATTGTTTGCCTAAATGTTTTGAAAATGTTGTGAATGCTCTTGTAGTTTTTGTTCTTGTTGTTCTTGATAATTATCGTATACGTGTATCAGTGTGATAAGGGGAGGATTCTTTTTCTTTTTTTGTTTCTTGTATTTTCATTTTTTGTGCTGTGTTTATGAGTGTTCTTCTGTAGTTTCTTGTGTGTGCATTGTGTCATCCGTCTAGAAATTAGGAAATTGTTTTATCCATTCCCGAATCAGAGATGAGTTCGGCATGTTCTGCTTTCCACTGAATACAATGTCTTCACTCTGAAATCTCACACTGTAATAAATAGAAGAGACGGACGTATGCACCGTTCACTGCGATTGTCAAGGCACGACTGGCATATTACCAAAAGGAAAAATTGAAGCATGTAAAATTAGGTAAGATAGGTTCTGTCGTGAAATTGGGTATTTTTAGGTTTATAGGACCACAATTTTTGAACATATATTTTCATAATTAGTGTATACACAACTTCTATTTCCCTTTCTCATGAGGAACAAAACAGGTTTTTACCTAAAATCGGAGGTCTGGCTATAACTCTAAAATTGATACATTTTTAAAATGTGCCGCCCTTTTCTACGGTTTTTGATGCCGTTTCTGCCTGCCTAGTTTGTTATAGATGCTTAAACATCCGGGTTCTGTTGATAATCAAGGATTAGTGCATCTCTAGGCTATATATAGGACGCGGGGTTGCAATTCTGCTGTACTGTAAGTGCATATCTTCCCATGACCAGATACTGTAGTGCAATTGGCAAACTCAGCCTCTTGCTGACGATAATGGATTTGCCCCTTGTATTTGTACAGCTTCAACCCTCCAATTCCAAGGTCTTGCCCCCAGCTCTTCAGCAAACTCAATAGAATGCAATTGTGTGAAGCGTTAATGGAACTACATTACGAAATAACATTCCATTTCATTCAAATTCTGTTTTTCAGCAACAGCATTGAAACTCACTGGTACACCAAACCACGGTAAAGGGAGTGTTATTCATGTTTATGTCGTTCATTACTTTTCTCCTGCAAATTAAAAAGAAACTACAGACAAGAAAAATAGGGATTTTCGAGATTTTCAAAATGTTTCCTGGTGCTAATGCCAATGTTGTGATGAATTAATTAGCCCTGTTGAATCATATGTAGTTAGACCATTGGTTATATAATTCATCAATTTGATCCTGAGTCTTTAATGTCAAGAAATTTGTTTTTATAAAGCTGAGGGTGTTCTAATAACTGACACTGGAGCTTGAGAAAGGAATCACAGACTAGCATTGTAAATCATTAGTTATCGAGCTTCATGATAGTATTAAACTGGGAGGAAGGAGAAAATCTTTTATGTGAAATTATCTCACCACTTTCTCTCTTTCCTTTCTTTCTTTCTTTCTTTCTTTCTTTCTTTCTTTCTTTCTTTCTTTCTTTCTTTCTTTCTTTCTTTCTTTCTTTCTTTCTTTCTTTCTTTCTTTCTTTCTTTCTTTCTTTCTTTCTTTCTTTCTCTCTTTCTTTCTTTCTTTTCCTTCCTTACTTCATTTTCCTTCCTTACTTCATTTTCCTTCCTTACTTTCTTTTCCGTCCTTACTTTCTTTTCCGTCCTTACTTTCTTTTCCGTCCTTACTTTCTTTTCATTCCTTACTTTCTTTTCCTTCCTTACTTTCTTTTCCTTCCTTACTTTCTTTTCCTTCCTTACTTTCTTTTCCTTCCTTACTTTCTTTTGTTTCCTTACTTTCTTTTGTTTCCTTCCTTTCTTTTCCTTAAGTATAGCGCTTAGTTCAAACTAAGGCCAATGCATACTTGCCAGTGTTTACGGTTTGCCCGTTTGGTTTGGTTTGGATTTGGTTTAAGGGCGCTCAACTTCTAGGTCATCAGCGCCCTTAACAGACTCATGGCAATAGCCAGATATAAATTTCACTCAAAAAAATAAAAATACTAGCAACAAGAAAAATATACAAAGGTAAAAAGCAGTGGCAATAGCCAGATATGAAACAAGGTGATAAATATGTCCAAAATCAGAAACAGATAATTAAAAATTTTAAATCCTCAAATTTATATTGCACTGCGCTAAAAAATCAAAAACTCTATCAGCGGCTGTTTTGTCGTCCGCTAGGACCTCTGCAAGTCTGGCAGGCAGCTGCAGAGAATCCCGAAGGTGCGCTAGAGAGTAACACTCTAGGAGCACGTGGCAAACCGACAAAACGTTGTCACACAGCGGACATAGAGGCGCGGGGTCCCTTTTAAATAGGTAACCGTGCGAAAAATTGCAGTGCCCTATTCTTAATCGAGCCAAACTAACCTCCTCGCGACGAGATGTGCGACAGGAAGTTACCCAGTTTATCGGAAGTTCTTTCACTTCTCTAAGCTTATTACCGCGGAGAGTTGACCACTCGTCGTTCCAGGACGACAGCACCGCTCTCCGCACTTCAAGCCTAAAGTCCTCCGAAGTAACACGTGAGATTGTAATTCTGGGATCTGTAGTTGCCGTCTTTGCTGCTAAATCTGCCATTTCATTCCCAGGCAAACCTACGTGACCAGGAATCCATGCACACACCACATCAACACCAGAAGCGTGTAAAACATGGAGGGCATCCTGGATACGTTGTACAATAGGGTGGGGGTTGTACAACTGACAAAGGCTCTGCAGTGCACTAAGGGAATCGCTCAAAATCAGGCAGTCACCTAATTTACGACGGCGAACATACAAAATGGCTCGATAAATTGCATAAAGCTCTGCAGTAAAAATGGAAGTACAGGAGCGGAGGCCATTTTGTGAGTTTACAGCAAGTGAGGTGGTCTAACGGTTTCATTGCTTAGTGGGCTGATTCATAGTTTTGCAGATGTTCACCATGTACATCAAACTCTATTGAGTTATGCTGTAACTTAAGATTATACACACTTTTTGATATACAGCGAGTGCTATGCTTAGCTATCCTTCAACATGACCATGCTACCCTTTCACAGGGCTGTAACAAAATGTATTACTTGCGGGTTTAAAGTTTAATTGCATCACTAATGACATGAAGCAGCCAAAGTTTTTGTTAATACGAGTAGATCATTTTATGAAGCTCAACATATGGGTTAAAAATCTGATAAACTTAGGAAATGATGTTCTTTACTTCAGTACGTGTTTGTTGTACCAGAAAGCAGCAGTACTACCCAGTCTTAAAGGATACTGGTAAAATGGAATTCCCATTTATTTTACATGTGATTGTTGTACCTCTACTGCATTGAACATTTTACGCATTCTAAAATTTCATATCGCAAAATTATTACGCTTTGTGCTGGATGGACAAAAGATTTACTGGTTTCAGTTTCAAGAAGTTGGGAAATAATGCTGTTGTGCCATTTCCATCTGACCTAGCTCCTGGTGAATTTTACTTCTTTACTGAAATGAAGTGTCTGGGGATAACGTTTTTGCAAGCATTGAGGGAAACTTAGTGGTCGCGACACCCACGTGTTATAATGGTGCTTTTGTAATGACAAACATTTTAAAACAATGTTGCAATTGTTTCTACCAATTGGAACTTATTTATAACTAAGTTTTTTTTTCCACAAAAAAGGGAAAACAAACTCAAGTTTCCACTTTTGGTATGTGCATATTCGTACATAGCAGGATATCTTAGTGGATTTTTCGTGTTTACATCGCAGTGATGGACTTGTTTTCTGAAACAAATCTGATTTTCATTCATGAAAGTTTCTCTTGTTCAATTATGTATAGCTTTTACGAACTATTGTTGCAAAAGCTTATTCTGTCTACTTCAAGTAAGATAAACTTTGCATAGGTTTCATCACACATTTCGTTATACCAAGGTACAAAATGATAGGATGTTTTAAAACTGGCCGTTAAGTCCCATGCTCTTTTCACATTCTCGAGAAACAACTGAAGATTGACCCTAGACTGGAAATTTGTTTTGAATATTTTGAATCAGTGTCCCCGGATACCTTGGAAATTCCCAGAAAGCTCAAGATATAAATTTGATCATATAAATATAAGGATATGGCATTTATTAAACATGTTAATAGACATTTTTACTTTCTCTAGTGGTAAGTAGGGTAAGTATTGTACCTATTCAATCCAAAAATTCGATGTCGAGATTTCAACGGAAATATGTTTTGAGACACCCTAAATAATAATAAATAAATTTAAAAAAAAACATTTGTAGAAAAAGGTCCGTGTGCCTGTGCATAACTCAAAAACCAAAAGTCGCTAAAAACCAAAGTTTGTATAGAAGTTCAATGTCTTTCAATGATGCGACACGAAGATTTTGAAGAAAATAGCCCCACCCTAAACTACCCTTTACAGGGAAACTTTCCCGAAAAATTTTATTTCTTGAAAATGGCTCTAACGATTTTGATTAAAATGTCATATGTTTGAGATATTTTGGTGACAAATGAAATGTATATTTTGAATTTTCCAGCTATAGCCTATGCAGTCCTGTTTACTCTGGATGACTTTTGAATACCTCGTAAACCGTAAGAGATAATATCTTAATGTACAAAAAATGTAGATCTCCCTAAAACAATGTGTGTCTGAATACATTTTTTTTTAAAGTGAACCATTTCGGAGATATTCCTTGTTATGTGTGTCTGTTTCGGAAAACTTAAAACTTTGGTGATGTGGAATGTCGTTCATTTTTCATAAGTTAAGCGTGCAAAGAGAACGGGATCTCAAAGCTTTAAAATATTTGACTATCGCGCAAAGTCTACTGAATTCCAACATTCCCCTTGCACCTACAAGTAAATAAGCAATAAGATAATTTGTACAAACGTTTATCTTAACACGAAGAAGAGAAAGTAATAAAAATTGGAAACATGTAAATTTGTGATTTCTGGTGTTATACACGCAAAGAGTATACTAAACTTAGCAAAGGTACCATTACGCACCTTCCATTTCCCTCACACATTTCCATACATTTATTTGTGTGACCAGGGTTTCCCGGTAATCAAAACGAAATAAGAAATTGCTTGAGTCCAGAATCACCAGTGATGCACTAACGAAGCCTTGGCCCGCGAAGGGCTCTTGCGCTTGGGGTTATTTTTGTAACAGATTGTAAACATTTAAATTTATTTCAGATATAGTTAAATATAATTTGAAGTAAGGATAACTCTAGAGCCATGTCTAGGGGTACATCTGGAATGGAACATTGTCTTTCGGGGTACGCGGAGAAGAAACCCACTGATCTCGGAGTAACTGGTTCTCGGGGTTCGCGGAGGGCGATGGATTTTTTTTTTTTGCTTAAAAGTCCTTAGCATAAGCTTCCTTCGCAAGCAGTAAATGGTGCCGTGCTGTAATTTATGGCACGTAAAATAACCTCAAGCCTGATAAAGGGGCCTCTAAGCAAAATTAACCAGTCTTTCCGCGCAATATAACACGAGACGCTGATAATCATAGCACTTAAAGAGCATTCATAAATAAAAACTCAATACCCATTTTGCATTTGCAGAGTCTGCATCTTCATTTCCCTGCGTAGCTTATACTATTAATTGGGAACGAATTTTTATATGCCTATAAACAAGTTGTTGGAAGCTCAACCCTTTTTTGCTAAACATGTTTTTAGTTTGCTTTTTACAATTTCATTTGGAAGAGTCCATGAATTGCAACTCATTTAGCATTTATATCACATTCTAGATAATTTTCACATTTGGAGTCAATTTTGCGTTCTACAGGTTGCGAAAACTGAAAATACAAGAGTACAACTCCTTATCGCATTTGCGAAAAATCTAAGTGCTTAGGAATAACCTGCAGGCAGTAGACATAGAGTCGGCACTTTATTACGCTGCCCATGACTCAAGGGCACTGGTTAAGAAAGGTGAAACAACGTTGGTGTGTAGGATTTAAACCACAGATCTGGTAAGCTACGTGCTGCAATGGCCTGGCGGTGTTCCTTTGTATTGTGAATATTGCACATTTGGCGGCAGAAACACCCGGAGGGTAACAAATGCGTCAGTTTTAT
The DNA here is from genome assembly GCA_030765045.1 of Tenodera sinensis. Lineage (NCBI taxonomy): Eukaryota > Metazoa > Arthropoda > Insecta > Mantodea > Mantidae > Tenodera > Tenodera sinensis. The sequence continues at coordinate 91,461,234 of CM060970.1, forward strand.
CGACCGGGTACAGGGAAGCGTGTACATGTAGTGCGCTAATTGGTAGGGAAATAAACATAAAGCCGGCAGATTATTGTGCGAGCAACATATCCTACGCCCAACCTATTTGTTATTGTTAATGTGTCAGATTTCGAAGAACAGACTGCAGCGACTTAGTTCAGCAAGTGCAGGTACTACAGTGAAAACCCACTCCGCCATTCCTTCAGTTGACCTCTTATTATTTGTGTATTAACTAACTTGTCTTAATTTTGTCCATCATCAGAGTCGTTCTCTGCCTTTCTTTGTGTGCATTTCATAGTACAGTTCCTTGCATCCAAATATCCAATTAGTTTCTTCTTCTTTTCCTAATCGATTTCAGCATTGTTTTTCTACAATTTTCTTTCTAAAGCAGCTCCTTATTTCTTTCACTAACTCAGTATCAGTCTACCGAATGATGTGACGTCAGCAGACAAAGTCTCTTGCTGCTTTCAGCTCTCAACTTTGAACTTAGTGATATGTGTAGGACAGGTGAGGCTAGGGGAATGGCGAAGTTACTGTTAGCGAAGAATAGTTTCCCTTGCGAACGAAGGCGGCAGTGACGTTTGCCACACAGAAGGGGAAGAGGAGTGGTTGTAAGTACGAGGCGGTTTAACGCAACCTGGCTACCTTTATTTTATCCCTCAATGCGATACATCATCCATAGCTTATTCTTCGTTTCTGGATTCTCCTTTCGAGTTCGTATCCCGAAGATGTTCACACAGATGTTCACAATGTAGCTTAGTTATCAAATTTCACTAGATGCCTCCTAGATGCCCTTGAATCTCCGAAACCGTGGCTAACGAAATAGGCTACAGGTTGTACGGAGGCTCACGACTAGCTTTATAATATAAAAGTAGGTTATTCATACATTTAACAAGCGTTTTGTTTAGTTTATTTTCTTGCAGTTGTTTACATTTTAAGATATGGATATATTACATAACTATAATTTTACTTTGGACCATAACTATAGTGCTTTTGAAATGGGAAGAGTTTTGTTCTGCAGCCAATGAGATACGTTTACATGCACATCGTTGCAAGATCATTACCCCCACTCTTCATATTTGTTGGCACGTGTCAGGCCCCACTTAAGGTGAAAGAAATATGACAACACAGCAGGACTCTGATTGGTTACCGGCCTGGAGATGCTCAAAGACAAACTCCTTCCCATTTGAAAAGCACAGTAGATAAATATCGACTGTTTAATTCGCGCCGCAACCTGTCATCTAAATAGCTATGCCCAGTGTTGCCATACGTCACATGTAAAAGAAGTAAACTTAATGATAGTAGTGGCGGCGCTGACTCATACAGCCCATTACAGGAAGAGTTTTCCTTATTTTTTTATTTATTTATTTATTTATTTATTTTTTTTTTTTTCCAAAATGGCTCTGATAGTTTTGTTTAGAATATGTTTTGAGATAAGGCATGTGATATTCCTTTCAGAGTTGATTTATTTTTTCCCAAAACCGAGATTTGAAGGGCCTAAGGTTCATAGAACAACCGAGACAACGAACACAACGTGCCAAGATTTCACTGTCGGAGGTCTCTTAGATTCGAATCTTAGCATTTCTGTATAAAGGATGGGGAGGACTCATTTAAAATAAGCGGTGAACATGGATTTTGTTGAGAGTTTCAGTATCATTGTGGTTGAACACACGGTTTTGCATTTTAGTGAAAATAATGTATCAACACTTACTATTTGTTTATTTACCTTAATCTGCTTGTATCAGTGAACTTGAGCAAGGCTCACAACATTTGTAGCAATAGAGGTAGAGAATGTTTGAAAGTTTGAGATCGTTTGACCGTAGTTTTGTTTTGGCGCAAGCTGATTAAAGTTAATATTTAATATGTTAGACGTGAAGTAGAAAGGATTTATCTTGCAATTTCTATGAATAGCCGGCGAAGTCATTCGTTTATGTATCAGAGATATAGATTATATAGCTCGTTAAGATACATTTGTTTTGCGTTTTCGGTAATATTCGCTGTTATTTGTTTACATTTTACCAAGATGATATACGTTGGTGCGGTATCCACAAATAAAATACTGTGAAATGAAAATATAGCATATTTGTTCTTTGCGCGAGCCCGTTTAATAAACTGATTTCGTGTAAACATTCGGGCATTATATTCGTGTCGTGCATGTAAGCAACTCTAGTGTGTCTAACTTGAAATCATTTGTAGGCAGACATTTATCGCTATTAATGTAAATTGGATAGAAGAGTCACTTTATAACAGTAAGGAATGCCTGGAAACTGGTGATGGTTAGAGAAAGTCTGGCGCTTATACAATTTTTTTCGGTCCATTTCACACGCTCCATTTTCAAATCCAATCGTGGCTCATTTCGGCCAGGTTTCCGCACCACTTATCTAACCTCTCTGGTGGGTTTATGTTCATATTAAAACTTCATCTTTACTTTCTCTAATGGTTTTGCTAAGCAGTACTTCTATATTAGTGAGAAGTAACCGCCGTCATTTTAGCACTTTCTCTGCTACGTAAGTAGAGGAAGTAGATATTGTATTCCACCCAAAAATTCGATGTCGAGATTTCACCAGAAATATGTTTTGAGGCCCGTGAATAAAAAAAAAAAAAAAAAAAAAAAAAAAAAAAAAAAAAAAAAAAAAAAAGCATTTTTAGAAAAAAGTCCGTGTGTCTGTGTCTGTCAGTCTGTGGACAGCATAACTCAAAAACGAAAAGCCGGTTAAAAACCAAATTTGGTATTTAAGGATGCGACATTGATTGCGAAGAAAATTGCTTCACCCAAAACTACCCTTTACATGAAACATTTTTCAAAAATTTTGATTTTCTTGAAAATGATTCAACGATTTTGATTAAAATGCCATATGTTTGAGATATTTTTATGACAAATGAAATGTATATCTTGAATTTTCTGGCTATAGCCCATGAAGTATTTTCTGGATGGCTTTTGTATAACTAGTAAACTGTAAGAGATAGACTAAATCTTACTATACAAAAAATGTAGATCTTGCTAAAATACACAATTTATGTCCCAATAAATTTTTTTGTAGAGTGAACCTTTCGGAGATATGCCTTGCTATTTGTGTAAATTTTGGAGAACTTATACTTCTGCCAAATGGAACATCGTCTTTCATTTTTTATGTGTTAACCATCCAAAGAGAGCGGAATCTCAAAGCTTTGCAAGATATGGCTATCGCGCAAAGCCATATTCTCATATTCCCCTTGCACCTACAAGCGAAAAAGCAATAAGATAATTTCTGCAAACGTTTATCTCAACTAACACAAATATGTAGGAATAAGAGTTTTTAAGAATGGTTAGTTCAAGAGTAGAGAAAGTCACGTGAGTGCAACACATCAGTTTTTTACTTTCTCTACTGGTAAGTAGGGGAAGTATTGTATTCCACCCAAAAACTCGATGTCGAGATTTCACCGGAAATATATGTTTTGAGGCCCCTAAATGAAAAAAAAAAAAAAAAAAAAGCATTTTTAGAAAAAGGTCTGTGTGTGTCAGTCTGTGTGTCTGTCTGTGGACAGCATGACTCAAAAACGAAAAGTCGGTTAGAAACCAAAGTTGGCATTTAAGTTTAATGTATTTGAAGGATGCGACGCGAAGATTTTGATGAAAATAGTCCCACCCTAAACTACCCTTTACATGGAAAATTTTGATTTTCTTGAAAATGGCTCTAACGATTTTGATTAAAATGTCATTTGTTTGACATATTTTTATGACAAATGAAATGTATATCTTGAATTTTCTGGCTATAGCCCCTGTAGTCGTATTTACTCTAGATGGCTTTTGTATAACTGGTAAACTGTAAGAGATAGACCAAATATTACTATACAAAAATGTAGATCTTGCTAAAATACACAATTTATGTCCCTTTTTTTTTTTTTTTTTTTTTTTGTGTGTTGTTGTGGAGTGAACCATCTTGGAGACATGCCTTGCTATTTGTGAGAGTTTTGGAGAATTTATACTTGTGTCAAATTGAACATCGTTATTAGCTTTTTTATATGTTAACCGTGCAAAGAGAACGAAATCTCAAAGCTTTACAAGATATGACTATCTCTCAAAGTCTACTTATTCTCATATTCCCCTTGCACCTACAAGGAAAAAGCAATAAGATAATTTCTCAACTAACACAAATACCTACGAGTATATAGGAATAAGAGTTTCTAAGAATGGTTGGTACAAGAGTAGAGAAAGTCATGTGAGTGCAACATATCAGTTTTTTCTTTGGGCCCTTTTTTATAGTCCTTTTAAGTTAGCCATATCGCGACTTCACAGTTTTTTGTACATTTAACATTAGAATATAACATGATACATTTAACAGTGGAATTGAGGTCAGTGCAACAGTGGTCTAACCCATCTTTAAAAATGGAGAAAACTGAGTTAAAGTTAAACACACCTAGTTCTTTTTAGGATGGAGAAAGCTCATTTGAATCTCAGTGATTGTTCACTGATACTTCCGCAGCTTATTAAACAATGCACTGACCAGTGCTAAACTATTTGTATACAAAACAGATTTTATGGTGTTGTGCTGCAAATCTTTTTCTGGGTTGAACCACTGCTGCACTGACACTTTTCCCTCTGTCTTACCATTGGGGGGAGCAGCAAATACCGGCATGTAATTTTTTTAATAAAATGAAACATGTTTTATCCATAAATTTTTAAAAGCTTTAAAGGGCCTATTGTTAAATGGTAGGACATTAAACATGTTTGATGAACATTCAGGTATATCAAAATATGGAAGATTTTACACTGTCCATCTCATTTTAGCACACATAAGCAGTAATAATTTTTAAATTCATGCTGTTATTAAATGGCTAGGATGTATTCAAAGGTAATGAAATGTGTTTTATTCGCTCAAGCTTTTGGAAGTGTGATGTTTACAGTTTTATTTGCATGTCTATTTTACATAATCAGGCATGTCAAAAGATTCACCATCCATCTCATTTTCACAGTTTTGAATAACATTTTCAGTAATCAAACTATTGTAAAATGTATAGGTAATAAACTGGTGGAACATATTTTAAAAGGCCATTAATATCCTTAAGTTTGTTTGGGTTTATTGGTCTGGATTTGACGTCATAACATTGGTAAGATCCAGCATGTGCTTATCCTGTTTTGCTGGGTGCTCATTGGCTATTTATGGTTAGACCACGGTGCACTCAAGCATGGATTTTCGTCTGAGGGAAAATATTAGTAGCTTCAATATAATATAAGGAATGAGTTTTGTTCCAAATCGTATAGTGGGAAGATAGTTCACATTGTTGTTGTTGTTGTAGTGTTTAACGCCCGCTTTTACTACTACGGCACCGCAGGCGGTGACACTGATGATACATGAAGATGGAGCACCGGTGGAATGAGATGGCGGGGGAAACCGGAGTACCCGGAGAAAACCCGCCCTGACGCCGCTTCGTCCACCACGAATACCACATGCGGGTCCCTGGGATCGAACCCGGGCCGCCTAGGTGGTAGGCGAGCGCGCTAACCGCATAGTTCACATTGAAACCTGACAGATGACATTATTGCAAATTGTGTATCGGGGAGGGTTAGACCATTGTTGCTGACCCTCTCAATTGGAACATTATATATTGTTATTCAAATTGATTCCTCTTGAGCCCATTTGGAAAATAAATACTTTGGTATTAAGATATTTTGGCCTTCTAGGAGAGAGATCTGGCTGAAGCAGATTAAGGTGTTAATTTAAGACAATAAGCTATCGTCGATTGTTGTTGCCCATGACTCAATTTCCAGTTTAGATGTACATTGGCAGGCGAAGTGGGAGTTCTATTATTTTGTGGAAATAAATAAGAACATAAAAAAATGTTGGTACGGTCACCCACGTTAATTGATTCCTGTGCGTAACTCTCTAAACGTCGTAAACTGAAGGTAATTTGTTAAAAAGAAAGGAAAGCATTGATACTTAACTAAAAATGTAAATCGGAAGAAAGATCATTTAAACACGCAAAAATGCGTATATTACACTGAACAAAAGTGGAAATGGTCTATTCGAACTGTTCTAATTTTTTTCTGGTCGGCTGAATTCACTAGAACCCTAATTAAGTGAACCACACCTTCAGATACTAATTGCTACTTCGCTAATGATTCTGACTCGGGCTTCTGCACTGTGCGTTACTAATTGTTGCAATTATCTATCTCCCTATCATTTATCTACGAAATAAATTTATTAATGCAAGTTGATAATTCCGGTACCAGTGTTAAAAATGCCAAAATTATGAGCATTAGGTATAGTCCATTTTATAAGCAGGTAAGTTGTTTACAGCAGTAAAGCGAAACCAGCTCCTATCATGTGATTTGCTCCACGTGGGGAAATGATTCCCGTATTGGCTAAAGTTAAGTATGAACAGCTTCCGTCAGTAGGAATCGTTTCATATTTAACTTCAGCCAACCAGAGACCAGAATGTCTTCTCCTCCTGGAGTAAATCGCATGCTGGAAGCTGGTTCCGCTTTACTGCTGTGAACACTTGAATTACGATGCCAATCCATATTATACAGGCTGTTAGTGGTATAAGTGCAAATATGTATCCATTTCGGTGTATTAGTTTTTATTCTTCGTCCAACAGTTTTCTCACAGATCAATCACAAAGTTTACTACTTGATGTTTTTAGCGAGGTCGTAACTGCGCCAAGGAATGAATACCACCTGTAGTATGGACTATCCGTTCACACTTCAATGCGTGTCCTAGGCATTGTGAGGTTATTCGCTTTGTAGAAAGCATTGGAACTAGGTTTCGGTACACCATTTGTTATCACCAGACCGTCCACTCTGCGTCGTGCCTTCTGTGCCACGCCTACTTGGAGATACTAACCAACCTGAAAACGTACTACTTTTAGTAAGTAAAATTATAAGTTCGGAAATGAAGCAAGTATTGATGAAATATTGTTCATTACACTGTTCTCAATTACCAATAAAAATATGTAGACGTAAACCCCTAACATTCATGCTGTTGGTGACGGGCACCATGGCCGTATCACTGCCACAGGCATGCCACCGCATTGAGACTTAAACACAAAATTTGTTAATCTGCAATGATCGTACTTTTCTCTGGTGAAGAAGGGTTGGGGAGAAGGCTAAAGTAATTAATTAAATACGCTACAATGCACATTGTTTACACTCAGTTGACCTGCAGAGAGTAAGGTAATTGTGCACGCCCCTTGACAGCACATAGCTACCGCCGATGTTCATCTAAAGAGGCCTTTTCCCCATTTTTCTCTCTCTTTTTCGAGATATGCAATACTACGAAATAGCATTATTTCATTGTGTTTTGCACATTAAATGCCTTGCATACATGTTCATCCCTGGACTATACAAACCGCCAACCTGAGCGTTCCCCATGAGAGTCGACGCCCACTATCACAATAAACAAAGGTTAAAAGTCATTCCAGGGTCATGACTCTTGCGTTAACATGCTACCAACTGTAAATCCAATTGAACTTCACTTGTTCCTTTTTGCAGAAATGCGGAATAGAAACGTAAACAAAACAACGCGTGAAGTGCAAACATAAGCTAATACGTGCAGCGTTAACTAATAATTCCATCTTATGGGCGTAATTCTATTCCCGATTACCTATTCCGTTTTACTCTCTTTCTGCTCTCTTGCAAATTAATTTACGGGAAACCGGATTGGAAGGGAAAGGGCGGGAGAGAAAGGAATGGAAGTGCCTTAATGAGATTTCTGTGCTGACAGAACTAAAAGCAAAGGCGTTAAAAATTAAGTTGGTAAGACAAAAGGTGTCCAATACAGTCGTTTTTAACGGTCTGAAATCGTATCAGCAACATAGGGCAGCTATTGTGGAACAGAATGGAAAGGGCGATAGCCTTTGCTATGCTTAAGAAATTGATTTGTGATATTTAAAAATGAGACACTGAATATTTTACACAACTATAATTAGACTATTTTTAAGGTTTTTCCATATAAATATTCCCCAAACCTTCAGTCATCGGCATTGAAGTTTTTTTAGATTCCGCCATTTTTAAAGGTCTAGCGCAGGTTTTGTGGTGCATTTGTGTGACTTGAATCCCACTTTTTGGTTTCAAAATCTGAATATTTGTTTTAACTGTCAAAAGATTAAATGGACAAAATGTTTAAAACTTTTCAATGTCCATCAAAGCAAAGAAAGTAATTACTTTAAAAGTAATTATTTTTGCTTCCTGACAAAGATTGAAGATGTTTGTTGGGCAATTATAGTTTAGTACCTGGGCGACCGAGCTTCGCTCGGCGTTTTTCGCCTCTGTTTTTGTGAAATCTTGTTTTTTGTGGGAGAAGATACTTATTTAGATAAACTGAAAGTCAAAACGTTAACTAAATAACAATTTTAGTCGCAATTGTGAAGAGTCATTTCCGAGATACAAATATTTCATAAACACCATCATTTCAGCTGTAAAACGTCTACTGCTGAACGCAGGCCTCCCCCATAGATATCCACCCAGTTTTACGTTTTCGTCGAGCATTTGTTCCATTATGGAGTTCAGTTCTTTGCTGCTGCGATTGACTCCAGGGCGTTAACACATTCGCCAAGGTCCTTTATCTTTCCGTCCAGTTCTTCCATGGCTTCCTTTACTCTGGCCAGTCGCTCGTTAGTATTCTCCGATAGATCTACCTTCATATTACACATTCCCGTCTACTTCTTTTCTGTTTCGGAGTTTACATTTTCAGTTTGCCTTCCATTTTTGTTTTCATTTTGTCCATCTTTGTTCCTCTATTTTCTATTCCGTAGTTTACATTTTTCCAATTCGATTTTCATATTTGTTTCCTCTGCCGCATTCCAGAATTCATTTCATTTCCCATTATGTCCATCTTGGCTAACATTTATTTCATCAACTGTTCCATATCGTGCTTTTCGGCGCACTCCTGACATCAATTGTGATTACTTTTTAAAAATATTTCTTTACTTTTTATTAAAACATCGGAGCAACACTAAGCAAAAGCACTGTTGAACAATAAATACTACAGGAAGAAAAGCTGGTTGATAAAGCCATGTGAATTTACTACGCATTTCTGTTTGTCATATAGAAAATTGTATGAATTGTTCGTAATTGTTCGCTGAAACGGGAATAGTGAAAGAAATGCTATTGTGTTTAGTAAAATAAAAATGAGTAGAAAAATCGTGTGAATGTTATACGTTACACTTATATTTCAAGTGCATGGAAAAATGTATGTTTGTAGAAGAGGGAGTAGTATGTTAGGTAAAAGAAAAAGGAGTAGAGAAAACCACGTGAACGTAATACGTTGGGTGGTAAAATGGATTGCATAAAAACCTTCGCCATGAAAACAATTAGACATGTCACTTTTCATGGCGATCGGTCAACCTGTTTTGGAATTTATCCACTCTTTAACATACGATATGTATAGGCGTTGGTATGTATGAAGTTGATAAACGATAGGGAAAACGTGAATTGTTACGTAAAACAATAGTGATTAGAGAACATAGTATGAATATAATACGTTGTATTTCTTTTTCAAACATATCAAATTGTATGAATTATATGTTGAAGGGCGAGTAGCGAAAGAAGACTGATGGTGCCTCGTAAAGGAAGAATTAGTCGAGGAAGTCGTGTGAATGTAATACGTTGCATTTATATTTCAATCATAGAATATTAGATAAATTGTATTTTGAAGGGCAAACAGAGGATAAATGAATGTGCTACGTAAAAGAAATACGAATAGAAAACCATTTGAAAGTAATATATTGTGTAGTAAACTTGTTACCATAAAAACTTTCCCCATGAAAAAATACATATACGTGCCGAATTTCGCGGTGATCGGTTAAGCGGTTTTGGAGCTTAACAGTTAGATATATACAAACATCCAAGTTGTATAGATGATATGAATTGTTTGTAGAAGAGTGAGTAGAGAAAGAGATGTGAATGTGTTACCTAAAACAGTGTGAGTGTAATACGCAGCATTTCTATTACAAACATGCACAAAATTCTATGACTTATTTCTAGAAGTGTGTGTAGAGAAACAAATGTGTTTCCCAAAAGCAAGTAGAGAAAACAGTGTGCATGTAATACGTAACATTTCTATTTCAAACATGTACGAAATTATATGACTTATTTGTAGAAGAGTGAGTAGAGAAAGAGATATGAATGTGTTACCTAAAAGTGAGGCGAAAACAGTGTGAATGTAATAGCATTTATATTTCAAACATATAGAATATGGTATGACTTATTATAAATATGCGGATAAAAATGTTTTTGGTGCAAAACCACGTTTTTATTGAAAGTTATTTATATTATTTTTTACTGCATCCTCTTGCAAAATGGTTGACATCGACATCCGTATTAGCCTTCTGTGATTCACAGTGATGCCATTCCATTGACTGTGGCTTTGATTCAGGTTCAAAAAACCCACGTTTCGTCTCCAGTAACAATTTTTTCCAGAAACTCCTCTCCCTCCAAATTGAAGCGCTGCAAGTGTTCGGAGTGTTTTCCTTGTTTCTTTGTTTTGGGCGGTTAACATTCCTGGTACCCAAAGTGAACAAACTTTTGAGTAACCCAGTTGTTGAATAATCGTCATCACACTGCGTTTACTGAGGGAGGTAATGCGACACAATTCACCTGTTGTTATCCGGCGATCACCACGAATGATCTCATCGACTCGCTGAATGTTGCATGGAGTCACTGCAGTCACCGGCCTGCCGCTTCGCGTTTCATCTGCCAATGGTGTTTGCCCTTCAGCTTCGCTACAGCGACGAACCCATCGTCTAACAGTGCTGACATCCACCGTTGCATCACCATACACATTTTTTAGCCTTTTGTGAATGCGAATTGGCGTTTCACCTTTCGCAGTCAAAAATTCTATCACAGAACGCTGTCTAATACGAATGTCGATGTCAGCCATTTTGCAAGAGGATGCAGTGCTGCCACCTGTTGACTTAGGAAGTTACTACTGCAGGGGATTGGAGAGGGTATGAGGATTTGCGCCAAATTCAAATTTTTCACATAACTTATTTAAGGCAAAAAAATAAAAATAGGAGGCATTACTTATTGACCCACCCTCGTATAATTAATTCCTTCAAAAGTATGCAACACATTTTGCTGGAACTTAGTGTGGTGATTTATTACATAAACACCCTTAAGTGAGCAAAACATTGACTCCATTCTTATAAAAATATAAAAAAATTCAAATTACAGTCCCAGCGTCCCTTAAGGACTGGAGTAAGAAATCTTATGCGTTACAGTCACGTGAACTTTCTCTGCCCGTTCAACAAATTACTTTTACAAAAATTATTCTCATCTACTTCATATTAAACGGGATAAACATTTGTGGAACATTGTTTTATTACACATATCCTTTTAGATACAATGTAAATAGATTAATGCAGGCGAAACCAAAGAAACACGACTTCCTATTTGAGAAGAGTGTAGTATTGGAAACTTGAAACCAATAAGAAATATCTCGTGAACAGTTAACTCGCATAAATTGTGTGTTTTAACGAGCTCTGCATTTTTTGGTATGACAAGAGGTTGTCTATCCTTTACTGTTCATCATTTATGCCAAAATCCATAAAGAAAAGGACTTCAGAGGTTATTCCATGAACATTCAAAATGCATATTTCATTTTTCATGAAAATACCTTAAGCATGTATTTTAATCAAAACCATTTGAGCCATTTTTGAAAAAATCAAGAATTTCGAATAATCTTTGAAGTAAAGGATTGTTTGGAACTTGAAAATCTTCGTCTCTCCTCTTTAAAAGACTACTTAAATACCAAGTTTGGTTTTTATCGACATTTAGTTTTTAAGTTATGCTGTTCTCGTTCGTACATTAACTTTTAGAAAAGCGCTTTCATTTGAATTCAGGGAACCTCTATGTGTTTCTAGTGAAATCACGATGCCGAACTTTTGAATGAAATACTGCTACTTTTTAGAATAGATAAGGAGAGAAAGTAATAATTAGATTTCAGGAGACAAAACCGAAGAGACTTTTTTGATCAGAATAAAAATCGTTAAAACGTAACTTTTAAAACAAACTGTTGAGAGAGGGAGAGAGAACGGGGCTGGGGGCTTCCTCAGGTAACCAGGTAACTTGTCTACTAAACTAAATTGGAACTCGAGACCTCTTGAATCTGAGGCTTTTAGGAAAACACTTAAATCGCAATTTCCAAGAATTAAATATGACCGACATTACTGTTGACCTAACAATAAGAATTGCTACATTTTAGCTGGTCAGCATATTCTATTTTGCAAATTTTCTTTTGTAAATAAAGCTTCTGGATTGAATCACTTCCCAGTGCTAAATATAGCATCGCATTTTAATTAATACAAAATTGTGTAGTAAAACGGGAATAATAATTAGAAAGTTTGGAAGACTTATGTAAGCACTAAAATAATTGTACTTAAACACGCACATATAACACAATGACCTCTGCAGCCAAGGATTATTTGCCGTAAACTCAACAGTTATATAGGTACGTTCCTACAAGATAATGACTATGTTGCCAAACTAAGTGCTGCAATTAAGAGGAACTACGACCATGTGCTTTATCAGGTGTATTTTCGCTGGTATTGACAACTGGAGGTGCAACCAAAAATAACCTTAGAGGACTGTAATACGGGCGGATGTGTTCCAATTGGCTTTTGCTGAATTCCAATAGATTTTCTCTTTACTCCTTACAACATGGAGTGGGTTTGTTTTTGGATCTAATTTTCTTAGAGCAGTGATTATTTTTAAAACACAACTCTCTACAGCTGTCAGAGGAAACAGCATTGTATTCCAACCAAGAGCTTAAGAAATCAAGATTTGGCTAGAAGTGCGTATTTTGAGGTTCTCAAAACAACTCTCTCTAGAAACAGTGCAAGACAAAAAGAACACAGCTTCAGAAAAATGTACGCATACCCTATCTTGAAAAACATTTCTAACTCAAGAAGCAAACGTCGGATTAATAACGAATTTCATACTTAAGGCTCTTTCAAGGATAAACTGCGAGGACTTCACGACTAAACAACTCTTTACATCGACCTTCTTCGTTATTTTTATTTTCTGTAAAATGTTTTTAACAATTTGGTTTCAAATATAACGACTGTACAGACTGGAAATGAAATCGCTGGGCATAGGGTTCTTAAAAGCAGTTTTTCTCAGATGCTGTCTCCACTAATGATTTGGGAGATACTATTAGAATAATACTTTTTAAAACATTTAAAAGGAACAGAGTTCAAAAGAAGGAAGTTTGTTTACGTTAGAAATAATGACAACCTTTAACTCTTTACACCATAATTGTGTTTCATTTCGCGGGCCATGTCTTGCTACAGTTTGTAACAAATAGAATCATTTCATGAAAAACATTGGAAAATTGTAACAGACAGCAAGTGCAATGCAAACCTTTTCTTTCATTCATTTTTTCTTTTTGTTTTAATTTCCCTCCTGTCAATTTAACATTTCAGAAATATTCGATGTTCACACTTTTCGGCAATCCGGAATGGCAGATAACTGAATAGACCCATTGTATCTCTCGAAGCCCTGAAAAGACCGTATTAACGTTTAGTATTTGTCGACCTACTTTAAATAGTTGATTTTCCTACATCCTTCTTGTATGTTGTTTTTACAACAAAATCGGTCCTGAAAACTTTCTCGTGAAGTTTTTAACAATTCTTGAAATAGGTAGAAAAACATGTTTTATAATTAAAATAAATTATAAAAGGCGGACAAATTGATGTGATAGGAATATCAGACTTTTAAAACAACTTTTCAAAATATTTTATCATTAATTCCACGTGCGTTAAATTATTTCACGTAGCTTCTACCATTTGGAGGCATTTTTGTTGTAAGGTAATTTAATTCATTTATCACGTGGTTATGCCGCATGTGATGAAATTCATGTTTGTGTACGTATGCCATGTGATATCAAGTGAGGACTGTGGGCAGGATGCTGACATTATTTCCAAACGAGCGTCTAAATCTTTTGGTGTAATATAGGTTCATATGGTTTCATATTGCTTTCCAGGAATATACAAATGTATATATAATTGTTCACGTTATAATTGTGTTCTATTTTTTTCAGGTAAGACAGTTTTATGGTGCAGTGGAGATAAAAGGCGATGGAGTTCCGGAGTTCTCATTTCACAAAATACAAGTCTATTTAAGGTAACGTGCATGTAACATCCGACCGATAGTATTAATAACAGTGCCTAGAATTTGTGATGTTCATGCCAAAATGGTTAGAAGCTGGCCTACCGATCTCAAGGTCCCGAGTTCAAATCCGGCCCAGTCCAATGTTTTAAAGTGTGTTTAAAAACGACAGCTCCGTGTCAGATTTACTGGCATGTAAAATAACTCTTGTGGGATGTAATTCCGGCACACCGGCTACGCTGATATGATCCTGGCAGTTGACAGCATCCTTAAACAACAAAATAGTTTAATTTCATACCAAAAACCACATTTACAGAACCTAATGTTTCCGAAAATTCAACCGTTTGAGATACTACTGATTAAGCAATTATTTTCCTCTGTTAAGGGGTTTTTGTTATGACGAGGCCTCGGATTAGAACATAAAACAGGCTCTAAAATTATCAAAATAGCCACTAAAGATATGTTTTAATCACCTAAAATACAGTTTTCATAAGTCAAGCATTAGATGTTAATGTATCTAACCTTGTCTATTTCTAAAGCTACAGCATTTCTAAGTATAAAAATGCAATTGATGAGCATTAAAAATCACCAGTAACAAAAACAGCAAATGTGTTAAATTATTATTGCTAGAAAAAAATTTATGACTGTAATTATAGATTTATAGTTGCTAATACGCAATGTGAGTTTATAGAGTTGAAAAAAGAACCGTCAAAACTTTGGAAATGTACCAGATATATCATGGTCTCAACGTTCTAGGGCTCATATGGAACCACTCCCCAAAAATGTTCTTGAACACAGTATCGCGTTAAGAACAGCAATGTAAAAGAACTGTTTGAAATACATTTGAAAAGCAACTGAGAATAATGGCGAAATCTTGCAAACGTGCGTGTATCGACAGCTAATGAAGGGAACGAAGTGTAAGAGTCAGCGATGGGAAGTACGCCAATTGCCCTTCCTGGTTTTTGGAAGGGATTTTTGCCGTACTGCAGTCATCGGCCTAACAAAGGATAACTCAGAAACCTAGTGGGACAAGTATTCTGTTTCTTTTCTACAAAACTAACGAAGCTAACTGGTAAAGTGCAAAACTAAACCAAGCTCACTAGAATGCCTCTTCCTACAGCCAAACTATTAGAAAGCTTTCAAATCAAACTGTGGTATCAATACTTCATTTTTCATTTTGCACGGAATCATGAAAAAATACAAAGATTAAAATAGGCACTTTTAGACTCAAGCACTTAGATTCCAATGATCAAAATAGGCCATTTAAGCACCACAAAATCCCTTCCATATATGTTACATTTTGCATAAAACATGAAGATATTTAAACAGTTTTCGCGCACGCGAACACACGCACCCACGCACATAACCTAAAATCCGAGGTCTAGTTGGTTTGTGGGTTTAAGGGCGCTCAACTTCGTGGTCATCAGCGCCCTTATAAAATTCATGGCAATAGCCAGATATAAATTTGAATAAGAAATAAAATTACTAGTAACAAAGAAAATATACACATAAACGTTAAGAAAACAGTGGCAATAGCCAGATATAAAACAAGGTGATAAATATGTCAAAACAGTATAAAAAGAGGTGTCTAAAATTTTAATTCCTCAAATTGGTATTCCACTCCGCTGAAAACTTAAAAACTATATCAACCGCTGTTTTGTCGTCCGCTAAGACCTCTGCAAGTCTGGCAGGCAGCTGCAGAGAATCTCGAAGGTGCTCTAGAGAGGAACACACTAGCAGCACGAGGCGGACTGACAAAAGCTTGTCACACAGCGGACATAGAGGGGCAGGGTCCCTTTTAAATAGGCAACCATGCACAGAAGTCTAGTTTTAAGCTTTTAAACATCGGTGATAGCGGGGAAAAAAGTCAACTTGGGACTTCATTGCTATTGGTACACTCCGCAAAAACTATTCATCTCAGAGTTTTAAAATGTAAATTAATATCATTTACATTTTTAAAATAGCTTTGTTTTTAAGTTCAAACCTTTCATCTCTTTAAGGAGAAGGCAAAGTTTCCAGTTTGCTGCTGATTTTTCTATATCCTTCACATCACTTGACAATGGTGGTATGTTTTAGTCAAATAATCTCCATACTTACAAGGGCAATTCGTAAAGTAAGGTCCGAATTGCCGTAGATCATTTGGATAGGAGTTTACATTTTAATAAAAGAAATACTATGTAAAATTAGTACCTTATTCTTGATAATGGGTGCTATGTATATCATTACTTTTATTCGTTGAATAGTCTGAAAACATTTTGTTGTTTTGAACTACTAAAGTTTCTGATGGCTACCACGCACGTTAATGGTTCAAATTGTTGATATTTGGAGATAAGCAGAAGGAAAACAATGGAAGAGGTTTGGTTTTAAGTGAAATTCCAACTTTAGGGCAGAAAATTGTTGATTTTAGGCGATTATTTGATACATTGGTTAAATTAAAAAAAAATTGACCTCTTTATTCTGGTCAAGATTTGATAGTCCCGCTCAGTTCGCTAGCTTCTTTCCGTTTGCAGAATTTATCCAGGGTAGCTACGGGAAAGGAGCATTATTTACACTGGCTGGGGAGAAAAGGCCCTCAGGCAGTTCTTAAAATAGCTGGTTATAAAAAACAATGGAGAATTGAGAAGAGCGCTAATGGCTTAAAAGTGCAAGCAGTTATTCAATATTTTAAATGGAAAATTGCCGTATTAGACGTTTTTACGGCTCCACGGCTAACCCTTGCACATAGGATATCGACAAGGAAGTTGTTCATGCAATGAAATGCCGTAATGAAACAAATTGCATTTGTATTCCGAAACCGTCAAAGATGAATATTAAGCCTAACGTAATAACTAACTCAAATTAACAGCATTTATAAATAATGTGCATAGGTAGGTATGTCATAATTCTTTTCTAATTGTGCATATTTAACCCCTAGGGCAAATCTTGACGTGTAGCGCCTCCAAATGGGCAAAAGTAGCCCACAAAGCAGATTTCGCTAAAGGCATTTTTATATTTTTTCTACCTCTAAAGTGCCTAAGATAGAGGAAACATTGCATTAAAAATATTTATTAGAAAAGATTTTTTCCCTTTGAAGTTTTAAAAGTAGAGAATACTTTTGCTTTACAAGACCAATGTTTTATTTTAAACTATTAAGACGTTAATGTTAACAATACTTTTTTGTGGTTTATGAGCATTTCTTTCTAAACGAAAGCATTTATTAATAACTTTAAAATCACCAGCGAAGTCTTCATTCTTAAAAAGATTTGTGCAACTGGAAAACCTTAAGAGTAGAAAATCCAAATTGTATGTAGAGGTATTAACATTTAAATTGGCTTGTGTCAAATATCTTTCTAGCTTTCGCTGTTTCAGAAAATGTATTAACTGTTCCGAAGTTGAAATTCACCAGATGTTTGAAAATGTGCGATTCCTCTTGAGCTGTTACTACCGGGAATGAACTTGTAATTAAATGGTTGAATGAAGTTCTGGCATCTAACAGAGCATCGTGGTCACAGACATTTGCGGGATATCCTTTTTAGGAAGTGAAACGTTTTCCAGCTTTGCATTAAATTGCACATTATTGGCATTAATGTTTTGCCTTAATATTATTACTTGCTACACAGTTGTGCACATTTGGTTACAGTGAATCAGCCAGTTCATCTACAAGAGACTGTAAATTAAAACTGGAGTTAAATGAATAAAGGTGCATATCCCTTTTTAGATTTAGTGTGTAATCTTGTTCGCCTTAGTCATGATGGTTTTCGTGCAAACTGTCTCCATATATTGGAACATGGAGCTTCAAGACAGTTTATGGCAGCAAAAATATGTAGCTGAGCGTAAAAGTGAGAATGAGGTTGCAAGGGAATCTGTTAGAATATGTCAGTATTTTTTCACCGCTTTTCAGGTGTCACGAACATTTAGAAAAAGCAGATCATCTTCAAATTGCGTAAGCTATCACGGCCGGTGTCAAAATACAAAATGATTATCCGGGCTTGTGGGCCGCATCTAGTGGAAAATCTTCCAGACGTTTCGTTCGAAGCTGCGTCGAACATCTTCAGTGGTGTGACCGTAGTACTCTGCTAGTCTCGGCGACGACTGATACGGAGCCGTTTGGTTTCACAGGTTTTATACGCTTAGCATGTGTGGGCTTAGCTGGTCTGGTCTTTGTTTATTGGCTTGGCTGCTGCGTGAGATGCGCTTCCATTGTTTTCAATTGTTGTCGGTGGGCTCGCATTTACTGCAGCTGAAGCTGCTGATGGCGTATGCTCACGTAAAAAGTGTAGTTCATTAAATGATAATCATAATAATAAATGGTAAAATATTTACTAGTATCGTTTTACTATGAAAACTAAATTACACACCTAAGTAAGGATTATATATACATATGTTAAACGTCTATAAGAATATAAATATCTTTTTTATTGTTAGAACAATATTAACATATATTTTAAAGTGTCTCTTTACTGTATTTACATTTACTGTATTTTTAAAAGGAATTAACGTAAGTATCGAAACACGTGAAAATGTTACAAAAGCAGTTTTTGTTGTGACATACGCCCTTTGTGCATAACCTTGTCAATGTTAAGAGCTCATAACACCTACAACAGACCACCACAAGAGAAATGTCATCCGTTATATATCAAACACCGGAGTGTAGACAAAGGAGAAACTATCGGAGATACACACACATTAGTCTGATGTGTTTCTTTTGCTATCTTCAATAACGCTTTTTCCTTTCTTTATGCAGCCTTTGCTGGGAAAGGAGCTTATTTTCCTTTGTAGTTGCGACGCACATAAGAGAAAATGTTTCTTTCAGAAAAAATATCCGGTGTGTCTGTAGCTATTACATCTCACATAATCCCTTAGTGTTCGTATAGTAGAACTCTTGTGTTACTCAAATTACTTTCCCTGCACACTCTTTACATACTATTCCTTCTCACAAATCTTTATTTGTTTACTTCGTGTTCATTTAGATAAAAATGTAATAATTGTTTGGCATATTTCCTAGTAGGCGAATGCAGTAGACTTTAAGCGATACTCAGAGATTTTAAGAGCTGGTCGCTATGTAATAGCTTTGAATTCGGTTCTCTTTGCAGTACTGAGAGGGATGGAGAGCAAAATTACGACTTTCCGTTTGAGAAAAGTGTAAGTATAATAACAAATTGAAAATTCTAACGCATAAGGAAGATCCCGAAAATTTTCAACTCCACAAATTTAACAAATTTGATGAAATTGTGTTTTAACGATATTTGTATTTTTGTATAGTGAGATTTTGTCCATCACTTACTATTTAATAGTTATGCAGTCATTCGGGATGGGGATATCAGAGACTACTCCCAGGAAGTTGAAAATATACCTTTCTGTTTCTCATGCAAATAAGAACATTGTGTTTTAACGAAAATCGTAAAGAGCAATTTATGAAAAAAATCAAAGTTCTCGAAAAAAAATTCCATGTAAACGGCAGTTGAGGGTGGGAGTTCTCGAAAATCGTCACGTCGCATCCTTGGAAGCTGCCCAACTTAAATACCAGTTCATTTTTGAGTTCAGCAAGCGAACCTTTTTCTAAAAAAAAAATGCTTTGTATGCAGGGGGTCACAAAACGTGTATTTTCGGTGAAATCTGTATCTTATTTTCGGGTGGAATGCATTACTGCTTTACGTAGAGTAATGGTGAAAGTAACAAGAGAAGAAATAGGTATTTTGAATCAACTTTTAAAGTTTTAAGTCATTTTTGCCCTTTAGGAATTAAGGTAGAAATTATTATTCTCACCAAACTGACTAGAACTGCCCGGTTTAGTCCTAATGCACAGTGAATATAGAATTGAGGGGATCAGTGCAACAGTGGTCTAACCCTCCCCGATACACAATTTGCAATATTGAAGCCATCTGTTAGGCTTTCATGTGAACTATCTTCCCACTATATGGTTTAGACCAAAACCCATTCCTTATTATTAAATTGAAACTCCTAATATTTTCCCTCAGAGGAAAAAGACTAGCAGCACACCACAAAATCTGTTATTTATCCAAAATATTTTAGCACTGATCAATGCGTTATGGTTTAATAAGCTGAGAAAGTATCAGTGTACAATCAATATGACTCAAATGGGCTTTTCCTTATCGTAAAAAGAACCAGGTGGTTTAACTTTAACTCAGTTTTTCTCCATATTTAGAAAAGATGGGTTAGACCACTGTTGCACTAACCCCCTCAATTGTTGTAGTAGAATTCCTGCGTTCCCTCGAGTCCCTAGATGACATAAGTTTAAGTATTGTCACCAACAAACAGATAAAAAAGGCAACTCTAAGGTCATCTTATTGATATAAGCGGACTTCTTTGTACAGACGCCTAAAGGTGTTGCCATATGGCCTTAGAAATTAAAACGTTTGGTATAAATTATTAAAAGCAATAAAGCTTTTATAGCGAAGTCTTGCATACGCCTTTTGCATCTCAATCATCGAAACTTGGACGAGGTTGAAATTGGAAGTGCTATGTGTTTAACCTCCTATTTAAATCGCTACAAACCGCAAAAACACACACAGGCACACACTAGCCTTATTTCCTACTGTAATACAAATGCAGAGATTCACAAAGTGCAACAAATGAAACTGTGGTGTAAAGTTGGTAACACCTATTCACGAAGGGAAATGTTAAGGACATAGCTTTCCTTCCCTCCTCTGCACTCGACAATTACACGCACACGGAAAACACCGGACGTCTTTTTATGATGCCATTAAAAGTTGTTCTTTGCGTGTTATCTGTTGTATAGCGTGTAACCTGCGCTTAGGGATATAGCTCGGCTTTGTATCACGGTGGGCATCTGCAACTGACTTTTCAAGTGCGTCTGAATTCATGTTGTGAATGTTATAATACTGTAAAATGCAAAGCAGAGTTAGTTTAAGTCCAGAAGGAGTCAGCAATATAAAATAACACGTCATTCTTTGCTTACTACAGGCATGGGCACGATGAGAGGTAGCGATTGAACTTGCCTCACTCACACCACAGTGACAAAGGTTGCTATTCGTTTCACCTGCGCAATAGTAATCATTTCTGCACTGTTATGAACTGTTTTATTTATATTTAACATATTTTGATACAATAATTATCACAACCACGTAGGCAAATTACATAAACTTGAAGTTTACAACCTTCCTTTATCTTATGCATGTAATGTTCTTACACGGCCTTAAGGTTAACATATTAAATTGTCTTCTCTTTCACAATTAATAAAGCAGTATTGCTATTTAGCTTTAAAATTATTTTATAACTTTTATCAACATAAATTGTTTGGTTTTGAACCTAATATTGTGTTCAAACTTTGATACACGAAATACAATGTATTAAAGTAATAAGAAACGTAATACGAGTATTCAGAAGATACTTTTTGAAATAGTAAATACATATCTATAAGATCACCAAAGTTTGATTTATGCATCTGATCAAAGTGGCGTTTTGATACTATAACGCTTTATACTTGCAAATTGAAATCCACGTATTAAACAGCCATATATTACCTGTACTTGTAACATACAGCAAATTCTCCCTACCACTATTCATGAAACAGCCATAGTGGCCACTGCATGAGGTATGTCGGAACCTGAACAGCAGTGAAGGGGAAGGATGGCCGGTGGCGTGAGGCGAAAACGCGAGTGGCCCAATTGAGCCGATTTTACCCATGCCTGCTGGAAAAGGATGTGTGTGTGTGTGTCTGTCTGTCTGTCTGTCTGTGCGTGCGTGCATGTGTGTGTGAACTCCAGGAAAAGTGGTTAAATACCAAACTTGATACCTACGTTCGTCTTCCAAAGATGCGAAAGGAATAGTTTTAAGAAAATCCAGCACACCAAACTACCCCTCCGGGGAGGGGGGGGGGGGGGGGCAATAAAATTCGGGTTTTTTTTTTTTTTTTTTTTTTTTAATTTTCTCAAAAATTGCTATAACGATTTGGATTAAGATATTTGTGACATGAAAGGTACATCTTGTCTTCACTGTGAATAAATAGCCTCTGAGGACCTCTTCAATGTGGATGACTATTGGGCAACTGATAAACCATAAAATATTGATAAAATCTTAGAACTACACAAAAAATTAGATCTCGATAAAGACAATTTATGCTAAATAAAAGTTTGTGACGTCTAGCCATTTCCGAGGCATTCTTTGTTTCTTGGTTGGGATCTGGAAATACTTTTTTTTCAAGTGGCAAGTTGCATTTCAAGCCAATCACACAGATATCCCCTTTTTACAAATCTGACTTGCTTTAGCCTGCTGTACCCTTATATATACAGCCACGGAAAAAGCGCATATGGAGAGCAGAATATTTTTAAGCCTCACGTCGTGTTGTAGCCCGATTTACACAAGTCGACATTTCGAACATGCAGCTGTGTTTACTGTTAGTCTCTGTGCGATGTCTGTCGGACACTTATGTAAATAGGCGTTGTCTTGAATCACCACTCGCATTTGTATACATATTCTCGAATACAAGTGTGAGTGATGATTCAAGAGACATTCTGTAAACTGTGTTGCAACACATTTTTCCATGGCTGTATCTAGTGCAACGAAATTTGTAAATGGTGTAATGGAAGCTAATCTCGATTAATAAGTGCTTAAATGACTAAGCTTTTGCAAGGATAGGTTGTACAATAGTAGAGGAAGTAATGTGCAAACATTAGATAAGATTTTTTGACGATTAGCGTCATATCGGTTCTTCGAACCATTCTCATGACAACAAAACATCTGGGTTAAAATCCTTTGATATACGACAGCATGATGCAGTAATGGCGTGATATACCTGCAAGGTCGGCTCAAAGACCAGTCTTAATAGACCGCGTCAAAACATCCATATAGATGCCAATACTGTTTCCCAGATGTGAAATGAAATGAATAGTATTTTCTTGGATTACATATAATTCTTGATTTAAACCCTTACTGTAACTGCCAGTTAATGTCCTTCAGACTGCTCTTTCCTCACATAGGTATGGCAGAATTACATCATCGTCGGACAAAGGGAGAGTCGCAGCACGCTTCGAAAAGCTGCACCTATATATTTTACAGTTCAGATTGAACTGTACAGAAATTTACATTTTAGTACTTGAAGAAGAACCAGCTATGGCTTACAGTATTGCTGAATATTGCTGATTTAGTATAGAGAACCACCACCAACTTTTGCCTTAGTATACAAAATGGAGTCGGAAAGATTAAAGGAGAGATGTCTGAGTTAGCCCTTTTGTCCTGTGTTTGCCCCTACAACGGAAAGCAAAGATGCAACGTTAACGCAAGACGTTGGCACCGACGTTAGTGGAAACATTCACATACGGCCACGTAATGCGCAACGTAGCGCAAGAGACAGCAAACTGCAAATTTTGCGTTTGTGTTGCTTACTAGAGGACGAATTCTGCGTTTATTTGTCCATATATTTACAACACAGAATTGCGACGCGATACTTCCTCTACTTTACAATCATGGTGGTCATTTGGCACATCATGTGACGCAAGACACTGCTCTATTGTCTTGAATACATTTTATTCCTATTTATTATGAAGACACCGCAGTTTGTTATTAGATATTATTGATTGTTATTCAAATTGAAATTTCCATTTTTTTATTTTAATTAACGTCCTCCAACATTATGTCATATCGAACGAATGAATGAAATGGGTGAAATGATGCTCAAATGAGCCCGAGGTCCATGGTGCTTTAAGTTACCGACATTCGTCTTCTCAGGGTAGGGAAAACCTCGGAAAAAAACCTTACCCGGATAACTTACCCTAAGCGAGATTCGAACTCGCGACCTCTTGAACTTGAGGTAGACACGCTAACCATCACGCTACCGAGGCGGGCGAAATTTCCAGTGCTTGAAGTTTACGAATCTAGAAACCCGTGCAAGATGTTTTAAGCCTGCTGTTGCAATTCGAATGGTCTCAAGGCTGGATCACAACCACTAGTAACGAAAACGATAACCAGAACGAGAGTTGAAATACAGTGTTCAAATGGAAGTGTTCATAACCAAGGAGAAGCTTTCTCGGACTCCGGAAACGGTTAAAAAGACTTGGCTAAGTTTTAATTTTCTCTTTCCCCTTGCCGGGCACGGTATGTTATATGCATAATGTGAATATTTAAACTTTTCAGTGAAGAAATTGTTCTAGGCGACCGTGGCAAAAAACAGTCGCTAGAGCTGTCTGTAGTAAGCTAGCAAAAATATACTTGGTCAGTTGAAAATGCAGAATTCCCTATGGGCAATAGCGACCTCTATTTTCTATCGATAAGCTGATCGATAATATGCCTTGCCGTTCTCGTTGCCGGGCAGTTGTGAACCGAGTGCAACTGTGCTTCCCGTTGACCTGGTTACCGTTACCGGGTGGTTGGGAACCAGCGTTTCCTCAGGCCTGCAGTTTTACTGCCTTGTGTTTGTCAATCGTTATTGCTATGAAATAAATAGGTACCTAAACTGAACAAGAAAAGAAAATGAGTTGTGCAAATACAATCATAATAAACTTGCTGTAGTGGGTCTGCAGATTTACGTTTTGATGTTCGTTAGCAGATACACCTTATAGATTAGTGTTAGTGGGGCATGTAGAACCACAGGAGTGGAAACGCTTCAGCTCAACAAGTATTCCCTTGGCCTCAGGTGTTAAGCCCCAAATAAAATTCCCAAAAGATGTGAACTCTCATCCTCGTTCGGTAGCTGATGAACACATTTTTCTGGCATCTCTTGAAACGCCGTGCTTCTACCTTAATGAGTTGTTTGCGCGGATGCTTGAGGTGCACTGCACTGCGACGCATAGCTGAAGGGGAAGCATCGCTGCAGAGGTAGGCACTGAATGGGATGTATCGATTAGATTCTTGAAATGCCAGCAAGTTCCCCATAATTCTGGGTGCATCCATTGTTTTCATTAGTTTGCTGGCCAGTCACAGCCTTGTAGGATGCCCTACATAATCCTCTTTTCTTTCAGGATATTGCTCCAAGCTATACAAAGCTCGTGGATATTCGCTGTGCAGTCGTAAGCCCATAGGTATTGTTAGTAGGCCGATGAACAAGAGGCCCAGAGGCTCATTCCTTTTTTTCTGTAAGAATATCATCTGTGGGCGGTGGGGAGCGTTACATACCTGTCCTTCCGTCAAAGTTTCAAAGCTTATGGTAAGACCTGGTCAATTTAAAGCTGTTATCTGGAGTGGTATGGAATTACCTTTACTTTCACTGCCTGTTATTCCACCCAAAAAGGCGATGTCTAGATTTCACAAGAAATACACGTTTTGAGGCCCACCGAATAAAAAAGTTACGTGCGCGGGTGTGTGAACAACAAAACTTTAAAACGAAATGATCGACAAATACCAAACTTGGCCTATATGTAAGTTCAAGCGACACACAGGATGCCACACGAAGATTGTCAAGAAAACCCCCCACCGCAAAATTACCCTTTGCATGGAAAAGTTTTCGACTTCTTTTATTTTCTCAAAAAATGGATAAATGATTCTGACGAAAATACCATTTTAAGAATATTTACGTGAAACATAAATTGCATACATCTTGAATTTTCTGGGAATAGTTATGAAGACCTCATTCGGAAGAAACTATGTATATCTAGGAGTTATTTCCGGGCTGTTATGCCGCGGTCTGCTAGAGTTTAAGTACCCAGATGTTTCGTCCACAACTGCAGCGGACATCTTCAGTGGCGCGATCGTAGTCTCCTCGGAGAACTCCGGTCGTGAAAGTTTACGCGCTCTCAGACTTTATGTAATTTGATAACAACTGATAAGCCATAAGAGGTAGACACAAACATACTACACTAAGAATGTCATTTCCTTAGAGATGCACAATTTATTCTAAATAACCTTTTTGTGGTATTAGTCATTTCCGAGATATCGGTTATTGTTGGTTTGGAATTTTCAATACGATTTGTTTCAGGTGTTGTCGCTATTCAGTTCTTTCTAGTAATATCATGAAAGACTGGAATTTTGAGCCCAACATATTCGTCTCCCCTTTAGCATCTCACTGTCGATTCGATTTCCTCCATCCTCCTTGTGCGTACAAGGAAATGTTTGATTAAATAATTTCTGCAAATGTTTTATCTTAACAAGTACTAGATAGAAACATGTTTCATACGAATAGTCCGTAGAAGCTATAGAAAAAATGAACGACGGTGGGTAGAGAAAGCCCCCCTGAATGTAACATAAAAAGGTAATGTTTCTGTTAATAAATGATGTTGGTTAAAGAAATAAGGAAGCATGCGTTTAATCGCAGTATTTACATTTTTAAAACCTCGCTCCTAGATGTAACGTAGAACGCATTTTTTGGGGGACAAATGTAAAGCATCTCTTATTATGCTGTTCCCTCTTGGTCCATACAAATGTGAAAAACATTTGCTAGAGAGCTGTAGATCAGAGACAAAGCTTATGTTGTCGACAACCGAATTGTTGTATGTCTCATGATCTCACACCCAGTCAAGCCCAAAAGAGCATATAGCGTTAGTTATAAAACGGAATTAATAACTGTGTAGATAGTTCTTAGTAATTTTTAATGTCCAAGTATGAGTATCGTTTTGTGGTAACCATTTTAAGCCTTCACTTATATTCACCTTCCGAGTGGTACTTATTTTCACCATTATTGGCCATCTCCTTTTGTAGTGTAAAGATTCAATCAGATTTGCTGAACGTTTGTGGAACATTTTATCACTTGTTAATATTTTGTGTAGAATGCTCAAGTAGATATAACTGTTCCAAAAGGGCACTGAAGGAAAACATGTGTTTATTGCTTTATTCCTTAAATAAGGGCTACGGAACACAAATAGGGTAATTCTTGTTTTGTGAAACATACATGTTCAGTACACCAATCCAGTTAATTGAAATAAAGGGAAATATGGAATCATCTGTTAATCATTATCCGAATAGTGTAGAGAATAATTAGTTTTAGAAACATGTTAGGTCTCCTTAAAAAGCTGAACTTTCGAATCCTTCGAGACACTGTATTTTTGAAATAGGAGTCGTTAAAAGGAGGAATTTAAGAAATATAATGACATGAAATTTCTTTGCATCGGCTACAAAATATGGAACCTTGAAGGGACCCCCTGAAGACAGATTTTGTATGGTGTTTGACAGTGCATTTCATGTAACATCTTATTTGGACTGATACTCTCTTTGAACTTTCAATATATATTGTGGTGTTCTCTCAGACTATCAAATTTTCAATTTATGCAATTGATGTTCATCAGTAGCTTTCATTTTTTTCTAATCAGTGCACGGTTTAGTACCGTTGTCTCTTTCATTAAGTCCACTAAAACAGATCTCTCTCTCTCTTTTTTTTTTATATTATAAATTCAATAGAAAAGTAATTTTATTACACTTCTTGCTGGCGTATCTTTAATTATGTCTTAGGAAAAGGAATAGTCATCAGTCCGGCCAAATTTTGAGTCTTTTACCTGAATTGCTTTACTTGAATAAATTCCAAATTGAATATGCAGTAGCACTACTCCGAAGTACCTCACCCAGAATAAAAGTAGAAATAAAAAAAAGAGGCAATTGAGACTAACAATAAGTTACAGAATCAGTAGTTAAGGTCATCTGTTCGTCATATGCGGAATCGTATGTACTCGAGGATCTAAATGTAACCTTTTCGATATGACCTGGATGTTGAAACATCAAATAAGCATAAAAAGGAAATAAGTCGCATTCAAAGATTCAACAAATGGTACTGTCTGCCACCGTCATGTATTATGCAAAAGTTCCTTGATTTGCAGCACTGAAAGGCATGGAGTACAGCTGCCTACGCTTGAAAATTAATAACTGAATTTTGCATAAAAGTGAAGCTATACACTTGAACAACTCGTATCTATATAGAATAGAAAATATGTTGTAAATAAAAGATCAAAGATCTGTAGAAGACCCAAGTGTTGAACAATACCATGAGTTTAATCAGGATAGGAATCAAGGGCCTTTCATGTGTTTGGCTGAAATTAATCTCTTTCGTTGCTGTGGACAAGCCAACCGTTGCATGTTTTATTTCCCCAGGGAGTAGAGGATGTACCATCGCACCATTTGCAGCCAAGCTGTTAACGGAAGCCAATTTGCAAGCTAGCTCCAATCACTGCATCTAGATAAGGCAGTACAAAACAATATAACCACTTTCTGTAGAACTAGTGAGAGTGTGCAGGATAATTTGAAATCCAAGGCTCTCTTTCGATCTGCTAACAAGCTGCGGATACCGAGTCCCAAGTAAGAAGATGGTATGCCCACTAATCTGTATGGGTTTTCAATTTGTGCTTCCTACGATTTATTTTTTGTTCTCTCATTTATTTTACTTTCTCTACTTCGTAGTAAATAGGGAAAGTAATGTATTCCTCCCAAAAATTCGGTGTCAAGATTTCACCGAAAATACAGGTTTAGACTCTCTGCATAAAGAAAAAAGCGTTTTTAGAAAAAGGACGTGAGAGAAGGAGTGGGGCAGAGAGAGAGGGAGTGAGAGAGACAGAGACTATAGTGCGGTCTGTGAGCAGCATACTTCCAAAATGAAAACTGTTAAATACCAATCTTCCACGAAGATTTCTAAAAAAATCCTCCTCCTTGTTTGAATCCTTTACATGGGCGTCTTTTTTCGAAAATTTTGATTTTCTCACAAATGGCAAACGATTTTGATAAAAATTGTTGAATTTTCTGGGAGTAGCCCCCGAAGTCCTCTGCATTCTGGATGACTTTTATATAATTGGTAAATTGTACGAGCTAGACTACATCTTAATACATAAAACACGGAGTTCTCGTTAAAGCACACATTTCAAGTGAAGTTTTTGTGGAGATAATCATTTTGAGATACTGCTTGTTATTGTTTGAACTTTGCTTTTGTTAAATGGGAAGTCGATATGTTTTTTTATCTCGTGACCATACAAGGCATAACATTGCGACTAGCTGTGGTCTTACAACATTTACTATCTATAGTCTACCGTAGTCGCATACACTTTCCACTCACAAGAAAGCTAGCAGTAAGATAATTTCTGCAAGTGTTTATGTCGCTAAGCAAAGTAGATATAGGAATAAGCATTTGTAAGAATAGTTCGTAAAGAATGAGTAGTGCACACATCAGAATATTTTGATTTCGTTTTTGTCTTTTCCCGTGGTACATTGGTGATGAACGGACTATGTATTCTAATCGAAATGGCAAGAAAATTCGCACTCGCCAGGCATACATATCCCCTTAGGAAATTAAAGTTCCTGACCTCACCAAGAAAACTCGAGATTTTCATAAATTTTTTTTCTCCAACACGATTACTTTGCAAATCAGTTCCTGGCTTTGAAAAGGTAGAATCAAACTGAATAATTTAATGGCATAGCCGGTTGATCGTCGGTTGCTCTGACCAATTGAGCTGTGTGGCAACGTTCCGGGACATCAAATTCCCCAGCTCGCTCGCATTTTCCCCCCGAGATTTCATAAGGCTTTCTCAAGTTCATTTTGAGATAATTACCCCAGTGGCCATACTCGGTACGCAGAGCGAAGTATCAAAGCTCCTTGATAAACTACTCAACCATGAAGTTGGATCTTTATAGAGCGTAGATGGTAAGAAGTGGCACAGTGTGTCATTTTCCCTACCTTGTAAGTTTAACCCCGTTCACTCGACTACACACGGTTAGCTACCAGGCCACGCTCCCCACTGTATCTACCTCAAAGTACTGGTCAGTCCCTCACATTGTGTTTATAGTGGAATCATGTCACATAAGTTAAAAGAAGCTTCAAATCTGAATGGGAACAAAAGTATTTTTGTGTTCCTAGTAAAAACAAAGCATTGTGTTTGCTATGCCAAAAGAAAATGTACATAACGTAATCACAGTCGCCTAATCACAAAACCAATACAACATGTGTCTTCGGTTGTGCCACTGCACGCCTTGAAACTTAACGTTACTTGTAAAGACGTGTGGATACGTAAACAAACAGAACCGGAAAATACAGGTGGCCTGCATTTAGTGATGGGGTAAAACCTCGACTGCATTCCTGTCACCCCTCTTCCCTGTGCCTGTTAGAGCGTTGGTGAAGATCTTCCTAGTGTTTGATGAAGAATCATCCTATCGTGTTTCCATAAGTGAAAGTGTTTTCATACCTTAGTGTACTCCTTTGAGATACGGCAGTAGAGGCTTAATCACCTTGGAGCAGAATATAGTTAATATGAGAGCACGTATCCATGCTCTTCTTTAGGCTTAATGCATATGCAATGTCTTAACTTAGTAGTCGGGCTTTAAGAGCATTTTAATGAGATGCTGCAACAAATAGCGTACACTAGAGTTTGGATTTGCTAACACATACCCGTTTTCGCTGCTGTTCAGCAACATTGGAGAGTTTTAGCAAAGTCACGGAAACCAGCACATGCCTCCTAGGCCACCAAAAGCAAATATTGGCAAATGGGAGAGAGGAAAATTAACAGCTTTGCTAAAGTAAACTCGTCCCGTCTTCAAACAGTTCTATTTGCATGGAGCACCGCGTTGCTTTGAAATAGCGTTAAATGAGATTGATTTTGCCTGGGTTATGGCTTTGATAGGGATTAGCTTGCCATAACCTGCCACATAGGCGTAAGGTAAACAATATTCACATCGTATTAAGCCGTTGAGGCGTCTATTTAGAAAGTTACTTTATGGTCAGGGCTTAATGGTAATCCTTGAGGCGACGTAATGAAGGGCTTTGACGGTGAATGAATTAAGGACATAGCTATGGAAGTCAAGTCCAGCAGGAAATGGCTCAGTAGTGTTTAAGGCAATTGTATCTTCAAACATAATGAATTATCACGCAATTCGATAGAATAAAATATCGATCAGGTTAACAGTCCGTGTCACGCTAGAATATCACTTAAATCTTGCCGAAACGAGATTATCCCACCTGATTCACATTTTTTTTGTGGAAATTATCAGAATTTATTGAAATTATTTGTGATCTTAAGGAACTGGAGTACCTACCGTAAAGTGCAATTGAGTTCAGGCGTGAAGTTCTGTTACGTGTCCTAAATCTACAAGGGAACACCAGCTTTACCTTCCGAAGGAAGCCGTGCTATAGATTTTTATCCCGAAAAAATCTATCGCCTTCCTGGAACCTTGTTCGGGAACCAAGGCTACAACGTTACCCAGGTCCATACAGGACGAGATATAGAAGACTGTTATACAGTGTGCGGTAGTGGGATATGACGGTTTTTACAGACATGTTGTTGGACACTCAAAAAAGTTAAAGAAAAGCACACATTGGAAGTAAGATGGTACAATGCAGTTTATTAATGGCTCATTAGTTTTTAACAATCACATTTTGCATGTAGCTTCCACGGCAGAGAATGCTGTCCTGTGAAAATCCTGCATGACTCGCCCCAACAGAACAGATCGATGACAATTTCTTTCGTTATGTTTTATTTCATTTGGATAATGGTGCGAAGCATGTGATAAAGCCTGCTTTTTAAGTAACTATAGGAACTAAGAGAACAATACATGGAGAATCAAATCAAATTCGGAAATTAGCCTAATACTCAAGGGGGAGGATTTGGCGAGATACATAAAATCGCTGAGATTGAGGTGGTTAGGTCACATTGAAAGTATGCAAGTTTCTTTACTGCATGACATAATAGGGTTGAGGAGGGGAAGACCGAGAAAGAGGTGGAGTAGGACATGAAAAAATGGGAATAAGAGGCTGGAAGGGGAAAGCACATGATAGAAATGAAGGAGAAGAATATTGTGAAGGAGGTGAGAAGCCACAACGGGTTGTAATGCAAACTAGATAGACTATAGGAAATAATCAGGTGCATTCAGATCAGCAGATCTTGGTGGCCCGATTAGGACTCTAATCGTGAAATTGTGGTCTTGGAAACATTAAACCACAAGTAGTGTGCGCCGTAGCACCGTCTTGCTGGATACAGAATTCATCATTAAAATTGTTTACTTCACGATTTTCCAGCACTGAGAGCATTTGTTGGCACCAAACCATTACTTTTGGACTGTGCAATTTCTTTCCCCATTCTGGTAAGTGTTGTTCATCACTCCAGTGGTGGAAATTCTGTTCGTATGCATAACCAGAAAGGTGGAAATGTGCGTCATCCGACATAAGTCTGTTCAGGATATCCGGATAAGCTCTCAAAATATGAATAAACTGTCTACAGAACTGCGTTCAAGGAAGTTAATCAGTTGGTTGCACAAACTGAAATTTGAAGACATTGTAGGGCGCGGGAAAATTTCTGTCCGATTGATTCAAAGCCTTGGGGAGTGGGTTGAACTGTTCTGCACGGCTTTTCTAACTCTCGCAATGATTTTAGGTGTGCGGGCTATTTTTGCACTAACAACAAATTCATCACAAATATTGTCAGAATTGTTAAATTTAGAATTTAGCCATCCACTTCAGGATAATGTTTCGGGACGGAATCGTTCATGCCATGGGATATTAAATTCATTTTAAATCTCTGCATTTGAGTGATCGATTTCAGGTCAGAAAGGTTCTTACTGCGAACACGTTCTAATGCAGATCGGTTATCCATATTATCTTTCACAACACTGAGGGTGGTTTAGGGATCTGGGATCTCTTTAGCAACAGTACTGGTTACGTCACTCAAAACCACTAGAAGCAAGCGCTTAATATCTCACTGCCACACCATATAATATTGGTATACAATACACTAAGTTAAAACTTTTATATAAAATACCTATGTTATTTCCATTTTATTAACCCTTTCACTCAGTAAATAGTCTTAGCAATATCACTCATGAGTTCGAAATTAAGACAGATAATTGCTCCCGCTCGGGCAGCTACCGACAGTATCGAACTCGCTGGTGGTATGTTTTGGACTCTCTCACTCTTACTACGCCATACGATTATTTGCCAATAAAACTGTATGGAACAACGTATTTTAAGCAATGGTGGCTGCTTATCTCCACAATTTTTATCATCTCCCTAGCGTATGTTTGCCACATGCCACTATAAAACATGCTCTACGATCCTTATTGGCTTACACAGCAGATAAATCAACCGAAAATGATGTTTTGTATTTTTACTAAAGCTTGAATATTTTATTGTATTTATTTGTTCTAATATTTATATACATTTTCTAATAATGAATAGCTAAGCCCCACGCAAGTTTTGATATTCTCTAATCGTAATCTTTAGTAAGATTACTGTTCATAAATTGCTCTTTGCTCTTTAAACTAAAATGAAGAGGGAATATTATGATCCAGAATTTTTATAATCGTTACTGTTTTCAAACTTGAACTAGATGTTATGAACCTGAAGTAATTTGAAAGGCCTTTTGCGGAAATCTTCACCACAGGATACTGAACCTGTCAATGAAAATAATTGCCTGCTATGAGGATTGTGGATCCTAAACAAGCCCCTTTCAAGACACCAGACCAAATGATAGTGAGCGCCCTAAATTTGTGGCCAAATAAGGATATATCTATCCATCATGGTATGTGTGGTACAGCAATTTGGAATGTAGATGATTACAACATAATTGACTGACGGTTCTGTTGTTTTCGCCACTACCCTGGTTGGACGCTGAAGACTGAGTCGCTGGAGTAACTGGGGCGTGGTGAAAGAGAAGAATCTCTTGACAAACACTGTCAAATGTCATGATCGAGCGCCGTGGGACTCCGGTGAACTTTTTATGTTTGGGAAACTGGCAGAGTTCCTGATCGATCACCTTGTCATCCCCTCTTCCTTTGCACGCCTTTGGGTCTCGCCCATGTTTGTAAACGCATTATACCCCAGAAGCTAAAAGTTGTGAAAACCTGATGGTTGGTGTTCATTATGCACTTTTCAGTAGAAGCAGAACTCAGAAAAGGTTGAGTATCATTATTTTGGCGATCGTTTTTTATTTCCATCTTCATATAAGACATGTTGCCATGCAGACAATTTGGATAACAATGCTGATAGCTAATGCAACTACAAACTTTCGTTTTGGAACTTAGCTGCTGAGGAGCTTAGTTGTGTGAATTTATGTTCTCTATTCTCTTCCAACCACCAAGGGAAACCCGTATGCATATCGAACGTTAAACATGCGTGCTTTAATCTGGAGTAAATGAGATAGAGCACCTACATTCCTAATAATTCAGAGCAAACATGTTGATTGGAACTGTATTAGAAGGTTAAAGCCATTGTGACGTGCAAAGCATTGCTTCGTTTCCATTGATTTTTTATGTTAATGAGCTTTAGTGCTGACAATAAGCAAGCGAGTGATGAATGGTTTTGTGGAACAGAGGGATAGCCACAAAGAGAAGCAGCAAACGAATTCATTAAGTACGTGAGGGTCATTACCCATGTTGCAGCTGAAAACTGCTGAACCAATTTAATGAAACATGCTTGATTCAGTATAAACGGCATTGTGGCAGACTGTTGATAAGAATAAAATGCTTTCTAAATTGCATGCTAGTCCAAAACCGCGAGTGAGATGCACAGGCATCGATATACGCTTTCCTTGGAGCACTGTACAGAAACGTCATCTTCACAAGTTGCAGCTTCTGTGTCATCTGGAAAATCCCCCTCCAAAAAGTAACTTCCAGAACATATGAACTATGTAACATTGTGCATTTTCTGGTCTATTTAGACACAGTGCGAGTCTGTTATTGCATGACAGTGAATTGACATGTATGTGCTTTCTTTTTCTATTTGTTTGTACATTCATCAAGAGAATTAAACATTATTGAGATTTGACACCATTAATCGCTTAACTTAGTTCTTTTGTTGGTTGTCGCTTAAAGGAAGGACATTTCTAAATACCATTGCCGCATTGAGGATGTTCACATTGATATAATTGTCTCTGTGTATAATTAATTGATTCATTATAGTTGCAGATGTTTCAATCGATTTCTCAGATTCTGCCTTAATGCAGAGAAAACGGAGTGAATTACCAGATACTGACGCAGGTGGTCGAGGTTGTTAAGGCATAGACACTTGAAAGGGTGGTCCCGGTTCAAACACCGCGAGAAAGGCCCTGATCGAAGTTTTTACCAGGTTTTTCCGTAGTGCCCGTAACTGGTAAACGTTAGCAAGGTATCCTAAACTTAGACTTGGAACGTTTCCTTCTCAGATTTCCTTTCCTTTCATGTATCAGTGTTTATCGCCTATGTACCTGTAGTACCACCTTATGCAATAAATACGTGTGTTAAACACTACAAAGAAAAGAAAGAAGAAACTTCTAGATGCTGTTGGAGTTATCGAGCCTAAGAAATGAAAGAAAACCCTTTTGAATCAAGACGATTGATATCTGTAGACATCTGATTCCTATGCGAATGATGGTGTTGAAGATCTCGGCAGTCTAGGGGACGCTAATTCGAATGGATGAAGAAGAGAATTGCTTTGACCGAAGGAAGCGCGCACGTCCGAGGTGTCTCACACCCCCTCAGCGCGCGTACCGGCGAATCAATGCCAACCCTAAAGGCTATATCACGTTTTCCTCATTGCGCATCCTCCGAACAGTCCTGCGTCAGAACTTGGATCGTGGAGTATCTGCATCGCGTTTAGGTTGGATTGCCTTCCCTTTTATGTCGTCAACCGAACATAATCAAGCAGCCAGGGGCTGAAAGTAATGCATTGGAGTAGATAGGTTAGGACAGAGCTGGCGCACTTTTTTATGGGCAAGATGGCCGCCATGCGTAATCTAAGCATTAATACGTAAGGTGACAGGGGAAGCAGGACGTTGTAGGTGTTTGAATGAATCTCTAGGGATAACTTTTAAAGCCTATAGCAGTGTATGTATGTTTATGAGCGTTCATGGTAGCTGAGTATGTCGTCCACTATATTGCTGTATGTCTCCTAATGCAAGAGCTTTCTATCTTGATTGAATATATTACCCCAACATAATGTTACCTCGCCCCACATAGCCACGCTAACCTAACCTAACCTAACCTAACCTAACCTCACCTCACCTCACCTCACCTCACCTCACATCACCTAAGCCCCATACCTAACCTAACCTAACCTAATCTAACCTAGCCTAAGTCCCATACTTCTACTCGTCTAACCTATGCTAACCTAACCTAACCTCGCCTAAGCCCCATACTTCTACTCTTCTAACCTATCTTAACCTAACCTAAGCTTCATACTTCTACATGGCTAACCTGACCTAACCCAGCTCCCACTATTTACTCCCGTCTTTGATAATTTAACCTAAGCCCCATACTTCTACTCGTCTAACCTATCCTAACCTAACCTAACCTATCCTAATCTAACATGGCCTAGCCTAACCTAAGATAGATCCCCTTATTATTATTTATTCTATTCTACTAACATGATACGTTTCTAGATATTCATTCTATCCTCTTATCATCTATCCTATTCCCTCCTCTGCTTATCTATTCTATCCTGTCATACGCTACCCTGATCTCCCTCTAGGAATTTCATAAGCATTTTGATACTATTTTGAGTCCTCTGATAGATCTTTTT
The DNA here is from genome assembly GCA_030765045.1 of Tenodera sinensis. Classification (NCBI taxonomy): domain Eukaryota; kingdom Metazoa; phylum Arthropoda; class Insecta; order Mantodea; family Mantidae; genus Tenodera; species Tenodera sinensis. The sequence continues at coordinate 91,497,662 of CM060970.1, forward strand.
AAGCACTTTTAGCATATTCTTGATGCTTTTACAACATATTTAAGAATTTTTCAGACAATTTTCAGAATTATTCAGTCATTTTCATACATTTTTAAGACGTTTCACCCCATTTTGCTGCAATTTTGCACCCTCTGGTAGATCTTTTAGACGCTTTTAGTATATTCAGGGCGCTTTTACAACATATTTAACATCTTTTCAGACAATTTTCAGAGTTATTCAGTCATTTTCATACATTTTTAAGACGTTTCACCCCATTTTGTTGCAATTTTTCACCCTCTGCTAGATCTTTTAGACGCTTTTGGTATATTCAGGACGCTTTTACAACATATTTAACAACTTTTCAAGCAATTTTGAGTGATTTAGACGCCATATTATATATTTTCAGCGTGTATTGAGACCCGTTTAGACTCGTTGATAGATATTTCAGCCTGTTTCCAGATATTCTGAAGACTTTTACGTCCAGTTTAAACATTTTTCAGAGTATTTTAGACGAATTTGACATTATTTAAGGCAATCCGACAGTTATTCTGGACGCCCCTGTCCATTATTGTTTGCTTTAAGCACTTTGAAGGGTAATGGAAGATAATTTTCACGATATTAGGAATACTGAACCGTCTATTTCAAGGCTGTTAGACGTATCTCTACCAGTTAAATATCGTTTCAGCCATTTTAGAGACATCTTAAGCACAATAGGAGTATTTTAGACTTTGTCACCAACATTTTGCATGGTTTTTCAGAATCCTTGAAACACTTTTATAGGCGTTAGACGCTTTTAATGGTATTTTTGAGCGCTAATTAAGACATTTTAGCTCCTTCACAGGTATTTTGAGGATTTTCAGGGCATCTTAGACACGTGAGAAGCATTTTTCCGCCAGTTTGAAGATGTTTTAAGACACTCAAGTAGACATTTTTAACGCTGCTAGAGTTATTTTAATTGATTTAAAGACATTTCACTAAGTTTTCTTCAGTAATAGCTTTGTTTTATAGTAGTTGAAGAGCAGTCTAACTTATCCAGTCATTTATTGCATTTCTCGCATTATTATTTTGATTACATTTCACGAATAACCTAACTCGCCAACAATCATCATCATTACCAACTCCTCTATCTTATAGTCTGACCAAGCTAACCCAACCTAGCCTAGCCTAGCCTAGCCTAGCCTAGCCTAGCCTAGCCTGCCCTAACCAAAACTAACATAGCCCAACCCAAGCTAGCCTAGCCTAACCATACTCTCTCCACCTAAGCATACCCACCTGACCTAAGCATACTAATCAAGCCAACATAGCCCATACCAAGCTATCCTAGCCTAACCATACTCTCATCACCTAAGCATACTCACCTGACCTAAGCATACTAATCAAGCTAACATAGCCCAACCCAAGCCAGCCTAGCCTAACCATACTCTCACCACCTAAGCATACTCACCTGACCTAAGCATACTAATCAAGCTAACATAGCCCAACCCAAGCTATCCTAGCCTAACCATACTCTCACCACCTAAGCATACTCACCTGACCTAAGCATACTAATCAAGCTAACATAGCCCAACCCAAGCTATCCTAACCTAACCATACTCTCACCACCTAAGCATACTCACCTGACCTAAGCATACTAATCAAGCTAACATAGCCCAACCCAAGCTATCCTAACCTAACCATACTCTCACCACCTAAGCATACTCACCTGACCTAAGCATACTAATCAAGCTAAATTAGCCCAACCCAAGCTTGCATAACCTAACCATACTCTCACCACCTAAGCATACTCACCTGACCTAAGCATACTAATCAGGCTAACATAGCCCAACCCAAGCTATCCTAACCTAACCATACTCTCACCACCTAAGCATACTCACCTGACCTAAGCATACTAATCAAGCTAACATAGCCCAACCCAAGCTATCCTAACCTAACCATACTCTCACCACCTAAGCATACTCGCCTGACCTAAGCATACTAATCAAGCTAACATAGCCCAACCCAAGCTATCCTAACTTAACCATACTCTCACCACCTAAGCATACTCACCTGACCTAAGCATACTAATCAGGCTAACATAGCCCAAACCAAGCTATCCTAACTTAACCATACTCTCACCACCTAAGCATACTCACCTGACCTAAGCATACTAATCAGGCTAACATAGCCCAAAGCAAGCTATCCTAACCTAACCATACTCTCACCACCTAAGCATACTCACCTGACCTAAGCATACTAATCAAGCTAACATAGCCCAACCCAAGCTATCCTAACTTAACCATACTCTCACCACCTAAGCATACTCACCTGACCTAAGCATACTAATCAAGCTGACATAGTCCCTTTCTGGCTTTTTGATGCCTTTGTGACCTTTAGAAGGATGTTCATGGTACATCTAGTGAATTTCGGAGTCTTTTAATAGGCTTAGAACCAATCTCTCACAGTTTTACTGTCTCACTGGCTTCTATTATAGTTACAGATCGTTCCACGTTCGTTACATGGCATTATCTTATATGCTATACTTTCATATTTTCCCCTAACCCCCCCCCCCTCCGAAGGAGTGTCGCCTTGTCGTGGCGGAGGGGCTCAGTACCTGAACCAGACGGCCTACCAAGTGTCATTTTGACTACTGGTAGGCAAGAGGTGAGGGGAAGCAAAGAACATTCCAAACGGGTAGATGGGGCTCGGTAGTCTTGGTCGACAACTCATCTAGGAGAGGAGGACTCCGAAATCAAACTCCCCCAGGGGCTCCTACTACGGTAGGTACGGGTTTGGCGTACCCGGGGCCCCGAGCCATACTCTCGATTGGGTTCCTCCAAGAGGTGAGAGGGCACATGCCAAACTCCCAATCAAATTTGGTCCACTTTTGTGTTTGACCTCCCACCTGTTACCTCCCTGTACACAGTCTGATGGATAACCTACGCGCGGGTGACGCAAGGGGTGACTGGGTAATAGCGTAAGTCCCAGCCCCTGGTTATCATGTAGGATCTGTGTGCGTATCCGCTGATAAAGGTCAGTCCCGGGGAGGGGCCATTGCATGAGCTGATGCACTCCTGAAGGCGATTGGGTCCCTCTGTCTATACATTGGGAGGTGAGACCCTAGGGTGAGCAAGGTCCAGGCCAGGACTCTCACCTAAGCCGGGGTGGCGCCCAGGATGTGAGCATGCCATCGGAGACATTTGCAATGGTGGAGGATTAAAGCGCCATGAGTTCACAAAAAACTCAAAATAAACAAAAATACCTGAAGTCAAGTGTAAAGGAAGTAGTTGAGTCCTGTGGTCCTCGCTACTTAGTCATTTCGAGAACTGAGGAAGGAAAAAAGTTTCTTTCGGTGAGTCCATTTGTAATCCAGAAGGGCCTGGATAAGATAGCTGGTCCAGTGAAATCATGCACTAGATCGCGTAATGGCACGCTTCTAGTAGAAGCGCATTCAGCAGAACAGGCAGCTAAAATACAGAAAGCAAACCTGTTGGCCAGCTATCCAATACGTGTTGACCTACATAAGACGTTGAACTCGTCACGCGGTGTCGTCAATACCCGCGCATTAGACGGACTCAGTGTTGAAGAGATTAAGGAAAACCTAGAAGATCAAGGTGTTACCTGTGTGTATCGGGTTCATCGCAAAGAAAGCGGTGAATTGAAGCCTACTCGTACCCTGTTCCTGACCTTTGATCGGGTAGATCTCCCTCAAAGAATTAGGGCAGGATACGAAGCTATAGAAGTAAGGCCATACATCCCGAACCCAATCCGGTGCTTTAAGTGTAACCATTTTGGACACACAAGTGAACTGTGTAACAGAACGGCTTCTTGCGTCAACTGCGGAGGCGTCCTTCACGACGCTCCATGTTCATTGCCTCCCAGTTGTGTGAACTGCAGCGGCGAACATCCAGCCAATTCGCGAGAGTGCCCCCGGTTTATAGAGGAAAGGGCGATCCAGGAAATCCGAGTCAAAGAGAAGGTGTCCTTCTCAGAAGCTCGGAAACTCCTGCGTATCCGACAGCCCCCCCTTACAAAGTCCGGTACCTATCGCTCTGTTGTAGCTAGGCCGGCAGAGAAGCGGGAAATCGCTACACAAACCAGCGATCAAACCGGGGCCACAATTTCACAAAAAATTATCGTAGCAAGAACAGTTCCAAAGCCTTCAACATCTACAGGTAAATCTACGTCTCCTACCAAGTCCATAAAGGAAAAGAACACATCTACAAGGTCACCGTCTAAATTGCCAGTCTACAACAATGGCAAGAATGAGCCCGTTGTTTATGTTACATCACCGAAGAAATTTAAGAAACAATATGTAAGAACTGACTTCCTCAAAGAAGAAAACGTGTCTGTTCCCACTCAACCAAAGGGAAAGAAGAGCCAGCGTTCATCCCCCCGAAGATCCTCTTCTGAGGATTCCTCCGGGATGGACACAGACCGGCAGCTTTCATCTTCGCCGGTATCCACGAGCAATCGGTTCGAGGCTCTCGAACCGAAATTTGCTATGGGAATACGCACCTCCTCGGTAGAGGAGATGCAAGAAGATCCTGCCTATACTGGGAGAAACCCAGTGAAAAAGAGGCAGGATAAATGTGAAAAGAGTGTGAGCCCAAAAGATCACAAAAGGGCTAAATTGAACCGACCACCGCCTACTACAAGGTAATACACTGTTACCTTGCAATATTTATCCCACACACATACTAATATGGCTATCTTACATTGGAACATACGTGGCATTCGAACTCAAAGGCCAGAACTTGAGCTCTTGCTCAAAGAAAACGAACCTCTGGTCGCATGTTTGCAAGAGACTAAGCTGCGTCCTCAAGACGCTTTCCATCTAAGGCGATACACCCCAGTACGGTGTGATGTTACACCAGAAGAGGGTGTTCCGGCACATGGCGGCGCTATGATACTTGTGAGAGATGACATTTATATGCAACCTGTACCAATACAGTCTGATATCCAATCAGTTGCAATAAGTATTGTACTGCCAGACATCCGTTTCACCATCTGCAATATATATTTGCCTCCGTCCCATGACCTCTCGCACATTGATTTAGAAGATCTAGTTTCCCAGTTGCCAACACCGTTTCTGTTGGTGGGAGACTTCAATGCGCACCACCCACTTTGGGGTTCAAGTCGCGCTTGTGCGAGAGGTAAACTCATTTCCGATTTCTTGGACAGTCACAACCTAGCTCTCCTCAACACTGGAGAGCCTACATTCATTTCGGACTCCCACAGCACCTTCTCACACCTTGATCTTGCAGTTTGTTCACCTCAGTTGGCAGTCTCCTTACAATGGAATGTCATCTCTGATTTACACTCTAGTGACCACTTCCCATGTCTTATTAGTCTCTTGACGCAACATACATATTCCACACGAATGCCCAGATGGCGTTTGGACCATGCCAACTGGAACCTTTACACCCAGTTGGCTGTCTTTACGTACAACGAGCACGACTCAGTGAATAATTTGGCGCAGCATCTCACGGAGACGATTCTCTCTGCTGCTGAACAATCGATTCCGCGGTCGACTACACACCCTCGTCGATTTCCCGTCCCCTGGTGGACGGAAGAATGTCGGAATGCCATTCGTGCTCGAAGGCGTGCACTTAGGGTTTTCCAACGTCACCCTACTTTGGAAAACCTAATCGAATACAAGAAAATGCGCGCCAGGTCCAGACAAGTCATTAAGGATAGCAAAAAGTCATCATGGAGCAAATTTGTAGCTTCATTTAACCGACACACACCTTCCTCGGTTGTGTGGGATAGATTAAGGCGTGTTGCAAAAAAAACGACCCAAATACCAATAGCGGGACTAAAAACAGCCACAGGAGCTGTTGTTGATTCATTTGAAGTGGCCAATACCTTTGGCAGTGCTTTCGCACAAGTGTCTAGCTCGGAAAACTACTCCCCTGAGTTCCTTCCAATTAAAACTCAGGTGGAATCTCAAGGCTTCTCGTTTCGTTCTAGAAACGCAGAAGATTACAATCGCCTTTTCACCATGGCAGAGCTGGAGCATTCCCTGAAATCTTCGCGATGTTCAGCACCAGGACCGGACGGTATTCATGTACAAATGTTACAACGGCTCTCTCCTGAAGGTAAGGCATTCCTGCTCGAGGTCTATAATCGTGTTTGGGTTGACAGTATACTCCCAGAAAATTGGCGGGAGGCCACCGTTATTCCCATCTTGAAGGCTGGGAAGGACCGTCATCTTCCCTCCAGCTATCGTCCTATTTCCCTCACCAGTTGCGTTTGCAAGGTGATGGAACGCATGATCAATGGACGATTGGTATGGTGGTTAGAAAGTCGTAACCTACTGACTAACATCCAGTGTGGTTTTCGACGACGCCGTTCAACTGTTGACCATCTTGTGTCAATATCGACACAGATAATGGACGGGTTTATGAAGAACTGTCAAACCGTTGGCATATTTTTCGATCTTGAGAAGGCTTATGATACGTGCTGGCGAGCAGGGATTCTACGTTCCCTGTATGCCTGGAACATACGTGGACGCCTACCACTTTTCATTCAGGAGTTTATGAAGGACCGCTTTTTCCGAGTAAGGGTCGGCTCGGTTTTTTCTAATTCTTTTGTTCAGGAAGAGGGAGTACCTCAGGGTTCGGTGCTAAGTGTCACGCTCTTTGCTATAGCAATTAACTCCATCTGGAAATGTGTTCCACCTGGAGTTTCGTCATGCCTATTCGTAGACGACTTCGCTGTCTATTGCACTTCTCAGCGCACGGCGTTCTTACAACGGCGCCTGCAGCAATGTTTGGACAACCTTAGAGAATGGAGCATGAAAAACGGCTTCCGTTTCTCAACTGAGAAGTCAATCTGCGTTAATTTCTGGCGCCGTAGGAGACGATTACCACCTTCGCTCCGATTTGGTCCAGATGAACTTCCCTTCGCAGAAGAGACGCGCTTCCTGGGTTTGATCTTGGACAGGAAGCTTAGTTGGTCGTCGCATATTGCACAGCTAAGAGCGAGATGTGACCGTTCCCTAAATATTATGCGAGTACTGAATGGCAAATCGTGGGGAGCGGATCGAACAATTTTGTTGCGAATATATCGCGCATTGGTCCGATCCAAGCTAGACTATGGGTGTATTGTTTATTCGTCAGCACGACCATCTGTGCTGAGAAGATTAGACGTGGTCCATAATAGGGGTATCCGCATTGCAACAGGAGCTTTTCCAACAAGCCCAGTGGTGAGCCTTTACGCCGAGTCCGCAGAACCTCCTCTGCAATATCGGCGTGAGATTCTCTTGGCAAATTATGGTTGTGCGCTTAGATGTATGCCTAAGCACCCAACGTTCGCCTCTTTTTTCACCACCACGCTAAGAGAACGATATAGAAATAGCACCCTTAATCCAAAGCCTGCGGGGTTCCGTTTCCAAGAGCTCCTAGTGAAGCTTGGAGTGGAACTGCCTGTGATGTTCGCCAAGGGCGAGAGACTTTACCCCCCTTGGCTATCTGGTACGCCCCATATAGATCTTGGGATGACCATACACCAGAAGTCCACGATGCCTATTTCAAGTATCCGCACGTGTTTCTTAGAATTTTTGTCAGGCTACTCTGACCGTAAATATATTTACACCGATGGATCAAAGAACACCAACGGTGTTGGATGTGCTTATGTTTATGGAACCGAACCATATACATTCGGTTTTCCAAATAGCACTTCCATTTTTACTGCAGAGCTTTATGCAATCTATCGAGCCGTTTTGTATGTTCGCCGTCGTAAATTAGGTGACTGCCTGATTTTGAGCGATTCCCTTAGTGCACTGCAGAGCCTTTGTCAGTTGTACAACCCCCACCCTATTGTACAACGTATCCAGGATGCCCTCCATGTTTTACACGCTTCTGGCGTTGACGTGGGGTGTGCATGGATTCCTGGTCACGTAGGTTTGCCTGGGAATGAAAAGGCAGATTTAGCAGCAAAGACGGCAACTACAGAACCCAGAATTATCATCTCACGTGTTACTTCGGAAGACTTCAGGCTTGAAGTGCGGAGAGCGGTGCTGTCGTCCTGGCACGACGAGTGGTCAGCTCTCCGCGGTAATAAGCTTAGAGAAGTGAAAGAACTTCCGATAAACTGGGTAACTTCCTGTCGCACATCTCGTCGCGAGGAGGTTAGTTTGGCTCGATTAAGAATAGGGCACTGCAATTTTTCGCACGGTTACCTATTTAAAAGGGACCCTGCGCCTCTATGTCCGCTGTGTGACAACGGTTTGTCGGTTCGCCACGTGCTCCTAGAGTGTTGTTCTCTAGCGCACCTTCGGGATTCTCTGCAGCTGCCTGCCAGACTTGCAGAGGTCCTAGCGGACGACAAAACAGCTGTTGATAGAGTTTTTAATTTTTTAGGGCAGTGTAATATAAATTTGAGGATTTAAATTTTTTAATTATCTGTTTCTGATTTTGGACATATTTATCACCTTGTTTCATATCTGGCTATTGCCACTGCTTTTTACCTTTGTATATTTTTCTTGCTGATAGTATTTTTATTTTTTGAGTGAAATTTATATCTGGCTATTGCCATGAGCCTGTTAAGGGCGCTGATGACCTAGAAGTTGAGCGCCCTTAAACCAAAAAAAAAAAAAAAAAAAAAATTCCCCTAACCTAGCCTAACCTAATCTGTTCACTTAATCTGGTCACCTATTCTGGCCACTTTCATAACGTTACAGAACTTGGCTACTAGCATTTTTGTTACTGACACAATCTATCTCTTTCACAACGTTACAGAACTTGGCTTCTAACATGTTTGTCACTGATAGAAGTATTGAGAATCTTTATGAGAGCTTTTAAATGGTTTTTTCACTAATTTCTTCAGCTTATAGAAGTTAAAGCTGGTTAATGTCAATGCTTTTTTTTTTCAATGATCTCTTCTTATATTCTCAGCCCTCCCCCCCCACCCCATTTCAACTTTTTTTCAAGATTCCTGGTGGCAACTTAATATGGCTAGGGTAATTTTTCTAAGGCATACACACTTAAACCTAAATTAACCTCAAGAGATATTTCTTCATTGTTACGGAGCATTCTTGTTTTTTTTTTTTTTTTTTTTTTTTAATTCCTCCTTTTTCTTGAACTAACACCAGATCTTTTAGCCTTGATGTTGAAGAAGCCGTTAAGAGCATTTCCTCGCCCTTGCCGGTATGTTATGCATGTTAATCCCGGTTATTATTCTTTAGAGTAGTTCAGCATTTTCTAATGGGATCACCTAGGGCATTGCTTATGCGTTTTAGTGTCTAACCTTGCAAGCCTTGTATTCCTTTAAAGAATTTCGAAGGCCATATTCGTCAGTGCTGGCTTCTGCAGCTCTTTTATAGAGCTTCAGTCTAGAAAATAAAGTTTTCTCATGGTATTTGAAGTATCACGTAGCACCACTATTTCTACGTCACGTGCCCGCAGATTATGTGAAAGCGACTGTTGAGTTTTGCATCGCTATAACGACACCACCAACACCATTTCCTTTACAACCATCATAACTAGCATTATCACCTCCACCACCATCACCAGCGCAACCATAACCTACATCGACACCATCACCAACGACCCCATATCCAGCAATACCATAAACTTTTATTCAGGTGTATGATCCTTTCGCATAGCTCTATATTATGTTTTGGTGCTAACATCTCGAACACAGCATGCAGTTTTCTAAGGCTAACCCCGCCACCTATCCTGATCTGACCTGCTTCTTTTAAAGTATTTTTCTCAGCTTTATCCAACATTGTTTTCTAGCTCTTTATAGAGCTTTAAACTATCAGTAAAATATGTTCTAACCTATTACGTTGAAGTCGAAGTTATTGGACCCCATAACATGTGAATCCTAAGCATTTTCTAAACATTTCACGGTGTGTTAATGATATTTTAGAGGTTTGCTTGATATTTTAGCCGTTTGTGCAGTATTCTGAAGGTTTTCGGAATTTTTAAAGCTTCCTCGCAATTTTTCTAAGTTTTCACATCTTTAGTATGTTATGATACTTTTAATGAGCATGTAGACCCTTTTTAGCGATTTGTTTTGCTTTCACGATCAAATTTCTCCTTTTGTAAATTTATAATGTTCTTGTCTAGAGCATTGCTTGCAGTCTTTCTAGACTAACCTAACTTAACCATAAGCCTCTTTAGAGATATATCGTCATTGTTATTTGACATTATACATGTTTCTTCTTCTCCTCCCTATCTCTCTTTTTAAAACTAACATTAGAAGACGTAACCTTATTGTTTAAATAGCTATTGTCTTCGATTTTGTTCAGTGCTCCAGTATACCACACATGCTGATCTCATTTTAACGATTCTTTTAGATAGTTCAGTATGTTCTAATGGTAACACGTCAGAAGTCGCTCACATTCCTTCTAAGACTATCATAACCTAACATAACTAACCATCATCACCAGCGCCCCCCATATCTAGCAACACTATAAATTTTTATTCAGCTGTATGATCCTTTAGCTTAGTTTTACATGTTCTGGAGTTAACATCTCGAACACCCCTAGCAATTTTTCTAAGGTTAACCCCTGCCTATCCTGATCTGGGCTGCTTCTTTTAAAGTATGTTTCTCGACTTTATCCAGCATTATTGCTTTCTAGCTCTCTTTAAACTATCTCTAAAAGATGTTGAAGCTGAAGGTATTAGACCTGACATGCGAATCCTAAGCATTCTCTAAACATTTCACGGTATGTTAATGCTATTTTAGAGGTTTGCTAGGTATTTTAGCCATTTGTGCGGTATTATGATTTTTTTAGAATTTTTAAAGCTTCCTCGTGATTTTTCTAAGTTTTCACATCTTTAGTATGTTTTAATGCTTTTAATTAGACACCACCACCACCACCACCACCACCACCACCACCACCACCACCACCACCACCACCACCACCACCACCACCACCGCCATACGACCACCACCACCAACACCATACGACCACCACCAGAACAGATATCACCATAAGCAACATCACCACGACTATCACCAATACCCACCACCACCATCTCCACAAACACACACACCCGCAAACAAACACACAAACACACACTCTCCATCACACATACACACACGCACACATGCAAACACACACCCAACCCACACACATACACACATACATGCACAAACACACATACACACACACAAACATACACATACAATCACACATACAAACTCGCAGACACACACTCTCATACACACCCCAACCCACACACACGCGCGCATACATGCACACACACACATACACATCCGCAAACACGCACACACACTCACAATCACACACACACACACCAGCATACATTCACACACACTCATACACATGCACAATTTTCAGAAAAGACACACCCAACCCACACACATACACACATACATGCACAAACACACATACACACGCATGCACACACACAAACATACACATACAATCACACATACAAACTCGCAGACACACACTCTCACACACACCCCAACCCACACACACGCGCGCATACATGCACACACACATACACATCCGCAAACACGCACACACACTCACAATCACACACACACACACACACACACCAGCATACATTCACACACACTCATACACATGCACAATTTTCAGAAAACACACATACATGCACAAACACATACACACACAAACACATACACACACCCCAACCCACACACATACACACGCATACACGCATACCCACACACACATACATGCACACATACGCACACAGACATACATGCACACAAACACCAGCAAACACGCACACATACACACGCCCGTAAACACACACATACATACACAAACACATACACACACTCTTCCACACACACATACACACAAACACATACACACACCCCAACCCACAGACACATAAACACCCACACATGCAAACCTACACCTTCACACATGCACGCAAACACACACACACATACACACAAACACACACACATACACCTACACGCACACTCACACATGCACAAACACATACACATACACCTACACGCACACTCACACATGCACAAACACATACACACTCTCCCACACACATACACACAAAAAACATACACACACCCCAACCCACACACACATACACACATGCACACACGCACACATCCGAAAACACACACGCAAACACCCACATTCACATACGCACAAATATGCATAGCACACACACATACACACATGCACACAAACACACACACATACACCTACACGCACACTCACACATGCACAAACACATACACACTCTCCCACACACACACACACACACACACACAGCCACACACACACACATGCACCCAAACACACACGCGCATGTACATACACTCACGCTCACACGCACACTCATACACATACATGCACACACGCAAACACGCACACATGCAAACACACACACGCATAAAGATGCATAGCACACACATACACAAACAGACACACACGCACGCTCACACACACGCAAACACACTCAGGCACACACGCACAAAGATGTATAGCACACCCACAGACACATACACACCCACGCCCGCAAACACGCACACACACGCCCGTAAACACACACATACACATACACACAGACATACACACCTACACGCACACACAGACGGAAATACATGCACACATGGACCTTTTTTCTAAAAATACTTTTTACGGATTCAGGGGGTCTCAAAACATATATTTCGGTGAAATCTCGACATCGATTTTTTGGGTGGAATACAATACTTTCCCTACTTACAATTCGTAATAGAGAAATCGTTTGTCTCATATAAACGTCTTTATTAGAAAGAACATGAAAAGTTTCGAGAACACAAAAATGCATTTTAAATTCTCACAAGTATATACATTAATTCAATAATACTTTTTCCATACGTTTATCACAGTCAGTTTGAGCAATATTAACACGATAAGTTTTACCACGTACAGGATTCGTTCTGCAAACCTACGGACAAAGTAAACACATCGTAATAACTCATACATAGAGAAAACAGGGTTCTTTCCACATTCCAAGAAGTTATTTGGCGGAAGAGTAAACTCATTTAAAGATGTGTTCCTTAACCCACTCTTGCATTAAATGGAGTAGAGAGAAGAGGAGCTTTCACCTCATAGACTCAGTTTAAATATCAAGGGCTGTAGTAATTGTATCGTATGAAAACGGTTTGTACTAATTCCCCATAATGGTTTCTCTTATTTTTTTCAAAACTGACAGGGGGTAACATTTCCAAATGTCACATAATTTTTTGTTTCAAACCCCCCATAAATATGTCAGTTTCTCAAAGGATCCATTCAGATAACCATCTTTTTCATCCTCACTTGGAAGTGTGCGAAGACCCCCACTGACCTTCAGAATTTGGCGACAGGGTGGCGGGAGAGGGCGAAGACCACCTGCGCTGGTCTTGAGAATCTGACAACAGGCAGAGGTTCAGGGGGACGGGGGTCATAAATTACGCTTCCTTTGTCATCCTGATCGCGACAGACCATCCACCCTCTCTCTTTTCGGAATTCCCACGTGTCCAAAGAAATACCCATGTCACTTAAGGGGCAGGGGGAGGGGGGCGGGGGGAGGGGGGGGGCGTGACAGGATTTGATTAATGGGACATTTATGCTAAGTGGGGCAGAAAGCTCATACCTTTTTGGAAATTCCCCACATGTGGGGGGGGGGGTGAGGGGGGAGGGGGGGGAGGAGGGGGGGGGGGCGTGACAGGATTTGATTAATGGGATATTTATGCTAAGTGGGGCAGAAAGCTCATACCTTTTTGGAAATTCCCCACATGTGGGGGGTGGAGGGGTGAGGGGGGGAGGGGGAGGGGGGGAGGGGGGGGCGTGACAGGATTTGATTAATGGGATATTTATGCTAATTGGTGGTGAAAGCTCCTCTTCTCTCTACTCCATTTAATGCAAGAGTGGGTTAAGGAACACATCTTTAAATGAGTTTACTCTTCCGCCAAATAACTTCTTGGAATGTGGAAAGAACCCTGTTTTCTCTATGTATGAGTTATTACGATGTGTTTACTTTGTCCGTAGGTTTGCAGAACGAATCCTGTACGTGGTAAAACTTATCGTGTTAATATTGCTCAAACTGACTGTGATAAACGTATGGAAAAAGTATTATTGAATTAATGTATATACTTATGAGAATTTAAAATGCATTTTTGTGTTCTCGAAACTTTTCATGTTCTTTCTAATAAAGACGTTTATATGAGACAAACGATTTCTCTATTACGAATTGTAAGTAGGGAAAGTATTGTATTCCACCCAAAAAATCGATGTCGAGATTTCACCGAAATATATGTTTTGAGACCCCCTGAATCCGTAAAAAGTATTTTTAGAAAAAAGGTCCATGTGTGCATGTATGTCCGTCTGTGTGTGCGTGTAGGTGTGTATGTCTGTGTGTATGTGTATGTGTGTGTGTGTTTACGGGCGTGTGTGTGCGTGTTTGCGGGCGTGGGTGTGTATGTGTCTGTGGGTGTGCTATACATCTTTGTGCGTGTGTGCCTGAGTGTGTTTGCGTGTGTGTGAGCGTGCGTGTGTGTCTGTTTGTGTATGTGTGTGCTATGCATCTTTATGCGTGTGTGTGTTTGCATGTGTGCGTGTTTGCGTGTGTGCATGTATGTGTATGAGTGTGCGTGTGAGCGTGAGTGTATGTACATGCGCGTGTGTGTTTGGGTGCATGTGTGTGTGTGTGGCTGTGTGTGTGTGTGTGTGTGTGTGTGTGTGTGTGTGTGGGAGAGTGTGTATGTGTTTGTGCATGTGTGAGTGTGCGTGTAGGTGTATGTGTGTGTGTTTGTGTGCATGTGTGTATGTGTGTGTGCTATGCATATTTGTGCGTATGTGAATGTGGGTGTTTGCGTGTGTGTTTTCGGATGTGTGCGTGTGTGCATGTGTGTATGTGTGTGTGGGTTGGGGTGTGTGTATGTTTTTTGTGTGTATGTGTGTGGGAGAGTGTGTATGTGTTTGTGCATGTGTGAGTGTGCGTGTAGGTGTATGTGTATGTGTTTGTGCATGTGTGAGTGTGCGTGTAGGTGTATGTGTGTGTGTTTGTGTGTATGTGTGTGTGTGTTTGCGTGCATGTGTGAAGGTGTAGGTTTGCATGTGTGGGTGTTTATGTGTCTGTGGGTTGGGGTGTGTGTATGTGTTTGTGTGTATGTGTGTGTGGAAGAGTGTGTGTATGTGTTTGTGTATGTATGTGTGTGTTTACGGGCGTGTGTATGTGTGCGTGTTTGCTGGTGTTTGTGTGCATGTATGTCTGTGTGCGTATGTGTGCATGTATGTGTGTGTGGGTATGCGTGTATGCGTGTGTATGTGTGTGGGTTGGGGTGTGTATGTGTTTGTGTGTGTATGTGTTTGTGCATGTATGTGTGTTTTCTGAAAATTGTGCATGTGTATGAGTGTGTGTGAATGTATGCTGGTGTGTGTGTGTGTGTGTGTGTGTGTGATTGTGAGTGTGTGTGCGTGTTTGCGGATGTGTATGTGTGTGTGCATGTATGCGCGCGTGTGTGTGTGGGTTGGGGTGTGTGTGAGAGTGTGTGTCTGCGAGTTTGTATGTGTGATTGTATGTGTATGTTTGTGTGTGTGCATGCGTGTGTATGTGTGTTTGTGCATGTATGTGTGTATGTGTGTGGGTTGGGTGTGTCTTTTCTGAAAATTGTGCATGTGTATGAGTGTGTGTGAATGTATGCTGGTGTGTGTGTGTGTGATTGTGAGTGTGTGTGCGTGTTTGCGGATGTGTATGTGTGTGTGTGCATGTATGCGCGCGTGTGTGTGGGTTGGGGTGTGTATGAGAGTGTGTGTCTGCGAGTTTGTATGTGTGATTGTATGTGTATGTTTGTGTGTGTGTATGTGTGTTTGTGCATGTATGTGTGTATGTGTGTGGGTTGGGTGTGTGTTTGCATGTGTGCGTGTGTGTATGTGTGATGGAGAGTGTGTGTTTGTGTGTTTGTTTGCGGGTGTGTGTGTTTGTGGAGATGGTGGTGGTGGGTATTGGTGATAGTCGTGGTGATGTTGCTTATGGTGATATCTGTTCTGGTGGTGGTCGTATGGTGTTGGTGGTGGTGGTCGTATGGCGGTGGTGGTGGTGGTGGTGGTGGTGGTGGTGGTGGTGGTGGTGGTGTCTAATTAAAAGCATTAAAACATACTAAAGATGTGAAAGCTTAGAAAAATCACGAGGAAGCTTTAAAAATTCTAAAAAAATCATAATACCGCACAAATGGCTAAAATACCTAGCAAACCTCTAAAATAGCATTAACATACCGTGAAATGTTTAGAGAATGCTTAGGATTCGCATGTCAGGTCTAATACCTTCAGCTTCAACATCTTTTAGAGATAGTTTAAAGAGAGCTAGAAAGCAATAATGCTGGATAAAGTCGAGAAACATACTTTAAAAGAAGCAGCCCAGATCAGGATAGGCAGGGGTTAACCTTAGAAAAATTGCTAGGGGTGTTCGAGATGTTAACTCCAGAACATGTAAAACTAAGCTAAAGGATCATACAGCTGAATAAAAATTTATAGTGTTGCTAGATATGGGGGGCGCTGGTGATGATGGTTAGTTATGTTAGGTTATGATAGTCTTAGAAGGAATGTGAGCGACTTCTGACGTGTTACCATTAGAACATACTGAACTATCTAAAAGAATCGTTAAAATGAGATCAGCATGTGTGGTATACTGGAGCACTGAACAAAATCGAAGACAATAGCTATTTAAACAATAAGGTTACGTCTTCTAATGTTAGTTTTAAAAAGAGAGATAGGGAGGAGAAGAAGAAACATGTATAATGTCAAATAACAATGACGATATATCTCTAAAGAGGCTTATGGTTAAGTTAGGTTAGTCTAGAAAGACTGCAAGCAATGCTCTAGACAAGAACATTATAAATTTACAAAAGGAGAAATTTGATCGTGAAAGCAAAACAAATCGCTAAAAAGGGTCTACATGCTCATTAAAAGTATCATAACATACTAAAGATGTGAAAACTTAGAAAAATTGCGAGGAAGCTTTAAAAATTCCGAAAACCTTCAGAATACTGCACAAACGGCTAAAATATCAAGCAAACCTCTAAAATATCATTAACACACCGTGAAATGTTTAGAAAATGCTTAGGATTCACATGTTATGGGGTCCAATAACTTCGACTTCAACGTAATAGGTTAGAACATATTTTACTGATAGTTTAAAGCTCTATAAAGAGCTAGAAAACAATGTTGGATAAAGCTGAGAAAAATACTTTAAAAGAAGCAGGTCAGATCAGGATAGGTGGCGGGGTTAGCCTTAGAAAACTGCATGCTGTGTTCGAGATGTTAGCACCAAAACATAATATAGAGCTATGCGAAAGGATCATACACCTGAATAAAAGTTTATGGTATTGCTGGATATGGGGTCGTTGGTGATGGTGTCGATGTAGGTTATGGTTGCGCTGGTGATGGTGGTGGAGGTGATAATGCTAGTTATGATGGTTGTAAAGGAAATGGTGTTGGTGGTGTCGTTATAGCGATGCAAAACTCAACAGTCGCTTTCACATAATCTGCGGGCACGTGACGTAGAAATAGTGGTGCTACGTGATACTTCAAATACCATGAGAAAACTTTATTTTCTAGACTGAAGCTCTATAAAAGAGCTGCAGAAGCCAGCACTGACGAATATGGCCTTCGAAATTCTTTAAAGGAATACAAGGCTTGCAAGGTTAGACACTAAAACGCATAAGCAATGCCCTAGGTGATCCCATTAGAAAATGCTGAACTACTCTAAAGAATAATAACCGGGATTAACATGCATAACATACCGGCAAGGGCGAGGAAATGCTCTTAACGGCTTCTTCAACATCAAGGCTAAAAGATCTGGTGTTAGTTCAAGAAAAAGGAGGAATTAAAAAAAAAAAAAAAAAAAAAAACAAGAATGCTCCGTAACAATGAAGAAATATCTCTTGAGGTTAATTTAGGTTTAAGTGTGTATGCCTTAGAAAAATTACCCTAGCCATATTAAGTTGCCACCAGGAATCTTGAAAAAAAGTTGAAATGGGGTGGGGGGGGAGGGCTGAGAATATAAGAAGAGATCATTGAAAAAAAAAAGCATTGACATTAACCAGCTTTAACTTCTATAAGCTGAAGAAATTAGTGAAAAAACCATTTAAAAGCTCTCATAAAGATTCTCAATACTTCTATCAGTGACAAACATGTTAGAAGCCAAGTTCTGTAACGTTGTGAAAGAGATAGATTGTGTCAGTAACAAAAATGCTAGTAGCCAAGTTCTGTAACGTTATGAAAGTGGCCAGAATAGGTGACCAGATTAAGTGAACAGATTAGGTTAGGCTAGGTTAGGGGAAAATATGAAAGTATAGCATATAAGATAATGCCATGTAACGAACGTGGAACGATCTGTAACTATAATAGAAGCCAGTGAGACAGTAAAACTGTGAGAGATTGGTTCTAAGCCTATTAAAAGACTCCGAAATTCACTAGATGTACCATGAACATCCTTCTAAAGGTCACAAAGGCATCAAAAAGCCAGAAAGGGACTATGTCAGCTTGATTAGTATGCTTAGGTCAGGTGAGTATGCTTAGGTGGTGAGAGTATGGTTAAGTTAGGATAGCTTGGGTTGGGCTATGTTAGCTTGATTAGTATGCTTAGGTCAGGTGAGTATGCTTAGGTGGTGAGAGTATGGTTAGGTTAGGATAGCTTGCTTTGGGCTATGTTAGCCTGATTAGTATGCTTAGGTCAGGTGAGTATGCTTAGGTGGTGAGAGTATGGTTAAGTTAGGATAGCTTGGTTTGGGCTATGTTAGCCTGATTAGTATGCTTAGGTCAGGTGAGTATGCTTAGGTGGTGAGAGTATGGTTAAGTTAGGATAGCTTGGGTTGGGCTATGTTAGCTTGATTAGTATGCTTAGGTCAGGTGAGTATGCTTAGGTGGTGAGAGTATGGTTAAGTTAGGATAGCTTGGTTTGGGCTATGTTAGCCTGATTAGTATGCTTAGGTCAGGTGAGTATGCTTAGGTGGTGAGAGTATGGTTAAGTTAGGATAGCTTGGGTTGGGCTATGTTAGCTTGATTAGTATGCTTAGGTCAGGCGAGTATGCTTAGGTGGTGAGAGTATGGTTAGGTTAGGATAGCTTGGGTTGGGCTATGTTAGCTTGATTAGTATGCTTAGGTCAGGTGAGTATGCTTAGGTGGTGAGAGTATGGTTAGGTTAGGATAGCTTGGGTTGGGCTATGTTAGCCTGATTAGTATGCTTAGGTCAGGTGAGTATGCTTAGGTGGTGAGAGTATGGTTAGGTTATGCAAGCTTGGGTTGGGCTAATTTAGCTTGATTAGTATGCTTAGGTCAGGTGAGTATGCTTAGGTGGTGAGAGTATGGTTAGGTTAGGATAGCTTGGGTTGGGCTATGTTAGCTTGATTAGTATGCTTAGGTCAGGTGAGTATGCTTAGGTGGTGAGAGTATGGTTAGGTTAGGATAGCTTGGGTTGGGCTATGTTAGCCTGATTAGTATGCTTAGGTCAGGTGAGTATGCTTAGGTGGTGAGAGTATGGTTAGGTTATGCAAGCTTGGGTTGGGCTAATTTAGCTTGATTAGTATGCTTAGGTCAGGTGAGTATGCTTAGGTGGTGAGAGTATGGTTAGGTTAGGATAGCTTGGGTTGGGCTATGTTAGCTTGATTAGTATGCTTAGGTCAGGTGAGTATGCTTAGGTGGTGAGAGTATGGTTAGGTTAGGATAGCTTGGGTTGGGCTATGTTAGCCCGATTAGTATGCTTAGGTCAGGTGAGTATGCTTAGGTGGTGAGAGTATGGTTAGGCTAGGATAGCTTGGGTTGGGCTATGTTAGCTTGATTAGTATGCTTAGGTCAGGTGAGTATGCTTAGGTGGTGAGAGTATGGTTAGGCTAGGCTGGCTTGGGTTGGGCTATGTTAGCTTGATTAGTATGCTTAGGTCAGGTGAGTATGCTTAGGTGATGAGAGTATGGTTAGGCTAGGATAGCTTGGTATGGGCTATGTTGGCTTGATTAGTATGCTTAGGTCAGGTGGGTATGCTTAGGTGGAGAGAGTATGGTTAGGCTAGGCTAGCTTGGGTTGGGCTATGTTAGTTTTGGTTAGGGCAGGCTAGGCTAGGCTAGGCTAGGCTAGGCTAGGCTAGGCTAGGCTAGGCTAGGCTAGGTTGGGTTAGCTTGGTCAGACTATAAGATAGAGGAGTTGGTAATGATGATGATTGTTGGCGAGTTAGGTTATTCGTGAAATGTAATCAAAATAATAATGCGAGAAATGCAATAAATGACTGGATAAGTTAGACTGCTCTTCAACTACTATAAAACAAAGCTATTACTGAAGAAAACTTAGTGAAATGTCTTTAAATCAATTAAAATAACTCTAGCAGCGTTAAAAATGTCTACTTGAGTGTCTTAAAACATCTTCAAACTGGCGGAAAAATGCTTCTCACGTGTCTAAGATGCCCTGAAAATCCTCAAAATACCTGTGAAGGAGCTAAAATGTCTTAATTAGCGCTCAAAAATACCATTAAAAGCGTCTAACGCCTATAAAAGTGTTTCAAGGATTCTGAAAAACCATGCAAAATGTTGGTGACAAAGTCTAAAATACTCCTATTGTGCTTAAGATGTCTCTAAAATGGCTGAAACGATATTTAACTGGTAGAGATACGTCTAACAGCCTTGAAATAGACGGTTCAGTATTCCTAATATCGTGAAAATTATCTTCCATTACCCTTCAAAGTGCTTAAAGCAAACAATAATGGACAGGGGCGTCCAGAATAACTGTCGGATTGCCTTAAATAATGTCAAATTCGTCTAAAATACTCTGAAAAATGTTTAAACTGGACGTAAAAGTCTTCAGAATATCTGGAAACAGGCTGAAATATCTATCAACGAGTCTAAACGGGTCTCAATACACGCTGAAAATATATAATATGGCGTCTAAATCACTCAAAATTGCTTGAAAAGTTGTTAAATATGTTGTAAAAGCGTCCTGAATATACCAAAAGCGTCTAAAAGATCTAGCAGAGGGTGAAAAATTGCAACAAAATGGGGTGAAACGTCTTAAAAATGTATGAAAATGACTGAATAACTCTGAAAATTGTCTGAAAAGATGTTAAATATGTTGTAAAAGCGCCCTGAATATACTAAAAGCGTCTAAAGATCTACCAGAGGGTGCAAAATTGCAGCAAAATGGGGTGAAACGTCTTAAAAATGTATGAAAATGACTGAATAATTCTGAAAATTGTCTGAAAAATTCTTAAATATGTTGTAAAAGCATCAAGAATATGCTAAAAGTGCTTAAAAAGATCTATCAGAGGACTCAAAATAGTATCAAAATGCTTATGAAATTCCTAGAGGGAGATCAGGGTAGCGTATGACAGGATAGAATAGATAAGCAGAGGAGGGAATAGGATAGATGATAAGAGGATAGAATGAATGTCTAGAAACGTATCATGTTAGTAGAATAGAATAAATAATAATAAGGGGATCTATCTTAGGTTAGGCTAGGCCATGTTAGATTAGGATAGGTTAGGTTAGGTTAGGATAGGTTAGACGAGTAGAAGTATGGGGCTTAGGTTAAATTATCAAAGACGGGAGTAAATAGTGGGAGCTGGGTTAGGTCAGGTTAGCCATGTAGAAGTATGAAGCTTAGGTTAGGTTAAGATAGGTTAGAAGAGTAGAAGTGTGGGGCTTAGGCGAGGTTAGGTTAGGTTAGCATAGGTTAGACGAGTAGAAGTATGGGACTTAGGCTAGGTTAGATTAGGTTAGGTTAGGTTAGGTATGGGGCTTAGGTGAGGTGAGGTGAGGTGAGGTGAGGTGAGGTGAGGTGAGGTTAGGTTAGGTTAGGTTAGGTTAGGTTAGCGTGGCTATGTGGGGCGAGGTAACATTATGTTGGGGTAATATATTCAATCAAGATAGAAAGCTCTTGCATTAGGAGACATACAGCAATATAGTGGACGACATACTCAGCTACCATGAACGCTCATAAACATACATACACTGCTATAGGCTTTAAAAGTTATCCCTAGAGATTCATTCAAACACCTACAACGTCCTGCTTCCCCTGTCACCTTACGTATTAATGCTTAGATTACGCATGGCGGCCATCTTGCCCATAAAAAAGTGCGCCAGCTCTGTCCTAACCTATCTACTCATTGGTTCTTCAAGGTCAACTTCTAGGGTGTTCAACTTCTTGAACAGCGTGTTCACTTCATGCAGAATATTCTTTACATTTAACTTGAGATCCGTTCGATAGTACAATTTGATCCTGGACGTGACAGATCAATGCAAGAGTTATTCTTAATGCGTAAAGTATGACACTGGTAAAAATATATTCTGTTACATTCATATTACTTTTTACACCCACCATCTTTTATGTTATGTGGCTGGTGAAAACATTGTTACGAAAGCTTATTTTTTTTCTATCTACTTCTGCAGTTTTTGTCTGCTTTTTCTGCAAAAGTTAATGTAAATACACGTTTGCAGCAATACTTTCACTGTAGGTACAAGGGGGATCAGGACATAGTTGACCGGATGCTGACCTTGGAATTCCGTACTCTCTCTCTTGACATAGCGAGAAACAACTTGATAGCGACAGCAGTGACAAAAAGATGAGCTATTGAAAAATTCAAGCCGATAATAATGTCTCTAAAATGGTTGATGATCTAAAATGTTATTGAAAATAAATTGTGTTTTTAAAGATTACATTTTTATGCGGTAAGTTTTTTTATCTATCTCGTATGTTTACCCTTATACAAAATTACAAGAAACTTCCTTCCCAACGAAGAGGAGTTCACGACCTATTCCCATTGTGTTATTGTAGAATTAATTGATTAAATTCTTTTTTACTATAGTAAATTAGTACTGTGAAAGAAATTTGAATTAAATATTTATAATTAATTAAAGGTGATTTTGTTTATTGTATCTTGTGTATCAGTATATTGAAATAGATTATAATTTTTTTTCTTCTTGAATTTAAAAGATTTAATTGAAAATATTATTGTTCAAGAGGTACATGTTATTTGTAAATATGTAAAAATATATGGTATTTTAATCAAAATAAAGGTCGATTTTTGAGAAAATAAATATAAAAATATTATCCATGTAACGCTGTTACTCTCTTGAGCCTGGAGGTAAAGATCGCAGGGGGTTAAATTAGGGTAACGAGGGGCATTTAACAAGAACGTTTAATAAATAAATCCACACACCTTAGGTGAACTTAAAAATAACATTACTGACAATTCTCAGAGGGAACTGCAGAGTGCAATGGTCATTTTCCCTAGCTGATGCTAGGAACTTGAACAGCGAAAGGAGGCAGTTCCAAAATCTCCTTGCTTGATATACGTGAGTAATTTACTTTTCTTTTTAAGTGTTTATGCTATGTGTTTTGGAACTACCCAACGCGACAAACCATACTATGTTTACTGCGGACTTCTGTCACTCGCACCACCGACACATCAACCAGTCTCGCCGGCCGGCTGCACGCCACGAAACCGGTCCCACTAAGGGTTGCTCACCCATTACAAAGTCATATAAATTATTTAATGTTTTCACATTTTATTTATGGATCAAACAAAAGTAGTTTCACAAATTGTACTTCTCATGGCGGTTTTGTGAACAATAAATATTACTGTGAATCTGACATTTATCCCTGTGTGTATAAAATTAGTGGAATGGTTTTAAACTGAACGTCGAAGAGCAGTTTGTGATGTTTAACCTACATATCTACTGAAACAGGACAATACAGATGATAAGAGGCTTCTGTTGTCACTGAAGTTTATAGTTTAAATGATTCAATCTAAGCAAACCTTGTATGGAGGAAAAATGAATATTTTTACTTTGTCTAGTATTGCATTCTATATTAAGGTTTCACAGAAAATATGGATTTTGAGGTCTTCTGAATAAATAAAAACAAAACTATTCTAAATATGTGCTGCACTCACGTGCCTTTCTCAACTCTTGTGCTAAATGTTCTTGCAAACCTTTATTCTCGTATCTTCATGTTAATCGAGATAAACATTTGCAGAAATTATCTTACTGCTGATTTCCTTGTAGGTGCAAGGGGAATATGGGAATACAGTAGGCTTTAAGTGATAGTCACGTGTTTTAAAGCCTTGAAATTCCGTTCTCTTTGTACGGCTAAGAGAATAACGTGAATAACGACCTTCCATTTGAGAAAAGTTTAAGTACTGCAAAACTTTCACAAATAACAAGGAATATCTCCGAAATGGTACACTACAAAAAAGCATTTGGACATTATTTGTATGTTTTAACAAGATCTACATTTTTGTATAGTAAGAGTTGGTCTATCTCATACGGTTTACCAATTATGCAAAAATCATCCAGAGTAAACAGGACTATATTGGCTATAGCCAGACATAATTTGCCATAAGAATATCATAAACATACGGCATTTTAATCAAAGAACTATTTTTGAAATTGTCGAAACATTTTCCATGTAAAGCGTGGTTTAGAGTGGAGGAATTTTCTTCAAAATCGCAATCCTTGAAAGATAAACTTAAATATGAACTTTGGTTTTTAACTGACTTTTCGTTTTTGAGTTATGACACACACACACACACACACACACACACACACACACACACACACACACACACACACACACACACACACACACACACACACACACGTACCTTTTTCTAAAGCTGCTTTTTTTATTAAGGGTGGCCCACAACATATATTCGTATTTCAGGTGAAATCGCGATATCGAAATTTTGAGTCGAATACAATACCTCCCCTACTTAATTATACGTAGTAGAGAAAGTAAAAAGTTAGAGGGGGAGAGGTTGATTTTAAAACGATGTAGGGGTGGCTCATACAGTAATGCCAATAATTTCCATTGAGTGCTTATCATAAATAAGGATTTGAATTTTAAGTGTTTAAAGAACTGCTGCAGATTACGGACATTTTGCAATATTGTCACTGATAAGCATGTTTCATTTTGTGCTGTTGAATCTTGTGTGATTGACTACATCTCGTTAATGGTGTTAATTTCTATGGAATTTTCTCGGACTTTACAAAATTGGGCTACAGCGTTTGTTTCATAAGAGCTTAGCTTGGGATCGATTCCAGTCTTC
Organism: Tenodera sinensis; assembly: GCA_030765045.1. NCBI lineage: Eukaryota > Metazoa > Arthropoda > Insecta > Mantodea > Mantidae > Tenodera > Tenodera sinensis. The sequence continues at coordinate 91,522,651 of CM060970.1, forward strand.
GCGTCTGTCCTAGCGGGCAAAAGGCTTATCTGCCTAAAATAGCGACCTCCCCCACAAGCATTTCCCAATATTGGCGAACCTGTTCTGCTAGCTTCGATTTTCAACCCGGTGAGTTTTCCGTTACTTAAACCCCAACCACCTCAGAATAGGTTTTAGGAAATACGTGAGCAAATTCATATTGAATTACGCGGCTAGTGAAAATGAATGTGGATAAAGTAGATACACAGGTAAGCTCCCGGAATAAAGATTGGGATTTTGAGAGTCATCTTATTGGAGTTCACATTTCTTCCCTTCACTTTTTACAAGCTTTTATTTAACTTGCAATGTTTGCTCGGGTCAAATCTTGTAACTGAATTTTAAAGCAGATATCCTCAACGGATTGAGCTGGTGTAGTGTGGATGATAATGCATGGTTAGCTATGTGACGTCATTCTAAATCCAATATGGCGGATCGTCCAAAATGGCGATCTAGTTATTTTTTATGCACTCCCATGATGTGGGTATGAAATAAAAGGGTTTGCTGAGAAGAATACGAATAAAATAAATAGTAAAAAAAGCTTTTATTTAAATGTTCTAGGAAGAAAAAATCAAATCTATTAGTTTATTACATTACATAATTTATATGATATAAAAGCTTGTCGCGAGATTTACCTGTGTAAATAAACAAGAATACAAGCTGTAACTTGCTCTTGGTATAAGTAATTCTAAGGGGAAAAAACTGTTTTTTATAAAATAGGAAAATCTCGCGATTTATGCTGTTCACATTCACAGACGCGCACGCATATTTCCTAAAACTGTCCCTTTTTAGCCAGGGAGCCCCAAAACGTGAATTTGCGGTGACATTTGCGTATTTAATTTTTGGGTGCAATGCATTACTTCTACTTATATTCAGAGAGCCCCAAAACGCGTATTTTCAGTGAAATTTGCGTACCAAATTTTTGGGTGGAGTGCATTACTTGTAATTACTAAAGGTAATTGGCAGAGGAAGCGAAATGCCATACTGACTTCGAAAACCAGATTCTTCTATTGAATAATAGGTATAAACTTTGCTATTTAATGGAGAAAACTGACAGATTAGTATGAAAACCTGTTACAGGAATTGCTTTTAAGGTAACTGCTTTTAAGGTAATTCGACCAAATAGTGTGAAAAATTAAAATGTTTTGTAGTGTATACTCGTAAAATAATACGAATTCTAAACTTTCCACTTGGCGCATTTTGGCTATTGCCATGAACTGTTTTGAAGGGCGCTGATGACCACGAAGCTGAGCACCCTTAAACCTACAACACCACCGCCATTACCAACTATCTGAAGCTACAAATGCTTACTAAGACAGTATCAACACCAAAACGTTTTCTCGCAAAATGCCTTTTCAGCATTTTTCAATATTCGGCAGTTGTCACAATGCAATTTGACCATAATTTGTTTCAAAATGTGAATACTGCATTGCTAAAGTACATTAAACAAAATTGTGACATACTTGTTTAAAATAATGCTCTAGTTTTGGGAAATAAATAATTTTTGAAAAATCCAGAATTTTGGTGGGTAGAAAAAATAATTTGTGTACCGTAATGTTGGGGTTAATATAAAAGATTTAATATGATGGATCTTTTTAAAACTCATTAGCTACAAATATATTTTTATGTAAATATTTTTAGAATGCATTTGTACTAGGAGATTAAAAACCATGTAATCTAGAATTTGGAACATGAAATAATTTGTCTGTGTGTAATAACTGATATAGTCTCCAATAAGATCTTGCATACTATGGAGTTTTCCAATTTCAGAAATAATGACATTAATTGCTGTAAAATAAAATATGAACAGTTTATAATTACAGAAACGCGTTCGAAGAAATATTACCGAGAGGTTTAAGTTCTTTCTTCATTAATTTGGATAGGCTTCATGTTGCCTTAGGAACTCAAAATTTTGATTGCTTATGGAAGGTCAAAATTGGCCAAACTATACGTATTATTTGTGCTCCCCTTTTTAATGACCACATTCATTATCCGTAGCCTCGGAAATGAAATACTTGAAAACAAATTGACCGCAGCGAAAATTATGAAACAAGAGCGGGGGAATTGTTAGGTGCTGATTGCGGAAATGGTAACGATGTTGTGTGAAAATGGATTTAAATGTATGCACTAATTAAGTTGCTGGTCTGCGTGATATATTTACACAACCGGAGGCGTAATTATAATTGATTTGTTGTGCAGGTAGAACTGCAGTAAATCTGCGTCCGCTGTTTTCTCTCCTAATCCGTTAATGCTGCTTTATGTTTGCAATTCCGGTTCAGGTTCACTGCTTGTTGCAGGAAACGTGCAGTTTAGGATACAGGCTTGAATAGACTGTGTGTGTGTGTGTGTGTGTGTGTGTGTGTGTGTGTGTGTGTGTGTGTGTGTGTGTGTGTGTGTGTGTGTGTGGGCAATTTTTATGAAAACTTCAGTTGTGAGTTTTTGTGGATGGCTGGCAACATTTGTCTTTTTTCTTTCTTTTAATTTCTCTACTACGTATAGTAGAGGAAGTATTGTATTCCACCTAAAAATTCGAGGAATCCAAAAATACCATTTTTAGAATAAGGTACGTGTGGGTGGGTGTGTGTGTGTACAGCAGAACTCAAAAACGAAAAGTCGGTTAAAAACCAAAGTTTGTATTTAAGTTTAACCCTTTGAAGCACGCATTTAGGGAAAGGTAAAGGAAAGCGAAATTGAACTAAAAATACATTAATTGTGATCTAAGGTAGGGATTAACATAGAAATATTTTCAAAACGATGTATTTTGGTTTTTGAAAAATGGTGGTTACTTGGTGAAACCACTATGCAACTTAGCACTACTATTGACACAGGCTCACTTTGAATGGATCAGTAGGAAACAGCTTTTTTGTCTCATTTAAGCCTAGTGTTACTTGACAGATACTGCAGACCCATTTACTCCTGTGTGGTTCTGCTTTAGTGCTACACTGGGCACAGCGTTTTGATGATCCACATAGTGGCATGTGAGCTGCCTTGTCGAATCTCTTCTCATAGGGAACAGAAGGTTTGAAGTAACTTACTGGTTTGGGTAAAGGTTTTCTTCCTTTTGGTGATGGCAGCGTTGCACCAACTAAACCATCACAACAGCTAGTCTGAATTCCTTCAGGGTTAGCTTTGCACCTTCGCTGTTCATTGAGTAAAGAATAAAAGCATTTGTCAGGGTGACATAAAAAAAATGCCAAAATATACGGTGCCGCCATTTTCTTCCTGCTTCAGGGAGAGCATAAGTCCCACACTGGTAAACAAGTTGTCAAAGAAAACTTTGTAATTGCCACCAACCAATTCTCGAGTGAGATCTTGCACTACCCTTTTACCTAAGTTCAACTCTCTGGTATTTTATACATTTCCAGTATACATTTGAAATTCACAATCAAAGCCACTCTCACCAGCACGAACCAAAACTTTGTAGACTCTCTTTATTGGTTTGTTTGGCATATGCTGCTAGATGGCACTACAACCCTTGAATTTCATCATGCTTTCATCCACAGATTGGTATTGACCTGAGTTATAAGATTGTATGTTCTGCTGGGGGTATCCAGTAGTGGACGGAGCTCGTAAAGCTTGTTGTAACCTAATTCTTCCGATTTTGGCTGCAGGATGTTATTGTTCAGATGCAAATTTGTCAGAAACCAGCCAAATCTATTTACTGACATTAGAGAAGTTGCGGGTTACTGGACCAATAGTCTCTATACGAAGGCAGTCTTTTTACTCCCATCATTGTGTTTATACCTAAAAATACTCTAATTTCATTCAAAGTAGCTGGTTCAAACTACTTACCCGATTGAGTAGCATACAAATTCGTGTGATATGTTAGATGTTCCAGAATTTCCTCAGTAAACAAATGCAAAACGATATCAGTAGGTGACTCCACAGTCATAGGAATATTTGGGCCACATGCTTTCACAAACATACAAGTGTCAAAACCCCACCGTTTCTTTTCCCATATTCCATCCATACCCAATAACCGCACATTTAGTGGTGATCGTCATCGCTGTCTTCTGTATTCTCAATGAAAACAGAAACTGCTTGAAAAGCTTCATTTCCACTATCCACATTTCCATTATCCTCAATTACAGAAACTGATTCATTGTCTAATTACCTGACATCTATTTCTTTACTATCTGAGATAAAATTGTCCAAAGAATCAATATCACTGGGAATTTCGTCCAATATTTCATATATATTTTCTTCCAAATTCTCCAAAATTATATGTCCATGCATATCCCACTTCTTTTTTGTAGACATGACTGAAACAAATATTCATTTTATAGGTTATGTGCCTCCTGTAACCTACTTGCATGCTGTGAAACCACACAACTTTTCCAAAACTGAGTGAACGTAAGACATGCGTACGTTATTTTCATTATTGCAATATATTCTGTAAGTTCTAGGCATATATATTTTCGCATAAAATGTGCCTGGTTTTGATATTTCATCAATATAATTCAAATACCAATCCTTGGCACGATTTTCAGGCACGAGTGCCACACCATAACACCACACATCTTTATTTGTGCACTCCAAAAGCAAAGAACTTGACAACAACAAAATTTCCTCCAATTCACCAGCATCCAGTGATTGCAGTGCAGTGCAGTGGTTGTGGTGTGTAACCACCGCGCATAAGTGGAAGAAACAGAGTTTTGAAAAGGTGGTTACATGTTGTAACCACTATGCTTCAAAGGGTTAATATATTTAAAGGATGCAACACGAGGCTTTTGAAGAAAATTGCTCCACCCTAAACTACATTTTACATGGAAAATTTTTCGAAAATTTTTATTTTCTTGAAAATATCTCTTAACGATTTTGATTAAAATGCCATATGTTTGAAGTATTTTTATGGCAAATGAAATACGTATCTTGAATTTTCTGGCTAGAGCCTCTGAAGTCCTATTTACTCTGGATAACTGGTAAACCGTAAGAGATAGGCCATATCTTACTGTATAGAAAAGGTAGATCTCGCTAAAACATATAAGTTATATCCAGATAATGTTTTTTTGTAGAGTGAACCATTTCGGAGATATTCCTTGTTATGTGTGTCAGTTTCGGAAACTTCAACTTTCGTCAAATGCAACATTGTTCATTTTTTTTTATATGTTAACCGTGCAGAGAACGGAATCTAAAAGCTTTAAAAGATTTGACTATCGCTCAAAGTCTACTGTATTCCCATATTCCCCTTGCACCTACAAGGAAATAAGCAAAGAAAGTAAGCAATTAGATAATTTCTGCAAATGTTTATCTCAACCATAACAGGGAGGAGATATAGGAATAAGAATTTGCAAGAATTAGTACAAGAGTAAGTCATGCGAGTGTAACATCAATTTTTTTATATTATACGAACAGAAAATAACGTTGTACTTCATGTCCTGCGACCAATTAGAGCAGCCTTCGTTATGGTGATAGTATAGTGGTGTCCAGGTTCCCTGCTTCTCTTCTCTTTTGTGCCCGAAGTTGTGTTTTTGTCTGGTTTATCTCGGGCCATGATGGTTGAATAAAGTCACTTGTAAGTGCTTGTGCGGATTTGTTGCAGTCAAACAATAACGATGAAGCCGCTAGTCAGTTGCATATTATGTTTGTCCGGACCATAATGTATTTCCCGAATCACATATTTCCTGCAACTTCCCTCTATTTTGTCAACGCTTCGCGAGATCGTCGTGCAGTGAAACTCTTGTACATCAGAACTGGAAGAATGTTACTCGGAATTGTCCACATTTTGTACTATACCAGATGAACGCTAATTTTCCCGCTGTAATATATAACACACTTTCCTATTGGTTAAACTTACGAAAACAAAATCATTCATATAGGTTCATTAGGCAAAGCTTGACTGCTTTAGGGATTCCGGATTATCTCTGTTTCTGTTACCTATCTCACTCCAGTTATTAATAATTATCCTAAGCTGTGCTTTCGCCAGTCACTCTACTCTATGATCCGCTTATGCCAACTACTCTTGTGTGATTGGCTCCCTAATTACTGTTCTATGTTAGCCAGCTTTGTGCTCACATTTTGCCCTTTACAGTCAGCAGTTCTGTATGTATTCTTATATTTACATACATATTTTAGTTATTAATCCTATCCGTTTTCTCATTCTCTCATTTATTCTGAGATTACCTACTTTGATATATTTCTTCCTACAATTGTTCCACCAAACACTTTTCTTTTGTATGATTTCTTTCACATATATCGTGATGTGAATTAGGTAATCACAAAATTATGAAAATGTTAGCAAAAACCGCAAGTCCACGCTCATGTTATCGCTGGAGTTTGGAGTTTCTTTCATCTTTTCCAGTCTGTCATTGGTTCGTATCTTATTTTCCCACTATTAGCAGAAACATTTGTTAGTATTTTACAATCTTAAGCCACAATTGCAGATCTATAGGAGTCATATTTTGTATCAATAAACTTAACTACGAATGGACTTTAACAGCAATCTTTGCAAATCAAATAAATCTTACATAAGCACATTAGACATTTAGAAACAATTGCCTCTAGGGTGACTATATTTAGAAAAGAAAGCCCCGGGGCACATTTCCTTGGGTAATATCTCCGTTGAGTGATTTTATGAAAACAACTCTCCAATTTTTTACTATAACTTGAAATGCTTCGATTTTTTTTTTTCTTTTTACATCGGAACAATCCATTTGTAATACTGATGTAATCATTGCAAACTCTCTTACACTTCACAATCATAGCAGCTTCGTAATGAAATGTCATTCTTTGAATAGTTTTCATGAGCATTTTTGGGCGTATAATTAAAGACCTGATATTCTTCGTTCGATTACTTTGCATGGTACTGCTTACTGCAACAATGATCTTCATAATGAAAACAGTCTATGTACACTTAACAGCGATGCTATTGAAACCGAAATTATGTCTATATACATTTGATAATAGAAATAAAAGGAGATTCTAGTCAATAGTTAAGGGGAAGACGTAATAAAGCTGAATATGTTAAAGTCTCAAGAATGGAAGCCTAGGCAGATTTAAATGAGTGATAAGGTTACAATTGTTGTTTGTACGAAGCCATAGTGATTCCGCGGGCTGATTCCTGTCTTACCATGACGTGCTCTAAAGTTAGCCAATGGAAATCGCTTCCTTCGTGTTGCTCACGCAAAAACAAATGCAACGCAACACACACTCGTCTTGAATCGAGTCGAGATAACGCACGTGCAACTTGGGAGTTGTACGTAAGCTGGAGCGTATACATAATTCGGCGGTTACTAAAGGATGACAGAGTTAAAGTGTTATAACGTTATAGTTGAAATTACAAAGTTACATTCTATTTAAATATCGTCGGCAGTTCTCTACAAATCTGGAAATTTACAAATAAAGTGATATGTTGGTTAATTCTTCGTTTGGTTCCATTCCTACCATAACCCACGCACACCCTACAGATTAGGACCTCTTGCTAGAGCTAGTCCAGACACCAAACACGAGATCTTATAGATCTTAAAGGCGAGGTCTTCGAGAGAGAGGAACGTTTGCGTCACTATCCAAAGCCAGTGCAAGCGGATGGGAATAAGTTGCAAATAATCAAGTCAAGCACTGTCGTCAACATGGAAATTTAGCTGTTTCGGGCGTGTTACTGTAGGTATATGCTGGAAACCTTGCCTCCAAGACAAGTAATAGGTCAGGTTGGCAAAATTTAAAAAATAAAATTAAAAATAAAAAAATAAAATAATAGTGCAAGTTTGTAGAGTCTAGAGAAACCAGGACAATAATATGTCCCGAAAGACTTTTCCGGTGTCACAAGAATCGAGGGCAGAAATGTTTGGTCAGTCGCGAGTTTCCGGGAATTTTGTTCACCCCATCTTCCAGTCTCTTCCTCTGCGATTCTTTCTCCCTATCTTTGCAGGTACGTGTCATGTGATGTTTGAAAACCGGTAATATACTTTTCCTGTGAGTTTATCCAAACTTATTCTTTATGCTGGTCATGCAGTCGAATTTGCGGTGTTTCCCATAGCAATTTGATAATATTCACTAATTATGTATTTTAGTATTTTATAAATTATAGATACAGCAAACACTGTGCTCATAGCTTTTGGTAATGTGCAGTTTTTTATAGCCGAATAATGAAGATCTTTTGATTTTTTGGTCTCATGCTGCATTATATTAATATAGTCTGTGAGATTTAACTTATCAGGTCCAAAATTGAAAGAGACAAACACTTCCATCTTGTTGTCTCTCCCTTTACGGCGAAGGGCATTTTTAAGTGCATGAAGCCATTTAAGAGATAACAGAGGGCTGAGAGGGGGATGTGTGCTTCCAAGAAATTTCATATGCCCTTTTCTATTCACTCCTCTGCAAATTAGTCTTACAAGAACTTAATATACTTGTTAATCAGATAAGCGTCTAGTTCACATTCGTACCTTTTGGTTTTTTATTTATTTATTTTTTCATTAAAGAGGTAAAGCGATTGTGAGATTTTTAAAAAGCATGTACTATGGGATGGCTTTGAAACACCGTGCTCTTTGCATGACCATAATAAAAATGACTAACGACTTCCCAGTAGAGACAAGTATAAGTATTTGAAAAGTCAAACCAACAACTAGTAGTGTCTATAAAATTAATTCAATATGTTAGTGACGCAGCCATTTGGATAGCAATAGTGAGATCTACAATTTTTGTGTAGTAAGATTTTGTTTATGCCGTACGGTTTACCAAATTCAAAAGTTACTTAAAATGAAAAGGACTTCAGGGTCTAAGAGTTTGAAAACGCTTATTTCCGATGAACTCTCGGTATCGATTTTTAGGTCTATAGATTAGTACAGAAAGTAACATTTGTAGCATAAACCCCTCATTCGTCATGGGTGTGCCTTTGCAAGTGGCACATGTTCACGGCTTTTAATGAGTTCACTTATAGGTATACCTACTCCTAGAACAAAGGACGTATGTCAAGTCTTACAGAACATGAAGTGCACATCACTGAATGACAACGGTACAAATCTATTGACATTGCTCCTGGTGCTCAGGTTCAGTAAAGAGAAACATGTAACACTTCTGAATGATGTCAATGCTTGCTGGAACATTGTTGAGAATGGGGTTATATCTCTGTGGAAGATCCTCTTGTCCGGATGTGAATGCAGAGCTTAACTCGATTTTCGATGTTGCACCAGCTGTTGGCAGTAGCTTTTGAAACAGAATACGTACTGTGTTGATTTTTCACAAAGGAATGTTCTGGGAGGTTATCACGGTGTCGTGACTCGTGGAATTCTGTGTGATTCGCTATTTTCCCCTCCTGTTTTTTGCCTTCGCTATTTCTCGCTTGAATAGCGTGATTTTTAAACGCAGTAGGAAGCCATTAATTAATGTGGACGAATTAGATGTGCCAAGTTTGTTTATGTTGCGCGGAAAGGTTAAAAGCTCTCAGACCTTCCTTCCCTCCACGTTCTTTGTTGCATATTTGCTTTATAAATATGCATATTATTAAATCCTTTCAGTGCATCGTTATGAATACGGTGTAAGCTTTGACCACAGAAGCAGCGGAATGATTTAAAACCTTTAAGCCAGGGGAATTTTAATCCTTTAACATTTTTACCATGAAGCTAAAAATGAAAGCATTTGTAGCGGAAAGAATGGGGTAGTTTTGTAAAAGAAAACAGGAAATAGGATGTCACATTTATCTCTTGAACAACCAGTGTTTCCTGGTCCCGAATTGTGTCTCGAACATTATTTATTCTTATGTGCTTTTCCGAAACATCTCAATTTTAGACCGGGATATTACTTATAAAGGCCATTCTTTTATTTTGGCGGTCCTAGTGATTGCCACATTATTTTGGAAGCAATCTTACACCTCTATTACACATCTTCATTCTCCGAAACTAGTTATCCTATGCTGCTATTGAAGTGCCAACTTCCTCATCGCAACACGCAAACTTTTCTTCTGTACTCGGATACCCATTATTGTTCTAATCTGGAGGTTAATCTTGATGACCTCAGCAGTTTTGCGCCACTCAAACGCTCTTACTGCTACTGCTTTTCTGGAGGTTAACATAATTGTTTGAGCATTGCGATTTTCTAATTCTTGCATAAACTGCATTTGTCTCCAGAACAAAGCAAGCTGGGACATTAACTGTCTCAGATCTTGAAAATATTGTTGACGTGAGGATACAAATATTACAATAATAGTAAGCAGTGCTGTCACCATTCACTCTAGAAAGCAGGACTTCTATAGATCATGAAATGTCTCTATCAATAAAATGCTTTTTTTCTGCTCATTAGGCATCAATTACACAGTTACGCATTTTGTTGTAGGTATAAGCAGAATACAGTAGGCTATAGCGATAGTAAGATTTTTAAAAAGCGGGTCACTATGTGATGGCTTTGAAATTCCATGTTCCTTGAATGCCCACGAGAAACAACGAATAATGCCTTACCACTTGCAAAAAATATTTGAAAATTCAAACCAACAACAAGGAATACCTCGAAAATGTTTAACACCAAAGAATTTATGTACACAAATTGTATGTTTTAACGAGGTCTGCATTTTTATGTGCAAGTTCATGGCTTACGGTTTATACAAAAGCTATTCAGAATGAAGAAACTTCCACAGGCTATTCACCGAAAATTCAAGATACCTATACATTTTGTCATGTAAATATCGTAAACCGTAATCAAAATCGTTAGCCATTTTTGAGAACGTTAAAAAAAATCCAAACTATTTGTCCCATGCGAAAGGTAGTTTGGGGAGGAGCGATTTTCTTGAAAATCTTTGTATCATATCTTTGGAAGACAATTCAAATACTAAGCTTGGTGTTTAACGGACTTTTCGTTTTTCAGTTGTACTGAGCGGCCCTTTTTCTAAAAATCTGATGTGTTGCACTCACATGACTCTCTACTCTTGTACTAACGATTATTACAAATTCTATTCCTTCATGTTCGGTTAGTTGAGAAAAACATTTTCAGAAATCATCATATTGCTTATTTCCTTTTATGTGCAAGGGGAATATGGGGTTACAGTAGGCTTTGTACGATAGTCAAATGTTTTAATTCTTTGAGATTCCGCTATCTTTGTACGGCTAACATATTAAAAAAAAAAAAAAAAAAAAAAAGAACAGGATGATGCATTTGACGGGTTTGTTTTCCAAAACTGACACAAATAACAAGGAATATCTCCGAAATGGTTCATTCTACAAAAAATGTATTTGGACATATGTAGGATGTGTGTTTTAGCGAGATCTACATTTTTGTATAATAAGAATTGGTCCAACTCTTACGGTTTGCGAGTTATTCAAAAGTCATACAGAGAAGCAGGACTACATGGGTTATAGCAAGAAAATTCAAAATATACATTTCGTTTGTCATAAAAATGTCTTAAACATGTAATTTTAATCAAAATCGTTAGCCATTTTCAAGAAAATCAAACTTTTCGTAAAAATTTCCATGTTAAGGGTTGTTTAGGGTGGAGGAATTTTCCTCAAAATTTTCGTGTCGCATCCTTAGAATATACTAAACTTAAATATCAACTTTGGTTTTCAACGACTTTTCGTTTTTGAGTTATGCTGCTCATAGTCTGTCAGACTGACTGACACACACAGATATACACACACTCGGATCTTTTTCTAAAATTGCTTTTTTTGATTCAGGGGGTCCGGTGAAATCCCAACATCGAATTTTTGGGAGGGATATAATACTTCCTCTACTTACTATACGTAGAACAGAAAGTAAAAAGGGGGCTTAGAACATACCTATACTTACAGTGAAATCCAATTAAGGTTCTTAGGAATATCTCTACTTGAGCTGTAAACGTAAGGCGCGGAAAACAATTTTCATCGAAAGGTTAGATTTCTCCGTTAAAAAATTAAAAATATTTAATTTGGTTAAAGTGATGTGCAGAAGACGTTAGAGCAAAAACAAAAAAATAAGCAAACAAAATAAGCGATTGGGAGGGGGGAAGATGTACAATATTTACAGTCCTAATGTAGAATTTGAACTCTTATTATTGGTGTTTGATTATATAGCGAGCAACTGTACAGGTTCACATAAGTATGCAAACGAGAAACCATGGGGGATAAAACTGAAGAAACTATTGGACACACAACATAGTAAGAAATAAAGATTGCGCACAATTGGACAAGTAGTGTCCACAAATATGTTGTGACCCTCGCTAGGCTATCATCATTTGAGTAAATCCAGATGGCGGACTGCCACGTTGGTTCCTGATGTTATTGATACATCCAGTTTTTATTTACCTATAATGACGTCCCGGATATGTCAAGATTTTTTGGCACCATTCATCTCTTGTTGCCACTTGCTGTTTGAAGTAGTGGGGTACCCAATGACAAGAAAGCTTTCTCATACAAAGCTATTTATGCAGGATTACAAACACCTGCAGCTCTCTATATTCCACTCGCGAATATCTCTTCACTGTAGCTTCTTCATGACGGATGTTTTCATCTTTGATTTTTGTTAATGTGCTCCTTGTCTTTCAAGGCAGTAGTTCCTTGTCTAAACTCTGCAAACGGGCGACATACTTTTGTATTTAAGGGAGCGTATTCTGATGAAGCTCTTCAGTCTTTCCAGCTGAGGCCGCATTTATAATTGCAAAAAAAGTCATGGCATGAATAATTCTCTGAAGTCGCCTCTGTCTAGAGCACCAGACGGCAAAAGCATGACAGCTGCAGCAGTGGATGCCATGCGCTGATTTCTGTTGTGGTAACTGACTTATTGTTTCCATTGTACCATTATGAGATTTGTGTCACTTGTATTATCTTCAAATCTGGTAAATTAAATACCGACCTTATGAAGAAGGGGGAGGTGGAGAAAACACTGCATTTAATAAGAGATAACACCCGCAGGTTATTTTTGGGCTTAACTTATGTCGTGTCAAACTTAAATGTCATACATTGTAATAGAACATTGGCAGTTGGATCATACCTAAATTTACCACGGAGAAGGGTCCGATATACAGCCACATGTTCAATTAGGTGCACGTATTAATGTTACGAAGTGACCCTCCAGAACGTGTTGTCTAAATTTTGTCTGCACTGTCAAGCTTGCATAACTGATGTCCAGATTCCAGACATAGTGTTAAAATGTTCGGCTTTTTTCTCAGCACTATTAAGTGTCATTTTTATCGATCGATAATGTGGAACTAAGTATTCTTAATGAATGTAAACAAAATGTGAAGATTTAGTTATCTTAGGGCCAAGTTTCGTGTGCAAAAATATAAGCGGTTATGAGACATGAAGCTTCTTTGGAAACTAGCTGACAGTAGGATCCTCATTTCTCAACTAGAAAACACTGTCCTAGAAGAGACCATTAATCCGATAGAAGTCCAACAATAGAAGACTAAGTCGTTCCTTCGAATGTATGAAAAAAGCGGTCAGCGAAATAAGCTGTCAAATGGAATGGTGCAAAATAAGCTGTCAGAGCATTATTAGAATGACTGCTTTAGATTTAAGGAAGATGTGAAAAAGAGAGAAACATTAAGTAATTACATGGGTGTGTGTGAAAGAAGAGACCAAGAAATGTGGCGGATGATTAACAAGTAGGAGCAAGGGTATTCTGAAAGTATCTGAGAATCAGAGTGAATTACCCAATGAAGCCTATTTAGAAGTGAAGAAGTGCATAATATCAAGATGAAGAAGAGAGCTATACTCTGTACATCAAGAGATCAAAGAAGACGTAAACAAATCGTCGGTTTGTATCACTACCCAGCCACGTGCTTTCGCAATGACGGAACAGTTACCGCTACGCGTAAGTATAATATGCATTTTACACCACTAAAAGGATATATTTACTCGATGTAAATAATATGTAGCGCATGGAAATTAACTGCCACTTTCCGTCATCTCTGTCCACAACAACACTTTTTCGTTTTCTGCTCACAAACTCAAAACCAATCTCCATAAGCAGCTTATGGAGCGAAGTTCATTTTAAATCTGGAAGATCGGGGTCAGAGTTAACTGCAAACAGCACTTTGTTTAAGGTGAAGGTTCATTGTTAACAAAGAACTGGTGAACTTTTCGACGGATTGTAGATCTCACAAATTCGTCACAAGCAATTCAGCACTTGCCTGGCACGCGGTCACTTCTTGCCGGGAGTTCTGACTTCACTAACTGACGTGTACATTGTAAATACTTGAAGCTGACACACCGGTAAACTCGGATGTTAATTTCATCACGTCATCTATAGCAAGTTCGGGATATTTCTCGCAGAACTTGTTAAACACGTTCAATTTTATTGTCTTTTCACCATTTCGCAACGGTTTGCCGCGCTTATGTTTCACATGTTCCTCCATGTTACTTTCATACTGAATAATGCGCGCGCCGAATAAATTAGGCTGGTTACAGATTCACTTAACTGCGTATTCCTACACTTCAACTATGCTTTGTACACTTAGTTTGTGCTTTAACAGACAAGTGAGATTTCAGACCTTAGTATCAGTATTTTTTCAAGGGACTATTTAGACGGCGAAAGCGTCAAGAAGGCGCACTGCGGTCACAACGCACGTGGCTTTGTTTACGTCTCCTTTAATCTATTGATGTACAGAGTATAGGGAGGAGCATTATTCAGTGTCTCATTGTCAGCTATTCAGAGAAGAACTGGGAAGGTTGACAGCATTTTTCACTGACCGCTTTTTTCGCGACGCGGTTCCTTCAATGTATGCCGTTTTTAGCCTTTGCGGTGATTTAATGAGAAGACACTCCAAGATAAGAGGAAGGGAATGGAGGGAGCCATAGATCTACAGTTATTGCGGCAACAACAGGAAATATTTAACCTAAAGGTTCTCGCTAGTAGTTAATAGGCTAGTTAAGGCCAGGCAAAGGCGTTCAACTCGTGAAGGCCTCAGAAATATTTTAGAATTAAGTGACAATCACTGGCAGTATCACAAGAACGAACAAGGCCGACTCCGAAATGGAGTTTTTCAAGCAAATATTGCGGAAGTGTTCCAAATTCAGCCTTTTCACTGATGGATAATCTATGGACTCAAGGCAGGACCAGAGTTCGTTTTAAAATAGTTGAGATTGTTTCTTTAAGATTTAAATGTTCTATTGTTTCTCGTATAGTAAAACATTCATTCGCCAATTTGTTCTAAACCTCAATGCTCCTCCAAAATTAATCAACTAAGTATTGCCTTCAACACAGAAACTATAGCGTTAGAATTTCAGACATTTTTCTCGCGATTTATTGGTCTGAAATGTTGATAAAAGTAACTATTCCCCAATGGAGATAGAAAATCGTAGGAGTAGGAAAGCTGGGTACGTCCACACAGCTGTCCACTCGTGTTCGGCAGTGAGTGACCGTTTACTTATTACTGTGGGCGAGTTGAGGAATTGGCTAAATAGCACCGTGTAGGTGCTGAAGAGAAAATTGCCATGCCTGAACGTATGGTAGAGGTCATTCTCACTGTTCTTTGTCGCAATTTCGTTAACGTGTTTCAGCAACTTTGACGTAAGATTTCGGGCACTGTGCCAGAACGTTATAAAAAGAAAGAACAAAAGCATAGCGAAGGTCCTTGTTTCGCATAGTTGGTCCTGAGCGATCACGAGTTTCGTAGCGAATCCTACGTTAATAAACATTTGGGGGACATTTTCGGTTAACAGCCGGGAATTAAAACTTTGTTGAAATGGAACAAAACTCTAGTAACGACGTGGCTTGTGGTAAACATGACCAGTGAGTGAGTTTTCACCTTAAAAGATTAAACTAACCGATCCAGCCGCCACAGTATTTTTTTGTTTATGCCACCCACAAACATGCAAACGGACGAACAGCTGTCTGTTCTTGAACTCAGCTAAGTTCATATATAGACTGCGTAAAAGCTGGACATTCATTGAAAAAGCAAGTATAGTGTGCCGTGCAAAATTTGTACATTAGGATCCTACATGAAATGTATGTTTTGGGGTGTCCTGAAAAATTATGCAGTAGGTAGCGTACGCAAACGAAGAGAACAATGGTCATGTGAATACATATTTAAAGGTGCCACAATAATATTTTTACGAAGTTTGCGCCCCACATACAAGCTTTTACATACTACAATTTTTATTATCTCTGAAATTAATGACTGGGTTCGGGAACCATTAAACCACCCCCCCCCCCCTCCAAGACCATGCACGTTTGTTTGGAAGGAAAGGAAGAAACAAACGCGTCAACAAAAGAGGGGACCAATTTCCCGAGGAGAATGACGGTGAGTCTACTAAGATAGGGTTTTAGGTGCAGGAAGCTCGCAATATCCTCCAAATTTGGATGCACCTGAATATCACATTTTTCGGAGTATCAAAGAAACCCCAGTGATGACTTCATTCTGTCCAAATTATTGAAAACCTGAAAAAAAGTTGCTTTAGGGGTTTTGAGAAGCCACATACGTGACTCAAGTGCTTCTCGTTTATCTTTGAGAGGACTGCATTGATGGGATAAAGAGCATGGAACATCGCCGTAAGGGGATTGATGTCAAGGGAGACTATGTTGAAAAACAAAAACAATTTCAGAAGTCTGAGTCATTTTGTGCTTCATTCCCAGAATGACCCTCATCTACAAAATATCTTGACGGAAGTGCAGGCGAGGATGCTAACAAAAAGAACAAAGACTGCCACAGTCAAGGACCAGACAATTTTGACCTTGGTCCGCTCGCCCACTGCTGAAGTCAGCTGTTGCAAATTTTTGAGGAGAGGGAAGCGGTCCTCGCCTAGGCAGGAGTTCTATTTACAAACACAAGCACGTCATTGGGGAAAGCATCCAATCGCTCGGCGGTCGTTTGGCATAGTGTTGAAACACCAGGCTTCATGTCACTCTGCACTCTATAACAGAGCCAGCAGCAAAGAGAGGAAATCAGATACAAGGGAATCACATGGAGAGCTTTACAGAACACCCTCTTCTATCCGTGTGGATTTGAATTTCTAGCAAAAACCAGTTAGCAATTGCTTTTCCGGCTTAGGTCATTTCGCTCTTATCTCCAAACTACACCACAACAGAAAGTTGCAGTTTTAAGACTGGTTTCTACGCATTTTATTCTTTCAATTAACGGTACAACTGACTATGGAAGTTCATAGTAATATAGTTCTCCCTGCACTCGAAGACAATACCGAAAGTAGTCAGTAATAAAGGCGTAAGTTTTTATTTTCCGGGCAATAAATAAACAGCTTTGTACATTTTTGGCCCAACGGAAGCAAATACCAGACATTGACAAATAAGAGGAGCGCCTTCAAGTTAAGCTTTTATACGTTTTCGAGAAACAAGTCCTATTGTGTGGAGAAAGCCAAAGAAGGAAGTGCCGTCGTAAATCTGAAAGCAAAAGAGACTGTCGCCAAATAAACCGCTTTAGTAATGTACCTATACAGCACATTTTATGTCCCACTAATGTTGTTTGGCATCTTAATTGATGCTCCTAAAGGGTCATATGACTGTCTTCAATACATTGGAATATGTCGCCCATTAAGTTTTGAAGGCTTGGGTTTTTATGATGTAAAATTCTTGAAATATGCATGCATTTATGCTGTAAGAATTAACAAAATGTGACCTAAAATCATGATCTAAAACTCAACGAACTGTACTTCGGCCAATGCAGGATGCGGTCTCACTCAATAGGATTCGGTTCATATTTAACTTGAGCTAATGAGACATCAGAATGCCTTACCCACGTGGAGTAAATCACATGGTAGGAACTGGTTTCGCTTTACTGCTGTGAAACCTTAGTTGTGATGTCAGTCTAATTGTACAATGGACTATAATTCTTTCTGCTGATCATATGAATTCTGGTCGAATAGCAATCATTAGGAACAAGATTGTTTATAACGTTTTGTATAGGCTGTACTTTTTATTAACATAAACGTTTTACTGACATTTCAAAACATCGCATTATATGTAGTTCTCATGCAGAGAGAGAGAGAGAGGGGGGGGGGGGGAGAGTATGTGAACAATAAGTAAAAGGAGGCAAATGTTGAGGCTTTGGATTTGGATTTGGTTTAAGGGCGCTCAACTTCTAGGTCATCAGCGCCCTGCAAATGTTGAGGCAATCCTCCGTAGCTATGGCAATAACGCGAGAGGAGTTGCAGGTTCTAGCCTAGTTAGTAATAATATGCCATTTCGGACGATGAATGAATGAAATTAATGAAATGATGCTCAAATGAGCCCGAGGTCCATAAAGCTTACGGTTACCCGACGTTCATCTTCTTAGGATAAGGGAAAATCTTGCAAAAAAAAAAAAAAAAAAAAAAAAAAAAAAACATATCACCCTAAGTGAGATTTGAACTTGCGACTTCTTGGATGCGAGACAGACACGCTACCACTACACCACAGAGGTGAGCATATTGGTAATAAGTATGCACATTGGTTCATGCAACTGCATAAGCTTGAAGTCCCCTTGAAAAGACCTTTATCAGGGATACAGGTATTTTAGAAGACTGAGAAACGAAGGACAGCACAATTAATCAGCGTGGTCATGGTGCACATGACATTAGGTTGACACTCCTTAATTGATTAGGTTATGCATATTCGTAATTGTGACTCAAAAACGATTAACTGGGCACATATAAATCACAAAGAAAACCTTTAAAATAATCTTGCATTGGTAATAAGGTACTAATATATTTGTATTAACAAAACTCAGTGTTGTATAGGGTGCAACAAAATTGCAAGTGCATACAACCAACGTTAGAAATTCTGCTTAATTTCTCTGAGTTGAATTATTATGTATGTCTAATTGTATTGAAAAACCTCCACCACTACGTTCTTCAAACATTACTGGACATGAATAAACTTTCTCTATCATTTTAATTAATAACAATCTGTGATTCACGGCCCCGACGGCCCTGGGCCGACGAACCCTACTGCAACATCGCCTCTATTTGCAGAGGTGATCATAAAACTGAGATGTGGCCAGTACCATACTTATCCGCCGGAATGTTGATTCTGTATCGTAACTCCATAAATGCTAGTCTTGTACACAAAACGAATTTAGTAAAATGCTCTTTGGGAGGATTTCTCAGTTTATCGTCTTACGGAGCCTCGCAAGGGGTGAGGCACAACTAATAACCAATGAACTGCTGACACTTGCAGTATGGGGCTAGAGGCGTGGCGCTATAATGGACACAAGGAAAGATGGGGGGGGGGGGGGGGAGGATAGATACACCTGGCCTCGTAGAAAAGCCACGGTTTACCTCTCTTTAGATTGATCTCCAGTTTCTTAATGCCTATTATGGAAAAGTTTGCAAATTTCTTGAAGTAAACAGCATTTATTTAGTTATTTGAGTTAACAAAAAACTAACTTTGTCCTCAGAATCATAAAGACGTGCAAAGCTTTACGGTAGACATAATGTAATCTTATATTGAAATATATAAAAACATTTAATCCTTCTAAAATTCTCCCTGTATCTGTACAGGAATTAAAATTCGTGTCGAAATGGCTCTAGATATGTTAGTCATTACGCTATATTATGAATACAGTTTCTGCTTTCGAATGAAAGGTTTTCTTCTAATACCTATGCAGTAAACCGTCTTCCTTGGATGGCATTAACATTTAATGACATTTCTGTGACTTTGCAGAGCTTCTAAAATTTGCCGAACTCTATTACTATCTTGGCATGGACCAATAATTGGTCATGTATAGCTTCTGATACATACACACACATGGCGTGAAACAAGCAACAGTTGTAACTTAATGAGTAACGATTTAGTGGGCCATCAGAAATAATCAATAATTCCCTTTCATACTGACGTGTCATTTGGTTATAAGTAGGCTTAGTAGTCCAGCTACATTAAAGAGGAATCAGGTTATGCGCGTTCGCAGTGCATTTGACGTCACAGTGTGGTGAACCGGTTGTGTTCGTCTGCTCTACAGACAAAACGTGCACAACTTCATTCTTTTGGTTGCTCACCTACTAATCTTAGTTATCAGTTATAGCTAGGCTTCGGCGCCTGTTGCATGTTGTCGGCATTTAAGTTATGCTTGAAGGGAGGTTTTCTACTGTTCCTACCTAACGGGGTAGGTTGGGTAGGGGCGGTACAGTAGTTTCGCTTTATAAACAGGTTACTGTAGCGGTGTGCCACCCTCCTCTTTCCTACTACCTCTACTGTCAACAAACATGAAGTAGAAACGTGTACAGTGAAGTAGCTCTCAACCTAACGTCGTTTGCAACCACTGCCGAAGCCTAGTTTGGAGAGGGGTAACGAGAGGTAAAGAAGGGGAGGCTGCGAAGGTCTCGTTAAGTAATCATGATACTCTAGCATTTTACTAAATTCGCCATCTGTACATGGATCATTTTGTACCTTCGGTGAAGATGTTCCTAAGTAATACACAAACACATTTCAAAACATACAACAACTCCAATAAAATTACAATGAGTGTTATTTGTCAGCTGCTGCACTTCTGTATTCTGTACAGTTATGTGCAGTAAGTGGAAGTTTATTACTGAAATTTCAAACAGCATATCCCTCTTCCCCATTCTGTCTTTCAGACCATTATAATACACAAGCTAGTGAACAACCAAGTTCCACAACTTTCATTTCCATCTCTACAAAAGGATGCTTTTAATTCAGTCTCAGCAACCATCTAGTTAAAGCAAACGTTCAACGTTCTAAACGCCTCACTTTCGCATAAGCATTGCAATCGAAATTAAGTCGCACTGCGCAAGGAAAACAGTTTTTGACGATTACGGATTTTACCTAATACAGAACTAGTGCATGCAAAGATAATATTTTTATTACCTACTATATCTTCAAAATGATTGCATTTTTATGGTGCCTCTAAAATCCTCTTATCTATCCAGAGAATGAAAGAACATATAAAAATATCCGATGTGTTATACTCACACTACTTTGTCTACCCATTCTATTCAACGAGCTATTATTCAAAATGTTATTCTTCTATCTGCTTCATTTTATTGAAGATAAATATTTGTAGAAGTGGTTTTATGTTGGTACACTGGAATAGTGAGTTACAATAGGCTTAAGCGATAGTCAAATGTTTTAAGAGCTGATGGCTTTGAAATTCTATTCTTTGTATGACCAAGAGAGGGGCGGGGAAGAGATACAAGGGGAAGGGGAAAAAGAATGACTTCCCATTTGAGAAAAGTGTAAGTATTTAAACATTATAATCAATAACAAGGAATATTCGGAAATGAACTCCACCCCAAAATGCATTTGACAAATTATGTGCTTGAACAAGATCATTTTTGTGTGTTGAAGTTGTGTAATTTTATGGATCTTTTATGGTGTACAAGTGTCCAAAAGACATCAGTACTTCATAGGATATTTCCAGAAAATTTAAGGTACACATTTCATTTGTAATGAGTATCTTCAATATATGGAATTTTAATCAAAATCGTTAGTACCTTTTTCAGAGAAACAAAAATAAAGAAAACTTTCCAATGTAAAGGGCAGTTTGATATGGGGGGGGGGGGGGCTGGAAAATCTTCCTTAGAAAGATATTGAACTTAAATACCGAGTTTGGTATTTAAACGACTTCTCGTTTTGCGCACACGGGCTTTTTGCTACAATTATTTTTTTTTTTAAAAAAATTATTCAGGGGTCTTCAAAACATATTTCCGGGAAATCTCGACATGGAATTTTTGGGCAGAAAACATTACTTCCCCTACAACTATTCGTAGCAGAGAAAGTATAAAAAAAAGAACATTTTTTTCGCTTCAGTGAATCTGTAGGTGAGTTTCGATGTTTTTTCCTGCCCAGTTGAAAATTTGATTATGCAGGTGTGGAAGAATAACTACTCCTGTGACCTGGGGGAACAGTGAAGAGTTTTTGGATGAAATTGTACGTGACGTTTATTATGAACTGAAACTCGGGCACAACTCTTCAGCGGCTGTAAAGAAACATGTAACTGTTAAAAGCTTAAAAAATCTGATGTTATATTCGTATAACCACTATATTTTATGAGACTTATATTAACTATTGTTGTAAAAGGGTATCTACGAATCATCTGTAATAAATGTTTGCATAAATAGTTCCAGTACATATTTTGCTGTAGCTACAAAGGGGATATCGTTACTCAAATATTTTAACAGCGCGTTACCCATAGTCATGGCGCCGTAAGAGACAATTGAATACATAACCACAGCACTTTAAAAATTCGAACTAGTAATAACTGATATCTCGGAAATGGCTAATTCCACAAAAAGGTAGATGTTTTAAATAATGCCCGCCTCGATAGCGTGATGGTTAGCGTGTCTGCCTCACGTTCAAGAGGTCGCGAGTTCGAATCTCGCTTAGGGTAAGTTATCCGGGTAAGGTTTTTTTCCAAGGTTTTCCCTACCCTGAGAAGACGAATGTCGGGTAACTTAAAGCTCCATGGACCTCGGGCTCATTTGAGCATCATTTCACCCATTTCATTTCATTCATTCGTCCGATATGACACAATGTTTTAAATAATGTGCATGTTTTAGATAAGTGCATTTCTTGTCCAGGCAGTTTCGTTTCTTTCTCATGGTTTACTCGCTACGTATACGAAATAATACAAGATTCCTTCTCATTGAAGATGACTTTGTAAGCTATATTCAGGAAATTTAAGATACACAGTTTGTCTTGCAAATGTGTGAAATGTATCTGATATTTTAACCAAACTCGTTTGAGCCAATGTTGATTAAACTTATTTTGTTGTTTAACGACGCTGTCAATTGCCAGGATCATATCAGCGTCGCCGGTGTGCCGGAATTTCGTCCCGCAGAAATTATTTTACATGCCAGATTTGAACCCGCGACCTTGGGATCAGTAGGCCAGTGTCTCACTAACTGAGCTACCCAGACCGACTTCTTTCCCTAGTAATAACCAAAAGATAATACCCAACGTTGAAAAAAGAAACAAAAGAACAGTTTTCATTGTAAAAGGACTTGGTTTTTGACTTAAACTGTTTTTTTTTTTAAATCAGAAAGCTTTGAAACATGTATTTTGGTGAAATCTTGATAGCGAGAATTTGGGTGGAATTCAGTACTTTCATCTAGTATACGAGGTACTACCCTAAAGTTCAGGATATGTTTCAGTAAGGGGATTTACACCATAACTTGCGCACCACCACTACCTTCGAAATTGTCCGCTTGTGAGTGTGCCTAGCACTCCCAGTGCTTCCTCTAAGTATTGGATAGCAATTGGAAGGAAGTCCGTTTTGAGTGCCGCCTGCAATTCAGTTCAATTGTCTCATCGTCAACCTTTCAACTTGGAGTACATAGTCACACGGGACTAAATTTGGCGAATACGGTGGATGAGAGCTAGCTTCATTTTGTTTTTCCCCTAGTAGCATGAAATTTTTATGCTGCTTTGCATTGTAATGGAGAACTCGATTGCTCGAGCGCCACATTTCTGGACGTTTTCTTCTGTTGCACTCCCTCAGCCACCTTAGAACACCACATTGCCATAGGGACAAACTCCTGTGGATTTCGTAATCCCTTCACAACCAGAACAGAAGCGACATTTTCGAGTATAATGACAGTTGAGGGCTGTACATAATGATCATAGCACCAGGCAATGTTCGGTCATTTGTAAACAGCTTAAACCACTCGTATGTTTGGATTTGAACTAGAGCGTTCTCTTTCAAGCGTTTCTGCAGCAGGTTTTTCTAAAATTAGCGCAGATCTTATATCTGTCATTATGAAATCACAATGTAAACAACACACAATATTGAAAAAAATCTGTGTTGCACTCACATGACTTTCTCTACTCTTGTACTAACCATTTTTACAAACACTTAATCCTATATCTTCTTCCTGTTAGCTTAGATTAATATTTACAGAAATTATCTTATTACTTATTTCCTTGTAGGTGTAAGAGGAATATTACAATACAGTAGGCTTTGTGCGATAGTCAAATGTTTGAGATTCTGTTGTCTTTGCACACATGACATACCAAAAAATGAACAGCGATGATCCATTTCACGAAAGTTTTTATGTTTTCCGAAACTCACGCACATAGCAAGGAATATCTTCGAAGTGGTTCACCCTACAAGAAAATTTATTCGGACATAAATTGTGCATTTTAGCAAGATCTACATTTTTTGTATAGTATGATTTGGTCTATCTCTAACGGTTTACCAATTATGCAAAAGTCGTCCAGAGTAAATGCGACTACAGGAGCTATAGCCAGAAAATTCAAAATATACATTTCATTTGTCATAAAAATATCTCAAACATATGGCATTTTAATCAAAATCGTTAGGGCCATTTTCAAGAAAATAAAAATGTTCGAAAAATGTTCCATGTAAAGGGCAGTGTAGGGTGGGGCTATTTTCCTCAGAATCTTCGTTTCGCATCCTTGAAAGACATTAAACTTAAATACCAACTTTGGTTTTTAACCTACTTTTCGTTTTTGATTTATGCTGTCCACAGACAGATTGACAGACACACACGGACCTTTATCTAAAAATGCTTTTTGTTGGATTCAGGGGGTCTCAAAACATATATTTCCGGAGAAATCTCGACATCGAATTTTTGGGTGGAATACAATACTTCCCCTACTTACCAGTAGAGAAAGTAAAAAAAAAAAAAAAGTAAAAAAAAAAAAAAAAAAAAAAAATTTGCAAATACTGTATGTGAGCATTTGGAATGAAGTCTGACTTACAAGTAGCAGCACTTCCTCACATTACGACTCGATCGCACGCCATTTAGGAACTTCGGGAACTTTGGGTAGCACCTCGTATGTGCTAGAGACAGCAAAAGGTTGGTGAACTTTCACATATATAAAGGCCACAATGAAACCACTGGTAATACGATTCACAAACATTGGCAAGGATCCTCCTTCTCTTCCTCCACTTGTTTGAATTTGGGTCCTTCGCCGATTTCTACATCAAGAATTAGTCTCTCCATGTTAATGGTCGGACATTTATTTTTCCTTCAATTTGGTAATTGAAGAGTATGTATGGTACTTTGTTGCCAGGCATTTTTTAATTGTGATTAGATCAATTATATTTTACGATCTTTGTCAGATGGTTGGTGTATAATCCTGTTTTTGTTTTTCATTGTAGTTATCTAGCAATCTATAACCTACCGAACGAAGGATTCTGTTTTTCTATGTGAGCTATAGGCAGAGCATTGATTTTTTTTTTCGAATTTCACGAAATGGGTTCTAATTTTCGCGTTTTTTCGCTCTACATGACATGTATTCTCGCCTTAATTTCGCGATATATTTTCTTTTCATTGTAAATAACAACAAGAGGGAGTGTTTTTACACATTGATTTTTTGTCGAATTTTTTGAAATTAGTTTTTCATTTTTTCGCACTATATGTCTTGTATTTCATATATGCATACATCTCGCTATATTTGTTTTTATCTGTAGTTGTATATTCTTTATTAAATGTATTTAGTATACATTTTAACGTATTGCAATTTAGAATGGAAGATGTGTACTATGGTAACTACAAGAACTACAAAAACAGTAATGTTGGTTTAATTTTATTTCTTATTGGAACTATCGTACTCTGATACATTGAACATATGCGTTACAGAATTATTACACCCTTTTACTTTGCGAAAGACAACATAGCACATGTTACAATGTTACTTTCTTTCATCAATCGCCTTAACAATACTGTGCCTCGATGTTTGTACCTCTCTACATCGACAGATGAACAGGGAACCCAAATAGATTTTAATACACAATTTGCAAAATCTAAAGGCATTAATTTCGGTGCCTTTAATAGCTGCATGATATCAATTTGCTGTAAGATTTGAAGCTTTCACGGCGAACGTTAGTGATAAGAGCTTCACGGGTGATCAGCCGTGTTAAACTTATGAAGGTCGAGCTTTCGGCCATTGTACTCTCCATGGCCATCTTCAGGACTAAAATGATGGAAAATTCTCCTCAGTTTCCAAATATATACTATGGTTAGGTTGTGTTGTCCGAACCAATGCGCGGGTGATGGTTTCTGATTGGGCCTGCTGTAGTGTTTTCCCGCGGGTACGAAATTTGTGCACAAACACACTGCACAAATTTCGTACCCGCGGGAAAACACTACAGCAGGCCCAATCAGAAACCATCACCCGCGTTAAGCCAGGCCCAAGGCGAGGCGTGGGAGAGGCAGCATGGTCAGGAAGAAGAATCGTCGAGACAAGCAGACTTCGCCGGAAGATGGAGCCACATCGGCCGCCAATTCCGACCCGACGCAGAACGCCGGTTCTAATAACTCGACACCTCCAAACAACTCCGCCGTCACCGAAGCTCCTGTGAATACGCAAACTTCGCCGGAAAATGGTGCCGCATTGGCCGCCAATTCCGACACAACGCAGAACGCTGCTACTATCATCGCATCACCTCAAAACAACACCGCCGTCACCGAACCTCCTGTAACCAACCCACGGTACGGACGTTTCGGCGCAGTTGCCGTTGGAGTTAACCGACACCTGCATCCGCAGATTATACTACAGGAGGCAGATTCCACATCAGACAACGCAGCATGAATCATCAACACACCTAGGGTCGAACTTCACACACACCGCCGCCACCGCTAGTACACTACCGCCCAGTAATGAAGTGGAATATCTCCGCTCCGAGGTTCTTAGCCTCAATCAGACTTAGAGGTGTTGTGACCGTTGTGAGAAGAGGAGTTTGTTGGTGCGCGCGAGAAACGGTCACGTGAAACGGTTTGGCGGGATCATTGTCAACTGCCATAATTTTGGCGGGAAAGACGTATCAAGTGGCTGTGGCGCTCTCCACACACATTTGATTAGGGATATTGAGTACAGAGTGTAGTTATATAAGCGTTGTTATATAGTGTTTTGTTTAGTGTGTCCGTGTACACCTGGACGTATATTTTGAGTGAAGTGCAATAACTAATATGTGAATGAGTATCAATAGTACTCCGTCCCCTGTGTAAATAATTCTACGTATAATTATAGTGTAAATATAGTGTGTAAGTGACAGTATAAAAAGCGCGCGAAATATAGTGTACCCACGCTAAGTGGAGGCTCCCAGAAGCACTTGCGACTGGGAGCGGGAACAAGAAGGGGATGGAGAATGCCCCTGATCCGCCGGCCGCCGAGAGCGGAGTCAGGGCATCCAGCGCAGCAGCCGTGACTGCCACCGCACTCGCCCCGCCCACTACAGCCCCATTGACTACAGCTCCCAACGGCCAACGAACCACGGACCAACCAACCAAGAAGACCCAGATGACAGAGGAAGAGCGTAAGGCAATGGAAATAGAGAAACTTCAGAAAGAAGTAGATGAACTAAAGGGAGAGATCATCTACTACCAGAATGTGCTGGCAAATATGGATGGGGAATCCCAACAATTTTCAAAATTCGCACAGGACCTCGGGTTCTGCTACAAAGAGCATGCCCTCAAGAAGCGGCGATTAGTCATCCTCAGCGAGGGGTGGCAACAAGTGCCTGCAAGAAATAAGAGGAATAGAAGAAGCGGCCGGGAAAGCGATTCAGATAGTGAACGTCCCGACCAGCAGCGCCCCAAGCGCGTCTCAAAACAAAAAACGCCGCCATATCCCCTCACCACGAGAAACACCTACGCGCCGCTGAGGGTACAAATTGATGCAGAATCCGACGACGAGACGTCAGAGGATCCACCACCACAACCCGCAATAGCCTCCACCTCTAGAGACCCCTTCCCCAAGCTACCCCCCACCAAAGCCCCCATTCAAACACAGACACAGAAGAAACACACCACCCAGCCCACCATTCCCACCCCCACTCCCGCCCTAAGCACATCCAACAACGCAGCAAAAACATCAGACAACCAGAAACCACCAAGAATAATAATCCCTGACGTCCAACACACGGTAAAGGTCCTCCGCATCCTGCGTGGCTCCCTTCCTGCCGGCACATATAAATTGCAGACGACGAGGGACTGCCTTAAGCTCTTCCTCCAACGGAAGCAGGACGCGAACCCGACAATGCAGCTCCTGAAGGACGCCGGAGTAGAAAACTACAGTTTTACTCCACGTGGGGATCAACCTCTTCGCTACGTAATCAAACGTCTTCCAGCTGACTTAGAGGAAGATTACGTGAAAGAGGACCTGGTCCTAAAAGGCTACACCGGCGTCCAAGTACGACAGATGATTTCACGTGGGAGGCCTCTGCCAAATTTTCAGGTTAGTCTTGACAGGACCACCGAAAACCAAAAACTTCTACAGGAACGAGAGGTGTGCCATATGATGGTCACCGTGGAGGTCCTGAAAACAAACCAAAACATAACGCAATGTTACAACTGCCAGCAGTTGGGGCACACTTTTAGGAACTGCAATATGACCTCCCGGTGTGTCCTTTGCGGTGACCTCCACCGCCTGGCTGATTGCCCGAAAAAGGCCAAGCAGGGCGTTGTACCCCACTGTGCTAATTGTGGGGAAACGCATCCTGCCAGTTACAGGGGGTGCGAGACGTTTCGCAACGAACGTCACCGCCGTCAACTGGCATCCATAGCCAGGAGCTCTCCCAGTGCTCAGCCAGGGCCAAAACCCATCATACACCCGGCCCTGGTTCAAACAGGTATCTCCTATGCGGGAACTACCGGAGGGCAAAACGCACCAGTGCCACCACAGAATGGTCCCCCTCCACTACCCCAACAGGCGCCCACGGGTGACCTGAGTGGGATAAAAGATATATTAAACATGTTCAGAGACCTAAATTTACCATCACTATTGATGAAGGCGCAGCCTTTCCTGGACAAATTCAAAAGCTGCAGCAACACTTGGGAGAAAATAGAGACCATCATATGTCTCCTCTCAGCCCTTTTAGAATAAATGGCCCACGTAAGGGGAGGCACAACTTTAACTCGCGCACTACTGTGGAATGCAGATGGCATCCACAGGAAGCAACACGAACTTGAAAACTACCTACGGCGTAACAAAATTGACGTCGCATTCATCTGCGAAACAAAATTAAAGCACGAGCACACTTTTAAGCTCCAGGGGTATCAAATCTTTCGGAACGACAGAATTGGCAGACAAGGGGGAGGGACTGCTATTTTGCTTAGAAATACTATTGCTCATGCTTCTGTTACGTTGCCTGTAATGGCAGCGTTAGAGTGCACAGCACTTAAAACACGTGTAAATAGTAAAACGGTTATGCTGGTAGCACTTTATCGGCCCCCTAACTCCCCAGACTTTACACAAGACCTCGAGCAGATCCTCGCTTTAGAGGAGCACGTTATAATTGCAGGAGATTTCAATGCCCGGCACCCCTGGTGGTTTTCACGCCTGGCAAACGCGGCGGGAAATCTCCTGGTTGAATTTATAACTGATAATGATGACATTGAGGTACATCTTCCCCCAGAACCCACTTTTTGGCATCGATCAGGGCACTTTGACGCTGAGATTTTGGACATCGTACTAACAAAAAATGCGACACTGTTAAATAACTTTACTGTTTATCACAGCCTGGACTCCGACCATCTTCCTGTGCATTTCGACATACAGGGTGGCATTTCAGCCAGTGCCTCTGGCCCTCAAAGTAGAGCTGAGACCGACTGGAATAAGTTCACCACTGAAATGCACGGGATGGCGCAACCCAGACTGTCATACTATAGCGAGGCAGACATAGATGTCGCCATTGAAAACTTTACTGCCTCGCTACACACAGCCAAGAGAAATGCTACCACATACACCACAAGACCACCCGGTTTTTGCACGTACCCCGAGGTAGAGCAACTCATTGCGCGGAGACGACGCTTGACAAAACTGTGGCGATACACCCGTCAGCCTGAATATAAAGTGCTAGCAAAATGGCTACGCAACATCATTCGGCAACAAATTAAAATCAATAAAACTGAACAATGGGAAAACAAAATGCTGAGTACCACACATTCGGACTCTTCTTTGTGGAAATTACTCAAGGCTTTCAAAGTTTCCACGAGCGTCAACTCCGCAACTGAGGCGCTGCACACTCAAAGCGGCTTGCACTTCTCCGCAGAGGAGAAAGCCGAGGTCTTCGCTGACTGTCTCCAAGACAGATTCACCGAAAACCCAGTGACCAACTGTGAAATAGAACGGGAGGTCCAGACATGGGTACAAACCTGGGTGGCGCAGAAGCAAGAGCAACAACTACCCACCATAACACCGCAGGAAATTTACAAGCTCATTAGGAAATTGCCTAATGGGAAAGCTGCCGGTCCAGACAAAGTGACTAATGAGGAACTTAAGCATCTCCCGAGAAAAGCTCTGGTGCAACTAACAAAGATATTTAACGCCTGTTTGCAGCAAGGCTATTTCCCCTCTACTTGGAAACGAGCTAAGGTTATCATGCTCCCAAAGCAAGGGAAAAGCACCAGACAACCGCAAAACTACCGTCCCATTAGTCTTTTGTCTACTATTGGTAAACTGCTCGAAAAATGTATCCTTTCTCGGCTTCAAAAACAAGTCTCCGCAACACATGAACTCTCAAATTCACAGTTTGGCTTTAGAAAAGGACATTCCACTGAACTTCAGCTCCTCAGACTAACTGATGACGTAACAGAGCAATTTAACAATGGGGCTTCAACGTTGGCGCTATTTCTGGACGTAGAAGCTGCATTTGACCGGTGCTGGCACAATGGCCTTATTTACAAACTGCACCACAATTTCCCGGCTCTTCAAAATTATCTATACTTGCTGCACAATTTTCTAGAAAATCGGCAGTTTTACGTCCAAGTGGGCCGCTCCTCCTCACGGGAGCGAGTGATGCGGGCTGGCGTCCCACAAGGGGCAATAATGTCCCCTTTTCTGTATATATTGTTCACCAATGATTTCCCAGTGGACGCCAGATGCAAGGTCGCCATGTATGCTGACGACACTGCAATATACAACCACCATAGAAATCCACGTTTCGGCCTTGCAGAAATGCAACGTTATGTGAACAATTTCCTCTCATGGCAACATGACTGGAAAATCAAAATTAATCCCGACAAATGCCAGCTGATTCATTTTTCTAAGCGGCGTCACACTTTGGCAACGGACCTAACGGTCGATGGTCAAATATTGCACTGCCGTCAGCAAGTTAAATACTTAGGTGTCACCTTGGACCGAACAATGTGTTGGTCCACCCACATAAAAAATAGCGCCAATAAAGGCAGACAGCGGCTAAAGCTGTGCGCCCCCATCTTCCGTAGTAAACAGTTGCGACTAAAGTCAAAACTTATACTATATAGGTCATTTATTCTCTCGGTGGTCCTGTATGCATGTGTGGCCTGGGCTAATGCCTCCAAAACTGCCCTCAAACAACTCCAAACCCTCCAAAACCTCTCCCTCAGAAAAATCCTCTCTGCTCCACTCCTCACCACCACCCAAACTCTTCACCTCGAAACTCATATCCCGTTCATCCCGGAGGCAATAGACAAAAGAGCAATGGCGGCATGGACGCGCATTAGGAACCACGAAAATGACGTGATCGCTAACATCGGCAAAGGCGAGCCGAAGCACCGCAAACATACTAGGATAAAAATGTTCTAGAAGCGGCTCGGCTCGCCGACTAATGCGCGTCCACGCAACCTCGTCCCTAAGCCACATACATGTTCCGGCAGAGGCCCTCGCCTCGGAAAATATTCAGGAGCTGCCACCGCGGGACAGTGTATATAGTGTCAAAACTGTAAATAGTGTAGTGCGCTGGGACGCATATTTCTGGTGTGCCCAGTGAAGATGTGTGTGTATGTGTGTACGAGTGTGTGTGTGGGTGAATGCGTGCGTGTATGTGTCTGTATATAATTTGTAAATATGTACATATGTATATATAACCCAAAGACGAAACAGACAAAAGACAAAAGAAAACTATTCTCGGTGACCTACAGATGGTCACCGTATGGGTTTTTGTATATAGCGAAAACTGTAAATATGAACAAAGTCAACTGTAAATCAATGTAAATATAGCCTGTAAGCCGGGCCCATTGTACCGGCACCAGGCCAATACTTTTAAAATAAACTAAGAACTAACTAAGCCTCAATCAACGACTGGGTAACATTGAAGACACCCTACAACAAATAACCAACGCCGTCTCCAACTTAACCAGCACCGCCGCCAACACTTACACCGGACTTCATCTCAAAGAACCAGTTGAAGCGCTACGGACTGAAGTTGCAACTCTCACTCAATACGTTGCAGTCTATGGAGAAACTCTCGGCTCAGTCCAGCAGAAGCTGACACAGCTTGAGAACAAGACTACTCCAACAACACAAGTGGCTACTACTCAAACAGAAGAACACAACTTCCTGACACCACCCCAGCAGGCAAATTACCATCAACAGCAACAGGATCAACTTCAGCAGTCTACACAAGCGCACTCCTACACACTTCCATCAGAACTTTACAGTCAGCCAACGCCAACTCCACAGTCTGAAGTCCGCATGATACCAACCCAGGAACAACTAGAACAGTTCAAAAGATACGGCTTTCACGAACACGGAGCACGACCATGCGACTTCAGGTGCAGGAGAAAGCTCTGCAGTGCCTCTGGACTATCCGCTGTGGATTTAATCAACTGGAACCGTTAACCAGGATGATCCCGGTACTTACTATCCCACTCCTTATTCCCCGCGTGTGGCAGTCAGGGCTTGCCATGTCTGTCACCCGGAATACCCTTCCCGATGCCGGTGATATGCCGGCTATATCCTTCCGTACTGCGAGGGTGCTTCGGCGGTACCTCGAGAGCTACGATACACTTCTCCCTAATCCCCTCTTGAAACCTTTAGTTTAGTTTCTCTTCCCCTCCCTTGTTCCCTATCTTCCCGGCGAAATAAGCCAACTCTTTCTTATCCAACTCTCTATCTGTCTCCCCTTTAAAAAAATAAAATAAAAAAAAAAAAAAAAAAAAAAAAACCGCGCATTGGTTCGGACAACACAACCTAACCATAGTATATATTTGGAAACTGAGGAGAATTTTCCATCATTTTAGTCCTGAAGATGGCCATGGAGAGTACAATGGCCGAAAGCTCGACCTTCATAAGTTTAACACGGCTGATCACCCGTGAAGCTCTTATCATCAATTTGCTGGTTAGACCATCACTTTACTAATGACAGAATGGTCAGTTTACAAAAATGTTAAACTTTCCTTAGCCATCACACATTACTTCACTATTTTTGTAAGTGAGTTTTACAGGTTTACCTTTTTTTTTGTGTGTGTAATTTAACAATGCTTAGGAATGAACTTAAAAAAAGTGATAACTAATTTTTATATTTAAATTCGCTGGAATTTCACGTTTTTCGCTGAGACAATTTTGCTTCAATCTGTAGTAATCGCCAAAATTTGCTAAAATAATAATGTTGGAAAGATAAGGGAAAATCGCTTTAATAGAATCTTTGTCGCTTTTATCGTTAATGCGAAAAAAGAATGCCCCTAGATATAGTTCCCATTTTCACACGCATATGCTAATGTTGGCACTGCCAGTTTTAGAAAATTTTAGGTATGTAGGCTTAAGATTTGTTCCAACGTCCTTATTGTTATACAGTGTGCTTAATTTTATAATAATCATTCTTCTGGTAGTAGGATACATTAAATCCTAAGTGATTCAAAGTGTCATTACTTTAAGTTTTATTCGTTAAAATGCTAATTATTGTGATTAGCAGTTTCATTTAATTTTTGGGCCGCAATTTTGCTTTATTTTAAAATCCATAGTTAAATTGTTCGTGTTATTGCCAAATGACTTCAATGTAAATACTAAACAAAGCAGGGATTGGCAGTCCTGCTTGCTCCTTTATTTTTATTGATTTATAGCTACGTTTACCTGGTGCTCTGGCTCTAAGCTGAGTTCCAAAATACAGGCTTTGAATTGCTCTTGCGTGTTTCGGGAACCCTCTTTTATTACATAACTTCCCAGCGTTTCCTTCGTGATGCTTTATCGAATAATTTTGTGTAATCTATGAATAACATAAAAGCGGGAAGGTGAAATTTGCTTTCTTTTTTAATCATTTGCTCTATTAATATATCTGAACGTTAAACGCCCTTTCCGGAAACTATTTTGTTCTTGTGGTTAGGTAATGCATCTGTGGAGGTTGTAAAATCCACAGTGTCTAAATTATCTTGTAAAAATTAATGGCAGTTATTAATTGCACACAATAACTAATATTTTTGCCATGTTTCAAAATTATAGCTTCATGGGTCACTAAATAGTGAATTTGTATGATGCAAATGCACTGTTGTACTAAAAATGCTCCGTATGATACATTTTTAAAAATATACACGTAAAAATTCAAGTTTTACAGGAAAAGAGTTTACAAACAGATCTATCATGTCAGATATTTTATATTCACCCAATTATTCTAGCAATTATTATTGCTCATTCTGCAATAAAATACTTTTAAAATAGTCTATCTACACACGCTGACACGACATACACAGTCCTTTTACTTAAGAAGGGAAAAAAAAAAAAAAAAAGAAAAAAAAGAAAAAAAAAAAGAAAAAAAAAACTTTCTTTCTTTGTCATTTTTTGAATCGCGAAGTGTCAAACCATGTATTTTCGGTTAAATCTCGTTATTGAAGAGGTAGAATCGGAACTGAGAAACTCAATGCCACAGCCGGGATTTGAACCACAAAACCTCCGCTTAACGTGCGGCTGCTCTAACCATTAAGCTACTGTAACAACTTGCCAGTATGACATTGCATTCGCTAACTGATC
This sequence comes from Tenodera sinensis, assembly GCA_030765045.1. NCBI lineage: Eukaryota > Metazoa > Arthropoda > Insecta > Mantodea > Mantidae > Tenodera > Tenodera sinensis. The sequence continues at coordinate 91,557,142 of CM060970.1, forward strand.
TGTACTTTTTTCCAGTAGACCCGAAGGGTCTGTGGTTCAAATCCCGGCTGTAGCATTGCATTTTTCAGTTCCGATTCTGCCTCCCAAACACTGCCCACGCATGGCTTGTGTATTTAAAAACACCAGCATTAAGTTTGTTGGCCTAAATAATTACCATCTCGGATTGGAGTTTAGTGCGGAATACATTACTTCCTCTACCTGCGTAAATAGAAAAAGTGAGAGTATTTGCGAGAAAAGCTTTAAAGTTAGGCGTGTTTATTAATAAACATGATCCTGTCTATACTAGCTTCAGTTAATTGTAGTTTAAATGCACCAATTGGGATGAACGAATTCTTTTCTTCAAGTTTTAAAACTCATATTACGTTATTGCAAAAACATTTATTTTACAATTTTGATCAAATTTCATAGATGAATTACCATAATATACATTAATTAGTAAGAGTTTACAGATATGAAGTCATCTTTTTCTTAGCAATTTGTCTATGGAGAAGAATGTGAGAGCATTCTATTCAAGGCCATAAACAACTTTCGAAGACTTCATTACTTTTTTTTATGTTCTTTCAACCGGGTTTTGAAATGTTCGCCCTTTACATGGTCCTTTCACGTTTTACTGAACCATCTTCACGTCTCCACTTTTTATAGACTGAAGATGAAGCTCCTACCCTGCTGTCTTTACCCCTTTCTAATGAAACAATGCACGTTCTCACTCGCCCTTCCGCACCCCTTACCACAAAGCAACACTCAGTTCTCACCCCATTCTGTCTTATCTCTGTACCCTAAAATAGTGGTGAGCGTATTTCTCCAGCACTTTCCATTCTTTGTGACTTCGTTATTAAGGCATAGCTTCCGCCCCCAAGTTCTACTGGGGGTTCAAAAAATCAACATGTATGGGAGATCTACTGTTCCTGGGTGAAGGGACATCAGAAAATAGCAAAAACAAATACACAAAGGAAACACTAAAATTTATCTCAAAATTTCGGTTACAGAGCCAAGTTTCAAATGACTCGTACATGTGTTTGTTACCGACACGGCGGCCCGAGGAATTAAGGCATGGCTCATATCGGTTCGCGTTAGGACCGTTCGTCCCTGACTTGAAGTTTTTTTTTTTTTTTTTTTCGGTTATCCTCATTTCTCATAACTGGCAAATGTCGGTGAGGTACTCTAAACGCAGGCTTGGAACATTTCATTCCCAAATTTATTTTCCCCACTGTGATTTCATTTATCATCAGGTCGTAGATGACCAGATTTCAATAGCAAAAACAAGACGAACTGCAAAGGACGTTATATAAATTGAACGTAATATCAAAACAATATAATATGAAAATATCATCTGTAAAAAAAAAAAAAAAAAAAAAAAAAAAAACCGATGTCTTTCAAGGGTTCTCATTTAGTGCAGTCAAAGAAATATTAAGAAGCAAAGCAATAAAACAAGTGACAAAATTTAACTTTCTAGGCTGCGAAATATAATATACAATGAAAACATAAAATAATAAACTCAATAAGTTTAATTATATAACAGGAACACTAAAAAGAACTTTGAAAAATAAAGCCAGAAAAGATTCCACAATGAAATTGTACGAGGCATTTCCTACAATACTTTATTTTTCTTTCTTTCTTTCTTTCTTTCTTTCTTTCCTTTCTTTCTCTTTCTTTTCTTTCTTTCTCTCTTTCTTTCCTTTCTTTCTCTCTTTCTTTCGTTCTTTCTTTCTTTACCGGATTACCCTCCCCTTATGGAAACACCCCCAGGACCTACAAGCCTGCGCCTAGGTTCAGATGCCTGTCGGGAGCAGAGGAACCTATGGACTGGGCAGAGTGAAAACTTGGAAGCGGGTGGTCAGCCAAGCACCAGGTGTGATAGTGACGAAGAGAATGATATGAAATGCAGGTGAAATCAATGATTGAAAAGGTGATGATGGAGAAGTTGGTGGGATGAGTGGCGAGGGAAACCGGAGAACCCGGAGAAAACTCACCCTGACGCCGCTTCGTTCACCACGAATACCACATGCGGGTCTCTGTGATCGAACCCGGACTGTCTAGGTGGTAGGCGACCGCTGTATCCGCTCGGCCACGGCGCCGACCTTACAATAACTTACGGAGCCGAAGTATGCACTAGGACGGCACAACACTCAGCTAGAATACAAGCTGCAGCAATGAGATTTCTCAGATCAATAACAGGATATCAAAGAACGGACAAAACACATAGTGCAGAAATAGGGCAACAAGTAGAGGAGCTAAATACAATAATAGTGAAATCTAGCACAAACTGGAAACAACACTAATAAGGATGACTGAGAACAGAATACCAAAATCAACATAACTATTCACCACGAGGAAGAGAACTTGAAGACCTAGGAAAAGATGGAAGCAGCATCAATTTGAAGGCGGAACAGACCAATAAAAGGTCTAAACTGTCATGAAGAAGTAGCATCAGTGCCCACCGCCTGTGGTGTCTTATGCAATAAGAAAAAAAGGGCATTCAACACAATACAAATAAAAGGACAATTTTGTCCTAAATATACCGCGTGCAACTGAAATGTTGGAAATCTATTACCAAAACTAGTGTCTTCAACTGTTTCACATTTTGTGGGACACACATACCACTATTTCCAAACAGTTTGATGCGCGATTGTATGTAATGCACACCAGATTTTAGATGTGTGCTACTGATGGTTCACTGCCTTCAACTGTCACTGTTATATAAAATGCCTCGTGCGGAAGATTCGTTTCCATGGAGAGACGCCCACCACCCAGATGATGTGCTGCTTAACGCACGAAAAGTATCAGATAGGGAGAAATTTTAAAGATCGATGTGTTGCGTGTGCAAAGTTCATGTCTGCTTGGGAAAAAACAAACACGCATATAGGATTAACGTAACTAAGCGTGACGGTGCGGTAAATATGCTGCATATTTATACTTTCTGTACTGCTTGCTTATAAAACGTAGAGGAAGGAGTGCATCTCACTGGAAATTCCATATTGCATTTTTTGGGAATGTCGTGAAGTGCTTCTCATTCAGAAGGAATTGTGCATAATTTTGTATAAGGGTGACGCCTAACAGATGTACTATACAAAGCAATGAAGCACACAATTTACTTGAAGTTACTGTTTTATGGCATCACTTTTGTTATCTTTTAAAGTGCTGTTGCTTTTCAGTTGTTTCTCGCAATATGTAATGAGTATGACATTTCAAGATGAGCATATAGCCACCGACATTTTTTTTAAAACATCTATAGATTTAGTTTCCTCTTATCTCCGTTGAATCTACAACGAAATGAAACTATGTATTTCTACAAGTGTTTGGATTAAATGAAGTGAACAGGCACAGTTTATAAAAGAACAAACGATAGTAAGTAGAGTGAGTGTAACATTTAAAGTTTTTAAAGAGCTGTCGACTCGGCTGTTTCTCGCGATGTTATAGAAAGTGTCTGAAATTTCAGGATTAGCATTTAAGTGCCTGTGTATCGTTATTCCCAATAACAGCTGGAATGGAATATGGAATGTTATAAACAAATGCAGTGATATAACCAGATAAATCGAAAAGAGATACTTTATGCATGTGTTAACTTGTAAAACGATATAAAAAGCATAACGTTTATTTATAGTTACAAGAAAAATAAATATAAAATAACGATTGTTGTGTGTAATATATGACCGATTATCCACTGCGACGAAGGAATTACTTCACATCAGTCTGATATTGCGCCCAGAGAAGGAGGGAATCGTCATAATTTCCGGACTGAAGCTACGCCGAGGTTAACCAGTTATAGAAGTGCGCCTCAACGCAATTACTAGCTTCGATATATAAAAATCTGCTTCATATGGCGCCCAACATGGGGCTCGAACGTACGATGCTATTGATGTAGACATGTATCTTAATCTGTATTAGATAGAAGAATACGTTTTTGCAAGAATACTTTGTAGATGTTATTAAGAAATAGATATTGGGCAGAGAAGGTCATGTGAATGATTTATTTGGATGTAGCTTTCTCTTGCAGGAATTCCAAGGTAGCTTTCGAAATGACTGATACTTCACTTTTGAGGCTATTGGCATTAATTAGATATTTACAAAATGCTGTTCTTTGAGGCTAAAACTTTCCCTTGAGAGGTTCAAACTCTGCAGGGCATATCAGCAATAACTCATAGTTTGCCTACTTCATAAGTTGCGTCATTAGGCCACATCTGATTTGCACTGCGTATGTGAGACCGTCCACGGTTCCTTTGAGGGTTATCAGTAGAACAACGTGAGCTGCACAAGGGATGAGCAAACTGGGAACTGTTCCAAATGACAAACTTCTCTTGAGATCCTATCATCAATATGCATTATATTCACTACAGCACGCCTCCGTAACACCACCACTTTGGCACTAAATTCAACCTTCGAGGTCGTTTTAATATACAGAACTGCAGCTCCGCAAGAGAGATGCACTGCACTTTCACTTCACATGTATTTTTTCCAACAATATCATTAGTTTAAAAAAATAACAGTCACAGAACTTTGGCCGTTACCATTTCACAGACATTCCCGGGACACCACTAACTGGCGTATTCGGATTTTGCTTTCTTTAGCACCTAAATGAGTGGTAGAGGAAGTATTTCGATAGATTTCACTGGATTCTTTTTTCAGTTGCTCAGCACCGCCAAGTGCTAAACAAACTGCAGATATATTGTGAAATAAAAGATCACTAAACTCTAAAGAATGCTAAACTACTTGTTGATTTTTACCATCTCAATAATCGTCTTACGTATATTGTATAATTTAAAAGGAATCAGTCCAACTTTCGTTTGCAATGACGATCGAAGACATGCAGATAGTGGATCTTAATACATGCTGCGCGAGATAAACAGAGTAGGCCGTGCTCAAATTAATAATTACTCATAGCAATCATGAAGGGTAACTTGAACAAGTGCGTTGATTCTGAAATCGAAGAAAGTTGGAAAACAGACAGTACTTCTCCCATACCTGAAAAATCTAAAAAGAGATACAAAAGATGCTATAGTTGATATATGCTAATCAAGTTGAACCATCAAGACATCATGGAAAGATGAATGTTAGGTTTCAAGGTTAGTATTTCACATTTCATTCATACTTCGTATTAAATTACTAATTATCTCCCTAAAAATTGTATGCAGTACACTCAACTGCGTCTCGTCTTTTCGAACTTTTCCTTCCAGTAAATATCACCGTCCTTATATCGCAATATACTATTACATAAATTTATAACTAAAATGCTGAAGTATGGGCAGTGGATAGAGGAGGGCTGGAGAAATGTGGATTTGTTTCACTAAAACTGGCAGATGGCAGCTTCGCCACGTATCCATAGAGACCTTAGTGCTAGGCAACTCTCTCCTACACGTGTCGGGCAGATGGCATTAGGGTGCAGTTCAGTCTATCTGCTTTCATTATCTGGCAGCGCACTGGCTATTACCATCTATTTTCAGTTTTACTATTGTAGCCTTATGGTGGGACTTTTTGGTGCTGGTGCTAATTATGCAGTCCGATATTTACTGGGGATTTAAGGAAATCTTGGTTTGTTTGACCCACGGGTTATGTACCCGGGACCTCCCGAGTGAGGGGAACAGTACTTACCACCAGAGACATCCCACGCGGTATCTTCAACATTATTTTAATAAAAATCGTTATGGTCATTTTGAGAAAATCAGAAATAATAAAACATTGTCCTTGTAGTTTAGGTTGGAGGGATTATCTTATGCCCCCCTCCCCCCGCAAACACACACACACACACACACACACACACACACACACACACACTACTTTCTGAAATATTTATTTAAGAATCGCCAGGACAGCTATTTCCGGTGGAATCTCGTTAAATTTGCAGATGGAGTGCAGTACTTAGGCTTTCCATAGGTGTACATTTTTGCAAATCATAAAAACTCTCAAGGAAGGACCGCTACTCCTGCCACTGGGTAGTAACCATTAGCAAACAAAAGACAACCCTGATAAACAGGGCGAGAGGCAATGTGGCTGTCTTATGGTTCCTTTGTATTTTTAAACAGCAAACTTTATAAAACCCATACTTCAAAGTAATACGTCTTTGGCAGCGAAGTGGGGCAGATTTATCATGTTTTGCAAAATACTAAAGTTGGCGGTACAGACGTTAGTAGTTAGTCATGAACGTAACATAAGTTTTCAAAAAACTATTTAAATGTTTATAATTTAAGCCATATGCATATTATGTGTAGGTAATACATTGGACAATACAAGCTACAATGCTCTCTCCAAGAGCCTGTTACATTTACAGTGTTCTCCTCTGTTTCTTGCCGTATGTTAGAGCAATAGAGGCGGCTCTACGATGGCAGAAGGCAAGGAGATTCACTTTCATTAAGGTTTATGTGGTTGGTGGAAATGTGTCCCTGAAGAACCATAGCCAGAGTATTACGGAACCAGAAAAGCATAAGATCGCAGAGAACATTCGGTAATTCTTAAATAAAAAATAAGAGGGCAAGAGCAAAGAGTGGCTCCACTTTTGAAATAGAAACACGGCATCTTGTTAGAGAAGAACTGCCACGAGAAAAGTTAGAAAACGAAGTTTTACTCTGATGTGCCTGAAAGATTTCTGATTACCATTTCTCAGTTATTACCTAAGGTAACTTATAGCAAAGTTGAAAAACGCAAAGAAATATAACTTTTTCTTTTTTACTTTCTCTATGGTAAGTAGAAGGAAGTATTGTATTCCACCTAAAACTTCGATGACGATATTTCATCGGAAATACATGTTTTGAGGCCCCTGAATAAAAAAAGCATTTTAGAAAAAGGCGTGTGTCTGTCTGTCTGGACAGCATAACTCGGAAAAGTCGGTTAAAAACCAAAGTTGGTACTCAAGCTTCATGTCTTTCAAGGATGCGACACGAATGTTTTGAAGAAAACAGCCCCACCCTAAACTACCCTTTGCATGGAAAATTTTTATTTTCTTGAAAATGACTATTAAAATGCGATATTTTTACGACACATGAAATGTATATTTTGAATTTTCTGGCTATAGCCTATGTAGCCCTGTTTACTCTGGATTACTTTTGAATAACTCGTAAACCAGATAGACAAAATCTTACTATACAAAAGTGTAGATCTCGCCAAAGCACACAATTTATGTCCAAATAATTTTTTTTTTGTTTTTTGTTTTTTTTTTGTTTTTTGTTTTTTTTTTTTTTTTGTAGAGTGAACCATTTCGGAGGTATTCCTTGTTATGTGTGTCAGTTTCGGAAAACTTAAAACTTTCGTAAAATGGAACATCATTGTTCATTTTATATGTTAAGCGTGCAAAAAGAACGGGATCTCAAAGCTTTAAAAGATTTGACTATCGCTCAAAGCCTAATGTATACTCATATTCCCCTTGCACCTACAAGGAAATAAGCAACAACAAATTTCTGTAAATGTTTACCTCAACTAACACGAAGAAGACATAGAAATACGAGTTTGTAAGAATGGTTAGTACAATAGTAGAGAAAGTCATGTGAGTGCAACACATCAGATTTTTACTTTTCTACTACTTATCTACAGCAAGTAAAGCAAGTATTGCATTACACTCACAAATTTGATACGTAGGTTTCGTTAGAAATACAAGCCTTGAGACTCCACGAGTGGGTAAAAAAATGTATTTTGAAAGGAAAGTCCAAGCGCGACCGCGCCTATATGTATACGTGCGTGAGCGTGTATGTGTGTATCCACGAACAGCATAATCAAAAAACAAAAGGTCGCTTAAACATCAAACTGGGTGTTGAAATTCAACATTTAGGGTAGTACGAAGTCTTTCAAGAAAATCCTGTCCCTTCCCGAATCCCAAATGTTCTTTGCGTGGAGTCGGTCTGGGTGGCTCAGTTGTTTAGACGCTGGCCTGCTGATCCCAAGGTTGCGGGTTCAAACCTGGCTCCGACCGATGATTATTTGCAGCACGAAATTCTGGCACACCGGCGACGCCTTCATCCTGGCAGTTGACAGCGTCGTTAAACGACAAAAGTTGAAATTTTTTTTTCTTTGTGTGGAAAAAGTTATTTGTGAGTTTCTCAAAAAGGCTCAAAAGGTTTTAGTTAGCGTACATGCATGTTTAAGGTATGTAAATATGAAAGTTTATCTCGATTAACAAGAAGCACATGGAAAAATAAGCTTTTGTAACAGAGTTGTTTAGTTTGTAGAGAAAATCGTGTGAATGCAACTCAGAAATGTTCTCTACATTTCTCTCAAAGTGTTACAGTTATATTCGTATTTTACATTACTTAACACATCCACTGTATCTTTTGTAATGTTGCCTGAACCTACGTTTGTTTACTTTCATGGTGTGTTAGGGGATGAAATTCAAATTGTAAGTCTGTAACGCTCAAGATCAGGCTGCCTCGCGCGACTGACGTGTGTACATGACTGTCAACAATCGAAGCGGCAGAAACAAAAGGGGTTTCGAGAACGTTCGCGAGACTTCAAGCTGCGTCATTTCCGGTGCGTGTATGTGTGAAATGTCCGTGTGACGTCATCCCTAGTATATAAGGAGGCCAGAGAAGAGAAGGTCAGAGTTTTTAGAGTTACAATTACAGACACGAGTCTGTGTGTCAGTGAGTGCAAGACAGCGTGTGTCTTCGTGTTGGTACGTCGTAAGAAGATTCAACGAGCGTCGAGTGATTACATCGTCGTAATTAGTGCACGAGACAGAGGAAGTGAAGAAAGACACTAAAAGGTGGTGGTAAGAAGTAAAAATTGTGAGTTGCGATATCCCGAAAGACTAGACTGTGATAACGGGAAGAAAACTGTATTTGTCATAAAATGTTAAAAGATAATAAAGTGATAGAAAAGCAGCCGGGCGGTTTTTGTCGTTTTATCACGCCCGGAAATGAGTTCGTCGATGTCATTTCGTTAGAATAATAATGCTCAAATGGCGTATGTTTATACGTCTAAAAATCCATACATATAACAAGATAAAATAAGTTAAATATAGTGATTTGTCCGTCATAATTACATTTATTTCACATATAGAAGTGAACTAGATGTTTCCGTCTCTGCGTATATGTCATTATTAAGCCTGTTAAGAACAATTCCCGCCACTTCTGATTTCAGAGAAATGCCGTCGTTTGTGGTACAGAATCTGCAATATAATCCACTCACAAATTTCCTCCAGACAGCTTTTCTAAGAAGGTTTTTGCAGTGTGTGAGGACACGGGAAGAAGGATGTTTGGAGCGATGCCAACGTGGGAAAATACAAGGCTTTAACAGCAATTTCAAACAACGTACCACCAGTAACAAACAAAAGACGGTGTGCATTTTCCGCAGACGCAGCGGTTGCTGTTTTTGCCAGCTTCGGTATATGATTTTGCTTAAGAGCGATAACTACCATAAAGGTGGCTGAGTAAAGCAAAAATAATTCATTAGGTTTCTCTTGATAATTATGAGCAAGCTTTTCTATCGAAAACATTTTTTTAGCAGTTGCAAAGCGTAGAACTAATATCTAATGGCATATTCATGGATATTCCGTGTTTACGACGGACCTTACGGACCACCTTGAATAGTGTTATTAAAAAATCTGATGTGTTCCACTCACATGACTTTCTCTACTCTTGTACTAAACATTCTTACAAACTCCTATTCCTATATCTTCTTCGTGTTAAGATAAAGTTTTGTACATATTATCTTATTGCTTATTTCCTTGTAGGTGTAAGAGGAATATTACAATACAGTAGGCTTTGTGCGATAGTCAAACCTTTTAAAGCTTTGAGATTCCGTTCTCTTTGCACACTTAACATATAAAAAATGAACAACAATGTTCCATTTCACGAATTTTTGAAACTCACACACATAACAAGGAATATCTCCGAAATGGTTCTCCCTATAAGAAAATGTATTTAGACATAAATTGTGTATTTTAGCAATATCTACATTTTTTTTGTATAGTATGATTTGGTCTATCTGTAACGGTTTACCAGTTATGCAAAAGTTGTCCAGAGTAAATACGGCTATAGGGGCTATAACCAGAAAATTCAAGATACACATTTCATTTGTCATAAAAATATCTCAAACATGACATTTTAATCAAAATCGTTAGAGCCATTTTCAAGAAAATCAAAATTTTCGAAAAAGTTTCCATGTAAAGGGTAGTTTAGGGTGTGGCTATTTTCTTCAAAATCTTCGTGTCGCATCCTTGAAAGACATTAAACTTAAATAGCAACTTTGGTTTTCTACCGACTTTTCGTTTTTAAGTTCTGCTGTCCACAGACTGACACACACGCACACACGGACCTTTTTCTAAAAATGTTTTTTTTTTATTATTTTTTTTTATTGAGGGGGTCTCAAAACATATTTCCGGTGAAATCTCGACATCGAATTTTTGGGTGGAATACAATACTTCCCCTTCCTCTTCCCCTTGTGTTTTACTTTGTCACTTAAAGCAAGAGAAAGTATTGTTTCACCCAAAAGTTCGATGTGGAGATTTCACTGAAATACTCTCTCTCTCTCTCTCTCTCTCTCTCTCTCTCTCTCTCTCTCTCTCTCTCTCTCTCTCTCTCTCTCTCTCTCTCTCTCTCTCTGTGTGCGCGCGCGCGCGCGCCATGTTTTGTTTTTCATGTTTGAGATATTTGCATGACTAACAAAATATCCTGAATTTTCTGTGAAGCCCTGTTCCTTCTAAAGGAATATTGTATACTTTTGTATAGCTGGTAAATTGTAAGTTACATGTAAGCTTGCTACACGAAAAATGGAGATCTCGTTAAAATATCTGATCGACAATTTTTTCCGTTTCATTAGCTGTGTTTAAAATATTCGTTGTATTGCTTTGAATTTTCAATTTAATGGTCGATTTGACTATCACTTCAGCCTCCTGCATCCATCATGTACTGACTGCTAAATGTGTAGTGAAATGATTTCGGCAAACGTGATCTCGATTAACATGACGTAAACAGAAGACTAGAATTGCTTGTAGAAGAGGGGATGGAGAACGACATGAACGTAGCACATCCGAGTTTTAGATTTAAATATTTTGACGGCAATGGTTTTCATGCCCCGGGCTTTTTGGATGCACTTATACATGAAAGCCGTGTTTGCTTGATACACTAATATACGAGCATGATGGTCGTTAGGTTTTTCATGTGAGTGTATTTTTGTGGCTTTTGTTTGCAGAAAGCTGCAATTAAAATCCACACTGCGTCTTCATTATCATGGCTGCGTACATTCATAATGAGCAGGATTTCTGCCAAATCCAGTTCATATGATTTAGACTTTGGAATTTTAAACTATGTTATAATTACTAGTCGGCCTTTTCTACCTCAAATAATCTAGATACTAGAAGGGTTGTACGGCAAATTCTTTTCTCAGTCGTCAAGGTAAATCTCGGATTGGATATTTATTAACACGATCAAATGTTCCACCTTAAGTCTAAAACAGTAATAAAAGTGAAAGTAAATGGTAATAGCGAATGCGCTGCCAAATAATGAAGGCAAGTGGACTGGACGACACTGTAATGCAGATACAGTTGCCTAGTGCTAAGGTATCTGAGGAAACGTGTCGAAGCTGCCCTATCCATATAGAAGCAGAGATGTAGTTGCTTAGCACTAAGGCCTCTGTGGACATGTGACCAAGCAAGATGGTACAGGAATAAGTCCTAGAAGGCTAACTGCCCTCCACACACCGATCCGCGTAGTTAAAGGGGCGTAGAATAAATAGAGAGAAAGTGTTTTAAATAGTTCTCCTAGGTTAGATTTTTCTTATTGCAACTACATATTTCAATTTCCATAAACGGTATTCATTTTGAAGAAAGAGTATCAGAAAGATTCTGAAATTGATACTACCCCGAAGATATTGAAAGAGTAACTATGTTACTTTTCCTATTGCTTGCCTGCAATAAATAGAGGAAGTATTGCACTCACCAAAAAATGCCAAAATCCAAGATTTTGCTGGAAATACACGCTTTGGGGTCTCCTGAACCCAAGAAAGCATGTTTAATTTCTCTACTACGTATAGTAAATAGGGGAAGTAATTCATTCGACCCAAAATTTCGATATCGAGATTTCACCGGAAATATATGTTTTGAAGTACCTGGTTCCTAAAAAGCAGTTATAGAAAAAAAGATCTCTGGGTGTGCGTGTGCAGCATAACTCAAAAACGAAACGTTGGATAAATACCAAACTTGGTGTTTAAGTTAAACATCCTCCAAGGATATGAGAATAAAATTTCCAAAAATATTCCTCCACCCCATGCAAGAAGTTTTTCTCGAAAATTTTGATTTCTTAAAAACGGTTCTAACGATTTTGATAGATTGCTATATGTTTAAGGCCTTTTCATGATAAATGTATGTGTATATAGATCTAGAATTTTTCGGAAAAAACATCGAAGTCCTCTTTATTCTGAATGACCTCGTATTGCATCTAGCTGGTAAACCGTAAGAGACAAAATCTTACTACACAAAACTTGTAGATCTTGTTAAAGCATATAATTTGTCTTTTTTGTGTAGTTAACCATTTTTGAGACATTCTTTGTCATTGGTTTGGACTTTAAAATGGTTATACTTTTATAAAATGGGAGATAAAAAGTTTTTTTTTTTCTGGTCATGCAAAGAGAGCGGCATTTCAAAGTCATCACTAGTGACCAGTTCTTAAAAGATTTGACTATCGCTTAAACCTACTGTATTCTCGTATTCCCTTTGCAGCTATAAGGAAATGTGCAATAGAACAATTTCTTCAAATGTTTATCTCGGCTAAAATATAGTAGGTAAAGGAATAAACTTTTGTAGGAATAATTTATTGAAAAATAGCTAGTGTGTATAATCAGACATTGCTTTTTAATGGTGTGGATGAATTGCCTGTAATATATCAAACTCATAATACTAAGAGATGATATGACAATGATTCCAGCAGACACTTCAAGCCAGGTGCAGATAACGTTGGTGAAATAACTTTGGAGCAACTCTCTGATTCTAATCTCCAATATCAAACGCGGCAGTAGCTAAAACAAGTAAAATAAATACATGGTAGATTTTTGTATTATCTGAATGGTACTGTTATCAGAAAAGTTCTGGCAAGAAAACTCAAGTATTAAACGATTTCATAACGGATCTGAACCCCTTCATAAGGTCCGTTTGCATTCTTAGCACGTGGAATTTTGAACAACTTTCATTTTGTAGAAGAATCTAGTTGTGAGGAAGGTAATTGACCTGGAAAGAAAGAAGCCGAACAAAGCTCGACCGCGTGTTGTGTCCATTTATAAGCCCCGAACAGTGTATATAGCGCGAGAAAGGGTTGCAGCTATTTTTCCTCTCTGCACGTGTACGTGCCCACATTGGGCGTAATTTACTTTTTTAGGGGCGACTGCACATCGAGGCCGCTGTTGGTAATTCTCCAGAAGGACCGGGATGGGGGAGAGAGGGCAAAATAAATTCCTAAAAATCGCTATAGAACGCACTTCAAGAGTCTGAAGCAAAGAGACACTCTCCTGCAGTCATTGCCACAAAAAGGTTATCACGTTATATGTTTCTGCAGTACACGCTGATAAGCTTCCCATTCCCATTCTTGAAATTCATGTTCTAAGTGATGGGCTGCTTCTGGTGACATATGGCAGACTGAAGGCTTTATAGAAATGTGTTGATGACATTAAAGTGTTTGAAAATTAGCTCTAAATGGCTTGAAATTAAAAACAAGATATAATTAGAGCACAAACACCAAAAAACCGAGGTTTATTTTATTAAAATCGGTCCACAGGAGTAATACATCAATTTATATATGCATTTCATTGCTATACAAGCAGAAAAAAGTAGTTCTAGAAATTATCTAAAAATATTATCTTGTTTGAAGAATCTGTAAAGAAAGTTAAGGAAATGGTTTTTGAAGCACATCTTACAAAACGATAGCATTAAGTTTTTTGAGACGACATAAGGATAATGGCAACATCATCCTGACTGAGTTGATTGTCCGCGTTACAATCGTGAGCGCCAGCTGTTTGGCCTGGGTTCTACTTTGAAGTCAATCTTAGGCGACGACCCGGTAGCTGTTAATTCAGTGCTGCGGTTCGTCGGCAGTGTTGGCTTTGGTAATAAGGTTTAATTTGTATTTTATTTCATGGTTTTATTTTTTTACCTTTTATCTGCTTACCTTTTAAGATCAATTTACCAGTGTTAACTGTTTTTAGCTTACTTTTTAGGTAAGTTTTACGTTTTATATATTTTAGCTATTATTTGTTTTAAATATTTAATTAAGAGTGTTAAGTGGTGGTGAATTTTTTACTGTTTTTATCCTTTTGACTTGGGGCTCTAATGACCTAGCTGTCGACGAGCCCTTAAACCCTGCTCACTCACTCACTCACTCACCCTGACTGTATACTCATCAACGCAAAAAGGGAATACTGACCTGTTTCATCTCAGTTTGGGACACAGGTTCAATTTAATTATACCTGCTTCCGTGATAGTAGCCGCCTCTTCATCTACAAGCAATCCTTTCCAGATTGTCCATTATGGGAGTGTAATCCCCTCTCAAGAATACGAGTATGGGATGCACTAAGCTAGTCTTATTTCCCAGTTGAATAGTGCAATTTTATATGTTGGAAAATTACTATATAAAATATGAATAATACGAAAAATCTTTGTGTACTGAGTGCAAAAGAAGGACAATAACTAGAGACGCAAAGGACAAGACAAAATGACGTAAATAAGACCCTGGAATGGCGTAAATGATACGTACGTTTTCATAACCTTGGTCCCATGGTTAAGAATATATTTACACATTAGCAAAGTCGATGATGCAGTAGGTAATAAAAGAATCCGGACCCTAGTTGTAAACATGCAGGACATAATGATTGCTGGCTTGAGTTGTAAAGGGATTCCTATGAACAATGTTCGGAAATGTACCATAACTTCAAGGTAAGAGTGGCTGCTCGAAGTAACTACTGCGACTGGCATGATCATTTCAAGAACATAAATGACATTACTCCGAAACATGCGCAACGGAGCAAGCCCGCGCTATACGCTTAAAGTTTGTCAAAATCAGAAGTTGAAAGGATTCAAATCGTGTGGGCCATGCTACCAGTTGCACTGACTAATCCATTTACTAGTGAAAATGCCGTTCAGACAACACAGTACGTAAATGAAATGATTCACAGCTGCATCCTACTTGGATTGCTATATCTTACCTACTTGCTATATTCACAGATAAAAAAATCCTAGTGAATATCACGGTGTTAACTACGATGGTGCAGAAAGATCACAGCGAATGTGTGCACCTCGGCTTGTTTACAGCAAGGGCGCGTTCACTGATAAAACTTCTATTTTAGTGCCATTCTCATGCATGTGAAATTGTTACTCAGCTCTTTTCCTTACACTGCCTTTTTTTTGCTGTTTTCGTGCTCTCGTAAAATTCTTTTCTTTCGATAAATGGCCCATAAATCCCAAGGTCTTTTCTGGATATTCCATTTTAGTAGCAAGAAGCTTGGCTCAACTCATATCAAAGGCGGAAAGCAGTAAACAGCTTTATAGAAGGTCCAACTTTCTCTAAAGCACTGGGCGATACGCATGTAGCGGAGTGCTTTTCCATTACTACAGATCGTGTCATACTTCACATAATATGGTTTAGGAGTGTATGCGCGTAGCGTGCAAAACATTTGTTTCTCTCGCACATTCGCTGCATTTTCTGAACATTTGACCGGATAAGGGAATGGCGAGAGCAGTCTTTATGTAACCTTACGTGAAACTTCACTGGGAGAATGGGCATTATTTTCCACCTGCCCCCTTTAGTAAGATGGTACCGAGATCGATTGTCAAATGTCATTAACTATTCCATCACTGCCGTACATCCCTCGGCATGAACCACCTAAGGAAAGTGGGACCTTCCCGAAGGACTGACAAAATCCTTATGTTTAACCAAGTAGTGTATACGTATTTGCATGCTATGTTGAACTGTGACCTTAACAGGGTCAGCTGAGTTTCGGCGTAGGTTCACTTAGACAGCAATGGTTCCGATGTGAATGCTATCTCAGTTCCCTTGTGACGTAAATCTCCGGAAATAAAAGTTAACCACTGAATTAATATCAGCAGAGCAAGAAAAAACTTGACAAGCTGATTGCTATTAGATGTGAATATGTGGAAACATGGCGTTGTCTGGCTAAACGCATTGCCTTTTCATCAATCATTTCGAAGGAATAGAGGGAAAAGTTTGATCTTTGCAAAATTTAATGAAGATATTTCATCAAAATGTATGATTGGGGTCCCCTGAATATAAATAGTTAGAAAAATGTTCTATATGATTGTAAACGGCGCAAATCAAAAACGAAAAGTCGGTAAATGCCAAATATGTAATTGAAGTTCAGCATCTTCCAAGAAAGTGACCCTATTAAATTCTTTGTCCAGTGAGTGTTGTGCATATGCAAGGAGGTTTAACATAAATCAATAAACAACATTTTCTACCCCAAATTATTCTTTACACGTAGCAGTTTACGATACATTTTATTTTCTCCAAAATGACTTAACGTTTTTGATTAAAATGTTTAAGGTATGGTTAGGATTCGTAGCTATATGACACAAAAGTGGAATGGCTGTTTAGTCCTTCTTTTGGAATTAATTTTGAACTCGTAAACCAGAAGATATACAAAAACTTATCTTTAAAATACACAATATATTTTAAACATTTTTGTCACATCAGGGATTTCTGAAAAACATGTTCGTCGTTTTCAGTTTGTGAAGTGTGGTCACCATTCATTTGTTTCTCGCGATGTCGTGCAAAGAGTATGCCAATTTTAAGCCAGCACTACTGCTTGTTTCCTCTATATCTCTTATACATACAACGAAATGTGTAATGGAAGAATTTCTACAAAGTTTAACATAGCATGAAGTACATGGAAACATACATTTGTGTGAGTAGTTTGTAGAAGAGGTATAAAAATAAATGATGAAAATCATGTGAATGTAACGCATTTGCTATTTTGTTGATCAGCCGCGACAGTAAAATTTATATTGAAATATGATGCATCCATGAACCAGCTGTTCCAATAGGTTTATTATGCCATTGTTCCTTTGTGACACAAATACACGACTTTGATCTTCATAACAAGCTGTTTACAGCTACAGAATAGCACATTACCTAGTTGTGTTTGTTTTCGTTGCAGATGGCGGAGGTAGATCCGGAAACATTGCTGGAATGGTTGAACATGGGGCAGGGAGATGAGCGAGACATGCAGCTCATTGCTCTTGAGCAACTCTGCATGCTTCTGCTCATGTCCGACAACGTAGACCGATGCTTCGAGAGGTAAGTCTTCATGCAATAGTTCAACATATTACGAAACTACGGAAAAGGTCAATGAGGTTTATGTTGCAGCAAATAGCCTCTTGCAATCTTGTTATTGGGATGAGACACAAAATGATGCTACAGTTTTTTGAAATCGTTCTTGATTTCACCATGGTCTTTCGTGAAATCAGTACATTTACCCCAGCGATGTTCCATGGTATTTTATCCTTGTTGGAAATCCGAATCCTCCAGGCTTGCAAAATACGTTTCAACTGTCGATTTAAGTTCATCGGACAAAAATCCCTTTCTGCCAAAGAACTTTCTCAGTTTGGAGAAGTGGGAAGCCTGATGTACTGTTGGTATTAAGTAAGAATAAGGTGTACATGGCAGCAGGTCATACGCCACTTGATTTTCGCCATTGCATCAACAACAAAGTGAGCACGAGCAATGCCATGCAAGTTTTTTTATTTGCCAAACTCCAATTTTTCTCGCGTTTTGTGATCTTCAATAATTGGTACAGAAGGCTTGCATAGCAGATTTTCTAGGGGAAAGATAATCCATTAGTGGTACATCCTTGGGATCCCAGAAAGCCGAGGCCATGAATCTTCCCAGACCAATTTCACACACTTTCTCCAATGTCTATTGCTTAGACTGCTCTGTTTCATCAGGAGAATCCGCCCATGTTTCATCATTTGTTACAAATCGACTCATAAAGTCAATGGGGTCTCTCTGGAAGTGTGCCAAACTTCGCTCGGAGATTTGCCCTGTGATTTCCTTTTGATTCGGAGTGAGCAGAGGCGGAACACAGGAGTAATTTTGTCATGTCCAGTTATTCTCTCAAATTGCGAGGCTTGCTTTCCCCTAAATGGTCAGAGCTTCTGAGATGCTGCAGAACCACGTCCATGTACTTCACTGATGCGGTGAATTTCTATCTCATTTGCTCGAACCGTCTTTCAATGTTTCAGGCTGCGTTTAGAAACTCCACGGCCTACATACAAATGGTTTAAAATTATGGTTCTAAGTCCTATTCTCATAAAGGTTTGAATTTCTGTTGGACTATTACTCTTCCTTACGAAGAACTTAACCACGTGATATTCGATATATCTTTGTTGGTTTACCCTATACACACGTCTGCACTGTAACCAACAGCTATGCGTATTATGAATAAACAATATGCATTTTATCGCACAACTGTTTCCATGAAATTTGGCTAGTTTTGAAAACAAAATTGCTTCGGAGATGTTGCTGCAATCCCTGGGTCATCCAGAATTTTTCTAATAATACTTGTGTCATTTCTGCAGTAGAATTTTTGAGTTGCTGACATTCTTGTCAAGAATTTGCAGAGGCTCCGATAAAAGCATTTATATTACTCGGTTTGGACGCTAGGTTGGAGAGAGAGACAGACAGGCAAATATTTGTTGGGGAAGGGAAGAACATCCGCTGTTAATGCAATAACGCAAGCGGAGCTGCAGGTTCTGTTAGCAACGAGTAAATGACAGTTCCGACGAGAAAGAGTTTATATAAAACAAGTTTATATAAGCGTACGTTTATATCAATCTTTCTCCGAGAGCATTGATTTTACATTTTGTTTGAATATTACGACTGTAATTTTACTTTCTCTGCTGCTTAACTATATTAAAAGTTTGTTGCACTCACATGGCTTTCTCTACTCTTGTACTGACCATTCTTACAAACTCTTATTCCTATATCTTCTTCGTGTTACTTGAGATAAACATATGCAGAAATTATCTTACTGCTTATTTCCTTGTAGGTGCAAGAGGAATATGGGAATATGATAAGGCTTTTAGCGATAGTCGAATCTTTTAAAACTATGAGACTTCGTTCTCTTTGCATGGCTAAAATATAAAAATATGGATAACTATCTTCCATTTGACGAAAGTTTAAGTATACCAAAACTCGCACAAATAACAAGGAATATCTCCGAAATGATTCAGTCTTAAAAAAAATAGACATAAATTGTTTTAGCAAGATTTACATTTTTTGTACAGTAAGATTTCGTCTATCTCTTACGGGTTACCAGTTATGCAAATGTAATCCAGATTAAACAGGACT
This sequence comes from Tenodera sinensis, assembly GCA_030765045.1. NCBI lineage: Eukaryota > Metazoa > Arthropoda > Insecta > Mantodea > Mantidae > Tenodera > Tenodera sinensis. The sequence continues at coordinate 91,576,410 of CM060970.1, forward strand.
ACACAGACTGTAGTCAGAAAATTCAAAATACGCATTTCATTTGTCATTAAACTATCTTAAACAAATGACATTTTAATAAAAATCGTTAGAGCCATTTTCGAGAAAATAACATTTTTGAAACAGTTTTGTGTGTAAAGAGTAGTTTAGGGTTGAGGTATTTTCGTCAAAATCTTCGTGTCGCATCCTTAAAATATATTAAACTTGAATACTAACTTTGGTTTTTAACTGACACTTCGTTTTTGAGCTATGCTATCCAGACATCCACACACAGACACGCCCACGCCCCCTTTTTCTGAAAAAGCTCTTTTTGATTCAGGGGATCTCAAAACATGTATTTCTGGTGAAATCTCGACATCGAATTTTTGACTGCAATACAATTCTTCCTCTACTTACTATACATAGTAGAGAGTAAAGATGTGTTGCATTTCACTCAAGAATTCAATGCCTGAGATTTCACCGGAAATGCATATTTTGAGGTTCTATAAATTTTTTTTTTATAAAAGCATGCGCGCGCGTATAAGTGAACGGCATAAGTGATAAACAAAATGTCAGTTAAGTAAACTTGGTATTCAAGTTCAGCGTTTTCCAAGGATACGAGACGAAGGTTTTCAAGAATCCTTTCAAAATCATTTTAACGGAGTCATTTTACTTTTCTCAAAAATGGCTGTATCGATCATGATTAAAATATCACATGTTCAAGATAGTTGTATGAGAAATAAAATGCATATATCAACATTTCTGGGAATAGTCTGTGAAATCTTCATTCTTAATTAACTTCCTGTAATTTTGTGTATGTTGTGAGTTGCAAGGGATAGGCAATAATTGAACTACACAAAAATGCACCATCTTTTAAAACCCTAAAGTTTTTAATTATCTTCACAGCAATTTCGGATATATTCTTTGTGATTGGTTTGAATTTTCAAGACAAAATTGCTGTTAACTTTCTTCTCCTGGCCACGACGAGTGGAATTTCAAGACCAAGTAACCTCCTTTATAAAGGAGCCTTCTATATCCCTCTTGTACAGAAAGTAAGTTCAGTAAATTACTCTATTTGGGAATATCTTTCAGTTTATCGTCCTATGGGGTCTCATAAGGGGCGAGGCATAGCTGCTGATCAATTAACTGTTGACAGTTGCAATGCGGGGCTAGAGGCGTGGCGCTGGAATGAGGATAAGGAAAGGTGGGAGAGGAAGGGTAGATACACCCGTCCGCGTAGAAAAGCCACGCTTTAATTGCCTTTAGATTTAAATCTCCAAATTCTTAATGCCTGATGTGGAAAATGTTGCTAAAGCTTGAAATAAGCAGCATTTATTGATTTAAACGTTAACTTTGTCCTTAGAATCAAACGTGTGTAAAGATTTAATGTAAACATAGTGCAATATTATATTGAAAAATATAAAATCGTTCTACAGATTCTCCCTATATTTGTACTGGAATTAAAATTCGTATCGAAATAGTTCTGGATATGTTTGTCTGTTACATGATACAGTTTCTGCTTTCGAATGAAATGTTTTCTTTTAATACCTATGCAGTAAACCGCCTTTCTTGGATGGCATTAAAATTTAGAGATATTTCTTTGATTTAGCACAGCTCCTAATATTTGTCGAACTCTCTTACTAGCGTGTCATGGACCAATAATTGGCCACGTGTAGCTTCTGTTGCACACGACAGGCATGAACAAGCAACAGTTGTAGCTTAATGAATAACGATGTAGTGAGGCATCAGAAATAATCAATACTTACCTTTCATGCTGATGTGTATACTGCTCAGTCATTGGAGAGGGGTAAAGAGAGAGGAAGAAGGGGAAGCTACGAAGGCCTCGTTAAATAATAATGATACCCTTGCGTTTTACCAAATTCGCTTTCTGTACCTTCTACGAATTGTAGAAAAACATCTGCAAACATTTATCTGGATTAACAAGTATCTAAAAGACTAAGCTTTTGTATAGAGGAGTGGGAAGAAACTCATGCGAGTTTAATACATCTGATTTCTCCCCTTCTTTTCATTATACTCATTACTAGGGCCCGGATTCTTAGTTTTTTAACTATTTTATTCCTTGATAGTTAACTGCAGTGGTTTAATTTAATTATCTGTTTCATGATCATCGAAGCCAAATGCTTGAATCTTATAAAACCTAAAAATGGCTAAATGAGACTTTAAAAACTAAAAGAGGCTAAATGTCCTATTTATTTTAAAATGAAAAAAAAAAAAAAAAATTAAATGGGAAAATGAAATGTTTATGAAATTATGAATGGACTGACTGTTACATCTTTGCTACGTCTTTTCGCTTATGTATGCTTAGAGGAGTAAAAACAATGCAAGAGGCAACTGACTTGTACTTAGCTGTGTGGGACCAAGCTCTGTATTGTTGCAAGCAAGCAATGTGGGGATTGTTGACGAGGGGAGAGGGGTCATTAGGAGAAACCACCATAAACTCAAACCAATCCGTTTAAAAACAGTATCCGTTGTGTTCGTGTATTGTTAATGCATACAATTACTACATCGTTAGAAGTTAATTTTCCTTAGATTAAGCAGGTAATTTAAGGAGCCAGTGTCATGCCTAAAGTCAGCTCATCTCGAAGGTGGTTGATTCGTCAATGGATAGCTAACGATCCGAACTTCACCACAGATGGCAAAGTAATATTTTGCTAAATCTGCCAAAAGCGAAAGAAACCATGCCCACAGACACAAAAGCTTGAACAAATATTAACACCTTCTGTGTATACTGGACAGATAAAGTCGCATTAGGCGGCTAGGTGCTGTGCAGATAAACATACCATACAGGAGAACCTGTACGACCTGTTCTCGAATGCCGAAATGCAGGTAAGGATTAAACACCTGTTATGTACATAACGTATAAACTATAATTTTATTTAAGTATTTTCCAGGTGCCCTCTGGCCAAAAATCACATTTTGAGCAGCACAAAGGATCTACAGGACATATCAGCAACATTGCTATAAAAACAGGACAATTAATAATAAAATTAATAAACAATAATAATATAAAAACTATTTCAGGAGGTTAAAGAACTTAAAAAAAAAAAAAAAAAAAAAAACAACTTTTTTAAGATACCAAAATAACTAAAACGTTAATTTTAAGAACCTAAAAATCCGGGCCCTACTCATTACCTTGCAACATCAAGCAGCAAGGATTAAGGGAATGGCTGTTAATGGCAGTAAATGTGTTTAGCTAATATAAAAACAAACTTTGGCGTCTGTACTTTTCAGAACAGTTCTGGATATTGGAATAAGCTCGGGAAACAACGGGCAACCGAATTACTGGAAGAAGGGAAAGCCCGCGCTATTTTGGTGTCTTAAGGAAAAACCCATGTCCATACATCTTGGCAGGGCTGCACTTTGCTGCAATCGATTATGTTATGTTTTAGTCAGCTTTTACTGGTGCGTGTTAAGGTACTGAAGCAGCACTGTTGTTTACGTCCTTCACAGTCTAATCAGAAATATTGAATATTTCAGAGAGTATGGATAAATACCATAATACCAAAATTGGTATTTAAGTTCAGTATCTTCCTAAGATACTACACGAAGATTTTCAAGAAAGCACTTTCTCTCAAAACTACCCTTTACCTTTACGATGTTTGACTAATATGTGTGTTCCATGTGAAATCAAAGCACCCATTACCTCACCATTTTAGATTTTGCTAAACTTTGGTATAGTCATAATGGGTGCTGAGATTAAGGCAAATACCAAATTTCAATTTTTTCATCTCAAACCGCTTCTGAAATATGGCTATTAAAATATTAAAAAACTGGCCAAAAACGGTGAAAAGGCTTTTTTTCAGATCACCCTAGGAGCTGCCCTAATTGAACTACAGAGGTGGAAAAGATGTCTTTTGCAGCATTTTTTATGCTCTTTTCAGTGATATACAACATGACGTGGGTTCTAATTCAGAAATTTGTTCAAAATGCAAATTGAAATTTTGATTTTGTCCCAAAAAGTACACAATTTAAGTTTTTCAAAATATTTCCATAAATAGTACTGTTGTATATCACATGACAAAATACAAGTATGGGTAACATCCTGTAGAACTATTCATAATGTTCTGAAAAATCACATGTAACAACAAATTCTGACTCAGTAAGGTTTTCTTTTGTGGAGTTAAAATGTCCTTCGTTGCTTGGCAATGAAGTCATGCCGAACCAAAGAGGACATCTTACTACAGAATAAATCTGTTTCCAGGTTCCAGTGGCCCCCGACATCCACTGGCGGAATTGAACTCATTCAATTAAATGTTCATCAAGAGAGTGTTGTAAGATTTTACGTATTACGATTTCTCCTGGGAAATATTCACAATTTCCCATGTTGCAATCAATTGATGTGTTGCAAGCTATTTTTGCAATGCATTGCTTGTAACTGTTTTAAGCTGCTATTCGCTATCGTATTTAGTTTGGCATTTTAGATTATTAATTTAATGTTTTGGTGAGCTGTGCGCACACAAACAATGTGGGCCACTCTGTCCCGTTAATACACAATCCTTTGGTCTCAGCACGAGTTTAGAGAAATTTATTTTTGTGGTAGGAAAGGGCTATTAGTTTAAATTGTATAAAATTAAAGTAAGCGATCAACTTAATGTAATTAATTATACTGTAATATACTGATTGGTTTTGTTTTAAGACGATAATCGATTATTATATTCTTTTATCTTTCTGTATGTTTAATGAAGTTTCTGTTTGTTAAAAGTAGATTTGGTCGAAACGGGGCTGTTAGTAAAAAAACTGTTAGAAATAAGTTTTTAATCATGTACCCATCGTGGTCGTCGTCATCATCATCGCCCGCCTCGGTAGCGTGATGATTAGCGTGTCTGCCTCACGTTCAAGAGGTCGCGAGTTCGAATCTCTTAGGGTAAGTTATCCGGGGTTTTCCCTACCCTGAGAAGACGAATGTCGGGTAACTTAAAGCTCCATGGACCTCGGGCTCATTTGAGCATCATTTCACCCATTTCATTCATTCGTCCGATATGAAACAATGTTGGAGGACGTTAATTAAAAAAAAATCATCCCATATTTATATTTTGTCATGTGATTTACAACAGTGCTAAGTATTTATGGAAATATTTTGAAAAGTTTAAATTATGTACTTTTTGGAAAAAATTAAATCAAAATTTCAGTTTGTATTTTGAATAAATTTCTAGATTAGAAACTAGGTTATATATCACTGGAAAGAGCACCCTTCTCCAGCTTTGTAGCTCAATTAGGATAGCTCCTAGAGCGATTTGAAAACGCCTGTTCTCGTTTTTAGCAACTTTTTGAAAAATTCACGTTCATATTTCAGAAACGGTTTAAGACGAAAAATTGCAATTTGACATTTTCCTTAGTCAAGGTAACACAGATTAAATCCAAATTGAACATTCCTAACACCAGAGAAAATCTACTTATTAGAGAAAATCCATTGGAATTATTGCAACCTACCTTCAATTTGGAATTAATAGAGGAAATAAGTAAATCAGACACACCAAAAGAAATGCAAAAACTTCTAGCTCTGGAAACAATCAATACTAGGTATCCCACAGAAGAATGGCTGCACATATATACTGATGGATCCTCGAAGGAAAACCTTACTGGAGCTGGAGTTACATGTTCACATTTTTCCTTTTATCATTCTGTTGGCAGAGACACAACAAATTATGATGGAGAAATAGAGGCTATATACATTGCTCTCCGACAATTATTAAATCTTCCCTTAAATAAATTTAACAAGGCAGTAATTCTTTCAGATTCTAAAGCTGCAATTCAGGGAATATGTTCAAATACTACAAAGAAGTCAACAAAAATTAGAGAATGCTACAAAATGTTAACACAACTCCAAAAAGTTAATAAGACTATTCATCTCCAATGGATTCCAGCACACTGTGGAGTCATGGGGAACGAAGCTGCAGACTCACTTGCAAAGAAAGGCACAACAATAAAACAAAAGTCTAAATTCAATTTCTCATATTCCTCAATAAAACGCTTGATCATTAAAAATTTTTGTCATTCATACCTACAAGAAATAGAAACAAATGCCAAAGATAAAAAATGGATTACACTACTTTCCAACCCAGATATAATCCCCCAGAGACCAAGGAAAACAGCGGTTGCAGCCTTCCGACTATTGACAAATCACGACTGCTTAGCAAGTCATCTCTACAGAATGGGTATCTCAGCCTCACCAATATGTGTCCTGTGTAACGATCCAGCAGAAATGAACGAAGACCACTTGAAGACCTGTGAAGCATTAAGATCAGAAGAAACTACAGTTCAAAAGTATTGGAAAGCACGAATGCTAATGGCTTCATTGCCAGATGCAAGGCACTAGAAAACAACAACAACAACATTTTCCTTAGTCTCAGCACCCAGTATGAGTATACCAAATTTTAGGATATTCTAAAATGGTGAGGTAAAATTTTTATTGAAAGGCGTTTTATTGGAATGACCCATATGTATAGGTATGTTAAGTTTTCTGGAAATATCCGTAAAGTCTGTTTATCTGAATACAGTTTGTGTAACTGATAAACCACAAGACTAACTGTATGAAACATGCAGATCTTCAAAACACACGAATGTGACCTATTTAGAGGCATAAACCATTTCCGAGATATTCGTTACTATTGGTTGGTGTTTTCCGTATTTTGTAGTCTTAACTCACTATTCTTTCGTTTCTTACGTCATGCAAAGAAAGTGACATTTCAAAGCCGGATTGCCTGTTTTAAAAATATAACTACTTCAGTTTCCTGCTTCCTTTTAAGCTCATTGTTTAAACCAGGGTTTCCTAAACTACAGTCCGAAATAGGCCCTCAAGCAGCTTATGTTTGGTCCATCTGCCAACTCCAAAAAGTATAAAGAAACGGCGCGCCTGTATTAGATTAATTTATTTACGAATTTCGAACGATTAAATAAAATTGAACGCTCAGATTTTTAATTCATATACAGTGTAATGACGAGGCATAAGAATTCCTAAGTAGTTGGCTTCAAGTTAGCCACACCAAAACCGTATTCAATACTAGTCGACCACGATATTACTCGTAGTACATTTGGAGGAAGAAACCTCTGTTATGTTGACAATCGGTAACACCTCAAGACTTGAAATTGGAAGGGAGTGAGGCGGTAATAGGAAAGTGCAGTTACACGAAGAAAACGATGCGACATTTTATTGTAGGTCTCAGCTCGCTATTAAATACAACTCGAAACTGTGGGTGTGGTGAATCTGTTAGTGTATCACTGCACTTCCAATGCCCACTTATTCTTTTCCCACAGAATGCGTGCATATCGTTGCCAAGTATAATATGTCTCAACCTAGTTGAATCCTGTTGTAAACATCTGGGCGGGAAGAGAGACAGAGACAGAGATATTGGGATAGAAAACGGTTAAGCTGTTGATTGGTTTGGCGAAGATAATGGGGGTTATCTTTTGTTTGCGTACGTACGATAAACCCCTCCTTTAAGTACAGTATTGTACGTAAGTAGTTCTCCGATCACTGCTCTGCGCGAGCTAATTTCGGAGATAGAAAAGTATGCAAATGTTTCGATTCTTATAAACGTAAATAGCCCCACATTTTATCTTTCTGCTTCACATATCGCATATGTGTTCTGGGCCCGTGAGTTCGTAAAGGAATATATACATAATGGTATACTATATACAGATTAGATAGAAGAAAGGTGAAATTATATACACCATTAGCTTATTATGTTAAATTAAGCTGCATTTTACTTAACAATTACTGAAGGACACTGCTATTATACGTATAACATTTTTGCATTCCTTTATCAGACAGCTCTCTCGCAACGAGGTCTGTATCGAGTTGAATGCTGATTATGATGTTTTTGTTTATAGTGTAGGGTTGCTTCTGATATTTTACACTGTATTTCCTGTACATCTCGCGGACCTCACAAGGCCAAGGACACTTATCTATATGCAATATAAAATCAGTAAGCTTTTCACCATGGAGCAGGCTGGTGATTCAATCGAAATGAAACGCAATCGAGGCAAACCGTTAAAAAGTGACGAGTGGCGAATGATCGCGCATTGTTTCGCAGTACTTAAAGAAAGAAACCCGGAATCCGGAAAGAAATCCGGAATATTAATATTCCAACTCATAGATTTAATAAGTTAATGTGTAACCCAACTCTATTTATTGTCTAGAAGTTAGCGCTACTAGTGTTGCAAAACTTTTGTACGTGCCTGTAGGTCTAACACGCGGCGAGTTGAGTCAGCTCCGCCTTGTTGTTTACAACAGGATTCAACTAGGCTGAGACACAGTATAGTAGAGCTGTCGCAACGAACGCTTACCATCAATAGGGTGCGCAGAAGACTTTGTAAATGTGCCTGTAGGCGACTATATCCTATTACGGACTCCAGTGTTTAACAACGTCCCGAGGTGTGCATATAGCAGTGAAGAGTAGAGGGGGAGCAGACAGTGGAAGCGGCGGGTACAATGCGGGGCTGGAGGTGGCACGTGACCCTCAATCGAGCGAGGTAACACGACTTTATCCGAGTAGTGCCAAAATTTCACGCAGCTCTCGTGGCAGGCTTTCGTTGCGTTACATCTACATAGAAGGTACACAACAGCGGCTAAGTGTCACTAATGGCAGGCACAACATAATTTTGTGAGTGGTCGGCTCAGGCTAACAGACTGTACGAGGGATGGGAGTGGATTATTATCAAAGTACGGTAACTGTTCAATTGTTAATGTTCTGCTGGAGGACAAATATAATGAAGTTACTTTGCTTGATTTTTGAAAATGTCTGCCGAATGACACGCTTGTTTGCCATGAATGAAACACTGATCATTTGTTTGGTTAAGTATTTAACCAAACAAATGGAAAGAACACATTAACAGGATGGGAAAACATGAGGAAGAACCGCCAGGCGCCCACCTCGGTAGCATGATGGTTAGCGTGTCTGCCTCACGTTCAAGAGGTCGCGAGTTCGAATCTCGCTTAGGGTAAGTTATCCGGGTAAGGTTTTTTTCCGAGGTTTTGCCTACCCTGAGAAGACGAATGGACCTCGGGCTCATTTGAGCATCATTTCACCCAATTAATTTCATTCATTCGTCCGATATGACGCAATGTTGAAGGACGTTAATTAAAAAAAAAAAAAAAAAAAAAACCGCCAGGAGATGGATTGACAGCATTTATAACTCATCCGAGGAATAAAAGGGGGAATGAACAGGATATTATCCTATACACAATAAGTATTTAATTACTTTAGTTATTAATACATAACTTAATTAAATACTTCTTGTGTATGGCGGCGTCGTGGGCGAGTGGTGAGACCGCTCGCCTACCACCCAAGCAGCCCGGGTTCGATTCCAGGGTATTCGTGGTGGACGAAGCGGCGTCTGGGCGGTTTTCCCCGCTACTCATTCCACCAATTGTTCCATAATCACCTGTCCATTCATCGATTTCGTCTGCGTTTCATATCATCTTCCTCACTATCATACCTGGTGCTTGGCTGACCACCCGCTTACAGGTCTTCACTCTGCCCGGTCTATAGGTTCCTTTGCTCCCCGACAGGCGTCGGACCCTAGGCACTGGCTTGTAAAACCTAGGGAGTGTAAATCATATAAGGGAAGGGTAAACAGGTAAAGAAGTTATTAATACATAAGTATATCTTTTAGTTCAATAAAGTGCGTTTTTGAACACATTGTTATCTATGCACCTGTGTCTATGAGTTGATGGTTCGTATCTAAAACTTAGGTGGCTTCGCCCGTGACTCATTCTTTGGCGATTATGTGACCCACGTTATAAAAGGTTTGGCACCTCTGGCTGACATATGCTCACATTTATATGGAAATGTGCAGCAGCACAAAAGCACAGGCATTATTCTAGTTTATTAGCTGTGCATTTTAGACAAAGGTGCTTGAGAAAGTAGGCTACACGTGATCAGGGGACGCCTGTAACAGGCGCCGCCTCTCAGATACTCTGCTAACATTCATAACGGTCTGGGTGAAGATTAATCCATCACGCTGCTAAGGGTTTTACTCTTAAAAGTACGGGCGTAAATTGGCTTCTCTACTTCACTAAAATAACTCTGCGTAAATTACAAAACTGAAGTTGCTTCTCTGTGGATGGAACTTCAGTTTAGAGAAAAGTAATAATCTGGAAGATGTTTACTAATTTCTCGACCTTTGTAAAAAGGAAAATAGGTGGTTTTCTTTCTTTCTTTTTTTTTTTTTCTTTTAACAGCGGAAACGTAGTTTGTGTCAGCTGGGATTTGAACTCCGGATCTTCCGCATACTCCGTTGCTCTAACAGCCTTTGTAACATGTCAATGTTTCTTTCAACTGGCTTGCAATAAACGTGAAGAACATACCATTTTGGCTATTAAAATGGCTAATAAATTTCCTATAAGTATATTTCAATTATTAAAAGGATTATGTGTAGTAGGCTGGTAATAAGGCTTTTTATTCCATCGATCAACTTCTGCACAGCAAAATTAATTAAAACTATTAACTGTAACAGTTTTAAATGCCCTTGTATTCATAACGTCAATTGCAGAAATCTACTGCTCAAAGGCAAAACATGCCTATAAGACTAATAGAAGCTTAGGTTTCCCAATCAGAGCTTCAACATCTAAGTAGTTCAGTTTCACAGGCTGTTAATGGTAAAGCTGACGTTTTGCAAGAAAAAGTCTTATATGCTATGCAGCATGTCCGCTTGCATAAATACAACTAAAGCAAACACAAAATGTAATGGCAGATGGTAGGAGGAGCTGGTCAATACATCCAATTATAGACTTCGCCTTGCGGTGTTGTGTAGTTATACTGTGAAATCATACAGTAAAGCCGGTAATATAAATATAGTTTGCGCCCACAAAACTTATTTGCACAGCAGTGAAGAGAATAATCAATCATGGAAATGGTCAGCTTTCAGTCGCCATTAAATTTTGAATCTGCCATAAAATGATGTACGAAGTGCAAGTATGGGGAAGGGGTTATAGAGGAGGGCTGGAGAAACTTGCATCTGTTTCACTAAAACTTAAAGCAGATTCTGGAACCTAATAGGGTTGCTCAAATTTAGAAAGGCCGACTTGGGTGGTTCAGTTGGTTAGGTTTGGTCTATTGGTCCCAAGGTTCAAACCTGGCCCGGACCGACGGTTTTTAAGTGTGCTTAAAAGCGTCCGCCCCATGTCAGTAGGATTATTGACATGTTCAGAACTCTTGTGGGACGAAAATCCGGCACACGGCGGCGCTGATATGATCCTGGCAATTGAAGCACTGTTAAAAATAGAGTAGGGAACAGGGAAAGGAGTTTTAATATAAAAGGGTTAGGACTAAATGTAGACAGATCTGGGCAATCCATAACTAGGGGGAGGATGAAAAGCAAGAAAGTAGCGGGGAGGGAGGGCGACACCCTCAGTTTATTTTTCATATCTCAAACATTGGAGTTAGAATTTCCTCCTTCTTCCAGTGGCTAATAGGTAAACATAGTCGTTCGTTCATTGTAGCTTTTCTCAAATGTGTTACAACGGTGATGCCCTTCTATAATATCTCGATCTGCGATGAATCTGCTGCTGTCAGCTGCTACAGTTGTGAATTACGAAATCTTTTTCTTAGGATAATGGTTGGTTGTGAAAATAGACAACACCAGGTAAGGTGGTTGGTAAATTTAATGAGGCAAAGACATGAGCTATTTCAAACGAGATGCCGATCACTTGTGGATACAGAATAAACTATTCCTGAATTTGAGCACTACAAACTAATTAGACCTTTCGCCTACCACCTGGCGGCCGGGTTCGAACCCAGGGATTTGCATGTGGTATTCGTGGTGGACGAAGCGGCGTGTGGGCGTGTTTGCTCAGGGTTCTCCAGTTTCTCCCACCACTTGCTCCATTACCATCTTTCCCTTCATCCATTTCGCCTGCATATCACATCCTTTTCCTCACTGTCATACCTGGTGTTGGCTCACCATCCGCTTCTAGGTCTTTACTCTATCCGGTCCATGGATTTGCTCCCCAACAAGCATCTGACCTTAGACACAGGTTTGTTAGTCCCCCATAAGGGGAAGGTAACAGTTAAAGAAGAAAAAAGACGAAAATAATTTTGAGATACGTCTTCCAACTTCTGACGTATCAATTAACTTTAGATTTTAAAATAACTTTCCGGAATAACAATGAGAAGCACAAAGTTCCCTAGCGGCGACCGCCAATTATTATGACCCGAGCGCGGTCTTTAGGTGCAAGGGACTGCCGTTAATCGATCACAATACACCTTTATAAGCTGTAAAACACGAAAGAAAAGAGAGAACTTTCAGAAATACGCACTCTTATCAACTTAAGTCCCGCCTACTTCTTCACTTCTCATAAAAGTTCCTACTTATGTTGCAAATCTTAGCTGTTAATTCGTATCTGAAGCCCAGTTTTTATTCTTTGACTTTCTGAAACTTAAAAATTCCTTTGGCGTTTCTAATTTTCAGAACCGACCCACGTGCAACTCTGTGATTAAAAATCTGATGTGTTGCACTCATTTCTCTACTGTTGTACTAACCATTCTAACAAACTCTCATTCCTATATCTTCTCCATGTTAGTTAAGATAAACCTTCCTGCTTATTTCCTTGTAGGTGCAAGGGGGATATTAGTAGGCTTTGTGCGACAATCAAATCTTTTTAAACTTTGAGATTCCGTTGTCTTAGCACGATTAACATATAAAAAAATGAGCAACGTTGTTGCATTTCGCTAATTTTTTCCGAAACTCTCACACATAACAAGGAATATCTCCGAAATGGTTCACCCTACAAGAAAATTTATTGAGACATTGTGTATTTTACCAATATCTACATTTTTGTATAGTATGATTTGGTCTATCTCTAACGGTTTACCAGTTATGCAAAAGTCGTCCAGAATAAATACGACTACAGGGGCTATAGCCAGAAAATTCAAGATATACATTTCATTTGTCATAAAAATATCTCAAATATATGACATTTTAATCAAAATCGTTAAAGCCATTTTCAAAATTTTCGAAAAATTTTCCATATAAAGGGTAGTTTAGGTTGGGGCTATTTTCTTCAAAATCTTCGTGTCGCATCCTTGAAAGACATTAAACTTAAATACCAACTTTGGTTTTTAACCGACTTTTCGTTTTTGAGTTATGCTGTCCACAGACTGACACACACACAGACAGACACACACACGGACCTTTTTCTAAAAATGCTTTTTTTTGGATTCAGGGGGCCTCAAAACATATATTTCCGGTGAAATCTCGACACATCGAATTTTTGGGTGGAATGCAATACTTCCCCTACTTACCAGAAGAGAAAGTAAAAACGGTAACCGAGTTGCAGGTATTGAATTCTTAATTACCCTAGCTACACTGACACCAAATTTAAGGGCGGTTGGCAGGAGGAGTCGGTAAACATAACATCTAATCAGGTTTGCCATGCCTTGCGGTGTTGTGCAGTTGAACATGCTGTGAAATCACGCTGTAAAGCCGGTAATATAAATATCATTTGCATCTACGAAATTTATTTACACAATAGGAAAGAGAATAGCAGTGATCAGGTATTAGGTAGGTACCATTAAACTTTGTGTCTGCCATAATAATTACCTTTTCCTCTGCTCTTCAATTGCCAAGCTAATTACTCCCTACAGAATTGTAGTTTGTAATTCTTACATCATGCATTGATTGTAACATACGGAAATTATTTATTGCAGTTATATTTATTTCTTTATACGATTATAAATAGGCTTAGTAGGTGAGCTGCCAAAAGCATAAGTTATGCACGTTCTGCCTGTAGAGCAGACGGGTAGAACCGGTTCCCCACGCTGTGTCGTCACATGCACTACGAACGCGCATAACTTGAATCCTCTTTAATGTATGTAGCTGACCTACTAAGTCGTTATAAATCTTGCCATAAATAATTCCGCATCAGAAGTAAAGCAAATATCATTAAGTGACCTAGCGTGCCAGTGTTGACTTTGGAACACACACATGGCGAAATGCGCTCTCTTACGCAAAGCGACCTTAACCATAAAGCGTTTCGAAATGCATTTCACGTGTCTGTTTTCCAAAACTTGCATCCTCATATACGAGAACTGCCAGAAACTCTGGCCAACTAGTTCTTGCACGCTGTTGAGACGTGCCGTATATTTAAGGAACCTGGAAATTGGAAAGATTAGCGAAAACAGCTGGATGTGTTCCAGAATAATTTATAAGGAAAATATTCCACCCACACAAAGAAAGTTCAGGCTTATGTGAAGGTAATTAAAATGTATGCTTGTCTACCAAAAACATATTGTTTTTAACCATGTTAGTAACTCCAGAAGCGCAAAATGTTTGAATATGGGAACCACAATGAGACGCAGTCTAAAATGCCATTAAAGTATTCTAACCCCTGCATTTATTTTCAGATATTAGTTTATTTTTACCTATATGTGTGTACACGTACCAAATTTCATAGTTACAATACTTTTAAAATACTTGAATATAATCATACATTAGCGAGAAATCAAATTACGTCCTCAGAACTAAAGATAATGAAATTCTCCATAGCTTAAAACTTAAACGTTTATTCAATTGAATTGTCGGTCGGTTAATTAATGATTTACTCATAAGGGATTACGTATACATTGGAAGAAGAAAAGAGTATATTTTTTAAATCATCTGTCCTCCAATGAGGTTGACTACATGGAACCAGAATACATTAAACATAAACAGAATTACAACAAAAATAATTTTAAAAATCTGATGTGTTGCACTCACTTGACTTTCTCTACTCTTGTACTAACCATTCTAACAAACTCTTATTCCTATATCTCCATGTTAAGATAAACATTCGTACAAATTATCTTACTGCTTATGTCCTTGTAGGTGCAAGGGGAATATTAGAATACAGAAGGCTTTGTGCGACAGTCAAATCTTTTTGACCTTTGAGATTCCGTTCTCTTTGCACGATTAACATAAAAAAATGAACAACGTTGTTGCATTTCGCTAAAGTTCCAAGTTTTCCGAAACTCACACATATAACAAGGAATATTTCCGAAATGGTTCACCCTATAAGAAAATTTATTGAGACATAAATTGTGTATTTTAGCAAGATCTACATTTTTTGTACAGTATAATTTGGTCTATCTCTAACGGTTTACCAATTATGCAAAAGTCGTCCAAAGTAAATACGACTACAGGGGCTATAGCCAGAAAATTCAAGATATACATTTCATTTGTCATCAAAATATCTCAAACATATGACATTTTAATCAAAATCGTTAGAGCCATTTTCAAGAAAATAAAAATTTTCGAAAAATCTTCCATGTAAAGGGTAGTGTAGGGTGGGGCTATTTTCTTCAAAATCCTCGTGTCGCATCCTTGAAAGACATTAAACTTAAATACCAAGTTTGGCTTTTAACCGACTTTTCGTTTTTGAGTTATGCTGTCCACAGACTGACAGACGCACACACGGACCTTTTTCTAACAATGCTTTTTTTTTGGATTCAGGGGACCTCAAAACATATTTCCGGTGAAATCTCGACATCGAATTTTTGGGTGGAATACAGTACTTCCCCTACTTACCAATAGAGAAAGTAAAAAGCAACAAAGAAGTTTAACAATTAATCCAATAACTAATAATAAAAAAATAATAAATATTTTCTTTGTGAACATATTTTGGGATTACTTTCTGAAGTAGAACCAAAGCATATACAGTTTCATTTGCTGGCTTATTTTCAGTTGTGATGAAGTAGGTATTTTTACTTCAGAATATATTCATTCAGAACATTTTAACATTTGTAATTTCTTTACTGCTAACTGCATTCCATCCAAAAATTTGATTTCTAGAGTTCGCCAGAAATAAACTTTTCAAGGTCCTCTAAATTATTATTTTTTTAAAGGTACGTTCTTATACCTGTGAAGAGCGTAACTAAAAAACGAAATGTTTTTGTTATTAGACGTTCAGTGTCTTCCAAAAATACGACACAATTTTCAAGAATTTTTTCGACTGTTTCCCTTAAACCTTGTCGTGTGGTAGCACAATACATTACAGAGAGATAGTTGGTTTCATACAGTGGTGGCTGTGGCTCGCATTGTAGAGGGGTTCAAATCCCATGTATCGGCCATGTGCTCCCTCACCCCGTGGTTTCCTACATTCGCCAGCTAAAAACCGGACAGGATATATAGCACCGCGGCCCCAAGTTTTTTTCATAGCATTAGAGAAATATAATTAAATGGTACAGGAAGGCAACTGCAGTTAGGGTACGTCTGTGGAATCGCGTTGATATAATGCGATTATACCACTACGGTTTTGTTGGTAAGGAAATACTAAACCATCTCTGCATGCCCCTTACCTAGTTCTAGCATTCCACTAAATGTTAGTCTTACTCCCTTTCTGAGTCTGAAAACACGAGCGAAATATTTCGGTCCTCGCTACTCACATAGGCCTTACGTTTATTCATAGGCTAATGCGTGTGAACTTGAATTCAAATAACAAGAGGTTGGAACTCAAGCGATAAGGGGATTCTACCAACGTTATGTATAAAAACACTAGCGTCGGCATTTTTTCTATGCACTCGACTTTACAAAACAGTAGGAAAACACGACAATCACAAAACTCCACCTTGTGATCAGCGGAGTAGCAGCCAGCTAGATCACACACACTCGACCTGGGGTACGTGAAGACTTCTAAGTGGGTACATAACATTTAAAATGCGCATATAGTCAGTATAATAGGTTTCCTGGATGATCACAAATAAAGAAGAAGAGGAAGAAAATTTGAAATACGCAGTATGTTTCCTAAATGATCACAAATAACTACATATATTTCAGCCAGACAGATTTGAATTTCATTTATCTAAGAATCCACTTTGCTTACTCTACCGGTTAGATAGTATTGCTGATGGGCTTTTAGAAATAATCAAATTCCATCGGGTTACAGTTTTTGAAACTTTTCCAGAAATTCATAAAGACGATAATACACAAGAAGGGGTTAAAATCCGTTTTGCACCACCCCATCAATTCCTCGATCTTCCCATAAAATTAAATTTGGAAATTCTACTGACGGTAGACTGAAAATAAAAACAGAAAACATCTCAATTTGTGATTTTTGGTGTTATACAAGCAAAGAGTACACTGCACTTCGCGACACCGCCATTGCACACTATTCCATTCCGTTCCCTCCTATTTCTTTGTGTGAGCAGGGTTTATCTGCATTGGCAGCGATAAAACGAAACAAAGAATATTTTGTTTGATTCCAGAATTACCATTGATACTGGCACTAACCAAGATTCAGCCTCGAATAGAGGAATTGGTGTCCAGAAAACAAGCTCAGCCATAACAATAACAGGTCAAAAATATACCAATTCATATACTCCTGAGCCAGCCCTAGGCCTAGGGATACAGTGTGGAATGGCAAATGGTCTATGGCAGGGGTGTCAAACAGCACTCACCAGGCATGAAACATTTTCCCCTATTTTCCCTCCCTCCGTGATGATCAAGTCGGAAAACGGGAAAAACAAAGCGAAAACCGGTTCTACTAGCGCGTGCTACTGCAGATAAGGAGGGATAGACCCCTCTCTTCACACCCTCGGAGTGATGTTTGACATGCCTGGTCTATGGGCTACGCGGAGAAAAAAGGTTGAATAGCACTTAGCTAAATGACTTAACGAGCACTTCTCTTCATATCAGCAAGTTATATGAATGTGGCTACGCAAATAAGCATATTCGAAGTGTTCTGCAAGCACATCCAAAATAACAGTGAACTCAGTGGTGTATAAACTTCCAGTACAAACCATTTGAGTGTCATATGCCTCACATAGGACTTTTCAAAGAAATATCCTCCAAGCGAAAGCGCCGCCAGAGCTCGTTGTGCTGCCCAAGAAAATGCTGTCAAGAGATCGATATGCACATCAGAAAGGGTATTTAGTTAGAAACGAGCCCTCATAATTGCGCTTTACGGAGGAACTTAATGGGTAACATTTATTTCTGCGCGTTCACTTAACATTTAAGCTCTTTCTTGGCATTGTATTTTCTTTCGCCCCGGCCGTAGCTTGTAGTTGAAATATCGAACAATGATGGAGCCAGAGAAAGGAATTCTCGGAAATTTATGTACGTGCATTTCAGTAGGACCAGCTAACTGGATTCATTTTGCAAATTCACTCTACTTATATAAGGCCGTAGTTGAAATGTTATGTGCATTTTACACTTGTAACTTTTCTGATGGCCAGGGTGAAATGCTTTCTTTGTTCTGGGGGTTCTTTTGTTTCTGGTTCAGATTAGTAACCCAGGCATCGCATTGCCTGCAGCCTCAACCCGTTGCAAGACATGCCCCACCCCACATATTCTCCTTTTCATTGGGAATACATAAACGCTTGGCCCACTGGATTTGTTCAGCAGTTTTACGAACATTAAATACGCTGAAATTCTTGGTGCTGAGAGCTCTCTGGATAGAACGTCAAAATGACGTGTATGCGAAGATCACTTGAATAGTTCTTGGAATGACTGTAAAATGTCAATGTTGAAATTACTTAGGTACTTAAGGTGAAGGAATTATTTACTTTCCATCTAAAAATTCGGTATCGAGATCTCGCCGGAAATATCTGTTTTGATTCCCTCTGTTCCCAGAAAGCTTTTTTAAAGACAATATCACCGCGCGCGCGCGCGCGTGTGTGTGTGCCTGTGCCTGTGTGTCTGAACAGCATGAATAATAATAATAATAATAATAATAATAATAATAATAATAATAATAATAATAATAATAATAATAATAATAATAATAATGTGACATGGCTTCTCCATGTCATTAAGACTCTTTGATTTTCAAGGAGGTTGCCATAGAGACAGTTTGAGTTGTTGAAGATGAAGAGACAGAAACGAGTATGGTGTGAGAGTTTGGAAAGATTAAGAGACAGAAACTAGTAGTGTGGCTGTACTTGAAGCTTGAGAAAATAAAAAGATTTGGTAAATTTGTTACATTTAAATTTGTTACATTTGGTGTCAGGAAGTGGGATATTCGGAAACCAGGATGATGGCAATGATGAAAGAATTATTTGCCAAAATGGAAACGAGAAACGACAACCTCGCTGCCGAGCTGAAAGAGATGAAGACGGAGCTATCGGCGAAAATTGACGGGCAACTGGCTGGCGTGACGGAAGGCGTGGAAGAACTCGGCGAAAAGGTGGAAGACCTCTGCCAGCACGTGGACGTCGTGGAGGACGACGGGGAACGTCTTGGCGCCCTGGTAGTAAGAGTTGACGAGAGCGTCAAAGTACTGGATGCCAGGGGCAGACGGAATAGCGCGGAGCCGGGGAGGGAGCACCTAGTGGCCGAGGCGACAGTTGCGCCCGTTTCGGATGATATGAGGGAAAACGTGGAACAACTCGGCGAACGGATTGGCGTGACGGAAGACGTAGAACAACTCGGCGAACGGATTGGCGTGACGGAAGACGTGGAACAACTCGGCGAAAAGGTGGAAGACCTCTGCCAGCACGTGGACGTCGTGGAGGACGACGGGGAACGTCTTGGCGCCCTGGTAGTAAGAGTTGACGAGAGCGTCAAAGTACTGGATGCCAGGGGCAGACGGAATAGCGCGGAGCCGGGGAGGGAGCACCTAGTGGCCGAGGCGACAGTTGCGCCCGTTTCGGACGATCAGCAGGGAAGCGCACAAGCAAACGAGCAACACGCGAGAACCGACTTGGCGTGTGACATGGGGGGACCGTCGGGGCCATCCAATCACCTGACGCATAGTGCCGTGAACGGAAGAATGGTGGACATCATCGTGGACGGCAGGATACAGGAGAGGCCGTGCCGAGCACGAGTGAACACGAGTGCAGCGGTGGACGCGACTCGCGCGGATGTGGTGGGGTTTGTTGCCGGACCCATCGGAAGCAAGGTGGCTGCGAAGGTGCGCCAGAGAGGTCGGCGGACATGGTACCCAGTGAGCCGTTTCAAAGTGCGCAGGATGGCCCGTCAACACACCAGGAAGAAGGGCAACTGGACGAGGGACCGTCAAGACCGGCGGTACTGTTGCAGAATTTCGAAGCAGGATGGCATACATCGTCCTACCTGGACCAAGGGACACTATCCAACAGCGATACCTAGGATCGTGCCCCCTGGAGAGCGAGGTCCTACTGGCCCTCAAGGTTTACAAGGATTCCCTGGCCCTCAGGGTCTGGTAGGCTTACCTGGAATGAAGGGTGAACGTGGATTCCCAGGAATGAAAGGTGAACAGGGCAATCCAGGACCTCCAGGACAAGCTGGTGCACCAGGACCTGAAGGACCTAAGGGTGACTCAGGCTCTCAAGGACAACATGGAGCTCCAGGACAACCTGGTCCACAGGGCCCTCCAGGAGACAGAGGACTTCCAGGATTACCCGGCCCAACAGGACCTGCTGGCCTCAGAGGTCAGAGAGGTGCACAAGGTGAGACAGGTCCACCAGGGAAGCCAGGCAGTGAAGGACCTCCAGGACCACAAGGTATTGCAGGACCTCTAGGACCACCGGGACCAATTGGAGAACAGGGACCAGAGGGAGCACCAGATAAAGCAGGAACACCTGGTATTGCAGGAAGACCGGGAGATAAGGGACCTGTAGGACCTTCAGGACCTCCGGGAACTCCAGGGGCACCAGGTCTTCCAGGGCCACCTGGTCCAAATGGACCTCCAGGACCAGCAGGAGAACGGGGTCTTCGAGGAGAAACTGGACCACAGGGTGTAGAAGGGCCACAGGGAGCTAGAGGAAAGCCAGGACCTCCAGGGCCAGAGGGAGGTAAGGGTGATAGAGGAGAAGAAGGTCCAAAGGGTGCAAAAGGACACCGTGGTCTCATTGGTCTACAAGGGTTACCTGGACCTCAGGGACCTCCAGGAGACAAAGGCATGACTGGACCTCCAGGATTGTCGGGAAAAGATGGTGAACCTGGAACTAAAGGTATGCCTGGAAGAGATGGAAACCCAGGACCTCAAGGTATACCAGGACCACCAGGCCCTCGTGGACCACCAGGAGAAGAGGTTCGATGGGTTAATCCACCGGGGCGCAAGGGAGATGCCGCAGTGATAGTGCTGGTCGGGACGACCAGCTCTGAGGAGGGAGCAGTGTGACATGGCTTCTCCATGTCATTAAGACTCTTTGATTTTCAAGGAGGTTGCCATAGAGACAGTTTGAGTTGTTGAAGATGAAGAGACAGAAACGAGTATGGTGTGAGAGTTTGGAAAGATTAAGAGACAGAAACTAGTAGTGTGGCTGTACTTGAAGCTTGAGAAAATAAAAAGATTTGGTAAATTTGTTACAATAATAATAATAATAATAATAATAATAATAATAATAATAATAATAATAATAATAATAATAATAATAATAATAATAAACAAATAAAAAAAAAACGAAAATTGGCAATAAGTTCAGCGTCTTCAACGGATGTGACACGATATTCAAGAAACCCCTCACACCAGGTACCTTTTACATGGAACATTCTTTGTTATTTTTGATATTCTGAAAAACGGTTCTAATTATTTTAATTGAACGACTTATGTTTCAGATATTTGCATTCTTCTTTCCCTGATTACCCTCCCGTTATGTAGTACTTACACCCCCTAGGACTTACTAGGGTCAGACGCCTGTCGGGGAGCAGAGGGACCTCTGGACCAGACTGAGTGAAGACCTGGAAGCGGGTGGTCAGCCAAGCACCAGGCATGATAGTGAGGACTATGATATGAAATGCAGGCGAAGTGGATGATTGGAAGGGTGATAATGGAGCACTTGGTGGAATGAATGATTGGGGAAACAGGAGAACCCTGAGAAACCCGCCCAGATGCCGCCTCGTAAGACATTTGCATAGCAAATAAAATGCATATCTTGAAATTTTCTGCGAATAGCCTGTGAAGTTCTCTTCATTCTGAATGACATGCATAATTGGTAAACTTTTGGAGTTCTTACTACCTGCCCCCAGAAACAAAATCTGGTTGACTCAATGACAACTTGCGAAGGGAAACTTAGCGCCTAGATGGAAAGACGATCTTTTGTGCCTATGCTACTGACGGGGTATCCCCCGGGAGGATGGATGAGGCGAATGGATCCGAAGGGCGTCCGGAACGTTGCCACCACAGCAGAAGGCAGAGTCCATACATTTTTCCCAATTAGAAGCTCTCCGGCGGAGGAGGCTGGCTCAGCTCCGTTCCTCTCCCACTCCTGCGGGTTCGTGTCCTCGGTAAGCGGCCCCCCTCCCCCATGGGGGACGGGAAACCAGCAGGCTCGCCTTTGAATCCGGGGGGACAAGATTTCCAGGGCACATTTGTTCCCCTGCCGTGCTGCTGCCGCGACGCTGGCCGACGCTCCCGATCATGAAAGAAACCTGCCGGGATGAAGGGTGAAATGAAATGATAAATGTAACGAAATGGAGGGGCAGGGAATTTCCAGCATTCGCCTGGCTACCCGGGGAAACCTCCGAAAAAATCCTTGGGTCAGGAAGATCGGCCATGGGGATCGAACCCGCAACCTCCCGAATGCGGGCCACAGACATTACCGCCTGAGCCGTCCCGCTGGGTAATATCTGCTTAAAGCTCACAGTTTACCTGTTTTTGTGGCGTTACCCTTTTCCGAGATATTCTTGTGATAATTCGTGGTTATTGGTTTGAATGCTAAAATACTTCAAATTTCAATTGCAAATCATTATTGCTTTCTTTCCCTCTTGTGCTCATCTGTGAAATAAAAACTTCATTAATGTATATGTTAAACATTAGGAAGTTGCAAGTTCCTAGACGGAACGGCAGCAAGAAGTTTCACTTGTCGGGGTTGCAGTGCGCCTGGTTTTCCCCGTGTCTCATTGGAAGCCGTAGTGCTCATTAACTGGCGAGTGCGACACACTTTGCCTACGTTTTTGTTTTTTATAACTGTAAAGTTTGGCTTAACGGACGCATCGTCTGCTACAGTGCATCATCAAGGGTTTATTGCACCACGGCTCATTTAACGAATGTGTAGGTTCGAAACCAGCTGTGCATGCGCAAGTGGCAGGCTCTATTTCGGTAGAATGACGATTGCCTGTTACTAAGAAACAAACACTTGCTATTGCTGAAAACGCTTTCAGGAAAACATTTTTCTTGAAAAGCACTAAGGCGGGGCGAATTATAAAGAGGTACTATTCTACACAACAGAATTCATTGTGATAGAATAGCACTTATGCAGGAGAGGTTTTGGCTCGAACGGGAGACTTTTTCTAGTTAGTCTTGCCACAAAGTGCTGATAAAGGTTTCAAGGACTATATAAGAGCTTGAAGATTTAATAGTGAGCATGTAGAGTTTAAGGACCCGTCGACAACTAGGTCATTAGGGCCCTTGAAGATTTAAAATATGTTCTCTCTTCATAAATATATCTATGATAACTTGCGGGGGAAGGGGGACTTAGGCCGAAGGGCGATTTTTTGTGCCTATGCCCCTGAAGGGACACCCCGGAAGAATGGATGAGACGAATGGATCGTAAGGGTGGCCGGAACATTGCCACAAGAGAGCAGGTGGCAGGTGGCAGGTTCCCTACATTTTCCCAGTTAGAATCACCCAGCGGAGGCTGGCTCAGCCGGTTTCGTACTCCCAAAGGGGGCGCGGGACTCGGAAACCGGCTCCCCTCCCCCCTCGGACTTGTACCATCCCATGGGAGGGGGGGCAGAAACCAGTACCAGTAGGCTCACCTTCCAATCCGGGAGACGAGATTTTCAGAGCGCATCCTTTTCCCCTGCCGTGCTGCTGCCGTGGCTCGCTGACGCTTCCAACCCTGAAAGAAACCTAACGGGATGAAGGATGAAGGCACAGGAAATTCAGAGAAATTCCTTCCCAGCATTCACCTGGCGATTCGGCTAATGGCTCGTGCCTAGGGTCAGACGCATGTCGGTCATCAGAGGAATCTATGGATCGGACAGAGTGAAGATCTGGAAGCGGGTAGTCAGCCAAGTGATAGTGAGAAGAGGATGGTATGAAATGCAGGCGAAATTGCTGAATGGAAAGGTGATAAAGCAATTGGTGGAATGAGTGGCGGGAGAAACCGGAGAACCTGGAGAAAACTCGCCCAGACGCCGCTTCGTCCACCACGAATATCACAACGGGTCCATGGGGTCGAACCCGGTCCGCCTAGGATTTGTGTCAACAAATAGAATTTCGAAAATATATTTAGCGGATAGGTAACGTATTAAATCTGAGCTTTCATTATTACAATTCTTGTACTTAATTTATATTGCTGTTTTGATCTGGCGCTATAATCCAGTTTATTACAGAATAACAGACGCATTAAGAGTTACAGCTTCGAACTACTCGTTAGTAAACATAATATAGCATTAATGCAAAGTAATGACGGCAGTTAGGTATTACCGTTACACAAAAGTAACGATTTGTCACATCTTTAGCCTTTTCGTATCGCCCAACTGAAGTGATCTATGTGGACATTTATCGCAATATGAAATGGATAGGAAAATAGACTGTTGTTGAATAGTTTGTTCAACTCCGATGAAATGGTAGTCATTTATACAGATAACTTGCATTGGTAGAATTCTAAAGGTGTAAATAAGAAATTAAGTGTGCGTAAAACTTTGCAGAATATTATCTAAGACTCGCTTGAAGTTTGCAGAACGAGTTTTAGAAATGTAACTGTCGGTCATTACCATGTAAACAGGTGAACTGACCTTGATCGTGTTGTACACCTACATCCTCGGTGGCAGGAAAATGCGAACAGAAAAAAGAAGTATCCTTCACCTCGCTGAAGGAGTGGGTCAACAGGAAGAGCCAGGTGTGTTTCGCACTTCAAAGGAAGGTGGTGTTTATCTAATAGGCTGTGTTCGAAACATTAAGCTCAGGCGTTTTCCTAAATTGGAGTAAATATTTTAAGTTTCGCAGCATTAATATTCAGTTGGTTACATAATTTCTCCTGAAACTGTATGAGTGCTCTTGTATATATTGCATTATTTTCCTTCTTCCGATTGTAAACGAGACAAAATGTCGAAAAGCATAATCCATGCTGAAATTATAAACTTCATGATAAATGGAAAAGTCCTTGGACCGAAATACAAAATGTGAAATTTTTGAAATTGTTTTCGTTTTTCAACATAATTCTCGGCCCAGCGACACTCCATTGCCGTTATCGTGTCATGGTAGTATGATTCCTCCAGGCCTGCAGAAGACGGCTCAGTGGACGATTTAGGTTCATCGGACGAAAATTTCTTTCCAGCAAGGAACTTTCTCAATTTAGAGAACGAATGAACGTCATAATGGAGCCAGTCAGAGGAATCACGTGTGGCACAGCATTTTACTGTATTTCGTCATTGTTACATTACACGTGTGAGGCCAGAATTCTTCTAACGGAATACTAATTTCTTTGCCAAACCGGTCTTTTTCTCGCGTACTTTGGTGTTCACTTGAACTAGGAAGGTGAGCCTAATACGCTCGGTTAGAAATTCTTCCAGGGAAAGATAATCACACACCCTTGATGTCCTCGAAAGCAGGCTCATGATCATTTTGGCCGATTTCATGTATTTTGCCTTCTTTGGTGGTGTAGAATCTATACATTTTCATTGATTAGACTTCTGGTTTGTTTCAGTAGTGCAGTAGTGCATTAAGTGGGTGGAATCCTTCTGAATACGAGTCAAACTTTGCTCCGAAATTTGCACTGTGATTGACTTTTGACCCGGAGTCAGCATTCGCAGCATCCGTCTTGCAGATAGTTTTTTCAAAGTCCACTCTTATCTCAAAGTGTGAATACACAAATCACCTGAAATGTGCAATTCCAGAAATGTTGGCCACCTTCGTTTGTCGGTACTGCATAACCATGTCTCATACTTTATTGCTTTCTGTTGATGGCAGATTTCAGTCTTCCGTTATGTGCCTTACGTTGTCAGCTGCGTTTATAGCCCGCGGTACGCATGGGAATGGTTGAAAAGATGGCACAGAGACCAATCCAATCAGGTGTTGGCAAGGCTGAGGGTAACCGGAGTGTATGAAAGTGCACCTTGCCTTGTTACGATTAAGAACTTGAGACGGGATGGGGGGTTGCAGGATGACGAGTATGGAATAAAGTTGTTGGAATGAAGAGAGGAAGCTTAACGGCTGCAAGTCAGAGCATAACGGCTCTTCTGTACCGCTGCGCTGGTGTGACTCGATCTTCCGAAGCCCCAGCAGAGTTGGTAGTGAGTTATTTAACGCCATTCAGTATGCCACTCCTAATCAGCAGTTAAAATGACGATTTCAAGCAAAGTGCGTCCTGTGATTTGCAGGAGGGAACAATTTCCGTGCAGGCAAAAACTACCTCTGAGATACAGAAAACCACAGGGAGAAACATGAAATTGTGTGTTATTTATGGATGTTTTGCTGTGGCTCTCAGCGTCCCATTCTAGGCGTGAAAGACCGCCTAATTTTGCTCAGAGGCCTCTTCATTAGATTTGAGGTTCTCTATTGTGCCGTAAATCTACGACACGGGACCACCAGCTTTACTTCCTTTCCGATGGAAGCCATGCTAGGGATTTTTACTCCTGAAAAAATGCATCGCCCTACGCCGGGTTTGAACACGCGACCTTGGGAACCAGAGGCTAGCATGTTACCCCTAGTCCACAGAGGACGACTGAAGCCCACAGTAACTGGTATTTACATGCAGCGCTGACAGATGAAGTTTATATGGTTGTAAACAACATATGAACAGATAGCGCCTATCGTTTTCCCGTTGCGCTTCGCTGCTATCAATTCCAAAAGTGGGGTGAGCAGGTTTTTGTTTATGACGCTATTTGGCAAGCGCGCCTCTAAAATTAGGGGGGAAAATTATCAACAAGGTATCTAAACGGTTGCAACAGGGTGTTCGAATTGTTAGTATTGTAGGATGCTGTCATATTCTCTTCAGGAACTTTATATTTGTGGTATTTTTGTTGATGAACCAGTGATGTACACGTGTAATTTCAACTACACGGAAATGTGAGTGAAGTGAATAATATTGAGGTACTCATCAGAAATGCCGTAAAACACACAACCACACAGCGTTTGAATTGATGACCACCACGTCTTTCTTTTACTTCAGGAAAGAGAACAAGCTGTATGGAGTCAGGTATGGACTGTATGGGGGCACTGTCCCTTCCGGAAATGCCAAGCACGTTACCCCCTACACCAACATGGTGCACATATTTCAACCTGAGTGCATTTAATCCCCATAACAGTAGTTTCCAATAGACCTGACACCCAGAGGAAGGGCAGCGAGGTTGGAAAAGAGGGGACGCAGATACTTCACAACCGATAAAACTGAAACTAGATTGGATTAATAAAAAAGGGATCAAAACATATACAGTGTGCGCAAATAACATATGTCCGAGCTTTAGGGACACAGTCCTCTCCCGTAAAGGAACGTTTTGACCCTTAAGGCCTTTTTCTGCTGCTCTGCCTGCATTTCAGGTGCGGAATACTCCACCAGAGATTACAAATCTATCTGATAAAACTCGTAACTTCGGATGGAATGTATTAAAATTGTTACATGAATAAAATGTAATGGGCTTTATGGACATAATTACTTTCACGTGTACTTTAAACTCAAATCACCAGTGTCAATTGTCAGATCATGACATATCTACTAAATGAATAATTACAATCGAATGTGTTAAGGAATATTAATCGATACTACCAACAGAGGAATGAGAAAAATGTTAACCTCATAATAAAGATTAGCTAAATTCAGAACAGTAAATACACTTTTATTTCCAAAAACATGGTTAATTTAAAATTGATAGTGCTTCCATGTGCACCTATTAAAAATATAATTTTGAAAGCTGAAGAAATCTGCTGACTCGCGGTAATTGAAACTGAAGTGTCCAGTAATTGTTTGTATTAACAAATATATTTACACATATAGTCTTTTAATAAACACCGTTATAGGCATTTTTGAGAACATCGAAAAGAATGAAATCTTTGGCATTTGGCGTGAGAAGATTTTCTTGAGAATCTTAAGACATTGAACTTAAGTTTGATGGTTAATCACTATTATTTTTGAGTTATGCTATTCACCACCACCTCCACGTACGCACACGGTTGGAACTTTTCCTAAAAGTAGTAATTTTTGGATTTAATGAGTCTTAAACAGTGTATTTCCACGTTTTTGAGTGGAATGCAGCACCAGAGGAAGTAAAAAGTTGGAGAAATACGGCTGTATTGAGCTTCCGTAAGCAGAGACCCCAACTTTCCTCCACAGTTTACATTTTTGTAGTATGACGAGACATTTTGGCAGCAGCGGGCCTATGTTTTCTTTTGCTAGTCCCGGAATAGCGCTTTTGCACTGAACCCAGTTTAATGACTGCATCGCGTTTTACGTCCTTGGCTCGGCAGACCATGACATGTTTAACCTCCCATCTCTCAGCTGACGGTTTTGGTGAGAGAATTGACCCGAAGTGCAGGAGTCAAGGTTGCCGCGTTAATTGAATCGCATGTAATTAATTAAATCTCAGCGACGTTTCATTCCTTACGCCTGACTTGGTAGATTTGTTTTAGCGTATCCATTTTTGTCAAGAACTATAATTATTGAAGATTTGCCTTGAACTCGGTCATTTTTAATTCGTGTTGTTCCGTGTAATTTTGTGGTGAAAACAGCAAAGTGAAGCATAGTTATTTCGGAATAACAAATATGAAAAAAATATTTGCGTGCATTTCAGATAGGCACATTACAGGCCTTGCATACAATACCGTTTCTATCTCACGAAGATTCCCTGTCTCCATGTAGGTGGAGTAATAAACAAACCCAGTGTGTTAAAATCTCGCGACTTCCTCTATCTGCTTGTTTATACAAACTGTCGTTACAAACGCTTGTCTGCGTACTTTTGAGAGAAATATTCACAGAACTGGAATAAGAGCAACATAGGCTGAAGTATAGTCAGATATTCATATGCTGACGTTGAAATTGCATACTCTACAACTTTATCGGAGAAACAAAAGAATAGTGATTTAGCGCTTCTTAGACTGGACAGTTCAGACCAATAACAAGAATATCTTGGAAACTGTCAATAACTCAAAACTACTTGTTCTATTTGAATTTTGTGTTTTAACAAAAATCTACATTTTTCGTGTGGTAAAGTTTTCTATGCTATATAGCGTTCCACTCTTAGAAGACAGTATGGAGTTAAATGGGATATATCTGTCTCTATCTAGCGCATACAAGTTGCCATTAACCGCGTCCTTTTCTACCCTCGCGCTGTTGCCAGATTACTAATAGCATGGTATAAATATTCATTTGTTATAAATTTCAGATTTGAACACATTATCCTATGCAGAATTTTTTTCTCTATCAGGTTATATCCTTTTCAGAGTCATTATACATTTCTATAGGTCCAGATTTCTTCAGAAAACGTTTTTTTCAATAGAAGTCCGATATTTGCTGTTTCTACACTCATCACGCACTAACTAACAAACTAACTGCTAGAATGCATCTATATTTTTTTCTTAGGTAGAGTAAACTATAGTGCTACTACCTGCCTACTTTGAATTCTCTATGTTTACCCAGTTAAGTGTTATAATTTTTTAAATTAAATGTTTTCGGAAAATTTTATATCTGTGCACTGCAAAAGTTACGCAGTGTGAAACTTTTTTGTTATTGAGTTTACATCAGGGAACCAGCGAGAGCAAATGTTGAGGAAGGTTGGAGAAAGTTTTTAAAATAAACCAAAAGGCAGTAACCTCTTTCTTTTATCCAGTAAGGCAAACAAAAGGTATTCATCTATTCAGCGCCAGGCCTGACACAGAAGATAGTATAAGGAGCAGCACTAACATTAGTTCGAAAGAAGCCGTGTGTGTAACTGTGAGCTGTTATTGCGTTATTTGTTTAATATTTTTGTAAATATTTGTAGTTATGGAGGGGGAAGCTAGGAAGAGACGATATGTTGGTAAATTAAGAAGTAAGGAACGCCAAATAATTATGAATGTGTTAGATTATTTTTGAAGTAATATGCGTGTAAGGCAGTAAAAGAAACAGCTAAGGCTATCGGGTGTGCAGAAGCAGTAGTGTATAGGATTAAAAAGGAACTAATGAAAGAACCTCTAAGAACACCATCGAAAAAGAGAACAAAAAGGGTGGGACTACACAAAACGCTAGGTTAACGCAATATGATTGAATAGTGCAAGGTGGAGTGCGGCGAGTTGTTCATTCTTTACAGTTAGCAAATATTCCACCCGCGCTGAATATAATTTTGTCACGGGTCAACAGTGATGAGACCCTACCAAATTTCTCAAGGGCCACTCTTAGTCGGTTCTTACATGATTACGGGGTCCGAATATGAAAGAAGAGGTAAGAAGTGCATATTAGTAGAAAGAGACGATATCGATATCATCAGATGGCGACATAAATATCTAAAAGACGTAAAAAGGTTTAGGGACCAGGGGAAATCAATTGTTTATACAGACGAGTCATTTGTAAATTTAGGTCATACAGTAACAAAGGCATGGAGGGATACCAAAGTTAAAAGTGCCCATCTGGTCAAGCAGCAATTGAAGGACTAAGTGCAGGACTCCGGCCACCTCGAGTCGCTCGCGGAGAAAGATTCGCAACTAGCACATGTTGCAACACTGCGCTCCATTTAACGTGTACTGTCTTCTAAGGGTGAAACGCGCTTTAGTATTTTTACAGTTTACTACTTGCACACAATTATACAAAATCTATTCAGAGTGAAAGGACTTAGCTGTATGCGTTTTAAATAAGAGGTATTTTAATAATAAACCTTAGAATCATTTTTCAGAAAATAAAAATAAAAATAGCAGAACATTTTAAAGTAAAGAGTAGTTTGAGTTGGGGGAAGATTCACTTGAAAATCTTATTGCATCTTTGGTAAATGCTGCATTTAAATACAGAATGCATTTACCCGACTTTTTGTTCATGATTTATCCTTTTCCCTCTGACTGTATTTGTGCTCTCTCTCTCTGTCTCTCTCTCTCTCTGTCTCTCTCTCTCTCTCTGTCTCTCTCTCTCTCTCTCTCACACACACACACACACACACACACACACACACACACACACACACACACACACACACACACACACACACACACACACACACACACACACACACACACACACACACACACACACACACACACACACACACACACACACACACACACACACACACACACACACACACACACACACACACACACACACACACACACACACACACACACACACACACACACACACACACACACACACACACACACACACACACACACACACACACACACACACACACACACACACACACACACACACACACACACACACACACACACACACACACCACACACACACACACACACACACACACACACACACACACACACACACACACACACACACACACACACACACACACACACACACACACACACACACACACACACACACACACACACACACACACACACACACACACACACACACACACACACACACACACACACACACACACACACACACACACACACACACACACACACACACACACACACACACACACACACACACACACACACACACACACACACACACACACACACACACACACACACACACACACACACACACACACACACACACACACACACACACACACACACACACACACACACACACACACACACACACACACACACACACACACACACACACACACACACACACACACACACACACACACACACACACACACACACACACACACACACACACACACACACACACACACACACACACACACACACACACACACACACACACACACACACACACACACACACACACACACACACACACACACACACACACACACACACACACACACACACACACACACACACACACACACACACACACACACACACACACACACACACACACACACACACACACACACACACACACACACACACACACACACACACACACACACACACACACACACACACACACACACACACACACACACACACACACACACACACACACACACACACACACACACACACACACACACACACACACACACACACACACACACACACACACACACACACACACACACACACACACACACACACACACACACACACACACACACACACACACACACACACACACACACACACACACACACACACACACACACACACACACACACACACACACACACACACACACACACACACACACACACACACACACACACACACACACACACACACACACACACACACACACACACACACACACACACACACACACACACACACACACACACACACACACACACACACACACACACACACACACACACACACACACACACACACACACACACACACACACACACACTTGGAAGTCTAGTGTTTTCTGTGAACACCTACAATGAACGCTCTGGTTCCTTATACAACTTGGACTTTTTTCAACCAGGAAAAAACAACTCAAAATAGATAAGTAATTATTTTACTACTCTAATGGTTAACCTGTGCTTTACCGTTGAACATCGGCATGAACACATTGCATTCATTGTTTGTTCTGGAAAGTCGCTGATGTTTCACATTGCACCAATGAGCGTGTCACTTCAGTCAGTAAAATCAAAGAAATCACAAATGAGAGTTGTTAACTCCACGTGGAGTGAAACACAGCGTTGCAATATCTCTCATTTTCTCTTTTATACTGTTAGGTTTCTCGTGATATTGGTCTTCTAAGAAGTCCATGCGCGGAGTGTGAATGCTTATTTGGAGATACATGATATTCGCGACACTGAATAACTTCTCACCCGGCTTTGACGCGCCGCTGGTTAACCATTAGAGTCGCATAATAATACTAAAGAGGATCTTCTAATGCGTTTCTGCCGAATTGTCCATTTTATAGCGTTTTACGAAAACTACTTAAAGGCATTACGTGAAATTGGGATTATAAACCACGTAACATCGTCACATACATGCTAGCTAACAGCGTGTCAACTAAAACACACGTGAAAAGAAGCTGACAATCAAGAAAGGTGACTTAACAAACAACGGTCCTCGATTTTGATGGCACTAAGAGCAAATAATCTGTATTGGAATGACATTTAATCAGTGTAAGTCAAGAAATCAAGTTGATGTTCTGTGAAGAACCCAAAGTTAATGTGCAGGGTTACCGAAACATTTCTTCAGATACTTAGTAACACATGGTAAGTGTAGATAAAATAGGATTGCATCAATTTGTGTATCAATAAAACCACACTTGACGCACCTAGCTACCGTAAGGCTCCTTTATGGAACTGTTGGTTTACAAAATATAAATAAAAGGTACAAAGTCTGTAGCAGCCAGATAGGTTTTTTCCTTTTCCTATCTAACTTTAGGAGAGATTTCCCTACTTGGATACGGAAAGGCATTACCTTTTAATGTCTCATGAGCTGAATTAATGACAAAGTGTATTAGGAAATTAAGGAAGATTCAGCCCTTTTGAAGGGCATGGCGATAAACTCACATGCATGGAAGCCCCTGCAGTCATGTGGGTGGAGGCAACCAGATGTTTATAGTCATACACACTATAATAGTGAACTGATGTAGCAGTAAGTCATTGCGCGGTATGTTGATGCGATGCCTCTAACCGTGACAGATTTTCCAGATGGATATGCCAGGCCACTAGGACATCACCAGGAAGTTAACAAATGAGACCATGAACGTCGGCAGACTTTTTTCCAGGGGGGGGGGGGGGGGGGGGCAAATGTTAGAATTTTGCAATCAGATAATATTAATTCATTATTTTGTTGTCAAAAGTTATGGTATTTGTTGCGGATAACCATATAAATTTGCGCTAAATAGAAATTGTTCTTTATATAAAAATTAAAATAATAGTTTAATAGTCAGCACATTAAGTTCATTCATTTCCAAGGGGGGCCGCGGCCCTCCCTTGCCCCCCCCCCCCCCCCCCTTCGCGACGCCCATGAATGAGACTACTTGAAATTCTGGCTACCAACTACGAATGAATGGTAATCAAACTTGGGTTGGTTATACTTCAAGTGTCTCTGCAAGCAATGATTATAAAAATAAAAAGTTAACTCACTTGTGTAAAGATGACATAAGCTTCTTAGCTCCAAACTCATAATACATCCTTTCACGAGATTGTGGCTATTGGGAATGTGTTTGGCAACAATTCCAGCGTTCCTGAGAAAGATTACGGCTAGAGTTTCAACATAACAAGGCTTAGGCCTCTTAAAAATTATACGTCTTTGTGCTAGCGATGGGGATATTAATGTTGCGACCTACATCCAGCGAATCTTCGTCCAGTTTATTTTATTTAAATATTTTTTTTTTTAATTTATTTATTATTTGAAGTCGCTTGAACATAAAAGTCATATCGCGACTAAACATTGTTACATATATGAATGAAATTGTTGTGTATGCCTTATGTATGTTTCCACTACAAATGAAAAATAGAGTTAGGCTCGAAGTGCATACGAAAAAACACGTTTTAAATTCATAGGAAATTTGCAAGGCCACTTAACATTACATTCGTATTGGATGTTTTCTCTTAAAGAGATGAGCAATAAAACAAACATTAATAAAATATTGCAACTGCCCTTCATTACTTAAAATTCATGTGGCCACAACTTTTAAATACAACAATGCGATGGTGGACAAACTCGGATGGAAAGCATGTCTCCGAATTTCTTTTGTACATTTTGAAGCTGCTCTGTTTTGGGCTGAAGTTGATATAATCGTCGTCAGCATCAAAGGTTAGGTCAAAATTAAATTGAGTTTTTATTTATGGACACTGCTATAGTGCTTAGCGTGCCATTGGGCGTGAAAGACCGCTTATTTTTGCTCAGAGACCTCTTTATCTGGTTTGAGGTTCATTAGTGTCGTAACTTTAGAACACGGGACCACTGGGTTTGGTTTAATTTCCGTAGGAAGCCATTTTAAGCATATTTATGCCCGAAAAATCCATCTTTCTACGTTGGGTTTGAATCCCGCGACCTCGGAACTAGACTATACCCTTGCAGTACGACATAGTAGGTTAGGTCAAATGAATGTTTCGCCAACATGAGTAGATCGAAAGCTTGTCAATCTGATATAATTTGCGCATATTGTTTTATAAATTTAAAATACCTATTTCGCTCATTGAAGTTATTGCAAAATTCACCGCTGTGATTCATTGCTATCCGAAATGTATCGTAATCCTTGGTTCCGGTGGTTAAAGCGTTGCCACCAGATCACTGCAGCTAAATTATGTGATTGGTAGAATTGTTTTGATCAAACCTGTTAAAATTCTATGCAGATTGTAGATACAACGGCGCAAATGAAATTCTTTGTGTTGAAATTACTCCCTGGGTAGCCTTTAAGGGAAGACTGCAATCCCTATACCGCCCATGTTAAATTTGGCTAACATTAATGTACCTTTTTTTTGGAACTCTCGAGCTGACATTTTGCAGGTAATAAAGAAGCATAGGTACTTGCGACTCATATCGATCTTTCTTTAAAGTAATGATTAGATAGAAATTATGTTCACAGGAAAGGCTGGTCAATTACTTTTAATATTTTAAGTAATGAAACTGTTTTACCTTTGTTTTGATTCAAAAGTGTTATAAAAATATAAAATATCAGTGGTTGTAAAATGACTTGCACAAAACGTTGTATTAATTGCATTTATATACAGTAAATCAGTTCGAAAAAATACGCATGTGGAAGATATAGTTTTGAGAAAACAGCTTGCACTAACTTTAGTATGTTCCTGTGCCATATTCATTTTCAAAACACAAGTGGTTGAAAACAACACAGATAACGTTGCCAGTTGCCAATATAGCTCACAATGAATTAAATGTATCTACAAACTTTCATGTAATAAGACAAGGGAATCAAGGCTGGAAAATGTGTAACCTAATTGTGTGCATTTAAACTTAAATGTTTAAGACCTTTAAAGACAAGCTATAAAGCGTTCACTCTTAGAAGACAGTATGGAGTTAAATGGGACATCTCTGTCTCTATCTAGCGCATACAAGTTGCCATTAGCCGCGTCCTTTTCTACCCTCGCGGTGTTTCCAGATTCCTAATAGCATGGTATAAATATTCATTTGTTATAAATTTCAGATTTGAACACATTATCCTGTGCAGAATTTTTTTCTCTATCAGGTTATATCCTTTTTAGAGTCATTATACATTTCTATAGGCCCAAATTTCTTCAGAAAACTTTTTTTTTTTTTTTTTTTTTCTTCTTCAATAGAAGTCCGATATTTGCTGTTTCTATACTCATCACGCACAAACTAACAAACGAACTGCTAGAATGCATCTATATTTTTTTCTTAGGTAGAGTATACCATAGTGCTACTACCTGCCCACTTTGAATTCTCTGTGTTTACCCAGTTAAGTGTTATAATTTTTAAAATGAAATGTTTTCGGAAAATTTTATATCTGTGCACTGCAAAAGTTACGCAGTGTGAAACTTTTTTGTTATTGAGTTTACATCAGGGAACCAGCGAGAACAAATGTTGAGGAAGGTTGGAGAAAGTTTTTAAAATAAACCAAAAGGCAGTAACCTCTTTCTTTTATCCAGTAAGGCAAACAAAAGGTATTCATCTATTCAGCGTCAGGCCTGACACAGAAGATAGTATAAGGAGCAGCACTAACATTAGTTCGAAAGAAGCCGTGTGTGTAACTGTGAGCTGTTATTGCGCTATTTGTTTAATATTTTTGTAAATATTTGTAGTTATGGAGGGGGACGCTAGGAAGAGACGATATTGGTAAATTAAGAAGTAAGGAACGCCAAATAATTATGAATGTGTTATATTATTTTTGAAGCAAAATGCGTGTAAGGCAGTAAAAGAAACAGCTAAGGCTATCGGGTGTTCAGAAGCAGTAGTGTGTATGATTAAAAAGGAACTAATGAAAGGACCTCTAAGAACGCCATCGAAAAAGAAAGCAAAAAGGGCGGGACTACACAAAACGCTAGGTTAACGCAATATGATTGAATAGTGCAAGGTGGAGTGCGGCGAATTGTTCATTCTTTACAGTTTGCAAATATTCCACCCATGCTGAATATAATTTTGTCACGATTCAACCAAAGATGATGAGACCCTACCAAATTTCTCAAGGGCCACTCTTAGTCGGTTCTTACATGATTTGGGGTTGGAATATGAAAGAAGAGGTAACAAGTGCATATTAATAGAAAGAGACGATATCGATATCATCAGATGGCGACATAAATATCAGAAATACGTAAAAAGGTTTAGGGACCAGGGGAAATAAGTTGTTTATACAGACGAGTCATTTGTAAATTTAGGTCATACAGTAACAAAGGCATGGAGGGATACCAAAGTTAAAAGTGTCCGTCAAGCAGCAATTGAAGGACCAAGTGCAGGACTCCGGCCACCTCGAGTCGCTCGCGGAGAAAGATTCGCAACTAGTACATGTTGCAACACTGCGCTCCATTTAACGTGTACTGTCTTCTAAGGCTGAAACGCGCTTTACAAACAAGATAATTATATATTCTGAAACTACAATGTTCAAAAGAGTAATCTTAAAATTGATATTTTTGGCCGACAGAGATTAGCCTCCCCTAAGGATTAAGGGATGAAGGTATGGGTACTAATGCGGAACCTGTATGGAGATTTGACTCCAGCTGCACTACCTTTTGCTTGTGGGCACCAAGTATGCTGATAAACTTGAATACATGCATAACTACGATGTGGCAAAATCACCTTATTCTATAAAGTTCTATTCTATATAGTATACCCATTTACCTCCAAAATCTATTACATGGTAGAGTTGTTGAGTGGCGTCAACTAAAGAACCTTGGCTAAACTTGCACGTGCTGAAGGGTCATTGCTTGACTTGGGCATGTTGCGTATATCGTCCATTGTTGTACGTGAAACATTGAGGTTCCACATCTTATCTTGCTCTGTCCCATTTCCGCAGAGACAGGGTGACGTTATCGTGCTGTGTCTGCAAGCGGAAAGATAAATATGGTTCACTGTCAGGGGACGGCATCGTGCGGTTTCTTTGCACAGTCTTGGATACACTAAAGTTAATTTTGGGGAAACATTTCTCAGGCCCTAGACTGAGCATTGAGATAGTGTGCAATGTTTTGAAAGCTAAAGCCTACTGTTAATCAACTCGCCTACCTTTCCACCGTTCTCCTTCCCTTCATTTTCCGTCTCGTCTTCCATATGTGCTTCTAGGTTTCATGGCGTGGGGCGGTGCCGCATAGATGCTTGCTCAAAGGAAAGAGTATTCCCCGTGGACATTGGAAGACGGCTTGGATGGCTATTTGGAATATCGCCGTCTCCGGAACTGTTAGGGACTTCCGCGTGTCTCTGTGGCCTGGTCTGCCTGCTGGCTGTAGCCTCCTGTGGTTCATTCGCTTCATTTCCTCCTGGCGGGTGATAATCACGATGAACCTTTGTAGGTTGCAGTACGCGAGATGTCCCTCTGTGGTATAACCTATAACATGCATTAGAGCAGTAAATAAGAGTTACAAGGTATTCACTTACTTTGTTTCTACAGCGATGTGGGAAATTCGTCTACAAATAAATCGGTTTTGGAGAGATCTACCCAAGTCGGGTAGAGGCTCTACCCTTTTTGCTGGACAGGTCATTGGTATTATGCATTAAACAGCTTCAAAGTTTAATGCCAGTCATGAAAATTAATACACATATCTTCATACTTTTGTTTAAATCTCAAATTTGTTTTTGCTTGATTCACAAATGCTTAAAGTAGCCATCGCGAATTCAAGATCTACATTTTTAATGTAAATGTTTTAAATAGTCTAATCAAAATCGATAGCCACTTTTTATAATCCCGACAATTTCGAAAAATTTCCAAGTAATGGGCGTTTGTTGCATATCTTCGTGCCACAACTTTGGAAAATACTGAACTTAAATACGAAGTTCAGTATATACCCGAATTTTAAGTTTTTATAGCTATAGTGTTCTCTTTCTCAGCGCGCGCGCGAAACTTTTTCTAAGAATGCTTTTTTGGATGGGCCTCAAAATATACAGGGTGGAAGGGAAGTCATTACGTTAATTTAAACCAGTGGTAGAACTCCCTATTTGGAACACATTTTGTATCTTACGTTTTTGTCTCTGACCATTTCCCACAGAGATATTTTAGTTTTGTCGAAAACAAGCTGACAGCACGGGAGATTGTGTGGGTGTCACTTTCACTAGGTCAGCACATAACCACCGCAGCATGTGTCTCGTGAACGTAAACAAACACGTCATGTCCTTCCATGTTTACTATGCGAGTATAGGCCAAGCAGAATCGTTAGCTTCCAAAACATTACACCACCCTGCAAGCTACCGATCTGTTTACATCCACAAACCGGTTCAATTCCCTGACCAACCTCATCGCAACGTTTTCGAATTACTTCGTCTGAAAAAGCTGCTTGGAGTATTCCTTCAATTCTTTTAAGTGATTAATTATTTCGAAATCCTGTGTGTCCCATAATTACATCTTCGTACATTCTTGTGGAATTACGCATCCAATTTGGAATAAAAACCATTTATTTTTTCGAAATCGGTTGATCAAAGAACAAAATGCCATTAGACTGTTTCATTCGTAATGCTTCTATGAAGCATATATTAGAAGGAATGTAATAAATTCCCTTCTACCCGCTATATTTCCGGTGAAATCTTGATGTCGACTTTATGGGTGTAATAGAATTCCTTCTGTACCTACTATGTACATGGTAGAAATAAAAAGTGTGATAAAAGCATGTTTATAACACGGAGATCCAAAAGGAAGCCGAGTTACGGGGCCAACGTTTTTGAGTAGCACGAAACTGCAGAAGCAAATCCCAGAATAACTGTGCCCAGGAAAGATAAACTGCACGCGGAAGCTGCTGGCACCGTGTACCTGAGTCTAGGAAGTGGCCATATATCAGCAAAGCGAATCGGAGGACTTACACCGGTGCTATATTTACTGATAAAAGGAAACGGAGTGCTTAGGGGCTCAGTTAAAGTGAAAAATATGGCATTAGGAAAGAAAAATATACCTACTCACATTGCAGCATCTGCGACTGAAAGCACACGTGTAATTGCTTTACTAAACCTATTCATATTTATGGAAATTGAAGGGAATTTGCCTTTTAAACCTTCATAGATCACAAGGATAGAATGTAAACTAGACCTTCCTTACATATAGAAAAGATGCAGGCTTGACGTAGTGATGAATTGGGGAATTAATTCCAGACTCCTATTTGCCAACTCTCCATGGTAGAAAGTAGGTGGAGGTGGGTGGTTTGTAAAGTGAAAATAAAGTATTAACATAACATAGAGCTTAAACTTACGATACCTATGTCACTTGCAACAACACATGAAAACATAAACAGCAGCCAATGCAAGAGAATGTGAAACAGCTGATCTAATACGAAGTGACCACCGACAGTAGCCACGGAGGTTGTATGCATGTATCAAAATGAACCAGAGCAGTTGCCCAGTTAAAGGACGTTAGTCGCAATAAAGCATCGTCTATCATCACGATTGGTTTTGATGCTTTTATTTTTTATATAGATACCTATCCGCCGATTCCTGGTTCATGATCTTGTTTAGAAGGACAATTAATGAATCAGTGCATGGAGACGTAATCTCTGTTGTAAGATGGCAGAGTAATCACGTAATGAAGATTGTTCTCTGATTGGCTAGTTTCATATGTTGACATGGCATAAACTTGTGCAGAAATAGATTTATTACACCTTTTGTTGTAAGGTAAAAGAAGAATACAGGAGACTGAAGCGATGCTCAAAACTTTAAAAGCGGGTGTTTAAAAGCTGGCTTTAAAAGTTCACCTTTTGCATAACTTATAATGGCGACTTAGTAGCACTTAAAAATGTAACTTATAAGGTGCTTGAATTTTCAAACAAATTTGACAAATTGTGTTTTAATTTTTTTTGGGGGGAGGGGGATGTATTTGTCCATGTCTTATGGGTACCAGTAATGCAAAAATTCATTCGTAATGTAGATTTTACAGGCTATTTGTAGAAAATTCAAGATGTAATTTTTATTAATCGTGCATTTATTTTAAATGTTATTTTAATAAAAGTAGTAATCAGTTTTGAGAAGTTCGAAACTAATGAAAATATTTCCATATAAAGAATGGTTTGGAGTGAGGGGATTTGTTTGAAAATATTCATGTCGTATCTTTGGAAGATTTTGAGCTTAAATGTCAAGTTTGGGATACCTATATCCGACATTTCATGTTTTCGTGTACCAGGGCTGGGCAACTGGTGCTCACTGAGCGCAGCCTGCTCATGGCCTTGCACTGATAACTATGTTTAGCGGAACCTATGCTATATTTAAAATATAGTAAGCTGTCTTAAAATACGGTTGTTTTTCTTGATTTTTTTTTTTTTTTTTTTTTTTTTTTTTTTTTTTTTTTTTTTTCATTAAAGCTGTCAAGCATTATTCAATAATTAATTCTGTATCTGCCGGATGCCTTCATATTTTTTTGTCCACTTTTAACATCGAAGGCCATATGAGCGATTTTTCTATTGGAACAATAATACTCATTGGCAATGATGTTCACTTGTTTTACTCTAAGTTTGCTTACGTTTTTCTTTTTTTATAAACTTAAATTCACATACCTATTCACACTCTCGCTCATACTTCCAGACTCTAGGAAGGATGGGGAATAATCATGGCTAAAGAAAAATTCCTATCATCCAGCCGGGAATCGAACACGGATTTGGAAGGTAGCATGCAAACCACCAGACCATTTTCCGGGTTTGCTCTTATAAATATTAACTGTGGTAAAGAACTTCATACATTTCTGCTTACTTCAGCGTTTTAAGTAATACTTCAATTAAGTCTTCAGTGTCATTACATTGCATACTTTGGGACTTTATGCTACATATGAATTTTCGATTTAATATAACATTGAAGTGAAAGACTTTGAGCAGGCGTTAGTGACGGCGTTCTTGATATGCTAATACTCGTGATGCTCAAAACACTTTCTCTTGGTTCAGTGCCTACGCAGGCAGCACGCCATGGGTTGAATCTGTAACGCTCTTTTGTTTCGTTTCAGTGAACTTCAACCCTGAGGATTATGACGGGAAAATGCATAAATTACCTACACCGAGTACAGGTGACAAGTTTTGTGTATAACACTTTCTCTGCCCATTACCATTTCAGAGCAGCTCTCCAAATCAGCAACATTAATAACGCTAAATGCCTTCATGTAAATGCTTTCAATAT
Source organism: Tenodera sinensis (assembly GCA_030765045.1). Taxonomy (NCBI): domain Eukaryota; kingdom Metazoa; phylum Arthropoda; class Insecta; order Mantodea; family Mantidae; genus Tenodera; species Tenodera sinensis. Next base: position 91,618,504 of record CM060970.1, read on the forward strand.
GGTAACAACATTGGGTTTTTAAAATGTATTCATTGTCCACAGATGGCATAGGACTTTTCCATGGTATAGGCATGGCCTACAGAGACCTTTTATAGCGTTTATTTTATTTCTCAATGCTAAAGATTAGCAACATTTTTGACAACTATCATGTCAATAGATTAGTGTGCATCATCAATTTTTATTTATATACAGAGTTTCAGTTTTGACACATCTTTGTGTGCCTATAGAATCTTTCTCCTCTCATCCCTATCTATCCATTCCATTTCTTCCAGTCCTCTTGCTCTCGTTCCAGTTCTTATTTCCCGCATCCATGAGTTTCGAGGTCTTCCTTTTCTTCTTCAGGTGGAGTCTATTCCAAAATCTTTCTCAGTAATCTATCTTCATTCATTTTTGTATTAATGTTCGTACCAACTCAGGTGTTTGTATTTTACATAGTCTAATATGGAGTTCTTATTATTCATTTTTCTCTTATAACATTATTTCTTATTTTTTCCTCTCTTGAACATTTCGCTGACCTTAGAAAATCCATTTCCATCGACTTCAGTTTTGATGCTAAATTTGTGTTAAATTTCCATTTTCAGCTCCATAACACAAACAATAGCAATACTAACAACACAAACAATACTAGTTTAACAACATCCTGGGTGTTTGGTAATGATTTGGAAATAAGATCAGCGAGACAAATATGGGCCTTTTTAAGATATCCAACTTTAAGATACTTCAGCAAAATTCCAATGTTTAAAACGTTTAATATAAAAACCCTCAAACATTATAGAATTAGGATCTAGTTGTATTTTTGTCTTTTTGGACATCTAAATGCCTAAACGTGAACATGCGCGTATGTGTGCAAATAGCACATGTGATTTTAATATGCATACTTTAATTTCTCGTAACTTTGTTTCTTTAAGTTTTTACTTTAAGATACTCATACGATACATTTTTGATTAACGTCTCCCAATTTTCAGTATACGTTATTTGCAGATTGACGAGTTTTGTAAAGCCTTTTCTTGATGTTCATCTCAGTTTTGAATATAGGTTTTAATAATTTATTACTTGATTTTTTGCAGGAAAAGTTTTAATGTTACACAAGATTGAATCTTTGATTATTCGTGGAATAATATACAAAATTCAATGTTTATATTTCCAGATTTTCATCACGTGGAGCGTTTCAGACACTCAGTTTTCATTTTTGAAAGTTATTTTTTTGGAAAGTTAGCTGCTATATAACACAGTGAAGTTAATTTTATGATATAATTATACGGAACAAATTTGAGATACACCGAATATGATCAGCAAGACTCTACAGTTTATGAAGAACATAAAACTTTCTAATTTACTGTAAATGTCAACATAATGTAATATATGTATAATTATAAATTAATATCCACAATGTATTACTATGTATGGTCGTGATAAGACCGCGCTGTCAAAACGACCTTAAATAAATATTTACGAAAAAAAAAAATTGAGATAAAAATTTCAGCTGGTTAAAAGTTGTAGAAATTAGTTTCAGCCTACCGAAATATGATTGTAGCAGTCTTCCCTCTGGCTTTTGTACTAGCATCACAAACTTCAATAGTGCAATTTATATACGTCAGTTTGAACCGGTATTAGGTGCGAGGAAATATATTGGCGATGGTTGTGGTTTATTTTGTTGCTAAAATAAGCTTGGTGGAGGAACGCCAGGGAGTACAATACCCGTCATTTTGCCAGGTGGCTTGCTTGCTATTTTGGATAAGTTGGCGGTTTTGCTAATTGAAGCCGTGTGCTGAACTTAACCTTGAAGCAAGAACGAGTCGAGGAAAAAATTGCTACATGGACTGGTTTTCGCGGTGTTGCATGTGGCACCGTGTCTCGTTTGGAAAACATCATATTTGGAAGTTCTTATTTTATTATATTTGTACACTTTTCTTCATTATCAGGCTGCTTGTGCAGTGTCGCTAATTTTTCTAATATTCACATCTACAGACAAGGGGAAATAAATCCATGTCTAACTACGTTTAGTTGCAAGTTGCTTGTACATATACTCGTTCAATGGAAGGTGCATTCAGACAAAGCATTTTTACATCCTCTTCATGTATCTAGTAGACAGATAGAGAAGGTATCGTAGTTAGATATCAAGAGTTCATTGGAAATGCTTGTTTTGTTTTGAGGCCCTATGAATAAAAAGACATTTTTAGAAAAAGTTCCGTGCGGTTTTGTCTAAAGGTTAAGTTGGTGTGGGAGAATTTTCTAGAAAATATTCTTGTCTTGTTGCGTTTTCTGCATTCTTAAATATGGATGCCTATTTTACGAAATAAATGCTTTTTGTTGCCTTTATTTCATTATCTATTTATTAATTACTAGAAAAACAGTGGCATTTCAATCACAAAGGTATAGTTCATACTTCATATCGATTCACTTTCAAATTGAAGATAGATTTGACACATTTAAAAAGGCATTCTGCCTATGTCCCGGTCTCTGCTTATAACCTTTAACAAGCAAAGAACAAAAGAAGCATTGAAAGATACAGTAACAAAAGGCCGATGCTTGAGAAGGCTGATATGAGCGGCGATAGATGGTGCTCCAGCAGTGATTGGGGGAAAAAGAAAGGTCTGTGAAGGAGATCAAAGCAATTATTTAAAATGCTGCAAATGTCTGAAAACGTACGCTTTTTCCATTGTATTATTCGGCAGGAGCTACTGCATGGAAAAACTGTGAATGCAAAACAGGTACAAATGGATGTTAAGACTACTACCAAAATTAGTTCCTTGAACTCAAAGGTTTTGGGTTCGATTTCCAATTGGTGTTGGGATTTTTTTAAAATCAGAATAATTCCCTATCCCCCACAGAGTCTGGATGCATGAGATTGGGAGTGAATGTGAATGTGTTTAACGTAAAAATGATCCAAATCAACGTTGTTGTTGTAGTGTTTAACGCCCGCTTTTACTACTACGGCACCGCAGGCGGTGACACTGATGATACATGGAATGAAGATGGAGCACCGGTGGAATGAGATGGCGGGGGAAACCGGAGCACCCGGAGAAAACCCGCCCTGGCGCCGCTTCGTCCACCACGAATACCACATGCGGGTCCCTGGGATCGAACCCGGGCCGCCTAGGTGGTACCAAATCAACGTCAAGATACGGCAATAACACCAACAGTTGTTTCTCAAATCAAACCCCCCGATATGACCAAAGAAGTTACATACAAATGTGAGCAGTTTCTTTTAATCATAAACTGAACCCATTACAATCGAGAAGAAAAGCACGCTTAACTGATATCAGCCTTCATGCGCAATTAACACTCCGTACTTAACGCGGCAAACCCAGTCGCTATGGCATAGTGAAAGAAAATAAAATAAAATAACAGATGAAACACAAGGCACCTCTGCCGTCTCCCTGACTCTGCGCACCTCCGTCTTCTTGTGCGTTGCGGGTAGTATCTGTGTAGTGTTATGAATTTGACGTTTTGCTCTAGCAAGTGGTAGAGAAAATGATCAACTGGAAATTCCTGTTGCCAATTCAGATATCTCAATGTTACCGTAAATCTGGCGATTGTGGGGAAGGCGTTCCTCAAAACGAGATCATTTTACGACATGGAATATGCCAAATAAAGTCTTCATACACCATTCTGGTTTAATTCTTCAGCAGAGTATATTATACAGCAACTCCTTCAAAATATATATTTAAATCCCTATGAACCAGGCCTTCATCCAAAACTGAACAAATTTTAATTAAGCATGCGACATCAAAATAAAGCATCTAATATATCGCAGCGCCACACCACGGATCATCGGCGAATTTGTGGCTAATTCTCCTGCCGCCTTCCAAGAATAATATTTTAGCCAATGGCATCGACCGCAGGGCGGAAACTATTACGAATTAGGGAATCCGAGCTGAAGTACATTACCAAACAAGAAGCGGGAGGGGGGGGGGGCTTGTTTGGATACTCATAATGCGAATTAATGGACCCTTACATTCAGTAATCACCTATTATTCTATATGTACAAAATTGGCGATGATTGAAGTACCACTTTAGCGGGTCTACCTGCAATCGTAGCTAAATTTAGATTCCCCGGATTCTGGCGCTTTTAAAACCCAAGTATATATTTTCGTTGATAATATTGTCTTATTACTATCTGTGTTGCTTACCAATAGTACGTAGAAGTATTGTATTCTGCCCAATATTTTTTTATATAGAGATTTCACTTATGGCGGCGCCGTGGCCGAGTGGTTAGACAGTTCACCAAGGCAGCCCGGGTTCGATCCCAGGGACCTGCATGTGTATTCGTGGTGGGCGAAGCGGCATCTGGGCAGGTTTTCTCCGGGTTACCCCGCAACGTATTCCATCAACTGCTCCATCATCACCTTTCCATTAATCCATTTCCCCTGCATTTCATACCGTCCTATTCTTCACCTGGTGCTGGGCTGACCACCCGCTTCCAGGTCCTCACTGTCAGACTCTGTCTTCACGGCCGGCCTCTGACCCTAGGCGCAGGCTTGTAAGTCCTAGGGGTTGACAATCCACCATACGGGGAGGGTAATCAGATAAAAAAAGAAGAAAAAAAGAAATTCCACCAAAAACATTTTTAGAAGAACTTGTGGGTGTGAGTATGAGTGTCCGTCCATGTCCGTGAACAGCGTTAAAAATGGTTAAATACCAAATTTTGCATATAAGTTCAGCATCTTCGAAGGATGCCACACAAATATGTTCTAGAAAAATGCCCTACTCTAAACTACTCTAAATTAAACTTTTTTTTCGTCACTTCTTATTTTCACTAAGTGACTCATAAGGATTTTGTTTCAAATATTTACATGGCAAATGAAATCAGGTACATCTTGAACTTTCTGGCCATAGCCTGTGGAGTCGTCTTCATTCTGGGTGACTTTTGTATATCTGACAAACCGTAAGATAATGTGTTCCACCTGAGTTGCTCGCCAATGTGCAACGGCATACTCGCCGCCTTGCGTGAGTAAACCTGCAACATTCATCACAGTTCTACTCTGGGGTAAGCTGCCATCATGGCGCGGTGGGTAATGAGTGAGGTTGCTATGACCTTGGCTATCATCCTTCGCCGCCCTCCCTCTACAGCCGCGCTCCGCGCAATTCCGCTGCGTGCTCGCGTGTACTCGTGAACAAACTCGCGGATTTGGAACGGCCTGCCGTAAGAGATAGACAAAGTGTTATCTGCACAAAAACTGTAGATCTTGAAGTGCTTAATTTATATCAACATTTTTATGATGTTAACTACTTCTAAATATTTTTTGTTATTGGTTTGAATTTTCAAATAGTTATACTTTTTTCTGTTGGTAATTTTATTATTGAATCTGACCTTATATAAAGGTTTGCCATGTGACACAGAATAGCTTTCATGTGTTTGAAATGAATACATAAAAAGGTTAATAAAACAACAACAACAACAAAAATACAAAGTTTTTGTTAGTATATGACACAGTTAAATGATTATCTTATATCTTAGTACTTTCAAATTTAAATGTTGTGGTTTCCGTACAAATGATTTCGGCATATTGCCACAGAGTATTTTATAGTCGTTAGGACAATGTCGTCCTGTAGCTGTTTAGGGAGCTTATATTGTTGTCTCCATTGCACAAATGATTTTGGTATTGTGCCCCTTGCTCCGAAGAATAGGCCTGTGACCACGATGTTGCTGATATTATATGAGGCACTGAAGAATGGAATTGTGGGCTCATATATTTTCTTCTTTCCCCTGGTCATGCAAAGAGCATGCCATTGTAAAGCCATCACTGGTGCTCCACTTTTTAAAACCCTTTACTTGAGCCTACTGCATCTTTCTTTGTACAAAAAATGTACAATCAGAAGTAGATGCAAGAAAAGGCGTGTATAAGAATTGTTTGTAGAGGAATGAATACAGAAAGTCATGCGAATGCAACACATGCAACTTTTTTCTTTTTTGTTTGTATTGACAACTTATCACCAGTTTTGTGACAGTTTCCTTCCAGTGTGTATCAAATATGGGAGCAAGTGTTTAATATTTGCCATTTTGTTCTTTGCAGCTGCCCTCCACGCACATTCCTACCAGCACTGTGCCGAATTTTCCTGGATGAATGTGCCCCTGACAATGTGTTAGAAGTAACAGCTAGAGCCATCACCTATTATTTGGATGTCTCAGCAGAATGTACACGGCGGATCATTGCAATGGATGGGGCTGTGAAGGCAATTTGCAACCGCCTTGTAGTAGCAGAACTGGCCTCTCGTACCAGCAAAGACTTAGCAGAACAGTGCATCAAGGTGAATAGAATAACTAAGAATGTAGCTCTCTTTTTTTGTAATTACTGCATAGCTTTTTTGCCAGCATATTATTATGTATATATTATTTTTATTGTAAGAGTCCTTAAAAAGTGAAGCCCTAATTGTTTCTTCATTGAATTTGCTTAACCCTTTAATTGGCAAGCTTTTTGCTACATAAGCCGTTCCTCCTCTAATTCCTAAACCAGTTTTCATATCTCTTTCGGAGGCACTTTATCCAAAGCGATTTGAATAGCTGTAGTCATTAAGGCAATCACAATGGACTCGCCATCCATTCAAAGACAGATGTCAAGTTCGAATACCAGCACTGGCAGACAAATACGCCTGTGATAAAGGAACGGGAGGGCTCAAGTAAAATAAATAATCGGTGTAATGGCATGCTTAGAAGCTGATGGGGTTGCATTTGACTGCAGTGGCGTGGATTTTGCTGCTTTTTCCTAAAAACAAATATAGTTTTATTGATAACATTTAATATTTTTACAATAGGAGACAGCTGCAAGTACTTGGATTCTATTTATTTAGGTTAGCATAACAAGAAATTAGAAAGGGCCAAAAAGGTATCTCAAAACTTAACAAACTTATATGTATCTTATTTGAGGGTTAAAATTATTGAAATTTGGTGAAGGTTTAAATTAAATGAATGTTTATTTTGTAGATGGTATTTTTATTGTCCCTACCATGCACTGCCATTCTCAAAAATAGCTCTTAATGATTTTGAATAAATTATCATACATTTTAGATATTTGCATAACAAATGAAATGTACATCTTGAATTTTCTGGGAATAGTCGGTGAATTGTCCTCATTCTGAATTACTTTTTGCATAACTGGTAACTGTATATTACCGCACAACCTTAAAGCACACAAGTTGTCATGTATATTTTGTAAACCATTTCTAAGACATTCTTTGTTGTTGGTTTGAATTTTTAAATAATTATGCTTTTTTTAAATGTTAAATTGCTGTTTGTATTTTCTTGTGGCCATGCAAGTAACATAAGAATCTCAAAGCCATCATAGCAGTCCACTTTTTGAAAATCTGATCATCACTTTATTATCCTTGGAAGAGGCTGAACTTAAATCCCTAACTTAAGTTCAGTGTTTAACCCAGTTTTCATTTTTGAGTTACGCTGCACACTTGGACGCACACACACTTCTTTCTTTAAAAATGCATTGGGGGGTGGGGGTGTAGATATTCAGGTAGCCTTATAACCTTGTTTCCAGAAAACTCTGGATATCAAATATTTTAGTAGAATCCAATACTTTTGCTTTAGGTAAGTAGCAGAGAAAAAATAATAAACAAAAACAATGGAGGGTTCTTACATAATGGTTATAAACATCTTTAGACACACCTTAATGTGTGAATAACATGTAGCTATGTAGTAAGTAAAATATAATTTACTATATGTATCAATAAATGGCATGAAGTGTTTCATTTTCTGCTCTTTTGTGCTGGGAGGACTTGAGTTTCCCAATATGTTTTGTAGCAAAATTTCAGTGTTGAACTTTTGGTTTGAATGCAATGCTTCCTCTGTTGCTGGTAACTAGTGTGATCATGCTATTGTGATATTTCAGGTACTGGAGCTGATATGCACTCGAGAAGCAGGTGCAGTTTTCGAAGCTGGTGGTCTCAATTGTGTATTATCGTTTATTCGTGATAATGGTTGTCGGGTACATAAAGATACATTACACTCAGCAATGGCAGTTGTGTCTCGACTGTGCACAAAGATGGAGCCTCAGGACCCTTCCCTCCCCACGTGTGTTGAAGCTCTGTCCACACTTCTCAAACATGAAGACAGTCATGTAAGTACAAGTTTTTCTATTGACTCTGGGAGTATCAACATTAATGCTGCTTCCCTAAAATAATGAAGAAAAAAGAAAGCTCATTAATAGCTGTAGAAAAAGTGATGGATGAAATAACTGATAGATCAAAGAGAGGGGGGAACTAAGCAGGAGAGAAAGAAAGGGATATTTTGCCAGTTAAGGTTATAAGGTTAAGAAAATGATTGGGTAAATTATGGTAAAATCTGTCTTCAGCGAAACCAAACGGGACTCTCAAACATTTAAACCATGAGCTTAAATGGATAGAAGTAGATAAAAGATGTATGGAATACATACCATAAACATATCAGGGACGAAAAATAGCTGTATACATTATGCATTTATTTTTTCCAGTAGTCAAAGAGAATTTTCTAGACGCATTGTTGCTTAGCTGCTTAACTTTCCACAAATATTTGGTCCTAAGAAATCCCACCAAACATGTCCGAGTCATTTTACCATAGGGAGAATTGCTACAGGTCCTTTAAACTTTTGACATAATCGTGATAAGTCGTTAGCCAAACTCTTGTCCCAACTCAGGGACATATTCTGCTTCAACTTCCTCTGCCTTCTCTTCTATCTGGCTTATTCTCGATGAAGACATCTATATCAACTGTGTCTGTTTCAGTGTGCACATCACTGTCTAGGTTGACAAATTTCGTGGCATTGCAATTGGAAGTACTTTCATTGATGTATTTTCGTGCCTGAAAATTTTCTAAACTTTGCATTCCAAAACTGGAGATTTTCTTTTAAAAGGCGTACTTTGATTTCCGTTGTCTGCATAAGAAAGTTTCTATTGAATAAAGCAAATTTAGAATGTTTGTCCATCTTATTCTGTTAACCTTAAATTTATGGGACCATGAAATATTTCCATTTAAGACAGATTTCTGCTTAACAAGGTATCCATTGAAGGCAAGTATTGCTATATAAGTGAAAGTGAAGGGAACGCATATGCAGAGAAAGTGAGATTATAGTAAAGATTAGTGAAGTGTATAAAATATTCTAATTAGAGTTACAAGAGTGGAACTAATAAAAGTTGAAGTGAGAAAGTGAATAAATATGGGAGATGGAATAAATCGGAAAATAGAAATTAAAGGGGAGAGTGGGAACAGGTTAAGGTTGGTGAAAAGGCAGGAAGAAAAGGTTTACAACTAATATTGAAGAAAGGGGAAGGGTTACCATACACAACATAACCAGGATGTTCAGCTTTATGGTACCCTAGGATAAACTTGATGTTTTCCAAATATAAGTTGTAACATAACAAATGACGGTAGTAAATTCATACTCGTACTACTTCCTTGAGGTGTTACTTTCCTTTCTTGTAATATATTTAGAATTAACAACTCTTGGCTGGAATCTTAAAATAGTAAGGAATACCCAATAAAAACTAATAGAATTGCATGAGAATGACTAGGGAAAGTTGCACATTGTGGTATTGATGAGTGCTTTGAGATCGTGCTAGTTGAGTGATTAAAAAGTAATAAAATCTCTGAAAATAGTGTTTCAGAAACTATGTGTATGTTTTTTATTTAACAAAGGAAACCTACTGTATGATCTGAAACCTCAGAGCACTTACCTGATAATGCAATCAAAAGTTGGTGAAAGTCCATTTCATACATACTGAGTTTACTAATGTGCAGGATCTTTTTTAAGAAGTGACGTAAATAAATAAAAAATTAACTCAGTTTTTTTTTAATGTGTACTCGTCAAATTCAATATTTTTAAAGAACAATTTTACAAAGAAGCATTTTCAGCCATTATTGTATAGGGTATGACATCAACAGACATTTTAAATGGCAGCATATATATTTTTAAAAATTTTTTTATGGAAGAAAGAGGTATTCACTTTGGTGCTTTTTATGGCAGTATTTTAAATCCAGAGTCCTAGTTACAAGCCATTCTAACATGGAAGAATTAAAAAGGAGGATCAGTCAAGAATGCAGAAATATCCGAGCAGAATTGAAAATGTTCAACAGGAATTTAATTTTAACTTAGTCACAGTCAGTTGTAAATGGAAAGCATTTTGAACACATTATTATTGATAGAATTTAATTTGTTACAGTTGTTATGTTAATTATGGAGAAAAAGTTAAAGAAGCCAACAATAAAGTATTCTCACAGCAAGCAAATCATTTGTATGAGACAAATAAAATTACTCGTGCAACTGTATTAAACCTTGCAGAAATAAATTAAAAAAGTAATATTGTGGCAAATGGCAAGTTCAGTTATTTTTTTATGTCACTTTATTTCTTCTAAAACTGAATCACAGCTCACAACAGCAACTCTCAACTGTTCTATTGTAACCTTGATGCAAACATGCTCAGCCATACACAGCTTGCTCTGACAATTCTACTACCTCACTCACTCAAACTCTCAAACCAACTTCTGTCTGTGTAGACTTGCTTATGTACCCAAGAATTAGGTATGGGCGATTTTTCTGGAATTAGACATTTTGTGAAGTTTCTGTATGAAAATGGCTTTCGTTCTTGCCTGCCATTTATTGGATGTTACTTAGCAATGTAGTGGTGTGAGGTAGTTGACCTTGAGCCTCCTTTAATGTGCAGCCACTGCCACAATATGTTGTATTTAAAACATTTTGTTGAAAATGTTGCATCATGTGGAATAAAGTCTAAACCTTTTATTTTATTTTATTTTATTTTATTTTATTTTTTTCAAATTTTCTTATAAAATTACTACTGTTACATATCCAGGCATTTTTTAAGAGCTGAATTAATTCTACTTTCATTTGGATTACTCTTCACTTTTGAAACATCTTGTGTATCTGACAGTGATATTCTCCTAGCATGTATAAACAGAATTAGTTCTGAAGTGTTAGAGGAATCTTGCTGTTTGAAAACATGTGGTTTGGAATTCTATAATGCAGCAAACTGACGTTAAAAGAGCCCCATATAAAATATGCAAAAGGAATTCTAATCTAAAACCAAAAGGGAAAATTAGAAAAGTAGACTAAATGAGATATTAGTTCACACACATATATCTGTTCCACTTAAAAGATCATTGGACAACGCAAGATAAAATGTGGTACCCCCTCTATGAGGTACCACTCCTGGTGCTTGCCTGCCTCTCCCATGGTTGACTGATGGTTATCAGTTCTCCAGGTAGCCCTTGAAGGAACTGGTGTGCAAGCCTAGCCAGTGCTAGGCATATGACACAAATGTAACATACAGAACTCCATGAGGTACACAATGCCTCTGTATTACTTTCTAATCTCTCATGTTGTCTTTTAGGATGCTACAGATGTTATGCATGTGTTTTGTGCCTGTTTTGTAATCTACAACTCCTTAAAGCACTGTCTTCAGTAGGTGTTAGGGATGCATTTGGTCATATACTGTGGTTTATACATTTACTGTTTCAAATGTAAGCTAATAATACTGTAACATCTCTTGTGTTTATAAAAAAGGTTGCAGATGGAGCTCTCAGATGCTTTGCCTCGCTAGCAGACAGATTCACAAGGAGAGGTGTGGACCCAGCACCTTTAGCGGAACATGGTCTGGTGACAGAGCTGCTCACAAGATTGTCAAATGCTGCAGGTCCTGCAACAACAACTTGTACTGGACCAGGTATTTGTCATTTAATTACTACTGTACAGATAACAAAATCTGAGGAAACAATGATTCTGAAATTAAAGAAGAAACTTCCAGACTGATTTGCTGTGGTCTGCAGAAGTAACTATGTCCAGATGTTTCGTCCACAACTGCAGTGGATATCGGTGGCACTGGCGAAGTCTTCTTGTTGAAGGTTCAGTTACGTTTGAAATCTTAACGGTTGGTGATGCAACATTTATGTAGTGGGGTCTTCTCTGATTGGCTATGGGCCAGCTGAGACAGTACTGCAGATGGGAGTGGCCTAGCTGCTTCCTTATTGGTCCACGTTTCGCTTTCTGGATTATTGTTTGTCATCAATGATGGGATACCAAGTTCTGTTGAGCTTAAGGCTTTCTTCCTTCCTGTTAAAATTGTTGGGGTGCTCATAAATTTCTATAGCTTCATGCTGTAGTCGAGCGTGGTAATGTGAGATGGTTGAGAGAGTGTTGGTGTCCTGAAACTTCATGATGTGTCCCCCCTCCACTTCTATGGCATTTTTGGCAACGGCTGACTTCTCAAATTGCCCTAAATGGCAGCATCTCTCATGTTCAGTTAACCTGGTGTTGATGCTACATAGTGTCATGCCAACACCAGGCTGACTGAACATAAGAGATTCTGCTGTTTAGGGCAATTTGAGAAGTCAGCTGTCGCCAAACATGCCATAGCATTGGAGGGGGAACACATCAAGTTTCAGGACACTAACATTCTCTCAGCCATCTCACATTAACATGCTTGACTACAGCATGAAGCAATAGCAATTTATAAGCACCCCAACAATTTTAACAGAAAGGCAGAAAGCCTTAAGCTCAACAGAACTTGGTATCCCATCATTGATGACATTAAACAATCCAGGCAGCGAAACAACATGAGCCAATCAGGAACTGTAGTGACTAAGAAGCAGCTAGACCCCTCCCACCAGCCGTACTGCCTCAACCAGCACAGCCAATCAGAGATGACCCATCTCTACATAAATACTGCATTGCCAACCTTTAACATTTCAAATGCAATGAAACCTTCACTGAGAAGACTTCACCTGCCCCACTGATGATGTCCACTGCAATTTTGGATGAAATGTCTGGACATACTTACTCCAGCAGACCACAGCAAATCAGCCCGAAAGTTTTTCCTGTAATTATCAATTCTGGCTGTGAAAACGTGCACTTACTAATGATTCTGAAATTCTGACCTCTAATTTTATTGTTTAAAGGTACTCCAGGGGTGAACACAACAACAACAACACCAGAAACAAAATCATCTGCGTCAGTGTCTACGATAATTAGTCTACTTTCAACCCTATGCAGAGGTTCTCCCAGTATCACACATGTAAGTGGAGTTTTTGGTTCTTATACTTGCAAACTTTTATGGCTTGGCTCTAAAGTGTACAGAAGTGGAGGCCTTTTTAAGACTATAGCAAAGGAGGCTTGCTTACAGCTTTGTGGGCAAATTCAAAGTGTTACAGAATTTCACTACAGACTGTGTAAAGCATTACATTTGATTGCAACTGAAGATTACAGACTGAATGTACCACGTTAATTATATATAGTGCTATGACAGGCGAGAGTTGATCTGTTTCAGTCCATCATCATAGTCATTGCATAATTCATTTATGCCACCAATACTTTCTAAATTAGGGTCCAAAACACTACACAGTGAGATTCAAGAAATTCTTTCAAATGTATGGGCATACATGAAGAGAAAAGCTAAAAGCAAAAAACTGCTTACATAAGATGATTAAAAAATTTAATGTGTTGCACTCACATGACTTTCTCTACTCTTGTACTAACCATTCTTACAAACTCTTATTCCTATATCTTCTTCGTGTTAGTTAAGATAAACATTTGTACAACTTATTGCTTATTTCCTTGTAGGTGCAAGAGGAATGTTAGAATACAGTAGGCTTTGTGCGATAGTCAAATGTTTGAGAATCTGTTGCCTTTGCACACTTAAGATATAAAAAAATGAACAACGATGATCCATTTCACGAAAGTTGTAAGTTTTCAGAAACTCACACACATAACAAGGAATATCTTCGAAATGGTTCACCGTACGAGAAAATTTATTGAGACATAAATTGTGTATTTTAGCAAGATCTACATTTTTTTATACAGTATGATTTGGTCTATCTCTAACGGTTTACCAGTTATGCAAAAGTCGTCCAGAGTAAATATGACTACAGGGGATATAGCCAGAAAATTCAAGATATACATTTCATTTGTCATAAAAATATCTTCAACATATGACATTTTAATCAAAATCGTTAGAGCCATTTTCAAGAAAATCAGAATTTTCGAAAAATTTTCCATGTAAAGGGTAGTTTAGGGTGGGGCTATTTTCTTCAAAATCTTCGTGTCGCATCCTTGAAAGACATTAAACTTAAATACCAACTTTGGTTTTTAACCGACTTTTCGTTTTTGAGCTATGCTGTCCACAGACTGACACACAGACACATACACAGACCTTTTTCTAAAAATGCTTTTTTTGGATTCAGGGGGTCTCAAAACATATATTTCCGGTGAAATCTCGACATCAAATTTTTGAGTGGAATACAATACTTCCCCTACTTACCAGTAGAGAAAGTAAAAAAGTTCTAAATCTTCAAAAGTGAGTATCAGATGCCACATAAGTGTCAAAAAAAATAGTGAAATTATACAAGAATGCAAGCAAAATGAAAATCAGAACACATCTTCAGAGGGGAAGGAAGGGAGTGGGGTAAAAAACTTTCCTAAACAAGTAACTACGTCTAGATTTATCATTTATTCCAGGTTTACAATATCTTTGACATCTTCCTGTGCTCATTTAGGGACTATAATTTTTCTCCACTCATCTGTCTTCCCAGGATCCATATTTAATCTCCTTTTTTTCATTGTTTGAATTATTCCTTCTTTCCGTGTTAATTTGAATCTTCCCCTCTTCCTACATCCCACTGGAGTCCATTCATGTATCTTCTTTGACAGTCTGTTCTCATTCATCCTTTTCACGTGTACAAACCATTTTAATTGTTCTGTTTTAATTTCTTTTACCAGTGAACCTTTTACTTTCATTTTTTCCTTTGTAACTGTATTTTTGATTTTGTCCCTCCATGAGATCCTTGCAAATCGTCGCCAAAAATCCATTTCTGTGGAGTTTAATTTAGCTAGTGTTCTTGATTTCAAATGCCAAGTCTCACATGTGATTGCATTTTTTATAATAGAATTAGATATATTTTTTTGTTTTAATTGTAATATCCTTATCCCATAAAACACTAACTTTGACATTGCTGACCTTCCTTTGTAGATTCTGGCATTTATATCATCTTCATGGTTTCCATCTTTTGTTATCTTTTTGACCCCTAAATATGTATATTCGTTGCAATGTTTAATTGTTCCTTTATCATTTTCCAAGATTACATCTTTTGCATGTGTTCCTGTTGCCATATAATTAGTTTTATTCATGTTAATCTTTGAGCCCCATTTTCCATATTCTTCCATGAGCTTTCTTGTCATATATTCCGTGTCATAATCTCCTGCCACTACCAGTTGGTTGTCTGCTAATAATAGTGAATATATGGTTTCATTTGTTAATAATAAACCCATTTGTGAGCATTTATTTTTCCAGGTTTGTGAGACATTTTGAAGGTATATTTCAAATTAAGTAGGTGATAGGGAGCAGCCTTATCTTAAGTCTTTTGTAACACAAAATCCTTGTGAAACCTTGTTCTGAATTTTGATTTTTGTATAGGAATTTTCCTATAAATTCTGTATAGCTTGTATAACGGTGTTATTTGTTTTATAATTTTCCAGCAATACCCATAGTTTAGACCACTGACTTAGGCAAATGTTCAGGAAATAGCTGCTATAATAGCATCATCAACATGAAGGCTTAGGCTTTCCCACTATAATAGCTGAACTACTTATTTTAAGAGACAGCATTAACTTTCAGGCCAACCAGTCATCCTTAAACAGAATAGTGAGAGAGCTAGGTTTTAAATGGAAAAATACCAAAACAAACAGAAAACTGTTAATAGAAAAGTGCAACATTTGTCCTAAATGGAGGACTATCTGAAAAATATAAGTCAGAGGGAAGGCACATTATTTGCACAGATGAAAGGCATGTACATAGTAGCCAAACCAATCCAAAAGGTGTGACTGATGACACTTGTACAGGTTTCGTAGCTCTGGTATTCAAAGCAAGAGGCTAATCATTGTTCATGCTGGGGTCAGATGTGGGGTGAGCTTTTTAATTCGACAGAACAATGAGTGATGGATTCCACCAATGGAATTGCGATGGATATATTTTTTGCTGAATTGACTTATTCGATGCAAGGCACTAGAAAACAACAACAACTTATTCGATGCTTCATGCAATATGCCCAACATGCTATGAATGAAATCTTTATTTATAATGACATTGCATGCTGTTTATCTCTTGTTTCCACACAATTTGTGTGTTAATTTAGCAACTCAAATCATGCAAGATGCAGTTTCCATCATCAATCAGCTGATTAGTTATTTCGAATTTAGTTAGGTTATGGGAATCCATCAGTCTCTTGGTGCAATAGAACCAAGCAACCTGATTAGAGTAGCCGTCAGGAACGATGGCGGTGACAGATAACGTGCATGTAAGGGAAAGGGAGGAAGTGCTGCATTGCAACTGTTTCCCATCTTTCTGTGGAAGTATTTGTACAGACTGAATAATACAATATTTTTTGCTTCTGCCATCTTCGGAACTGTTAACAAACTTACTATCACACAACGGAGTGGACTTATTGCTTGGTATTACTTAATTTCATTGTAAAACTGTACAGATACTCTGACACACACGCTCTGAAACAGACGTCTGGTTGGCTAGAAAACATGTGACTGTTATGTCATTGGATATTTGTCTACTGCGCAACCGCCTTCATTCCTGAAGCGACTATAGTTATTTACAATTTAATTAGGTTATGGGATTTCGCCTGTCTCTCAGGATGAGCAGAAGCTTCCATCTTTAATCAGCTGACTAATTATTTACAATTTACTTAGGTTATAGGAATCAATCGGTCTCTTGGGACAATGGTACGAATAGTTCAGCACAGCATTCAGTGCTGAAGTTGGTAGATCTCAGTGATGGGTTAAAGAATGATGCTATGAATTTTGGATGGATGAGCGTGCTCTGATTTAAAAAACATGCCCATTTTAGAAAGTTGGTAGTTTTCCTTTGCATGTGCTGCCAGTAATAAACTGTGAGAAGTACTAACTGTTACAAATATGGGATAACCTTTGCACTTCCAATCCCTGCTAGAGTCTAGACTGAATGTCTAGAGTACTGTGAATCTACACCTGGATGGAAGTGTCACAGATCCATGGAATGGCAATATAATAATGTTGTAAACTTGTAACTTCGTGTTATTTCTTTCAGCTTCTAGGTTTTCCATTGTCAGGCATTTCACTGTGCCTTGAAGAATAAGCATGACAGCATTCTTTCTGTAATAATGGAGTAATCAATTAAAATATGTATTTCTTCCTTTCTTTGAGGTAGCGCCATGGCATGGAAACACTACCCCGGAGCCACCCCTACTACTTTATATTTGATTTCCATTCTGAACAATTTGAGTGAATAAAATTACTGTTTGACTTTGCCTATTGCTAATTTTCTTAATGGCTCTTATCTTTTTGAATGATACACTTTAAAAAAATGTAATGTAGAAGAAAAGGAATAATGGAATACATTTCAACATATTCGTGTTTCCAAGCCTTTTCTTTTACAGTTAATTTAGTTTATGTTATTGTATTTTTGTAATGGATAGGTAACATGAAATAAAATGTACTAATGCATATTTTTCTTTTTCTATTAGGATTTGTTGAGATCAGAACTTCCAGATGCTATTGAGAAAGCTCTCAAAGGAGATGAAAGGTATGTATTTAATATTTCAATTCTATACACATTTTTTAAGAAATGTATATATATGTATGTATAGATATATTGAAAGGCATATATATGCTAACTCTCATTATTCAGGCTTGTTTTTAACTTAATTTAAAAGGTGAGTCAATTAATAACACTGAACAACACTTACAACATAATTTTCCGGAATGCGTTTCGAAGGTTAACTTTCCTCCATTATCAACCGGACAATAACTGGGTTTCCATGGTGTTTCATTATGTTGTAAGTGTTGTTCAGTGTTATTAATTGACTCACCTTTTAAATTAAATTAATTACAACAACACTGTTTTCAAACTTCTATGGAAGGAAGATTGTTTTTAACTGTTAATGTTTTGTACAGTTATCCTTAAAGCTGGTTTACAATCACCGGTAATGGTATAACGACAACCAGAAGGAGAAAGTTGAAATCATGTGTTCAAATGGGATTGTTCACAACGAACGGGAAGCTTTCCTGGGCCCCGGGAATGGGAAAGAAGACTTGGCCAAGCTCTTGTTACTGGACATTTATATTGTACATATTAGAACTTTTCGCTGTAGGAATTACTTATTGCGGCTGTGCCGTGAAACAGCCGCTAGAGTTCTCTCTAGTTACAAGCTAGGAAAAATATCATTGGTCAGTTAGAAACAAATGAATTCCCAATGTGCAATATCGACCTTCACCTTCTGTGCAGATGCTTATCGGTAGTATGCCTTCCCATTCTTATTACTGGGCTGTTGTGAGTTAAAATGTTGAGTGCTGCCTTGCTTCCAGTTCTTGTTTTGGCTTTGGTTACAATTCCTGCCTTACCAAGTGATCTTGTACATGAAGTAATAACAATTTTTAGGTGTATTTTGATATTTAAGAGTACCTAAAGGCATAGCTTTTTAAATCGGTTGGCATGTGGAACAACTGACAAACTGCTGGACATACAGGATTGAGTTTTGTGAAAAAAATGCCTTGACATATCTTGATTAGCTGTATTTGTGCAAGCTTATTGTGCAAGCTTATATCGATAACTTGTTAAATATTTAAAGATTTGTTTGATCAACCACACTATAATATGTTGACTAATTGTGACTTAACTGAACTTCTATGGCATCCATACTTTGACTCATTATGATCTTACTTGGTGGTGTGCATAGCATCCCTATGGCTAATATCTTCTAATTTCTTTAAAGCAGCAGTCCAAGAGGACAGAAAGGGCAGGCATGAGTTTTGAAAGCTAAATTGATTTAGAAACTCTAAAACTGCTGCAAATTGGGACACAGGCTTTTGAATGTTTACATCTGTTTATTGCTGCAAAAATCAAGGAGTCAGTATGAAAAATACCATGTGCTGTTCATGGAATGGAGAAAATCTAAACATATAACACAGTTTACAGAAGATGTAATGTTTGCCTACTTTGAAGAACAGTCCTTCAAAATGAAATTGTCTACTTCATGGATTCACTATTGTATACTAAAATAAACACTTAATATGATGCAATCAACTGATACATCTGAGTGCTCAAAACTCAATGCTGTCATCAATCAGCATCTGATTACACACAATTAAAGCTAAGGTCTTTTCGCAAAAACTCAGTTTTTTAAATTATAGTGTGGTTGACCAAAAACAATCATATGCAACTTGACTATAATGATGATTAGGGTGTGTTTGAAAATTAGGAAACAAGCAGTAGTGATGTGAAAAAAAGAGGTTTGTTGGCATGAATAAATGATAAACAGAGTGAGTTTCATGCCTGAATTGCTACCATTATAGTCTTTTTGCATAATGTACTGCAGGGAGAGTAAAAAAGCTCTGAATGGGCGGCTTAGTGTGTTGCCTGTCTGCACCCTCAGCAGTCGTTGGCATATGCAGTTACCACAGAAGGGGGTGGATGAAACCATATAAAATTTTTAAAACTAGTTTTAAAGGCTTTACCTACCAACTTCACGAAAGGAGATGCTGAAACTGGCCACTGTCATTGTCCATACATTTTTGGCACCTTTATAGGAAACTATCCATCACGCCATAGTTAATGGATATTTTGTTTGAATTCTTCCAGTTTGTGGGTTTGTCTTGAACATTTTGTTTTAAGTTACCCCAGATGGAAATTGCTTATTGGAGCTCTGAGAAACCTTTCTCTGCTAATGGCGCACCATACACCAATTTTTTTGTCATAAACAATATTAGGTTCTGAGCTATAGAGCCAATTTTTTTCGAGTGAGCAGTTGACGCCCGTACATAGTATTTTGCTTCTTTTCGTAGAGAATAGACAGGGAGTGTGATTTTGCCTTTTTTCCAATAAAACTCTGCAACAGCTCATACGACAATCTTACAATGAGAACATTTGAAAGTGTTAAATAAAGAAATAATGAAGCTGTTATCAGTGAAGCAACAAGAATCTAAACTAAAAACAAATTAGAAACTAAAAGCTTCACTTATCTTAGTAATATTGCAAGTCCTTTGGTGCTGACAATATTACTAAGATAAGTGAAGCTTTTAGTTTCTAATTTGTTTTTACTGTAGATTTGAAAGTGTGTTTGAGGACAGAATTATTAGTAGAGATTTGAGGACCCCTCAGACCTCCAACCTAACCCCCTGCGATTTCTATCTCTGGGGCAACTTAAAAGGTAATGTATACAAGACAAACTTACACACCCTGGAAGCATTGAAGCAAAATATGTACCAGGAAATTGCCAGCATTTCTCAACATGAACTATGGTGAGTGATGGATAGTTTCCTAAAGAGGTGCCGAAAATGTATGTACGACGACAGTGGCAGTTTCAGCATCTCTTTTCATAAAGTTGGTAAGTAAAGCCTTTAAAAGTAGTTTTAAAAATGTTGTATGGTTTCATCTGCACCTTTCTATGATAGCGGCAGACGGCAACGCACACCGAGGATACAGACAGGCAAAACACTGAGTAGCTCGTTTGGAGCTTTTTTGCTTTCCCATTATTTTAAGCAAACCAGTGCATTTAGTGCTAGCTTCCAAATAGGATCCATAGTACCTTACAGTGGCTGCCATGTCCTGGCAATTTCCGTGTAACCAACAGAGCATCAGCAGTAAAGTGTATATTGTTTTAACATATGAGAGATTCCAAGGGATGAACAAACTGTGCCCATTGGTCATTTTTATTGTGCTCTGGTCACTGTCTCGGGAATGATTGCTGACAATACATAAAGTAAATCACAAGTATATTGTAATGACCCGAGAAGTCCTGGGAGTTATATGGAGGATGAAACTAGAGGTGGAGCACTTGTCTAGGGTGAGTGTGGTGCAGGCAAAGTTGCTGTTCTTGCCTTGAGCCCTTTGTTCTATGGCTCAGTCTGTAAATATCTCAGCTTATTACATGCTTGGCTGGTAATGGAGTTGCTTCTTATACATAAATTGTACAAATACTGTGGCCACGATTGTCATGAAGATGTTCTGTAATGAGTGTCATGGTAGTCTGCCTCCAATGACCTCAGTTCCATCGAATAAATTATTATAAGCTATGAGGCATCAGCAACCTGTTAATGTAGATTTACTGCATACATTTATTTCAACATTTTCCTGAATGTTACCTTGCTCCGTTACGTGGGGTTCGTTGCTCAGTTGGTAGAACACCTGCCTGCTGTGCAAGGGATCCCAGGTTTGATTCCTGGCTGGGAGTGGGAATTTTTCTCTGGCCAAGATTATTCCCTATCCTCCCCAGAGTCTAAAAGTATTAATGAGCGTGAATGTCTGTGAAATTAATGTACAAAATTCCCAAAGACCAAGATACCAGTGTAATTGTAAAGCAAGTTAACATCATTGCCCATAGGCAATATGATCCATGGAGAGGCTGCCGATATGACCATTGGAGTTAAAGGGGGGTATAAACGGAACAGTTACAAAAAGAGAAAAAGGTCCTTTTTTAAATTAAATGGGATGTTGTTTCATGGAACTCCAAATCACAATATGTAACAGGGACATATTTGATGTGCAGTACCCTATTGGTAAACCTACCTTAATAAGAGTTCACATCTTATATATAAGAGAAAGTCTGTTAATGAATTTGAAATTTGAAAGTGGACAGAAAAGTAAGATTAGTTTGAAGATTCTTGTAATACAGGTGACCTGCTGCATGCAAGGGGCTATAGATACAGTGGAATGATGGCTGATAACTGTTTTGAATATAGTTGAAATTATTGATTATCTGTTTGGAAGCATTCCTGAAATTTTAGGTTTTTAAGTCTTTTTACCTCAAAATGCAAGACAATGTTTTAAGTGCACGTTGAATTTAATACAATTTTGTTTGTTTAGGTGTTCCTTGGATTCCATGCGATTGGTGGATTTGCTACTAGTCTTATTGTTTGAAGGACGTAAAGCTCTTTCTCGGACCGGTGTGGGTTGTGTTGGTTCTGGTCAGCTTTTACCCAGGCTTCGCAGGATGGACAGTGCAGGAGAGAAGTCACATAGGCAACTTATTGACTGTATCCGCAGTAAAGATACAGATGCACTAATTGAAGCAATAGATACAGGAGGCAAGTGATCACTATTTGCAGTAACTGTTGCTTAATAATAGTCCTTAGCTCAGAATACCAGTTAGGAATATTGATTCTTATAAACTGACATGTTTTACAGGAATTGAAGTGAACTTTATGGATGATGTTGGACAAACACTCTTGAATTGGGCCTCTGCATTTGGAACACAAGAAATGGTGGAATTTCTGTGTGATAGAGGTGCAGATGTTAACAAAGGTAAATTCCTTAATAATAACTTTTGGCAAATAATTTAAATATGAATGGGTCTGCCAATTCATTCTTGTGGACTATTTGCTCATTGTCACTCAAGCTGAGAATTGCTCCAATGTCAGTTGTTCAAAATTGACCTTGAATGCGATACTTGTTCCATGATAAAACAACTGAATAGTGACAGCACACATGTCAAAAATTATCCTTTTGGTGAAATCAAGGTGTCAAAGTTTTGTAATTTTGTCCTTCTAGGTACAGCCATGGAAAAAGTGATTGAGCACTGTAAGATTTGAAAGCAGCACTCAATCATTTTTTTCATGACTGTACATGGTAGTGAAAATAAAAGTGGGCTTGTTTAAGATGTGACATAGGAACAATGAAAATGTTCAGTATTTTGGGTATAAGAAATTCAGGAGAATATTTGCATCAAGTTAAAATTAATGCTTATGACAGTTAAGTGGTGAAACAATATTCAATTTAAATTTCAAATGACTACTATCATAAGTCAGCATCTATAAAATTAATAACTTAAATGTCTTAGATTGCTGCTGGACTATTTGCTACAAGCAAGTCATTGTTTTGCCTTGGACTTCCTTTTTTGGCTTGGATTAGAACCCGAGCTGAAATCCACCCATAAAGTTTGTGATAGGTAAATTCTATAGTAATGAAATGTATTGTTGGCATTCTTGAAGTTTTACACAGTGCATATATAGTCATAGCAGTTTTGTAAGTTTGCCAGCCCCAACTTTGTCTGTACATAGATATGTACAAAGTTCTAATGCTCTGTTTTATGATGCATTGCAGGGCAACGTTCGTCTTCGCTTCACTACGCTGCATGTTTTGGCCGTCCAGCTATAGCCAAAGTTTTATTACGTCATGGTGCAAACCCTGATCTACGAGATGAGGATGGAAAGACACCATTGGACAAAGCAAGGGAGAGGATAGATGAGGGCCACCGTGAAGTGGCAGCAATCTTACAGTCTCCAGGTAAATTGTGATGGAGGTAGATAAAAAATGTAGTAACAATGTTGAGGTTATCAATCTTTATTCCCTTTCATCTGAGCTTACCTCCATATTTTGATTATAAAGATAAATTAAGGAAAGGTCCTTCCCATGGAAGTGTTGATTGCACACTTGAAATAAATGAAGCTACAATATTTTTAGGAGCCAACATAATTTTACCCTTATGTATGTGCTCAACCTCCTCCACTCCGCAGGATTCATGCACTCCAAAAGCAATATACAATAGAGAAAAACTCCTTTCAGTAATTTTTAAGCCTACTATTTTGTTGGTAGTTAAAAGGTTTTTCTATCCCCAAAAGATATGCACATGAACCATAAGTCTTTGAGTTGCTAATCTTTCATTTGGTCTTTAGTCAGCAATGCAGTTATGCTTGGAAATTTGTATAGAGTCTGTCTATTTTTTGCAATGCAGCTCAAGTATGAAGTGAAATTTTGTACTATTATGAATTCATTGAGCTAAGAAAATTATACATCAAAGTTGTATCACTTTTCTGCATAGTCTACAGATTTTGAGATCCAATTTTCCTAATGAATTGGCAACTTGCTTTCCTTAAAGAAGGAAGAGGGTACATTTGGAATCTATTGTACAGAAACTCTATACCCTTGTGTCATTGCTGAATCTCTGGGTCTTTTAACTGATGAACTGCAAAATTGTGTCTAGCATCCAAGCAACCATTTTCTTTGTATGCTCTACTCTTGCAATATTTTAACCCTGCATTGAATATATTATTCCATGATTGTTCTCTTTGATGGGCTTTATTCAGGCATCATGCAACACAATTTAGCATCTAACCAGAAAATAATGTGTAACGGAGGTTTATTTTGGGTTCATACAACTAATCCTAATTGTTATACTTTAATTTGTAACCTTTCTTGTGCAAAGTTGTGATTTTAGCTTCGTATAGTAAAGACATGTAATTGTGTGAAATTACTGATAGGAGTGCATCACAATAAAATAGAAAACACATTAATTATTCTTAATAATAAGAAGAAAGAGAAACAATCCGCCAGTGATCATGTGAAGAAGAAATAATGTGAAATATATATTTCTGGATAAAAATATGCATTATCGAAAGTAAAATTAAGAAATTTCATGAAAGTGAAGTCATTTATGCTTTCAGTCAGAACCATAAGGGAAAGACTTCCTGTGGGAATAACTTGAATAGTTTGACACTGGCTTCAGGAACATGTTAAACAGTGAATTCATCAATAAATTGAATATGTCAATATTTCTAAACACATTCTGCTCCAACTTACTTGTAATTGTGTTAGTCACAGGATCAGTTTCGGAGAGGATCCTCTCCATCATTCAGCTGTTGATTGACTGATTGAGCATAAGGTAACTGCCTCCCCCTTCTCTCGTAGCCTGGTATGCTGTTTTTCTGATTGGCTAGTCATAAAACATTGTCTATGATTGGTGTGTTGAAATTCATCAGCCGATCTCAATCCTTAAGGATCTAAATTTTCCTTTAAGTATAATTAAAGGATCATATTTGAACACAAAATAAGTACATGTTCTTCAAACCATTGCTATAATCTTCGCAAAAGTTAAAGGCATATGGAGGCGGAACGTACTGCAGACTCCAGTGAATCCTAACTTTGCCCCACCTACCAGCGCTGCCGAATGTGGTACACACATCTCACGCGCCTTATGTACAGAACCTCTGCCGGTACATGCACTATGCTTGGCAACAGCACTCTGCTTGAGCATTGGCCAGCGTTCACGTGCCTTTAACTTTTGCGAGCAGTATAAAAGGATACTATCGATGAAAAGATTATTTACACGTACAAGTAATAAAGATGAATTATGAAACATTTGTAATGGAAGTGATGTGACAGCAACTAGGGAAGAAAAACCAGATGAAGTGGAAAATTGACTGGGACTGAAAGAATTAGTATTCAGATGTTGAATAGGAAACAATGGGGGGCACGAAAAGTTGAATAAATGTAGGATTATGTTATAAATTGCTGTCGTATTTTGTGTAGTGTATGTGGTTGAGGCAAACTACAGAATTATAGAAAGTCTTAAAAAAGGAATGTAATATAATTTAGTATTTCTTAATTTATAAGATAATATTTCTGTAGTATTTTTGTTTTTACCATTTTCATTTGCTACTTTTTGTCATGTATTGTCATTTATTAGTGAAGAAAATCCACCTTCAAGATACCCTTAGGATTGTGAAAGACTGTAAAGATTGTGGTGCTTTTTTTAATTATTATTAAAAGAGGTGATGGTGAGGTGAGCTCTTTATTTCAGGGTCATATTTAGCGGGTAATAGATAAAGATGGCGAGGGCTAATGTTTGTCCAATTAAATTCCGGATTCTGCCAAAATTAATTTTATTTAAATTCAGATAGCATATATTCACAAAACATCACACTTTTTAAACATATTCTTGAAGTCAATGTCCGAAACTATTTGGGATATCGTCTTGACAAAGTTGTCTTTTCTACATGTGTCTTATGCAAAGCTCAAAATGGCATCCCTTTTATAAGTTTTGGATTTTCTTTCACCGGATATTTATTCCATGGTATTTCTTCACTATCTGATCATTATTGTGTTATTTGATGCTCCTTTTGATTTTGGATTGCCAATGCCTTTTCCAGTTGATATGTCGTGCACACACTGTTGTTTGCATGAAATTAGATGTCTACACAGTTAGATGTCTTTATCACTACTTTACTGTAAAATGTTCCACTATTTATTCTTCTTGGCTACAGAATTTAGCAACCATTGTCTTTCATTTGTCTTTTTTCTCAATTTTCAGTTTTTGGACTCAGTAATAAATTTTACAAAATAAAAATTGTAACAGTCTCATAACAGGAAATTGAGATTTTTTTGTTGGACACAAATACAATAAATATTAGAATTAAAATAATATTAATATACTAATATTGATCAGACCAGTATTAAAACATTAATTTCTGCTACAAGATTGTTGTAAATACTTATCTCATAATGACATCCCTGGCAGTTGTGCTCATTTTCCACAGCCTCTCAACTTGCCTGAAACTTTTTTGTTTATACACTTTCAGTGGTTTAGTGAACATTACTGAACCAAAAAGTTATATACCACATGATTTGGGCACCATTGTGACTTGGTGCTTGGGAATTATGTACCCACTCTGTACAGCACCACAGTACGTGGTTCTGCAAATGATTTTGTTGTAAAGGAGCACTGGTGAAGTTGATCCGATTTCTCTTTAAAAACTTGAAACCTTAGTACTTAAACAAATGTTTGTATATATGTTATAGGAGAATGGATGATACCAGCTGAAAAGGAAAAGAAAGCAGATACAGTAGAACCAGATGATAGTGGTGAACCTAAAGGTGATCCAGAAATGGCGCCTGTGTATCTGCGCCGTCTTTTACCTGTTTTCTGCAATACTTTTCAGTCAACAATGTTAGCTTCAGTCAGGTATGTAAAATGTAGTTGAAAAGTCAACATCCAATAGGCAAATAACTAGCAGTTTAACCAGAAAGATGTGAAAATAGTGTTTTTTTAATCCTAATATCGAAAACAGGAATGAGTATGCTGCAATGAATCTGATGGCTTCATAAAGGCGCTGTCATGATCTTTAATGAGAATTAACTTTGCTGATAGACTTATTAGGTTCTCTCATAGGTAAAGTAAGGTTTTGCTTTTATTTTTGTCAATGCTAATATAGGAT
Source organism: Tenodera sinensis (assembly GCA_030765045.1). Taxonomy (NCBI): domain Eukaryota; kingdom Metazoa; phylum Arthropoda; class Insecta; order Mantodea; family Mantidae; genus Tenodera; species Tenodera sinensis. The sequence goes on from CM060970.1 coordinate 91,645,467, forward strand.
GATATGGTATTTTTCCGTATTGTTAACATATTTGGCAGCCAGCAGTTGAATGAATGAATGACTTATTTATGCTCAAAACAATACAATTAAACCAACTTACAACAAAATAAATACATCAAAAACATATCTACAATACCTTTACTTTCAATTTTACAATATTATTTTTCCTATCTTGTGAGTTGCTAATTTTATTCTTTGGCCCACCATACATTTTATTTATGTATGGTTGGGCCCACCCTGTTCCACATTATTTCTATTGTTTCCTATACCATTTTTCCCTTATTCTCGCCATAAATTTTCCTAATAGCTTTATATCATCTTCCTTACTTAGCTTCATTATCTTAATCTTATTAACCTCATTATTATTCCTCCCCCATTTCTTTGGCAAACATTGTTCCCTTCACAACCTTGTTTCTTCACATTGTAATATAGAGTGAAAATCACTATCTTGTTCCCCACACAATGGACATATGTCCTAGCTTACACCTTTTCTCATTCTTCTTAATCTATGTATACATAATCTATCTTCCTTTCTTAGAAGTTTGAAAATAGTATTGTTATAATCAATTTAATTTGAAAGGTGAGTCAATAACACTGAACAACACTTACATTTATAATTTTCCGGAACGTGTTTTGGAGTTAATTTTCCTCCATTATCATTGCCATTGTCCGGTTGATAATGGAGGAAAGTTAACCTCCGAAACACGTTCTGGAAAATTATAAATGTAAGTGTTGTTTAGTGTTAACTGACTCACCTTTTAAATTAAATACATAATCTAGTTCATCCTCAGCCATCTCTTCCTGCCCTGTTACATACATCCACATATTTTTCTCTACCCCACTCCTCCTATAGTTGACTGCATAATATGCAATAAGAAATATGAGTCCAGCTTCACATATTGCTGTGTACGTAGAATTATTTGCCAATGCACAAACTCATTGCATTCCTGCTGGGACTATGAGCTGGTGAACAGACTGTAACCCAATATTAACATTTTGCTGTTTAAGAATGACAAAGTTTAGGTAACCATCTGTTTCAGTCTGTGTTATACAGCTGTAGCAGGAGTTACGTATACGATTGAACTAATGAAAAACAATCACGTTAATATTTCACATGTTGAGTTATATCCATTTATTAAATGTAAATTTTCTGTGTAATGTGAATATCTAGGTTAAATTTTGTAAATGCCAGTTCTGAAGCTATTCAATGGAAGGAAACATGGTCAACATTGATCGTAAGAAAAAGTTATGATTGATAACAAAGAGGAACAATGGTTGTTAGTCATGTAACTAGGACGAGTAAGTAGGAGAGCCTAGACTATTAATTAAAGTGTCATGTAAGATAGACATGTATTTAAGCGATTACATATGACAGGCTATGTATTGGCAATCCGTAACTGTGGATTGCATTGCTGAGAGATATTCCGTGAAGCATTGCGCAGTAGCATTTGCTATGCATGATTGTACCTAAAATGCTGAATAATATTTACAAGAGATGCTATATTAAGTTCAGCATACTCAAGAATCACAAAGAATATCCAACAACATTAAACCGAATAGCTTCAGAAACTTACCACATTTATATTTGTGAAGAGTGAAGTGAATTGTTATAATATTATTTCATTGTAATAAAGTTAATTTCTGGAGAAATCTGAATATTCATTGAAAATGTTTTCTTTGCCATCTTTATCTGCTCTCCACTACGACCTTGAAGTCGAGCTCATCTCTGCCCTGCCCTTAATAAAAAACTGCTACACAGCTACACTGCTACATTACTTTTGGTGGTGTTATGCAGACACCACTCGATTAGTGTATGAAAGCGAAAGAATTGTTTGATATCAGTTTTTCACTATAAATACACATTTTTAAGGCTACTTTATCCATAAAACCAAAGATAAATGCATGAAGGGAGAGGAAGAGAAAACAGAATCTATAAATGAAGTTTGGCATATCAACAAATATTAATACAAATTAGTGACTAATACTTCAGTTTATCTTTTGTGGTTAATTAATGTCTTCTAAACATGTTTCATAAATCAATTATTTGAAACATCAGTATGTTACGTGTTTGTTTCATCATTAGCATTGTGACCACTAAGTGACAGATTTTTTCCTATTGTATTACAAACTACTTAAAGCAAAACAAATATATTGACAGAATCAGTTGGTGGTATTTCAGAATCCACTACACATCCTTATTCTTCAAAATAAACATATTTTCACAAAGCATCAAATCTATTGGTCCATTAAATTGGTTTATTAATTTATCCTCTGGGTTTATCTCATGATTAAATCAAAAATGTTTTACCACAGCTCATTTATCAATGTTTATATTTAATATTTCTAAAATTTATTTTTATTCTGGTTTCCAAATAATGTTTAGTCTTACCAATGAAAACCCTGCCACAATCTTTTTAGAAAAGCTTAGCAAATTGTTAAAAAAAGGTTATAAACATTATAAATTAATTATAGTTTGAAGTTTTAAGTGGGCATTATTTAATTTCTTGTAAGCTCAAGAAATATTTCTATTACCAAGATGAATATATATGTGAATTTAATTCTCTAGCTATGCACTATCATTGCCTTCATATATTTATCATGATTAACAGGAGAAAATAGAAGAATAAGCTTTTGTGTGCAAACATTTTAAAATATACAATTAACGTTTTTGAAGCTTTGTAACAGTGAATGCAGGTTCTAATAAATGAATGTTGTGGGTCAAGTTTTGTAACACTTCTGCTTCACTTACACTGTAAATTAACAGGATCATTTTGATCATTCACTGTAGTCATAGTCATTGTCAGTCAATCTGGAAGCGAAAGCTTTTGAAACATGCTCTGTTAATTTGTAGTGTAAGTGAACAAAAGTGTTCCAAAACTCGACTTGCAACATTCATTCATTCATTCATTTGTAGAATATGTGTGTAAAAGTCTGACGTGTTGCACTCGCATGACTTTCTCTACTCTTGTACTAACCATTCTTACAAACTCTTATTCCTGTATCTTCTTCGTGTTAGTTAAAATAAACATTTGTACAAATTATCTTATTGGTTATTTCCTTCTAGGTGCAAGGGGAATATTAGAATACAGTAGGCTTTGTGCGATAGTCAAATCTTTTAAAGCTTTGAGATTCCGTTCGTTCTCTTTGCACAGTTAACATATAAAAAAATGAACAACGATGTTCCATTTCATAAAAGCTTTAAGTTTTCCGAAACTCACACACATAACAAGAAATACCTTCCAAATGGTTCAACCAACAAGAAAATTTTTTGACACAGAAATTGTGTATTTTAGCAAGATCTAGATTTTTTGTATAGTATGATTTGGTCTATCTCTAACTGTTTGACAGTTATGCAAAAGTCGTCCAGAGTAAATACGACTACAGGGGCTATAGCCAGAAAATTCAAGATATACAGTTCATTTGTCATAAAAATATCTCAAACATATGGCATTTTAATCAAAATCGTTAGAGCCATTTTCAAGAAAATCAAAATTTTCGAAAAATGTTCGATGTAAAGGGTAGTTTAGGTTGGGCTGTTTTCTTCAAAGTCTTCAAAGTCGCATCCTTGAAAGACATTAAACTTAAATACCAACTTTGGTTTTTAACTGACTTTTAGTTTTTGAGTTATGCTGTCCACAGACACACACACACACACACCTTTTTCTAAAATGCTTTTTTTGGATTCAGGGGTCCTCAAAACATATATTTCTGGTGAAATCTCGACATTGAATTTTTGGGTGGAATACAATACTTCCTCTGCTTACCAGTAGGAAGTAAAAATGATTGTGAGTATACAAAGTCAATATGCTCCTGGCCATAATACTGATATTTACACAAATAAAGATTTGTGTAATGGTCTTGCATCACTTTCACTGTGGTCTTGAGTTAGTCTTTTAGTAGTGTTAACATTATATTTCAAGATATTTAGTTCTTTAAATACATTTAAGAGAAAGATAAAAAATGTTTGTTAATATTGTCAACTGTTTTTAGTTTCTCTAGCACCTTCTTAAGAGTAGGTAAAGTATTGTACTCCATCTCAAAATTCAATATTGGGTTTTACCAGAAAAATATGTTTTGAGGAGCCCCCAATAAATGAAAAGATAATATTTTTAGAAGGGGGAGGAAAGCAAGCAAGATGGAGTGGCTATAGAAATTCCTGTGAGTGATAAATCAGATTTTTTTTTGCTCAGAGTTCTCTGCTACCAAGTGAGGTATTTTATGTATGTCAAGCTAGAGAAGTAGATATTTTTCTTTCTTACAAGGTAATTTTAAGTTGAGGGTTTTGGTTCAGACACACAAAAGGTTTTAATAGCAAAAATTGAGTAAGAATGTCAATAAAAGTAGACATACTTCATTTGCAGGAAAGCAAGTTTGAATCTGATAAAAAAGATGGTTCATTATATCCAGCCATCTTTATTAATAGAAGCTTGCAGTCCTGAGTCTCCAACTTACAACTTCGGAACCATGTTGGTGGAAGTAATTGCCACTGTGCTGGACAATGAGGTAAATGATGACTTAAATGTTCTAGACTTTAGTTATACCAGAATATACAAATAGGACATTTTACAAGTAAAAGGTGTTATGTTGCACTTGTTACAAATAGAAACATGAAAAATGTTATAAAAATATATTTTCTTGTATTTGTTGATTAGTATTCCTGGTTTGTTAAGGATCAAACTCTTAAGCAAAATGAATGGTGTCCATGGAAACTCTCCACGATTATAAACATGTGTAATATCACTTTCGATAGTTCTATGTACATGAGATGTAATATGTGAAGAATAAATATAGAGAATCCCTCTGTGGCTCTGAATGATGTACCTGTGAAATGAAAGTAATATTAAAGGAATCCTTTTTGTTTCTAGTGCTATCAGTTGTTGGTTTCAGTAGCGGTAAAGCTTCCCTAGTAACAAAAATGCACCAACTAGATACATTGCTTATACAGATGTGCACAAAGTAGATCTACTATAGTGAAATATGAAATAAAAATTCTATATTTATGAAGTAACACACAACATTAGAATATTTGTTGTGAATTTTCAAAGTATTGGTCTTCAACATTTAAACACTTCTTTAGCCTAGATTGGATATTCAAGCACATTTATTATTCAGTTTGTTAAGTGAATGTTTATTATTTAATCTGTAATCAATTTGTGGAAATTATCATTATTGTTGACATTGTTTCAATATTTCGATGTTTATGAAATTAGTAATTGTTTTGGATCATACCATGTAGAAGGGAAGGTTTGAAATGTAAATTAATGTTAATTATAGTATGACCAAAATGACCCTCAGATTGCATACGCGTGACAAGGATGCATAACATTATCAAAATAATTCTGATGAAGCAAGAAAATGTATTGTTACGGGCGACAACTGAACGATATCACTATAGTTACATATAGGAAATTTTTCAAACGGTGCTTGGTTAATTAATTTGTGGAAGATGGAAGCCATTTTTGATAGCTCATCGAAAAATCATAAATTGTACCGTTTTAATATGCTTGGAAGTTAATATTGTAATGAAGTAAAATTGATGATAAAAATGTGCGCAGCAAAAGAAATTTGAAAGTTTAATTTGAAAAGTTTAGTTTATGCTTTATTCCCTGGCCACCACCTGAGAAGAGAAGAGTTCTCATCGCATAAAAATGAGTGCACCACTACAACAAAATGTGTAAATGTGTAATGAAAATTTATCTTGATTAAGAATAAACTTCTACAAGAATATTTGATGGAACATTTGTGTAGTGGAATTCATGTGAATGTTCTATGGCAGATTTTTAAAATTGAAATCGTCACTAAACTGCAAGAGATTGTGACAATGACATTGGTGATTAAAACACAAAGTAATAATATTACTCCACGAAATGACAGAGGTATACATTTTCTTGTGCATGTGATTACAAAACTACAACCGTTTATGATCAGTAAGAGTTTCTATGGACATAGCGTACATTAGTAGCATTTGATTGTTTTTTATTGGATGAATAGAGGAAGTGGTTAGAGGTGTTTGGTTAACACATTGTACCAATAGAACACAGGTCATGCTTATTAAATATCTGAATGAGGTGCTGGTTATGGTACTCACTTTCACTGTGCATGTTAATTCAGCATATACAGAGCCTTTGTTGGGGTGTTGGCCATATTACAGGGAATTGCTTGCCCTGCACTGTTTCTGTTCATCTGTTCCTCCTACAGTTACCTTCTCCATGTGCCAGCTAAGCAGTTAGTGTGAAGTCTCTGCAAACATGTTGATTGTTGAGACCACATGTTACAGTGTATAAATGCTGTTATGCCAAAATGTCTACACTTCGGCACACACAATCTCCTTGTGTGATTCTCATGTGACAGGAAACTGTTGGTAGAGAAGTCGCATAGTATTTTATAGGCAAATTCTCTATTGTCATTGTGCCTCATAGAGAAACAGTTCATAATCTCATACATAGATTTAGGGAAATGGGATCTTTTAAAATTAATAATTGTACTTCAGGAGTTGCAACAGCATGATTTGAGTAGAGTTAATTTTTGCAATGGGGTGTTGGATAATGTTAATGATCACTTTGTTCATCCGTATTTAAATTTTTTTATGGATAAAGCGTGGTTTTATTTACATGACCATACGAATAATTAATGAGTGTTAATGCAAATTTGTTTAAAAGGTGTGAGATATGTGTGGTAGCACAAGGACATCATTTACAGCATCTATGATGAAGGTATGTGGTTATTGTAGTTACAATTTGCATGAATTTAAGGGGCTATAAATAGCTGACATTGCCGGCAAACAACTTGCTTCCTGGTGCCAAGCAAATTACTCTTATACCAGCCATGCGCCCAAACAAAGGCTCTGGTAAGGAAAGGCTTTTGGTTTAATACTAGTGTAGCAAACACCATTAGCGTGCTCTGCCAGTCAGTTATTTACATGAATTTATTTGTAATCCTTATGCAGGAGCTCTTCTGTGGCACTGGGGTGTTGATCATTAGTTTATATTGCTTCCAGATGAGCATGAGTGATTGTTTTTTATCCTTTGCAAATAAGCTTAATTTTCAGTCTGCCATAAGACAGATTTAATTGGAATAAAAATGTATTTTATAATGCAATATTTGCTTATTTATGTAACTGCAAAATTGGTATTTTCAGATATCATATGTCACGCCCCCGAAACCACAAAATGGGGGCATGAAATATTACACTTGGCTTCCTAAACTTGGTGGAAAGTTACCCGCACTTGGGTTAGTTCTGCGACGTGACATGCATGACAAGTATATAATAAAGACGGTAAATCATTTAGATATTGATTTATGTTGCACCTTTTTAATTTCTTCTTTTTATTTTCCTTGTGATTTGTTTGTTGATTTGCTAACATGAGTTTTTCTTTTAATGTGTTACATCTTCTTTTCCCTATTTTCTTACTTACTTTTGATTGAAACAAAATAATTCCAATGAAACAATGAGAACTCTACAGAACCTTTTGAGTGCTGTTAGAGAAGGTAGTGGCAGAGCACGCTAAATGCATCTTTCAGGTGAACATGTAAATGTGAATTAACATTGTATAGAGCTTCTGTTAGTTAATGTGTGATTTGAATATGAATATTTTACTTTTGAATAAAGGAAATTTTGCACTAAATGAGTTAAATAACCAAATACCTTGTCTGAAATAATACATTACTGTTAATATTGCCTATATTGGTTTTTGAGAGAAAAAAGATTATATATATATGCTTTTATACAAGAAATTAATATTATGCATAAACTAAAAAAGTTGCAGATTACAGTCATACTTTGTGTTTGTAAAATTGTATGTATTTTTTGTACCATCTCGGTGAGCATGGATCCCAAATGTAAATCTTTTCTAAAACATCTGGAAGCTACCCTGGTTTTGACAACTTAGGTGTGTAAATAAAAAATTAACATGTTCACACTTTGGCAGGTCTTGCATGACCAAGTAATAATTCAGAGGCATTTAAAAACAGGGATTTACTACAAGATATACTATTTAATTCACTTCTGTCATCAATAAAGGAAATGCATATTTATAATTTCACATTAGCTTTAAAAATATACTTTATTGATCACATCTATATATATCCATGGATATATGGATTTTCATTCAATAAAAAGTAGTTGTACCAATTTTTCTACATTTAATTCAGTTTTATAAACTCTGTTACCATTTTGTAAATATTCTGGATGCAAATTACTAAAGTTTCCATTGATATGTAATTTGTTTTGCTAAGCTGACATATAACAAAATAGAGTAAAAATTTACCATTCTGACAAACTCTGGAGCAGTTAGAATTAAAAATATGAAGTGGTGACTATTTCATCAAATGTGCACCTGTGTGTGATTTCTAACAATCTAGGTAAGATAGTCAATTCACCCTTTAAGCACAAGATCTTAACAGTCAAAGCTTTAGTTTTTTTATACATATATACAGACTGCAACCAGGGTAACACTGTGCCATGCTTCTGGGCTATAAAATGCATTGGCTACAAAATACTACTTTATTGTCTTCATAGTGAGTTCTGTTATATTAATCACTTTAATTTCTGTGGGTAACTTCTTATAGATTTCTTTTCAGTGGTTTTACACAGCGTCTCTATAGTGCACTCGTGCATCCTATGGTTGGATTAATCTCTTCAGAATTGGTTAATCTTATAGGATTCACAGATAGAAGTGAAGTGAGATAATTGTAAATACAGTAGAATCCTGATAGCTTGATGTAATGTAAACGGAGAGGCTGTCAAGTTACCAAAATATCTAGTTTTATGGAGTAACAGGCTGTTCTTCACAACTCATCATGTAATATACTGCAAATTACATAAATGGATGTTCTAGTACAATATAGGAAACAAGAGTATAAACATCCTAAAATTTATTACGTACTTTATCCCGTCTCTTTAACACATCTCATTTAATTTCCATTGCCATGTTTACTAATCTTCGCATTTGATATTTTCACTGTCACAAATACAACTCAACACAATACTAACAGTAAGCTTAAAATATGAGAAACTTACTTTGTACTTTGTCCAGGTATATGTAACTTCAAGTTTAGCTTACCATGTACATACTGGGTAAAGCAGTAACCTTCAAATCTGCTAAACTAGTACTTGTGCTCATATGTATCTACAATATTAGCAACAAGCTTTTGATGACAATGGTCTGCTGGCTCCTTATGTTCTGACTAGATATTGAAGGTTTACCCTTTTGTCACTGAGAGGGAGAATGTGGTAGGTTGTATAGTACAGTAATTAAAATTTACCTATAATGTTTACACTGCATAGTGGATTATAGAAATTATTACAGTCAAGTTAAATGACAAAAATAAAAAAGTTGTTGAGTTATGTGGACTGTCGAGTTACTGAGAGTTGAGTTATCGGGTTCCTACTGTGATTATGATGATTCATCCCCAGAGAATGAGATGTGGGACAGAAATTGCCGATTAGACACTGGTCTGATATCCTGCCTATAGTTTGATACACAGGACAGCTCAGTTACAGCCCATTCAAAAACGTAAGGACATCTGGCACCTTATATTTTTGCAATGACTACCACCTCTGTTGTAGTATACCTACTGAATTCTATTTATGTTCATTAAGCCATTGTTTGTTTGCAACAGTATCAAGTAATGATGTCTAACATGTGTAAAAAAGACAAAACTGTTCACGATGAGATGCGACCTTGGAGGGAAGGAGACAGGCCATGAGAGCAAAAGTGGTTCCGCTATTTGTAATTAGTTTCACTTCGCTGGTGTGACAAACCAGTGAAAATGAAATTTTGCTGGTATCAAAATTATTGTACACCCCATAATTATTGTACGGATTGTCAACCATGCTTACAAACATTCTAATTATCGTATGCCCCCATAATTATCATATGGGTTGGCAACCCTGGGTTGCCATATCCTACTTCAAAGAAACTCTATGGGGAACATGTTGAATGTCTTCAAAAGTGTATCCAGACAGGTGATTCAAGAAATAATAGGGCTGAGTTTCTGCTTATTTTGGACCTTATTGTCTACAGTCATCTTTTGGCCATCAGGCATAATATTGCCAATTGTAATATATAACTCCACTTAGAAAATACAAGCACAATATATGCATATCTTGTGATATAAGCACATGTTTACCCTATTTGCTTATTTCCCTATCAGTGTAGTGAAAATATATTTGAATATTTGCATGAGTATTGATAATTGCAGTAATTACAGTTGGCAAGAAATAGCCTGGCACCCAACAGCTAGCTGACTCACCTGCAAACGACTCTGTCTCGTCCAATCGTATTACAAACACATCACACGGTTAGTCAATTGGACGAGATATTGTTAGCCTTGTTTGCAGGTAAGTGAATCAGCTAGCTGTCAAGTGCCAGGTTAGCTCTCGCCGAATGTAATTTACTGTAAAATCTGGATAACTTGACCTAGTGTAGATTGAGAGTGTGATGAGTTATCGTAGTGTCTAGTTTCATCCAATGAGGAGTCTGTTACTCACAGCTCATAACACAGTACTGCAAATTGCATAAATGCATGTTGTAACACAATATAGGAAATGGAAAAGTATAACATATCCTAAACTTAATTATGTTATAATATATTGTCCTTTGTCTAGTCCCTTCCGCGTCCCATTTAATTTCCATTGACATGTTAATTTGTTGTCTTTTCTTCTTGTTTGACATTCTCAGTGGCACAAACACAACTCAACATAACACTAACTGTAAGCCTGAAATCTGAGAAGCGGTACTGTAATCAGAAATATATAACTGAAAGTTTGTTACCACGAATGCACTGCATTAAGCAATAAACCTTCAAACAAGTGTTTGTGCTATGTATCCATATTATTAGTGGCAAGGTTTTGGTTTCATGACAATGGTCTACTGGCTGCTTATGTTCAAATTAGATACCGAAGGTCAATACACGGTCCACCCTTTTGTTACTGCGAGGAGAATGTGGCAGGTTGAATATGCACACTAATTAAAATTTACCTATACTGTTTATATCTCATAGTTGATTACATAAATTATAACAGTCAATCTAAAGTAAAAACAAATTAGAAACTAAAAGCTTTACTTATCTTAGTAATATTCCAAATTGTTTGGTGCTAACAAGTTTCGAGTTGACTCCAACTAATTTTCAAAGCTATACAAACAAATTTGTTACCATAGATACTGATGCTCATTTTAATCACCTATCTCTGAAAACAAAAACCTATAAATACAGTCTATTGGAGGGATTTCAAAATTCATAACTGTTAATAGCTTCATTATTTCCTTATTTAATGTTATGAATTTTGAAATCCCTCCAATAGACTGTATTTATAGGTTTTTGTTTTCAGAGATTGGTGATAAAATGAGCATCAGCATCTACGGTAACAAATTTGTTTGTATAGCTTTGAGAATGAGTTGGAGTCAACTCGAAACTTGTTAGCACCAAACAACTTGAAATATTAGTAAGATAAGTGAAACTTTTAGTTTCTAATTTATTTTTACTTTAGATTCTTGTTGCTTCACTGTTAATAACTTCATTATTTCCTTATTACAGTCAAGTTTAACAGTAAAAAATAAAAATAAAAAAGTTGTTGAGTTATACGGAATGTCAAATTATCCAGAGTCAAGTTATCATGGTTCTACTGTATCGGAAGTTGCACTGAGACTTCCTAACTGCAGGAACCCGCAATCAACTTCTCTGTTAAAAAAGATAAGAATTATGACTTGAAAATAATCAGAAAAAACTGAAATTTAATGTATATAGGAAAAAAATACATTCATAAAATTTCATAAAATCAATCAACCCAAGACAACATAAACATGCTGTCATCAATAGTTTAACTCAAATGCTAGTCAATGTTCCATTAAACAAAATGGAATATATTGAAGAATAGAATCATATAGTTCACATTGCAGAATATAATGGTTTCAGTGCTGAATTAGTGAAAAAGAAAATTGATTAATTCAAAAGACAACAAAGATGCAAACAGATAACTACACTTTCCCCAATCAGCAATAAAACCTCATACAGGAAATTTAGAGCTACACACCTTTTTCAAAAAGTATTCAAAGAATGCAACATTTCTTTAGTGCCACAGAAGAAACTCAGTGCACAAAATCATCTGAAATCACATAAAATAGGCAAAAATCCCACAGACAAAAATTCAGGTGTTTGCTGCATAAATTGCAAAGACTGTAACAACTTTTATATTATAAAAACCAAAAGGAATTTGAAGTTTAGGCTTAAAGAACATCAGAAACAAAGAAATAGTGCAGTGATTTACCTTTTTTGGGAGGAAAATCCGTAATCAAAATCTAACAGTCGACATAAGTTGATAACGTTAGGAAGAACTTGACAAAATGCATTCTAGGTAAATGCTAGAAGTGAATGGAGCATAAAGTATTAGTTTGACTCAAATTATATTATATGTAATTTTGTGCTTCACTGCATCTTTGCCCTACATATTAAGAGCAAGTTTGTGTATGAGAAGGATCTTTCCTTGTATATAGATGTTATTTGGAAAAATTTGGAAGCACTTACTCTGGGAAATTTCTTTAGGAAGCATTCGTTTTCACCTTGAAGATTTCACAAATACAACTTTAATGTCAGTATTTCTATCTAAACACTGCACAATTACTGCTTTATTTTTCTGCATGCTTTAAAGGAGTACTTTTAAGTTTACTCTGAATCTCCATGGTGGGTGTCTCCATAGTAAGAACATTATTTCAATTATTTGGTATACATATTTTTAAAATTTAAGAATTAAATTAATTAATATTAATTCCATGCTTGGTGCATGGAAAAACAATGAAATATGCTACAATATAAAAAGTAGGCTATCATATGTACTATAAAACTTTACATACCTGCACAGAAGAATATTTAATATATTGCAAACCTTAATTCACAGCATAAGTAAAAGCAAACTAAATGTGCATTTGCATACTAATTCAATATCTTTGTAAATTATTTTTTATTTATGCCAACAAAATTTACTGTTGATGTGAGACACCCTCTGGCTTTCCAGGAGAAATACAAATTGGTTGGAAAATTCAATGTCATTCTGGCAAGTTGTCACAGTAGCTTACTGGTTAGACTACCTGTCTAGTGAGCGGGAGTCTGTGGTTCAAATCCCGGTGATGGCATTGATTTCTTCAGTTCCCATTCTATCTCTCAAACATTGCCCACACACAGCGTGTGTGTGTAAAAAAAACCACCAACAGTAAGTTTGATGGCATAAATAAATAATAATTGCCATCTAAATGTTATTTAACCCTGAGACATTAAGTACTTATGATAGTAAGTCACTGTTGGGGTAATTATCTCTGATGTGAGACACTCTCTGTGGCTTTCCGAGAGAAATACGAATTGGTTGGAGCATTCATTGTCATTCTGGCAAGTTGTCACAGTGGTTAAAGCACCCACTTAGTGGGTGGAGGGTCCGTGGTTCAAATCCCGGCTGTGGCATTGAATTTTTCAGTTTTGATTCTTCCTCTCAAATGTTTGTAAATCTTTTTTATTTCATAAGTTAGCATTATACCAGAGGATGCCGAAGTTAAACTGTCTGGGTTTATACTCAGAGTTCTCAAACTGCCCAATTGCCTAAATTAAAATCTGTTTGGAGAAAAATGAACTTTTAAGAGGATTTATTGCTTTTATTGATTTATCCATATTTGTGACTCCTTTCTTGTTTAGTTTTCCTTTACATGTGTATGTGAAAGAAGGAAAACTGCTGTTAAGAGTGAATGAGTATTAAAACATTAAGGCACTTTGGACCTTACTGACCAACGTGCCATTTCTTACAGGTAGTTCAGTTCCTATGCTCTAAAGTCTAAACAGTATGTCAGTAATGTAAACTTTAATGTTAGAATATAGACATTTTACTAGCTATTTTGATTGTTAAAATTTGCAACATATCACTGCTGCTTAGTAGCTTTGTATTTGTGAATATTTCATGATGTATAAAACATGCTTTAAGTGTAAGCATTGTTCATTCTTCCCATTTATTAGACTAATACATTTGACAATATTTTGTTTTGATCAGTTTTAAATACTAACTTAGCAGAAATGCAGTATATTTTACTGAGCATGTCTTGCTGTAGAGTTTGTGTGAGCATGAGCTTCACCCTTTGTGTTTATTATCCAAACAGTATGCTAATAGCATTATGTTTTCAATTTTTTTTTCCTATATAGATATCCTACGCTTACAGTGTGAAAGTTCGCTGATCAAGTGGTATTTCTTTTTTCTGTTAGAAAAGTTGTTAAATTATTAGCAAACTTGCAAAATTTCACCTCTTTCAGTATTTTACCAGTTCTATAGCAGATGGTGCTCAATTTCAGGTGCCCTTTGCTGGGGTGGTGAAAATACTATGGTAGTACTGGTAAACTGTATTATTATGGGTACTTTGGGAAATAATCCCAAAATTGTAACTTTTAGCACTTTTAGGAAGCCCTTCGTACAACTTAGCCTTAATTAGGTAATGATATCAAACAGCACTTTTAGGAAGCCCTTCGTACAACTTAGCCTTAATTAGGTAATGATATCAAACAGATTTAAACCATCTGCTGCCAGCCCTTAAAAGCACACTTGACCATTGTGCGTTGGTCAGTGTGGGTTTAAATCTATCTTTTTTTTTTTTTTTTTTTTTTTTTTTTTTTTTTTTTTTTTTTTTTTTTTTTTTTTTTTTTTTTTTTTTCCCTTAGCTATTTGTCTTTAATTTACCATGTAACACCCCCCCCCCCCCCCGAAGAAAATCTTTCCACCCCAAACTTCCCATTACATGGGACATTTTTAAACAATTTTCAGTTTCTCAAAAATGGTTCTAAAATTTTTGATTTTAATTAATTTTGATTGATTTTTGTGGCAAATGAATTGTATATCTTTAAGTTTCTGGGAATGTCCTCAGAAGTCCTCCTTTTGGGTGACTTTTGCCTAACTGGTGAACTGTAAGAGGGAGACAAAATCTTACTGTATAAAAAATGTATATCTCAGAATTTCAAAGCCATCACATAGTGACCAGCTCTTAAAAGATTTGATTATTGCTTAAGCCTACTGTATTCCCATATTCCCATTGTATAGCCATGGAAAAATGATTGAGTGCATTAGGAGAGCAGAATATTTTTTAAGTCCCACATAGTGTTGCAGCGCAGTTTACACAAGTCAATATTTGCAACATCCCCATTTAGACATCTTTCAAATAAATTTGTTCCACATTTAACAAGCTCTGTACTAATTCCATTCTCTTCACAAGCCATTCCATTCTTTAAAGAAGATATCGCTATTTTAAGGTAATTATGTGCAACTGTATCTTTTCTTCATCCTCAATAGTTTGCTCTATAATATTCAGGTGTTTACAATTCTCTGTTACCTGTCATGGCACGTAATACATACTCTGATTGGTAATCAGAGGATATGGTCGGTGAATTTATTTTGATAATTCTCCCGGTCAGGTCGGCGAGACCCGTAAACCAACGACAGGTGTGGTCCTCCAGACATTCTGGGGGTTGTGAGAGAGTGATGTGACCGCCAAAACATAAAAATATGGTGCTCTCTTAAAAGCGGTTACTATACTGATATTGCTCTATGAGTGAAAAATATTGTAGAGCAAGAGGATTAATGACTTCATTGTCAGAAATCCAGCATTAGCTAACAACAACAACATATTTGCAACATGCAGCTGAATTCATTGATAGTCTCTCTTTCATGTGTTAGGATCTGTTGGACACACAAATTGGCTGTATTTGTATATTTGTGAGTGTATATACAAATGCAAGTATTTGCAAGTATCTGATTCTGCTCTACTGGCCTTGCATATCTTAGGCGAAGGTGAAAGTGTAATATTAGTTAAGTGAGGCAGCTATTTTCTTGGGCTGCTTTCCACAACCCTGTCTCATTTAGTCTTTTTTTTTTCCCCTCTCCAGAAAATGACTTTCAAGATGCAAGTGCCCTTGTTGTAAGATGTTGACGAGGTTTTTGTAACAATATGCACATTAGATTTATTTCTCTTTGATAAAATTGGTAGCATTAGTGTAATTGGTTTTGCAAGTTTGCTGATTTACTGCAACCACTTCTGTAATTTGTCCAGATTATTAAATGGATGGCATTTCCTACCTATTAGTTTCTGAAGACCTATCCTTTTGGTCTTATTTTTGTGAGACATGTTTCCAAAAACTAATCAAAGAAATATTGTGCAAATTTACTAATTCCTTTATACTGTTTCCTCAAGTTTGTGAAAGATAAAACACTATTGTTTTAAATGCTGTTTAGGAAGATGAAGATGGACATCTAGTTGTGCTACAGATTATACAGGATCTCATGGTGAAAGCACAAGATATCTTTTTAGATCACTTTGCAAGATTGGGTGTGTTTTCAAAAGTACTTCAGCTTGCTGGACCTCAAGAAACTCAAGAAGCACAGAGCAACAAGAAGGATGAAAATGTAAGTTTATAATATAACAGTTTAGATACTTTGCAGATTAATTTTTCAATAAACTATTACGTTTCTTTCACCAAGTTTATGCTCTTAAGGAAATTTAAATTGACTGATACCTTGTGTGAGTGAATAAAATGAGTTAATGCCAGACTATAATTGTTGTTTTCAAATGATTAGGGCTTGGTTTACAGATTAGTACTCTTGTTTCCCAATAGAGTACTGGTTGGTCCTTCCTGTCCCTTTTCTCAGGGTGTAGTTGCCTGCAGTGCAGCAAGTGCTCCTTGTGCAGGAGAATATTTTCTCCACACATGGAACACCCATCAATTCTGGGGATGATTCCCATTCCATGAAGGTAGTCATCTAGACAATTATGGCCTGTTTCTAATCTTGAGTGCTACCACAGTTCTTCTTGGGAAGTGTTTAATTTTTTCTGTAAATTCTGCACGTGAAGTGGAAGATCTGTGGTTCAAATCCCAGCTATGACATTGAATTTTACAGTCCTGATTCTACCTCTCAATCATTCTTTGGTTATATCAGGGTTTTTGACTTTAGGAACAACTGATGGTGTTATTGCTCACTCAACTTAGTGAGTGATTTTTATAATTTTTTTAAACATTAAACACACTCACATTCACTCCCTCATTTATACTTCCAGACTCAATGTGAGGTAGGGAATTATTCTGATTAAAGAAAAATTCCGACCCAAGCTGGAAATCAAACCCGTTTGTCTTGCTATTTCTGGAAATAGCCTGCGCAGTCCTCTTCATTTGGAGGGAATTTTGTATAATTTAGTATAATGGACATCCTGTAAGAGATTGAACTATCCACAGGAAAAGTTGGTCTCTTAAAACACAGTTTATTTCAGATAACTCTTTTGTTGCTACACCTGTTTAATAGATATGTTACTGTTTAAAAAATGATGAAATTTAAAACATTTCAATCAAGTACTATCACTATTTAGTTGTTTGTTGCAATGCTATGTAAAAGGTAAGGAATTTCACGGCCAGCATGTATCGACTAGCTTTGCAACATCTGACTACTGAATCAATTTCATCTCTTCCCTACGTACCTGCAACAAAATGTATCATTAAACTATTTCTGCAAGTGTTCATCTCAATTAACATGAAGTAGATGTAAAAAATGCTTTTGTAAGAATAATTTATAAAATTATTATTTATGTCAGCAAGCTTACTGATAGCGGTTAGCGCGCTCGCCTACCACCTAGGTGGCCTGGGTTCGATCACAGGGACCCGCATGTGGTATTCGTGGTGGACGAAGCGGCTTCAGGGCGGGTTTTCTCCGGGTGCTCCGGTTTCCCCTGCCATCTCATTCCACCGGTGCTCCACCTTCATTCCATGTGTCATCAGTGTCACCGCCTGCGGTGCCGTAGTAGTAAAAGTGGGTGTTAAACACTACTACAACAAGCTTACTGATGGTTTTTTTAAACACACAACCCGGGACATAAGGTACTTAAAATTGTAAGTCACCCCTGGGGTATTTATCTCTGATGTGAGAGTCCCTTGTGGTCTAACCGGGAAAGGTACGAATCAGCTGGGGAATTTAATGTTGTACTGGCAAGTTGGCCATGGTAGCTTAGTGGTTAAAGCAGCCGCTCAATAAGCGGAAGATCTGTGGTTCAAGTTCCGCTATGGCATTGAATTTTTCAGTCTTGATTCCACATCTTAATAATTTATAAAAGTTACTTGTGAGTGAAAGTGGATAGAGAAGGTCATGTAAATGTAATGCACAAACATTTTTATCAGTATGAACCTATTTCTCCCTTATCATCACATTTTATTTCATTGTTGCTAAATTAAATGAAACAGCTTGTTATTTGATTACTGTTGATTTTCAGGAGGAAAATGAACAAGAACCATTATTAGATGATGCAAAGGAAATGCTTCCTGGTAAAGCGTATCATTGGCGAGACTGGTGTATATGTAGGGGTCGTGACTGTCTGTATATTTGGTCAGATGCTGCTGCTTTAGAATTATCCAATGGAAGTAATGGTTGGTTCCGTTTCATTCTTGATGGAAAGTTAGCTACAATGTACTCAAGTGGAAGCCCAGAGGGTGGCACAGATAGCTCGGGTGAGTTAATCACTGTATTCCCTTGTTCATTATCTGGAGCATGACCAGAACCCCATAGACAGAACATAGATAATCATGTGAAATACTGCAGAAGTGGATGTGTGAAAATACTGTATTTGCCTGAATATATGTGCATCGTTCACAATTTCACTGCTTTTGTCATACAGCT
Organism: Tenodera sinensis; assembly: GCA_030765045.1. NCBI lineage: Eukaryota > Metazoa > Arthropoda > Insecta > Mantodea > Mantidae > Tenodera > Tenodera sinensis. Next base: position 91,664,143 of record CM060970.1, read on the forward strand.
TACGTGTGTGTGCCAAGAGTTATGTTTTGAAATGTTCGTAATTTGTTCACATATTATCTTACTCAAAAAATGTTTTACAGTGTTGTGCAATCCATTTATGGTTTTGGACATTACTTCATATTGCTTTTGTATACTTATGTGTTTGTCGATTGTATTAGTCCTTACATAAAGCTTATTTTGTCTGCTTTTGTTCATACACATTGTTCACTAAAGTTCTTGTTCAGTTCTGACATAACTGTGTCTGCATCCAGTGAGCCTATTCCACAAAAGTATGATGGAGTACCTTACATGTAAATCAGTCTGAAAGTACTGTATAATGTTGGAATTCTATTTCACAAAGGCATAGCTTACACTTCTATAAGAGGGTCAATACGAAAGTTTTGAGATGTGAGAAAATGAAAGTTGATTAACTCCCATGCCAAAAGATTATGATGCGCTAACTTCGGCAGACCAGCCAAAAGTGTCCTATGAAGTTTCCTATGAACTAAAGTGACACTACCGAAAACCATTACATGCTACAGTGGTATTTTTTAGACGTGCAGTGATTTATTAAGAGTTCACTTTTGTATTTATAAGACTGGTGCTGTTTTTATTGTAGTGTTGCTTCAATTTTGAGCGATGTGGCTCTTATTTCCCTCAGGGCGTGGTAACGGATGGAATGAAAAATCACACAATATTTCTTCACCACAATGTATTATTTTATTAACACTTTTTCTCTATTTTACATTTAAATAAATCCTCTTAGCACCATTTTAGATTATTTAAGTCTTTCCACTTTTTCAAAAAGTGGAACAAAAGCTTGATGAAAGTCTGGTAAATGTTCTACAATGTTCACACGCTACCTAAACATGTCTTTTTACCTTGAATATACAGACGCTAGTCCCGATTCTTTTAGTTGTGAGTCTATTATTCCGACTGCCACATGTACATCCGCGCATGCATTCATCAAATAGTTCCCGCATTGTTAGGGAAGCGATCTTTAGCTATTTTCCCTTCGCTTTCAATATTGAACACATATAATTCTTTTATTTATACATATATATTAAAATTAAATATGGAAATATTTATGACGTCTTTAAACAAACTTAATTGTTCGTAACAATGAACATTAGTAACACGTTTTCGTCATTTAACCAACTCATACCAACATCAAAAAACAAATTACACTCCTAACAAATATTCACATAAACGATTTTCTTTTGGGGTCTTCTAATATTCTGTCTCAAGACCATAGGGGTGTCAGGTTAGTATCTCTCCAACTTCAGCGCAGTCAACATCACGCGAATTTGTGTTTAACTACAGTTCTCACTTGCATTATCAGCAGTCTCTTGTTTATGAAATTGAGACATTACCCCCACCATCAATTTGCATAACTTCACTCACACAGATCCTAGCTAGGTCATTCACCACGTCTAAAAAATACCTCTGTACTTAGCTTTTTAAATTTACGAGGCTATCTCTTATTATGTTCATTTTCTCTTCATATTTTTATAAAAAATTGTTACTTCATATATTTATCAAATTATTACATTGATTATTATTTTTTAATTCTTTTTAAATCATACATTTTCTTAATATATAATTTTGGTATCAACTATGAATTTTGCAACGCTCTGTCTTTAATCAGGGAAGTGAACATAACCTAAATCAAATTAATCACTAATTAATTGGTAAGAAAAATGAATAGTTATATCTCATTGAAGAGTTATGTCACACATTATTTTGTCACAATATTATATGATGGTTTACTTTATTTTTTGGAATAGACACAGTTGCAAACTTAGAGCTTCTACTTACCATGTACAACATTTTACTTTTATGGAATGTGGCCTCGAGACATTGAAGCATCCATTTGAACTAGATTCATGTCTTGACTTTGATCTATAATCCACTTTATGATGGCATTAAGTGTATCCTACTTTTGTTTCATTCATTACATTTTAAAATGTGAAAAAACATAGTATTTGTTGCATAAATAATTCTATATTTGTTGGAGCTTTTACAGATTTTCCCATTGTGTTAACTGAGCACACCTGTTATCTGTTGGCTTATTTTGAAATTTGAAGGACACCAGTTTTTTTCTGGCCAGAGTATTCTTTATTATTGGCTTAAGTTGAATTCATTTCATGATTAACAACCATTATCTCTTGTCTGTTTGAGTACATACATTCCTAGCGCAGTGATTTTGGTTAAGTAGAAGTCTATGACACTTATATTGGAATATTGAATTTTACTCAAACAAGCAGGTTTTTATGAAGGTTAAGTTGATGGCAGTGGGAAATATATTGTAAATTATTATAATTTGTGACAAAGCTTCACTTACCGTTTTTAAAATATGCATGTTTTGTAATCATTCAATTATGTTGTCAGCTTCTTCTTTTTACTCATTTATTTACATTGTTAAGGTTACTGCCGCAAGGTGATGGACTATTTGCTGTACTATTGCTATCTACTGGAATTTATTGACAGAATCAATTGATGGCATTTTTAAATTCATAACACAATCTCTGTTTTTTAAAAAAAACTATTGTCTCTCTAATCATTATGCCATAGGTTTGTTTAAACAATTTACCTTCGAGAACAATTAATGATTAAATGACTAATAATTATTTGCTATGGCATATTTATCAGTTTGTTTGTGTCATATATTTTTTACAGTGCTTCTGTACTCAGGTTTTTAAATTATGTTGAGTTTTTATAATATAAACTTGATCATAATCCAAGCAGTTTAATGGGCAAATAAAGCAATTATGAAATATATCGTACTGAATTTATATTGTGAAAAAGATAAGTGAAGCTTTGTTGCAAAGTGTATATGAATAATTTATAGTATATTTGTGTAGTTTGCTTCATTATTTGTAGCTTCAATCTTCTTACATGTTATTAGAAATGGGAAGTCATCCATTTTCATCATAATGCTGAATACCAATTAAAGTCCATCTCATTCTAGACAGTTCCAGCTTACCAGCTTATAAAGATTACTAATAAGTACTGTTTACTACTGTTTTCCATTTTCTGTTTGTTTTTATTTGCTGTTCTGAAGGTACGTGTTGAGCCTTTTAATGCTGTGAGCTGTGTCACATGTATTATGCTTGGCACTTGGTATAAATGAATATCTTAATTGAGGGTAAATTCCATTGAGATATATCTTTCTTGTGTGAAAAGAAATACTAATGCTTCTCTAGAGCAAAATAAATGTATCAGAGTATAAAATCAGCGATGATCGTATCTAATCATTCCAGAAACAATGCAGCTGCATAGAAGCAAAACACCTTTATGTGACTCCAAATAAATTGCTTTCTAGACTACTCCCACATAAAATGGATTAATATACACCTCATGCAAGCTGTCTGAGGTCAGCTTATGGTGCTCTTAACAAGTTTGTTTATGAGATAAATTTATATTTGGGCAAATACAATATTCACTTGTAAACCTGCTTGGTATAATTAATATTCAGAGATGCTTGAACCTAATCTCCAGTATGTTCATAACAGTGGCCTGTGCATGGGTTTATTTTTAAAAGTCCATATTTTACACTCCACCCTTTAGTGTGTGTAATGTACTTAATAATATTCTTCCATAGCTTCTTGTGGATTCTATTTCTCATCTGCAGCAGAGTGATAAAGAAATTTAGAGTTGATCATTCCCTAGTGTTAGCAGCAGAATTATTGTTACATATTTTATAGTGTAAATGTTGGTAAAATTCACAATTTGTGTTTGGTTTATATTACTATTTCTGTGATGATTGCTTTAATAGAAGATACAAAGTGAACTATTCACTGTTAACATTTTTATTATTCATTACCATATTGTCTTATTTTTGAATTAAACATATTGTGAAAAAATTATGAAAGCACATTAAATGTGTGATTTTTAAAATTATTTGTAAATTTAATGCCTTCTAATGTATGTCAAACTTTAAACATTTTGAAGCACAGACAGCAATTCATTTGTCAGCCAAAGTTGTCCAAAAACATGATCAATACACAATGACATGAAAGATATCTCTTTACCTTCTATGGTCACATTGCAGGCTTTATCTTAAGAAACAGTTTTGGTGTTAGTATCTTGTTAAATTGTAAATTGGGTTTTTAATGTTATTTATGACATAAATTGGAATGTCCTCTTGAAAGTGGTCTGAGCCAAACTCTTGTGAGCAGTACAAACACACATATTTTAGTGATTCAATAAATTGGGTTTTTATTTATTTACACTGTAATATATATTCATAGTTGCAGCTCTACAAAGATTAGGGAATAATTCCAGTGACAGAAAACTTTTCCTGCCTCACCTGGGAATTGCATCTGGGACTTTTTATTTGAGAAGCCAAAATGCCTATCTGTTGACTACTGAGACAGTTAAATGACATGTTGTCCCTGACTTTTTTTCGTACAGGTTCTCAAAATGCTTGCTCATGCAGGCACAACAGAAAATTCAAAATGGACACTAATACAGACACCATTCAGTAACGATAAGCACTGAAGCAGGCACAATCATTTATTCAATTACCACTTAAAAACATATTTTGACATGACAGAAATATGTAATAGCTGTATCCCACATACTACATATGAAGGTTGCTAAATGCTCCTATTCTCTAAACGGAACTGAAAACATGTTTTTAAATTTGTGCACTTCAGTTACTATGTACATATTTTTTACAGCAAACCCTATTATCAGTAATAGTTATTTTATGTGAACCAACTTGTTAGTTTTTTAAACACACAATCTGTATGTGGGCAATATTTGAGGTGAAATGCTCAAATGAGTCTGTGATCCATAGAAGTTAAAGCATGTGTCTTCTCAGGATAAGGGAAAACCCAGGGGAAAAAAAAAATTTATACGGATGACTCACCTTAACTGAGATTTGAATTCGGAACCTCTTGAATGTGAGCCAGACATGCTACTCCTATACAATTTCTTGCATGAGTATGTTTTGAACTCCCACAGTGGCTTGTAATTGCCGTTATTGAGTGTATTTTGTATTCTTGTTGAACATGCTATTGTTGCATTTGCAAAGAAATATAGTCGTTTTAGGTCAGTACTGTGTTTTTCCCCCTCTAGAAAAGTAGAAAGCAACAAGGCATTATATTAATGAACAGAGCAATGAGTAGTACTATAATCTTCGCAAAACTTAAAGGCATATGGAGGCAGGGCGTACTGCGGACTCCAGCGAATCCTACGCTTGCCCCTCCTACCAGCGCTGCCGAATGTGGTGCATGCATCTCACACAACCTTATGTACAGATCGTCTACTGGTACACGCACTACGCTTGGCAACAGCGCTCTGCTTGAGCATTGGCCAGCGTTCACATGCCTTTAACTTTTGCGAGCGGTATAAAATGGTTGATTTCACAGTCATAAACCAATAGTTTTTGTACTTGACCACTTGCCATATGTTTTATTGTAGCCACTATTTTTTATTACACAAAAAATGTAACCACTAACATTGGCAAAGGAGTGCTATACCTTTGCCAGCCTTACTTTAGGTAGCAGTGTAAAGGACAACATATGTTTGAGTAACTCTTCATTGGTTGATCAAATCATACAATTCAGCAGGAGCAACTGAAGATATAGTCTGAGAGGTAGAACTGGAACTTAAAAATTCAATGCCACAGCTGGGATTTGAACCATGACCTCCGCTGTGGCATTGAATTTTTAAGTTCCAGTTCTACCTCTCAAACATTGCCCACACACGGCTTATGTGTTTAAAAACACCAACAGTAAGTTTGTTGGCATAAATAAATAATAATCACCATCTGAAGATGGTAACTAACATGCAAAATGGCTTTAAATTTAAAATAATTACAAGAATTATTTACAAAAAGACTTTGAAAAGTTGCAAAAACAATTGGTATACATTAATACACAAATTGTTATTAATATATTTGTCATAAAAAGTGCATTTGCATGCACCCATGTAAGGAAATGAAGGAACACAACATACAGTTTGTTCAATATGGCATATGTCTTGGGGTACATAAAGCATCACCAATGAAAACTATTATGAAGTTGTAATAAGCGAATTGTTTTAAATGTATCTACAAAATATTGTGAGAAATACCCATAATTGAGTTATTCTTTATTTTATGTAAGAGTATAGAATATATTTGCTTCTACACTTGCTTCTATGACTAAACAAAAGGAAGCAATAATAAGCCTTTAAGCTTTGAAAATACACATTAATAAAATAGGTATTAATAGGCACTATAAAATTAGTATATTGTACTCCAGTTAATACGAGACATGTTTGTATACACAAAGCCTGCAATTGTAAACAAAGGAACACTCACGATTAGCTACATTTAACCACCCTTTTGGAAATAGGTAGTGAATAAACTTCAATGCAGACATGAATGGACAGAAGTCAGGTGGTAGAGCAGGTAGCACCAGCAGCATGCTGTCCCCCCACTTCTGTCAGTCTGCTTGTATAGATGACAGTAATAATCTATAGTTGTGATTTAACAGAATTTGTCTTCCAACTGTCATTGTTGCATAACTTCCCATTGGAGAATACGTGAGTCTCTTGATGGCAAAGTGCTTAAGGTTTGACATGCTCCATAGTTTTTGTTTTTTTAAATTTATTTATGGCCGTTCTTTAACTGCTTTGGTTTTTAGCTTCCCATTCTATATTGTGCGTGAAAGACTGATTAATTTTACTCAGAGACCTCTTTATTAAGCTTGAGGTTTTTGTAAATGTATAACACAGAACCACTGGCTTTAGTTGCCAGGCAAAGAATTTCTGCTTGGTTATATCAGATGATGAGTGAGTTGCTGAAATGAATGTGCTAATGAGCTTAGGAAACATATCACTGAAGCTATCTGCTATACATTCTAAGGAGCACGGAGAAAAATGAGAATAGAAATTTCAACTAAGCCAGTGAACCTCAAATTGTGGGACGCATTTCCACTGTGAGCGCTTGGGTAACATTGACTACATCCACAACAATAGCCGCATTTACATGCATATTGGTTTGTCATTTTTCTTTCAGTCTAAAAAGGAATCATAAAAGTTTGAGACCTGCTGAGTTAAAGCAGCTTCAAAGAACCTGAATTTAAAGCAGAGTCCAGTCTGAGAGGCTAACACTTTTGCCGTGTATCATCATGATGACTTTTAGCTACATAAATTATTGTAGCTAAAATCTATTTTATACCCCATAATTAAATCTTTTAATTGCCATTTGCCATATGACAATCCTCCCATAAATGAAACTAAGTACTTTCTAGATTGTGTGAAAAACTTAGAATCCATGCATTTTTTGATAAAGAAAACTAAATATCTTTCAAGGTTCTTTCTGTTATGTGCAATAACATAAATCAAAAGACAAATTTGAAACCACACCAGTTCCGAAATTTGATTTTATAGCTTGTGTACATCAACTGTTTGGAAATCAGATACTGAACTTTGTTGTTTTAGACCATGTTTTGAAAAGTTTTTCAGGAGTGCAGAACTGAAAATGAGGACATATATTGCCTTATAAAAAGAAAAAGGTTCTTTCAGATTCTTGTATGCAATTGGTTATATATAAAGATTTTAACAATGTCATTTTTTAAAAAATTTAAAGTTTTTACAAAGCTGAGCACATATTGCCACTTTTTCTTGGAAAACAAAGTGAAATGCATGAATATGTGTTGCTTAACAAACAATTTTAAATTATTGAAGCTCTCTTCTTTCAGATTGTTATGTACATCTGTCTCTAACCGTAAGAAATTTTACAGCATTAATATTTTGTGTGTTTTTGAAAGAGTTTCTTTAATGTGTAACATGCTTTCTAGTTGGCAAAATTTAAGCTAGCAGAAGGCCTGAAATTAGGAGTCCATATTTTATAAAGCAGTAAATGAAACTTAAGACCTAGAGGTTGAAATGGTCTTCATATACCTTAATTTGCCAACTACAGAGAGCTGTTTTTGTGTGAAATCCATGCCCTGTTTTGGAATGTTTCATTTGTATCCCTTCCCAAAAGAACCTATGCCCATAGCATTGATCGACCAAATTGCCCTCTGGATACGTATTTACACATTGCCCCCTTTTTTTTTTGATAGGAAAAGGAAGAAATACAGAAACACTTACCACAGAAGGTAAGCACAATATTAAAACATAAAAAAATTTATTATAAGATAAATTGAAATACTTGCATACTATGGCAATTGAAACTGAAAGGGGCTATAGGGATGCAATTGGAAAAAAAATTGTAATACTTAGATTCCCATATGGTGGTAAGTACAACAGGTGTTTCATCCTCTTCCTAATTTGTTGCATTTTCTTTGTTATATATGATTTGAAATAACATAGAGTTAGCATACTTTTTGTTTTTAAATGCACAACTAATTTTGAAGGCATACTAACTTAGATGCTTAGAAAAAAATTAACAAAACTACAGTATATGTTTTATAAGGTATATTTCCATATTATAAAAATGCTGCAGATGTTTACATTAATTTATTGGCTGCAATTTGCTAAAGCAGTTGTTTATTGCTTCAAGAGTTTTATTATGTAGATCAACTGTCGCTTAAGTTTTATGCTGCCTTAGCTTAAATTATGTGCTTCTGTTAGCTTGTTGTTATGTAGTGTATGTGTTTACTTAATGTTTTAAAGCTTTAAGCATAAAATAATACAGGATGTTTCAAATTAATGCAAAATTTTACTTATGCTAGAATAAGTGTGTGAAGCAATCATAAAAGAGTCAAAGAGAGAGGAGAATAAAATATCTTTCCAGGATTCTTATGCACTTCACACACATTTATTGTATACATTTTTTTGTAGATTAGTAATTTAAATAAAAATAAGTTTTTACACAAATACTTTGATTAAATATCAACTTTGCTATTTAGAAATTTATAATGTGAGTTTTTTGATTTATTTATTGTTGTGTTTATCTATGCTATGCAGTTTTTCTGCATAATAAATTGCAAATAAATTGCAAATTTATACATTGTGATATAAATAATACAATTACTGAATTGCTAGTTGATACAGACTCTGATGTGGTGTGGGTTGGTTATGGAGAAGAGGATTGTAGAATAGGTTGTACTTCATTTATTCTGGAAAAAGTGATTACCTACCTATTTCTTATCTTTATGAGAAGTAATCAGAACAAGTTTATAAAAATGGTATGGGATTTTAAGTTCGTTGCCATAACAGCATTCATAGTAAATTACAAAAAACTGCACAATTATCCAAAGAAATACACTGGACTCTGAAAAACAGAGAAATTATAGAGTAAAATGGAGTACCAAAATAAGTATTTTGAGGTTAGGAAGCTGTTGAAGCTGTTGTGCTACATGTGTCAACATTAAATCCATTTTGTTAAGAGTCCCCAAATGTAATCCTGTGACGGGTCTGTTATACCGGGTGGAAGGGAAGTCATTACATTAATTTAAACCAGTAGCAGATCCCATTATTTGGAACACATTTTGTATCACGTTTTTTGTCTCTGGCCATTTCCTATGGAGATACTTTAGTTTTGTCGAAAACAAACTGGCAACACTCCAGGTTGTGTGAGTGTCCCTTTCCCTAGCTCAGTACATAAACACAGTAACGGTGCTCTTCTTGAGAACACAAACACATGCCCTGCCTTGCCCTTACATGTTTACTGTGCGAATGTGGCCAATCACCAGTGTTAGCCCTCAAAACATTACATGAAAGCGAAAGTACCCAACCAGTTTACATCCACAAACTAGGTCAGTCCCCTGACCAACCTCGATGCAATGTTGTCGACTTATTTCACGTCTGAAAGAACTGTGGAGCATTCATTCACACCTTCTAAGTGATTAATTATTTTGAAACTCTTGTGTTTGTGATGTCCCATAATTACTGGCGAAGCTATGTCAGAAATAAGTTACTCTGTGTATGTTACAAGTAACAAACTGTTATCTTTGTACATTCTTGTGGAATTACGCATCCAATGTGGATCTAAAACCATCTATTTTTTGGAAATAGGCTGATCAAAGAACAAAATGCCAGTAGGCTTTTTTATTTGTAACACTTCTATGAAGCACTTCTATGAAGCACATGGTAGAAGGAATGTAATGACTTCCCTTCCACTCTGTATACAAAGTACATCTTGTATAGTACGAGTCATTGTCACTAGGTATGCTTGTTGTAAAGCCTACTGGATGGTACAGTTATACCATCTTGTTCAGTACATTTACGCATGTAATGATTAGTTTCTCATTTTGTGCCAGCTCTTAGATACTCATATGCCATGTGAGTTACGTTTCATTTTGACTGATAAATGAAGGTGTTTCATGAGGTTAGATTTCAGTTATATTTGCTGTGCACACCTGTTATACTGCATCTGCAACCTCAAGTTCTTAACTTGAAAGTTTACTGTGTACTGTGGTGCTCTACAATTTTCTGCACCTAATACATATCTCATTAATCAAAATGGGTCCTATTATTCTTCTAGTACTTATCACACACCATAATCCAATTTTCAGGTCAGTGAAATACTTCATGTAATAGCATAGGTTTTTCTGAAGCCCAATATTGACAGTGTTCATGTTAATTTGTTGAGCTAGTTTGTTTAGCAATTTTCGAGGTGAATGCTCAAAATTGACATTGATTTTGTCCAGCTTATTTTCCATTTAAACTAATCTAGAATGTTTTCTCTGGTTCAAATATATTAGTCATCAGCTATTAATCAGATGCTGCTGATTACATTTGCGATTGTCATTTTGGAGAGGTGTCCCTTACTGCATAATCTTGCATCTTCAGACACTTTTGCTAGCTCCTCAATTTTAGATTTTGATGTGGAAAGATTTTCCCAAGACATTTCCAAAAACACAATATTTGTAAATTCAAGTTATTCACACTTACCCTATCATATTTTTTGAGTGAACTGACAAAGGAATGCTATTGATCCCATGCACCAGTTGATGATGTTAATTTTCAGGTAGGATCCTAGTATTTCACTGTAAAGATTCCAACTTTCATAAAATACTCTGAACTGAATTCATGAAAATGAGCAGAATTTGACATGTTATTTTTTTCATTTGAACCTATACACGCAGTGCAGTTAGGAAATATCAAAAGAAATACTAATTTCAGCAGATGAATGTACTTCATTGCTATGAAGAGATGATCTTTCACTCCGACTGAAAATGATGGCAGCAGAAGTAGGATGTAATTTCAAAGGGTTCGAAAATCAGTACACAAATAAGTTGCTGTTCATTCTCATGGATTAACATAATGATTTTCCTTAAATGCAAATAATTTTAGTACAAATTTGCAACATCCTGTATGTTACATAAATTAATTGGTAGCTTTACTGTTATAAACTACATGCTTAATTAAGTGATGCCACAGAGGAATTTAGTACTCTTTTTACTCTGACTGAGAAAAGGTTAATCTTATGTACTTAGCTAACAAAGGAAAAACTAGATTAGCATTTTGGAAATGTGTGCCTAATTGGAAAAGAAGTGATAGAAACTCAACTAGGAAAAAAATTTACAAGGAAAATAGTGTAATTGTGACTGAAAAACAAGTCCTTCAGTTTAATACTGTGCACACAGTATGTACATGTTCATATTTGCCAACTTTTATGCTTTGCCTGTAAAATGTATGGGAGTGGAGGCCTTTTTATGACTAAAGTGTTGCAGATTTTCACTGTTCACATGACAAAGCATGAAATTCAATTGCATTGTATTGTAACTTATGATACAAACCAAATGTACCACACTAATTGATGTGCTGTGCTATGACAGACCAGGATTCATCTGTTTGATGTGTCATCACGATCATGGTAGGCTGCAATAAAATGTATAATGTGCAGATTTAAAAATTTCATTGTGCCACCAGTAACTTTCAGTAACCAGCAGTAAATGGGTATGAGCATTCACTGATGGATCGTATGAACTATAAATGTAACTTGTGCACATAAATTGTTTCCATTTGACAGTTGTGGGATATAAATTTTCTATTTTTTATGATAGTCTTTGTTTATAGCTTATTTTAGAAGCATAAACTATGGACTAGAAATCTCTGCATATTCTAGGAAGTGGTGTTCCTCCCTACTATTTAATGTGTTTAATATTGTACCAGGAAGAATTTTAGTATATATCACAGAAAGAAGCAGTTCTGTCAGAACTTCAAGGATTCTTCTATTATGGAATTCCTTTTTATTTTACATGTAATATTTTTACATTTACTGCACTGAACAGTTTACGCATTCTAAATGTCATGTCATCATTAAATTATTGCACTTTGCTGGTTTGTTGGGTATCAGAAAGTTGGCAAATGTGAATATTCTAATGTCATGTACAGGATTTCAACAACTTCAGTGCTGTATGAAAAGATTGAGGAGTTTAAAAATACACCACTTCTACAGTTCTTGCCGAATAAAAATTCATCTAGCTGCATAGCTGTCCTGTACATTATGTATGGAAGTTTTTTCATTAAAATGTTTTAAATTTTGCAGTAAGGAGACAAAAGTAAATTGTTTTTTCTGTGTAAAAATTGTTTTCTGGTAAAACCTTGTGCCAGTGCAGAAGCATAATAAGGGTAAAATTAACAAATTCATTTATTCCTGCTTGTTTATTTGAGAGTGCCATGCTTTTTAACTTACTTGGCAGTTTTACTGTAACATGTGAAGCTTTGTAGTGAAGCTGCTTGATGTGTGTTAATTTGTTGACAAGCACATTCAAGAGAAAGTAATACTTGGAAACAAAGTGTTAACCCTTCTTCTGTCACTGCTTTTCTTGTCTCATTTACAAATATTTTGAGAGTTTAAGGATTTTCAAACCCTTTCATTGCCCATAATCTCTCAAATTACAGTTTAATCAAGATCACACATGAATTAAACAGGGGCATGATTCTTCGGCCAAGTTCTTACAAGGAATGCATTTTAGGAATGAGTATCAGCTCAGTAGTTCAATCATTTGAAACATTGCTTTGGAAAATGTAAACAGAGCTTAAGAGAGCTTTGCATTGTGCTACAGAATCTTGGTTCATAATTAGGGACCTGCATTTTTTATTAGCAATAAAACCAGCTTTGTATTACGGAAATAATTTTTTTTTTAGTTTGTTTCCTTGTGTCTTTTTTAATGAAATAAAATTATATGATACTAAAGTTATAATCTGAAAACACTAGTAGAAATTTATTTATATATGGAATATTTTAAATTGTTTTTTGCTGCCACTTAAGCAATTTAAGCAATCCGTTCCAGAATTATCAATGGTAATACATCCAAATACGTTTGGGTAAACTATTCCATTCTTTATAAATTAGGATGATATAGTGTGATCATAAAAGTGTATTCAGTAATTATTTTCTGCAACAAGACGAAAAGTTGTGTACTGTTCAAGTACTGACTGGTTTGCCTAGCAGTTCTTCTGAGTTCGGCACTTTTCAGCCAATTTGGTGTCCATGTGACAGTATTGACTGTACATTTTCTTTCTTTTTTCTCTGAATTACATTTTATGTAGAAAAGTTTTTAAAACTGTACACAAAATGAATTTAGTAACATGCATTATTTGGGTGTTTCATTGTTTTATGGAGTCTCGGAAGGGATCTCAGAGTCTTGGAATAGGTACTGACCGATGAATGTTGACAGCTTTTAATTTTGGGGAAGAGGCGTGGCTCTATAATGAGGACAAAGAAAGGTGGGGGAGCAGGAAGCGTAAGATATACCTGACAGAAAAGTCATGTTTTCATTTTCTGTAGATTTGTCTCCAAATTCTTAATGCCTGTTATACAAAAGATTGCAAATGTTGTTTGAAATAAGCAGCATATATGAAGTCAAAGGATTCTGTGTTATATTGTTGTTGTTTGCTAATGCTGGATTTCTGACAGTGAAGTCATTAATCCTCTTGCTCTCGAATATTTTTCACTGATGGATTGAGCCCTCGAAGTGGCCGGGCATATTTGAAGGTGGTCTTGGTCCATTTCCTCTTGCAGATCACTAGACAGGGGAGAAAACCTCACATGGACATTATGTTGACTACGCATCGACCGTAGAGTGCAGTAACTGGCACTGTCAATAATGCACCTTGCACTTCACGTCAAAGTTCCACTTTGGAAGAGACTGCACACCTTTGCATACGACTTTCCCCCCTGTGACACAAAAGTCCCATAGTTCAGTTATGCTTACACAGAGAGCATTACCACTGAGAGTCCCCCCCCCAAAAAAAATTATTTTCTTTAACGACGCTGTCAATTGCCAGGATCACATCAGCGTCGCCAGTGTGCCGGAATATGGTCCCGCAGGAGTTCTTTTACATGCCAGTAAATCTACTGACATGGAGCTGTTGTTTTTAAGCACACTTAAAAACCATCGGTCTGGGCCGGGTTTGAACCCGCAACCTTGGGATCAGCAGACCAGCGTCTAACCAACTGAGCCACCCAGACCGACGAGTTTCCCCCATGTCTGCAAATCACATAGAGGACAGAGTGGTGAAGAATATATCCCAATTCTGTTTAAATGTTTTGCCAGACAATCATGACCTGTAATCAACCTGAAGGTTGCAACTGCTGTTTTTCAAGAATACTCAGGAGTTACTGTTTGAATGTCTGGTAGTTCCCATCTTTTAGTTTTTGATTTTTCATAGTAATATTTTGCAATAATTTTTTTGAATTCAGAGTTGACTAATCTTTTAGCTGCATAAAATGGTAGATTAACTATAGATTTCTGTACACTGCTGGTACCCTTTTTTTGCAAGCCAATCAGCTTTGTCATTACCACTCAGTCCACAGTGAGCTAGTATCCATTGGAAGACTAGTGTTTTTGAAGTGCTGTTAGATGGGTAAGAATTTTCCAACATTCTATAATTGTTTGGCTTTTTGGTGACAACTTGGAAGTAATTGCTGTAATTGCCGCCCTGGAATCTGAAAGAATAACTGCTTGGTGAAAATGCGAAATTCTATACAAAAGATTTTGTGGGGCCATTCGAATTGCTTCAATTTCTCCATCAAAGTTTGTAGTTCCATAACTTAAAGATTTGTGATAGAAAAAGAGATGACACATGACTCCAGCCCCTTCTCCATCTCGGTTTGATATCAGTGATCCATCAGTATAAATATGGAGCCATTCATGTCCCGGAAATCTAGTATGGATTGTTTCTAATGCCAATAATTTTAAAACACTATTTGGAGTATCTCTTTTCTTAACTTCTTCTGTCAGATGTGATGTCTAATGTTCGTGTCGGGTTGACTTTAATGTTTGTGTCAGGTTGACTTTATATATGAAGTTTTCCTTTGAATTAGGAAGGTCTACATTCTTCTTGATGTCTTGAATTTTGGAAAGAACACTCTCCTGAGTCTTTAGTGCATGTGCAAAATTTCTCTGTTTCCATGTATTGAATGGGAGTCTGATCAACTTTTCGTGTTGATTAAGAGCTGCTTTTTCTATTTCATATTCAATGGGGTATTGGTTGGTTAGTATTTCCATAGCTGATATTGGTGTGGTTTTGATAGCACCTGCAATTAGTCTCAGACTTTGGTTTTGAAAGATTTGAATTTCTTTTTTATTTGCTGTTACAAGAACTTTGCTCCAGTAAGTAAATAATGGCTTTATATATACATTGTATGTTGTGTTATGAATTGCTCTGGAACATCCCCACTTCATTCCTGTTAGACATCTTAACAGTGAAAGGCACCTTTCTGGGGAAATTAAATTTTGTGATTCTAGAAACCCGTTTAACCTGACACCATTCTTTTGCTTTATGCTAGTAAGAGCCATTGGTCTATAACTTTTTTATTTTTGATGCTGTTTTATCTTTCTTCAAGAGTGGGATAATTATTGCTTTTCGCCATTCGGCAGGTACAGTGGTTTTCCAGTATAGATTGTAGAGTTTTAATATTGTTTTGCTGTTTTTCCAAGGGTTTTTTATGAACCCTGGATGTATGTGATCTGGTCCAGAAGATTTTTTTTTAGATTATGGATTGCAATGTTTAGTTCTTGCATATAAAAATTTTGAAAAAAGATATTGTGTTTAGGGTTAGGATCACATTTTCTTTTTTGTTTCAAATCTTTCTTAAATTATTTGTGTTCTTTTTTATTATTTCTTGTTACTGTATGTGAATTGGCATATTTATTGAAGGTTTCGGCTATAACTGCATCATTTGTTAATACTTTATTATTATGTATGATAGGTATGCTATTATTTTCTTTCCTGTCCTTGACGTTTTTTATGAACTTATGGGCTTTATTACCATCTGTTCTATAATCCATTTTTTCTAAGAAATTATTAAAGTTATTCTTTTTGGTTGTATTAATTTCTTTTTTTAGTGAGGCACATTTCTTTCACCATATTTGTGTATCCAATATGTTTTTTGTTTGTTCAGTTGTATTTCTAGCTATATCCCTTTACTTTTTCAGTTCTTCTAGCTGGGGTTTCCAAAAAGGTTTGAAATTCTTTATTCTTCCACGAGGAATGTGTTTTCTTTTTGCAGTTTCTAGGATGGCTTTATAGAAATTTTTGTTCATATGATCTGGTTGGTCATGCAGCTGTGAGTTTGTTTGTTTTTTAAATTTATGTTCCAGTTCAGTTTTATATTTATTCCAATCTGCTTTTTTAAAGTTCCAATACAGATTCGTGTGATGTTGCCTGATATTTGTATTATCTACTTTTATATCTGCAATTATTGCTCTACGACCGGAACTTGGGTCTTCAATAACTTGTTTTTTAACCTTTGAAACAAAATCTGTTGTTAAAATATGAATTTTGAGTCAATTAATATCTGTTGTGGCTAACGAGGTTTGTGTTACTGGCTGCTTCAGAGTAATGTATGAAGGTTGGGGGGCAGGGGGGTCTTCTTTATTATAAATCAGTTCAAAGGTTGTGGTATTGAAAAATTCTTCCACTATCTTCCCGGTAGAATCCACTTTTTCATAGCCCCATCTTTTGGGATGGGCATAGAAGTCCCCAATTATGATTATTTTATTTAATTGCTCAATAAGTGAGAGATTTGGTTCATTCCTGGGAGGATTGTAAATACTTTATAAATGTAGATATGTTTTGCTATCCCAAAAATTTAGTTTTATTAATTCAGATTTATCTGCGTTATCCATTTCTTTAACAATTTGAAAGGAGGATTTAATATCCTTTTTGACTCCAACTAATATTCCACTACTTATCTGTTTTTGTGTAGTAGGGTAGTAGTGCATATTACTAAATTAATTTTCTGTACCAATATATTTAAAGTTTAATTGGAATCAATGTGATATCAAGGGAAGTGTACATGGAGAGACTCAAGCCTAAAGGATATTTAGGAACCAGATATCTGCACTAATAAATTTTAATATTTCTAGCCAGAATTTTAGCCTTGGAAAAAGTACACCTGAAATTTAATGCTATGTGTTGTTTTTCTTTAAGTATATTATTGTCCTTAAAACACCTCCAAAGTGCTTAGATCTTTAGAAACATCGTAGCATTATTGAAAACCTGTAAAACTTAGTGACATCGTTTAAAATACATGCAGCAACTGTATAAAAGTAACACTTATTTTCATCAAAAACATACAAATAAAAATCAATAAAAATGCAGGTTCTTAAAATTGCAGCTCATTTACATTATAGAGCCAGCTTAAAATGGAAACTTAAGCTTTATAATTAGTAAGTAGCATATTTTAAGAGTGACATGAGGCATTTCATAAAGATGACATGGATTATAGTCATTTTACTTATTTCAGAAAACCGTGGTGAATTCTTAGAAAAGCTTCAACGTGCACGAGCTCAAGTAAAACCTAACACTCCCAGTCAACCAATCCTTTCCCGTCCTGGACCAACCAGACTGGTAGTTGGTAATTGGGCACTAGCAAGCCGAAAAGAAGGAGAGCTTCATATACATAACTCTGATGGACAGCAGGTGAGTGAATGAATTTTATGGTGCTTTAATCATGTATCATAAATCTAGCATATCGTCCTAAAATCAGGTTTCATGATTTCAAATACAGCAAACTTGCACAACAGCTTGGTTTGGTGCAGCCATTTTTCTGATTTCTAAAATTTGTTAAAAGCCTTAACACAGGGTGTTTAATTAACACTGTGCTCAACATTTTGTTAAAGCAAACATTGTTTGATTAAACAGAATTTGTAGTAACTTCAGTGTTAAGTCAGTTCAACATTGAATTAAAATTTAACATTGCTCAGTGAAAGTGACCCTAACCTTCATTTATGACATAATGCATTACTCAAACATGTCTGCAGAGATAAGACTTTAGTGACAGCTTGTGCCTTGCGTTTGAATGTAGGCACGCCTGATATCTTGCCTGTGATTGGGGTACCATGGATTGCCTTATTTTTACATGCTGTGGCAATATGTGTGCCAGCATTTGACCTCTTCCTTTTTTGTTTGATTTATAGCATAGTCCAGTCCTAACTTGGTTTAAACCCCTTTCTCTTGCCTTATTTTTGGAGTCACATTCCTTGGTCATGTATAATATGTAATTTTATTTCTTTTACTTTCTTCCTTCTAATTTCTGATTATTACAGTTACCTAGCTTATAAAATTCTTTTACACATAATAGTTTCAGTCAGCATATGTCTGTTTATACATATGGTGATGTGATTTGTAGAAAGTAGCTGAGTCTACCTATAGACATTTTTAGTTTCACTTAACTTACTTTCTATGTGGATGCGTTTCAGAGACCATCATCTTCATTATCAAGAGTTTCTTGACTGGCGTTTGAAGAGGAAGAATCTGTTGTGGTTATGATTGTGTGCTACCTGGATGCTGCAGTCACAACTACAATTGGTTCTTTCTCTTCAAATGTCAATCGAGAAACTGTTGACAATGAAGACGGTCTGCAAAACATCTGGATAAAGCATAAGTTAAGTGAAACTAAAACTATCAGTAGACTCAACCACTTTCTATAAATCATTTATAAATTTTAACTGTTTATATCACTTTGTATATATTAAGTGGAAGATGGTGATGTTTTTTCACTTTAATTCTACAAGATTGCCAATGACCTCAAATTGTGGATCCTAAAAGTGCAATTCTTCCTTTGTTCCTGTATGTTAACCACTTCACGCTTGATTATTTTCTGAGAAATGGTAAATATATATATCTTTTCTTTGTTTTGTAATCACTGGTTATTACTTAGGTGTTAGATGTAGGAATCAGACTAAAAACACACAACAATATATAGAAACAACAATGGGTTTTAATACCTTCCTATTATCCCGAGTATTCTCAGGTTTATTACATTGTTCTTTATTGTGTTAGAATATAAAGAAAATGCTCACAGCACTTTTGGAAAGGCATGGAAAAGAGTTTTCATGGTGCTGTCGCCATTGGCAAAGTGAATCTCCAGGGTATATTTTTGGGAAGTCCCAATTTCACGTCACCCAATAGAAACGCAAATGTTTGTACTGAATTCAAAATTTCTTTTGCAGGAATTTATCAGGTCGGGAAGATATAATCCTTTATATAAAAGCATAAAGATAAAATTGGGGGAGTTTTTCGAAAATCTGACATGTGCACACATCGGAATCATAGAGCAAGTATGCACCAAGTTTGGTAACGAACCGACAGAGTTTTAAGTGCCAAATACGTGTACTTAAATCTCAGGAAAGAAACCATTAACATTCCATCTAGCAGTGTGTGCTAAATTAAAAGGTTCTGAACGAGAATAGTCAGAATAGAACCACAGAGAACTAAAATTGAAGGGCTTAGTGGAATAAGGGGCTATCCCTCATTTTGGTCAAATATGAACTAGTTGCATATTATGTAACCTGAGTACATCTAGTGTTAGTTTATTGAACTATTAAGAGTGTAGGATAGCCCTTCTGACATATTGGAGAGTTAGATAAAAGTCTTTTGAAGAGCTTTCAGGTATTCTGAGTGGAATATGGGGCTATCCCACTCCTGTTTGAAACCTTTGTCCTGATAGGTCAGTTGTATACCGCATTGGCCAATGGGAGTCCAGCTTTCACATCTCATGGTTTGGAAACAAGATGGCTGATGCTGAAAGGTTTGTTGTGCCTGTAAATGAAGAAAATGAGGAAAAGAGAAGCAAAAAGAGGAAGAGAGATGTAGAAAAATGGAAATACAACAGCAGGAAGTTAGCACATAATAGTGGAAAAGAATATTCTACACGAAAAGGAAAAATTGTGCCTGCTAAAGCATTTACCAATATCCAGTGTTGCAAAACTGAATGGTATGGTTATAAACACATTACAGAAGAAGAGAGTGATGCAGATTTTGGCATTATTGAAAACTTAAAACGACGTACCCAGTATGCGTATACACCTGAGTAGTGGGCAAATCTTATACGAAATGCAAGGAAGGAAGCCATTCTCTGTACTGGAAATGAAGAGAGAAGATTTTGTTAGTCTGGCTCCATTAACAAGTAAATTAACAAAAAGAAACAAATTCCGTTCTGGTGTAAATGTGGACTTCCGGAAAGCATCCATTCTAAGGTTCGAAGGTGGGCATGAAGTAGACGTGTGTTTAGCATACAGTCAATGAGGTCCTTACACTACCATCAGTTTTCAAAAAGGAAAAAGAAAACCACAGAAAATATCAAACACAGTCTTCGAACCAAAATACCCTAATGGAAGGTCAATCAAAGAAGCAAAACATCGAGACATAACCTCATTGTTGAAGTTCATACCCCCTGTATACCATGAATTTTATTTAAATTTGAGATCAGACAGCATGTGTGAAGTGGGAGAGAACAATGAAGATGAAATCATTTGATTGTGATGTTTGGAAGTTGTGATTGTCACTTTTAATGTAGAATATTGTATGCCGTCTTCAAATTAAGTAAATATTCTTTATGCTATAAACTAACATACTGTGTCCTACATTTGCAGAAAGTTAGTTCAAAACCTTCTTAATTTAGTACCAAAATTATTTAGTGATTGGTAATTTTTTGTTTGAGTTATGAAAAATCTAATAAAGTACTAAATATCTCAGAAACAATTTTGAGGGATACCCCCTTATTCCACTAAGCCCTTCAATTGAAATGTGTATGAGATAACTCGGGTTAGACATTTTTAGGCCATTTCTTAATTGCAAGCATTCTTGGGATAATAGGTGAAGTGGTTAATTTTAATGTAAATTTGAAGTATCTGCTACAAGGTGTTTTTTTTGTATACAAGATAATAGTATAATTGTACCATCTGGTTCTCTGGAATGACTGAGAAAGTAAATGCTGTCCAGTGGAAATATTAGATATATGTTGTGAAAGTTAACATGTTGCATATGCTGTTTCATTTGTCAGCATCTGCTTTTCTATTAGAAATTAAACTGTCCAAAAATTTATTTGTTCTATTATCAATTAATGATAATTACATATTCTTATTTTATGTCCATTAGCAAGCAACAATACTACGTGAAGATCTTCCTGGCTTTATTTTTGAGTCTAATCGTGGCACAAAACACTCATTCACGGCTGAAACTTCCCTGGGTCCAGAGTTTGCAGCAGGTTGGACAGGAAAACGTGGGAAGCGCCTTCGGTCGAAGATTGAGGCTATGAAGCAGAAAGTTAGTATCAACTTGAGTGATTGCTGCTGAGAAATAAGTCCATGGAAATAGTAACTTAAAGTATCTTTAAATCTGTTGGTTAATATAGCAGACCTTGCTAATTACTTCCAATTAATAAGACTTGAGCACAAGGGATTTTTCTTTAAATGATAATTACGAGGCTCTAGCATTGCAAAGGCAATTTTGCTTCCACATATCTTAGAAACTTCAGAAAGAGTTTTGAGAAACATGTTAATCCATAGGAGTAGTGTTAAGCGCATTCTTGTTTGTGTGGGTAGGATTGGTAACTTTGGTGTGTGGAACATTACTCCCTCGCCAGCATTTCTATTAAACACAATTTAAAGATAATTTGATCCGAATTCACCTTTAAAAAAACAAAATAAGGGATGGGGGAAGGACATTCTACTGCTGCAGGAGTGTTTATCAGTTCTATGAAGAAATTATTTTTGTGTGCCATGTTATGTGTGATAAAGGAATAAAATTGATTAATTGTTAAGCAGTCATTGTTACAAGTCTTTTTGTGCATAGGCTTGAATTGAAGCTCTAAGGAGTGTCTCTAAATTTTTGCATTGGTAATCCCATGAGAGGTTATGAGTTTATCAGATGAATGGCTTATTAAGACTATTCTATGAATACAACGTACTACCTGTCTGACGAAACATTTTAGTTTTCAGGCGAGGGCACCTCCTTTCCTGGGTCAGGTAAACATGGGACCTGCCCATGCTAGACAGCAGGAATCATGACGTAATTTGGCTTGGTTGTTATGATTCTTCACTAGTTTCCTGTCTACTCCTTGCCAGCCTCTTTCAATTAAAAATGATATACCCTCGAGCGTTATATTGTACAATTCCTGTAAGGAAACATCATCTGTTACATTTATTTAAATATTCGTTTTACCTTGATCCAAGCTAGTTCTATGGAGTTGAGATCACACATGTATGGGGACAAGCAAACGACAGTGTGGCCCAAAAATGTGTCCACTTCAGAAAACTCTTTTGGTTTATAATTTATTTATGCCAACAAACTTACTGTTGGTGTTTTTAAACACACAAGCCGTGTGTGGGCAATGTTTGAGAGGGAGAACTGGAACTGGCAGGTTGTCACAGTAGCTTAATGGTTAGAGCACCTGCCTGGTAAGCGGAGGGTCTGTGGTTCAAATCCCAGCTGTGGGATTGAGTTTTTAAGTTCTAGTTCTACCTCTCTTTTGGTTGTTTCTATCATCCTGTAAAAATTGTTTTACACATGGAACTGTCACTCTGAAACACTTTGCTTTACAACCACACTATCATAGCAAATTTTATAGCACTCCTAGACGGGGATTTATCTACTTCTACACTCCTTTTTTTTCTTTACTTCTGAGATAACGCTACTGGCTCGTCCAATGTTTAACTGAAATTAAGAGATATTAGCATATCAGTGAGCAAATATAGCGGGAATAACATTGGAGGTAAGTTGGCAACGTAATTAGCAGCAGTGTTATCTACAGTGTTTAGAAAACTCGGGTTACACTATCATGTAATGTCTCTCCTGTCCCCTGCAGTCCCTTAAGACCACGAGCTGGTGAACAGACTAACTAATCACTGCACATTGATACTATTATGGTTCTGTAACTATACCCAATAAAATCACATCCTTGTGAGCATATAATAAAATAAATGATCATGAGGGGCTAATATCCAAGGCATTGCTAAACATTATTGTCAATATCAAACACATGAAAGGTAGAATTGGAACTGAAAAATTCAGAACCACAGACCCTCCGCTTGTGTGCTTAAAAACACCAGCAGTAAGTTTGTTGGCATAAATAAATAATGATCAAACACATCACCTACAAATGGTCAAAAGTGATAGTTTTGTACAGCAACAATGAGGATATTTTTAAATTAAACTATGCGTAGTTTCATAGTATTGTATGTTAAGTATTAAAATATCTAATGCTTAGTGTGATATACTAAATTTTGAAATGAAGGCAAATTCTTTCTTTCTGACATTGGTTTTAGTGCTACATTAGTTGGTTTTTAGGGTTAATATTTAGAAGGTTAAAATAATTATTCTTTTAATTTAATGTAGATGTTCAAACAGTTCAAAAATCATGGAGCAGTGTACAAATATAATACAAGAGTTTAGTGTCTTGATTTTGACTGGTGATTTGTTTCAGGTTAAAATTCAAGCACAAGAAATATATGAGAAGTACTTTAAAGCAGCACAGGCACAGCCAAGAGGAGTAGTAGCTAAATTGGGAAACATTGTGGCACAGATAGAACGAGCATGCCAGAAACAGGTAAGACATTTAGTTTTGTCTGAAATTCCTGCCAAGTAGCGGGAGAGCACAATCTGAAATTGACATTTTTAGCAGCTTCTTTGTGTAGGCAGTATGCGCACTCAAATACTTAGAAAGCCTAAGGTGCATTAACCAGTCAATTTTGAAAGAAATGATCTCTAACTTTTGAAGCATAATTAAGAAATTTTTCTAAGTTGCTAAACAGCCATAGTACTGTGACAGAAATTGTATGTTAAAGTGCATCAGAGAAAAGATTAATACTAATATTCAAAATGCCAAGTTGCTTAGACATAATACATCTAAATATCATATATACAATGTAATTATCAAAAGTATTAAACATTTTCTTTTGAAGTGTGAAGTTAATTTGTGAATGTGTTATAAATAAATGGCAATAAAATGTAATTAGCAGAGGATCTGAATATTTATTACAAATAATACATTGTCCTTATTTGTCCGCTTGTACCCATAATGTCCTGAAGATAAGACTCATCGCCCCTACATTGCTAAAAAAAGCATTTCTAAAAACCACTACAGTACTAAAGAGTTGCACATGTTTATGTACAGTATAGTTATAACTTTTCATCCGCTTATCTGTGGTTGGTGGGTAGAGAAATATAGCATTCTACCCAAAAATGTGATTTTGGCGTTTTGAAGTCTCCTGACTCCAAAGAGCAATTCTTGGAGAGAGAGAGAGAGATTCTCAATGTTTAAAGTATCAAACCAGTTTAACTTAGAATTAAAATTAAGCATGGTAAACTTTGTGACAGTGATGTGCACTAATAATGTAGATTAATTAACCATTTGATTTGTAACAGTATATCACTTATGATATGGAAAATATGTTTCTCCTTTCAAAATATATTAATTAATGTCTCAAATTGAGTCAATAATTAATCTAGAGTAGCAAACCAATGTTTATTTAGTCTAATGTAAACAAGTTTCACATGTGTATAATTAATGCTCTGCTGTGCAACAGCAAATTATAATCAGTTTAAAACTTAATATTTTACAATTGATTAATGATCATAAAGAGTTATTTTGTGTTGAAACAGCACATGAACAACAGAGAAAATTTCACTGCTTGGCGTGAAATTCTGCAAGAGGCTCTTGAAGAACTAACCCAACTTCTGCAAGAAGAAGGTGTTGTGTCGGCATATGAACTGCACAGCAGTGGGCTGGTGCAGGCATTGCTTTCTCTCCTGTCCACAAGCTGTTGGGATGAGGGTCTCAGAAGTAACAAGACCAGCAAACTTCAGAAGCAGCGAGTCCGTGTTTTCAAAAGTTGTTTCAAGGTAAGCTATTAATGCACTTGTATAGTAGAAATCAGAATGGATGAGTTTATTCATCAAATTTTCCATACATACATGCATGTATAAATCTATAAATTTTTTGATTACATTTATTAAAATTTCTCAATTTATAATTGTCAATTTGTGGAGTGGAATTACTTACACCTTATAATTGATACATTTTGCATACATAATGGGCATATAAGTATATTAATTCCTGCATCCTAAAAGTTCAAACTTCCTTGGAATCCTCATGTTAAACTCTTATATTATCACTATTGTCATTTCCATTGTTATTGTCCACTTTCCATAGACATTTTTGTTACCTTACCAGTGTATTTTCTAACTTCTTTTGGGTTTTCCTCTTTCTTAAATTTAAAATTCTTCTACCCCTTATTTCAATTGACTCATTTTCCCACTGTTGAGGAAAAACTTAGTTCATATTCCACAATGCAGTTCCTAGTACTATCTGCCTTCTCACATATTGGACATTTTCCCTTAGTAAATCATCTGACTTAGGCATGAAACAGTATATATTTGTCCCCAGAGGTAATTAAATTAATAGTGAACCTTACTTTATTCATATGTATGTATTTGACTCTGTTTGTTTCATATCATTCTTTCATTGCCAAGAAGATTGTCTATTTATAAGGATGATAATTATTGTTAAATGTTATTTTTCAATTGTCTTTATGTAATTAAGGGTTGTTTTGTATGTATTTCATGTCAGAAATGTCAAAAAGCCAACATATTGTTTTCTAAGGAAATTCAAGATTATAGTGAAAAATGAAATACGATGTCATAAAATGACGTCACAAGGAAGCATAAATAAGAATATTCGAACCCGTCATCTTAGCGATGCTGTGATATTAAATTTTCTCATGGTCTGCCATCTTTGAACAGAACAGGCATCATTTCTATGTGTGGTTCAATTAAGTGATTGTTGAATAATTGAATATTAATGGACCAAGGTTTAGAAGTGAGGAAATTATTATTGACCAATTTGACTACAAAAATTTAAATTATATAATCCATAATTATTATTTATTTATGCCAACAAACTTACTGTTGATGTTTTGAAACACACAAGCCATGTGTGGGCAATGTTTGTCACAGTAGCTTAATGGTTAGAGCACCTGCCTAGTAAGCGGAGGGTCTGTGGTTCAAATCCCAGCTGTGCCATTGAATTTTTAAGTTCCAGTTCCACCTCTCATATATAATCCGTATTAATTAATACAATACAATTAAACTAATGAGATGTAAGAAGATAGACTATGCATTTAGCAAAATTTTGCTAAATATTTAAATACAAAATTGTGCTAAGACTCAAAGACTGTGGTAATCCACAAAGGTGTGAATAGAAATTCAATAAACAAAGAAATCAAGTCCAATAATGCATCTCACCCTGTACCATGACTGGAGATACTAAAAGAATCCCATCAGTAGCTTCCATCATAACATAAGATTTAACGACGAAGCTATTCACATCTTAAAAAAAAAAAAAAAAAAAAAAAAAAAAAAAAAAAAAAAGAAAAAAAAAAAGCTGCATCAGGCATATTACTCTGTCCTAAACTATGGTAATCCTTCTTATCCTTCCTTTTTACAAATCTCAATATACTTTTCCCTTCTCCAATCATTTGTCAATATGGTGTATAGTTTCAGAGACCTTGAGAGAATAGTTCTTATGCAATAATGCAATGATATTGGATTGCTAACTGATTGCCAATTTATTATTTTATTACAGGAGAAGGATAGTGAAAATGGATCTGTAAACTCTGCAACCATTCTTGTACATAAACTTGTCTCTGTGCTGGAGTCAATTGAAAAGCTACCAGTATATCTTTATGATACCCCTGGCTCAGGATATGGTTTACAGGTAGGTGCTTACATAAAAGATATTAACTATATGTCAGTTTCATCACAATCTGTGTGCAGAAGTCTTTGTCCAGATAAATAAAGCTTTTATAACACAAATTGAGTTCTGAATAGAAGTGGTGCTAGGGGTTTTGTACTTATTTCATTTGCCTTTGTTAACTAATGCTCTCGCTGACATAAAAGTCAATATTTCATTACCCACTTGTGGGAAATTTCCTTACACATTCAGAACATAAAAAATGGAAAATTATTGTAAAAACTCAAAATAACATTTCTGAATATCCATACGCAGTGACATTTTGATTACTTATAGGCAGATTTAGGATTTTAGGTAAAAACCTATTTCGTTCCTTATGATGTTATAGAAAATAAAAGTTGTATGTATATAATTATGAAAATATATATGTTTGAAAATGGTCCTATACAACCTAAAGATACCTAATTTCACATTTTTCAATTTGTTCATTTGGTAATATGGAAACACTGTAAGCCTGTATGCCAGTCATGCCTTGGCAACAATCATAGTGAACAATACATAATATGGAGGATATTAAGAACATTGTTTGAAACTGGGGAGGATGCAGTGACCATTACTTAGCTAAAGAACTTCTGCAGGACCCAACAATTGCCCATGGTATTGCATTCATCAAATCACATGTATTTCTGGTTCCCACAATTAATGCTTCTAATGGTCTCTGCACAACTGGGATTCATAGAAGAGGTGACAGAAAAAAATCAACTTAGTTCTTGGTTATGTAGGTGAAAATGTTTCTGAAAAACTCAAATCAGTACTTCAAATAAACCCAGGACTGACAGTTCTCTGCACAGTTGCTGACATCTTGTCAGGCAAAACACCTGAACTTGAAAGTATTGTTCTCTTGTGTCTAATACCAACATTTAAGTATGCTCCGGTGACATCAGTTGGTGTGGAACGCTCATTTTTGGCTTAAAAAGTCTGTCTGAGTGGCTCAATTGGTTAGACACTGGCCTACTGATCCCAAGGTTGCAGGTCCAAATCTGGCCCAGACTGATGGTTTTTAAGTGTGCTTAAAAACGACAGCTCCATGTCAGTAAATCTACTGATATTTAAAAGAACTCCTGTGGGACGAAATTCCGGCACACTGGTGACACTGATGTGATCCTGGCAATTGACAGTGTCATTAAACAACAAAATAAAAAAAATAATAAAAATTAATCGGCTTATAAGATGGTATTGACAAATGATGCAGTGTCTCAACTTACAGAAGGAAACAGCTTATTGGCAGTTCCCAAGAATTCAATATGGTCAACTTATACTAAACAGCAGATGAAATTATGCCAAAAAGCAGTACAGTCAACATACATAATAAAAACATTATTTGTAACTTCAAATATCACAGGATTAAAGTGACATGCTTTCAAACAATAATGCTTGATTATTATCATCACACAACACATGATGAACCTACTCATCTTTGGAAAATTTTGTTTTAAATATCACAGGCTTAAAGTATCATGCTTTCAAATGATAATGCTTGAACATCGTTACTACACAACAAAGAATGTACTCACCTTCGGCAAATCTTGTTCTACAATAACACTTTTGCATAAAATCACTTCCGAACACTAAATATCGTAATATATATTTAATGCTGTACTGTGTAGCGAACACAAAAATAACAGTAACTATAACTGCATATACAGCTCTTAAAGAATTCAAGAGAAAATCACATAGACACAAGCAGTATGTCCATAGATTAATTAAGTAATTATTACAGTGTCTAAACAGAATCTGTTTTAAAATCTACCAGTTGGCCTCTCTGCAATGCGATCATGAACAAGGGCTTCTGTGGCAACATAAGGGATGCAATAACACCAACTATTACTGTAGTTTTACCATGGTTATATGTTACAAACAGTTGGCTGCACTAATGAACCTAACGGATGGAATATCACCCAATGTAACCAGACTGCACCATAATGGGGGAGAAAATGTCAAGGTTGCTTTTTGGGGTATCTCAATATGCTATGCCTACTATAGTTGTTTACTGTGACACTAATTATGGACATGAACAATATAGACACTGTCATATGTTTTCAGCTAATCTGTAATGGGAAATAAAATAATGTTATTTTATATTCACATATTTTTGTAATTTTAGAACCTAGTTTGATTTATGATAGAACGTATTTTAGCTACCTAATTTAAGATTTTTAGGAACTAAAAATCCAAGGAATACTTATAGGTATGGTGCTGTAGTTTTAATAAATTATTACTTTGCGTTGAGCTATGAGACTCTTTTCTTTCTCTCCGGGCGAGGTACTGGGTGAAATGAATGAACACTCGATGTAACTTCACTATATATCACTTTATTAACACTTTTTTCATCCCTTATTACACTTGTTATAATTGAATTTACTTTCGTTGCACCTATTTGTATTTTCTTGACAGTCCTTCCACTTTCATAAAGTCTTTTAGACCCACAACCACGCGTGTTGCAGAAATGCGTCTTCACCTTTCAAACACACAGACGCTAATAACAAAATTGGCGCTTCTTTACATGACGCTCTTTTTTATATACTTGCGCGTACGCGTTCATTTTATATTTTCCTACTTTAAATAGTTGCTGTATTGTTAGGGAAGTGATCTTTATCTATTCTCCCTTCACTTTTAACATTAAATATATGTGGTTCTTATACTTATACATATTAAATTTAAACATGAAACTTAACATTTATGACTTTTTAAACAATTCTATTTTTCTCAACAATGAAAAAATATCAACACGTTTTTGTTACTCAACTAATTCTTATCAACATGAAAAATAAATTACATTTGCAATAAATATTTACATAAATGATTTCCTTTTGGGGTCTAACCATATATTCTGTCTCAGGTATGTTCTGTTACCTAAACATTTGAAGAAATTATGTATGAAGTGTGTCATTGACACTATGACAAAAATTAAGAAGCTTTAGCTAAACATCCCTCAAGTTAAACTTATTGACTCAATGAAACCAAGCAATAATGTATTGATAAATTTTGACCTTT
Organism: Tenodera sinensis; assembly: GCA_030765045.1. NCBI lineage: Eukaryota > Metazoa > Arthropoda > Insecta > Mantodea > Mantidae > Tenodera > Tenodera sinensis. Next base: position 91,694,054 of record CM060970.1, read on the forward strand.
GTTATGTTTACATTTTCAATAGTTTTGAGATCTTAATAGTAACAAGATGTGACTCATATATAGGTGTACTTTGTATACTTTTATGTTGCTTCTGGAAGTTAAAATTGGTGACTCTCATATAAAAACCATGAGATGCAGATAAGCTTGCTTTGTTATTTGTTTAGGCTAGAAAAATAATGTATAATCATGCTCCTTACTGATAAAGTATATAAATAAACATGCACATTATGATGCCTAATTATAATAACTGGTAGAATAATTTATGCATATGTATAATACAAAATAATTGGTCTCCTGAAAAAATACCAATTTAAAAGTTACTAAATGTATTTTCAATCAACATGGAAATGTTAAACTGCCTAGTTATGTAAGCAGACAGAACATATTTGTAGATGTAATAATTCTGGAAATAATCATTACTGAGTTAGATTAGTGTTTTATGTTTGCATATTCAGTGACTTATTTTATATTTATGTATGCACAGATTTTGACTAGAAGATTAAGATTCCGTTTGGAGAAAGCTCCGGGGGAAAGTTCCCTAATTGACAGAACAGGAAGAAGTTTGAAGATGGAGCCTTTGAGCACAGTAGTGCAATTGGAACGTTATTTGCTCAAAATGGTGGCAAAGCAGTGGTACGATTATGAACGCTCAACATTTGCTTTTGTGAGAAAACTCAAAGAGGGCCAAAAATTAACATTTAGACATCAGCATGATTTCGATGAAAATGGGATCATCTACTGGATTGGTACCAATGGGAAGTAAGTGAATTAACATGTCTCTTTGCTTACTGAACACATTGTTTTTATATCCTGTTTAAAATATTATGTCCAATAGAGTAGGAGGCGGTCCTTCCCACATGTGTATAGTTCAGTTGCTCCACCAAATACCATTCTAGCGGTAAACCAGCCAGAATTCACTTCACTTCTCTGAAGGTGCCTGATGCAGTTATGGGAAAAACGTTAAATGATTATACATTGATTGACCATAGCTTACAAGCCCAGAAAGTACATTCTGTTGGATTAATCCTGGCGATGAAAGCCTAAGCATGTATAAAATATGGTGTGTTTTCCTTTCAAATTCCTTGGGATTCAAGTTGGGTATCAGATCAGTGTTAAATAACCGTATACTGTGTGATGTAAGAGAATGTCTTTTTGCTCCCAGTGCATACGTAGAAGGTAGCTGAAATATGGGACCGGTGAAGCAATGTAGAATGAAAGTTTACTTTGCAGTTATGAAATTGTAAGATACAAACTTGCTCTTCTCTCCCTCTAATCTCCTTATCTATAAACCTTAGAAACTGCTCTAATGCCACACAGTTTACTGTCACAAGTAAAGACTAGTTCATAACCCAAGATTGGGAACAGGAACTAAAACAGTGTACAAGATTTGGTTCACAATACCCCAGAACGAGTACAGAAGTGTGCATCACTAGCAAATTTGAAACTCAATTTTGAGTGTTGAGGCATCACTGAAAAACTGTAGCTATTAACAGTGAAGCAACACAAATCTACAAGTATGACAAATATTATAGAGCCTATAAACTTCACTTATCTTGGTATTTGTGGCAAGTTTTGAAATTAAACACTTAATTTAATAGAATGAGTTGGAGTCAACTCGAAACTTGTCAGCACCAAAGAACTTGCAATATTCTAAGATACGTGAAGCTTTTAGTTTCTAATTTGTTTTTACTTTAGTTATTTGTTGTTCTTTAGTGTTCTCTGTTAGGTTGTACCTGTTTTTACTGTTCTTTGTAGTTTTGCTATTTCTTTTTTGAGGCAATAGCCACTTTTGAGTAGTATATAAACAAACTACCTGTACATGTGATGCTTTTGCTCAGTGAATCAAGATAGCTCAGGACACACATTTGCTGGTATTTCTTCCAGTTTAATTTTCCCAGCTTATGATTCAAAAGAGCTCTAGCAGCTGTTTCATGTTGCAATTGCCTTGAATAATTTCCTCAGTGATGAGAATCCAATTTACATCTAATAATAGTCTCCAGTATTGGAAGCGAGAAACTTAAAACCTCACTGAGTCATCTTCCCCCATTTCTGGGATCTGGGAAAGCTCTCTTAATCGTGAATGCTCACTTGTAATATATGTATTTTAACTTTGTCATTCAAATTCTAGTTCCTGTTCTTGGTTATTGGTGAACCAGCCATAATTGAATTGGGTAACCCTACTGTTAACTCAATATTATTTGAAATCTAATGTATAAAAAATGAATGTTTAAAATAAAAACTTAAAGACTAAAAAGCTTCACTTATCTTAATTGCTGCAAGTTCATCAGAAGTGCATCACAAGAACCAGTTGGGCACTTCTTATGATGGGAGCAAGTAGCTCTTGAAACCGTTCAAGACAAATACATGTAAGTGATGTTAAGTGCTCCAACACTGACTCAATTTTACAACAATACAGACTTTAATATTTTGTGAATACGAGGGCTATTCCAGAAGTACCTGACCTGACGTATAGATAGTGGTGTTTCAAATAAATGACTGGTAGAAAGTAACAACCTTATAAAGCTTAAGCTTGAGAAAGCTATGTTGTTTAGTATTTATTTGGCAGCTATCAATAGGGAATGCTCTCAGCAAATTTGTAAACATGGATAAAACTGGTCATTGTTATGTGATACATTACTTTCATTTGAAAGGTCTTAGTCCAACTAATCTTTAAACTGAGCTAGATTTTACTCCAGGGTACTCTGCTCTTTCATTTACAATACTACAATATTGAGTGGCCAAGACGAATGTCATAGTGATTGACCAAATGGATGAGTATGCCAGAAATTGTAAAAAAAAAAAAATTATATATATATATATTTCCACAAAATGGTATTGTATGAACATCGACTTGAAGTATGCGAGCTAGTAGACATTGCAGGCATTTCTAAAGGTTCTGTACATTGCATACTGATTGAAAATTTGGACACAAAGTTTTGCCCAAGATAGGTGCTGCATTTGTACACAATGGAACAAAAACAGGGTCGTGAGGATGTTTCAGTCAAGTGTTTGGCAATGTTTCACTTAACAAAGCTGAATTTTTACATTGTTTCATAATCATGGATGAAACTTGGTTCCATCACTTAACATGAGATGAAGGAACAGTCGAAACAGTGGATTGAAAGGGGAGAATCAGCTCCAAAGAAGGTGAAGACAATTCCAACTGTAGGCAAGGTTGTGGTGTCAATTTTGTGCGATGTGCACGAGATAATTTTCATTGATTATCTCCAAAAAAGAAAAGCAATCAATGGCGAGTATTAAGTGAATGTGTTGCAGCATTTCAGTGATGAAATCAAGCAAAAACAGCTGCACTTGGCAAAAAAGAGTTTTGTTTCAAGACAATGCACACACATTATTGCCATGGCCAAAGTCAATGAGTTAAAGTTTGAATTGTTTCTTCATGCACCCTTTTCGCTAGATTTAGCTCCCTCTGATTATCTTCTGTTCCTGAAGTTGAATAGAATAAAATAGAATAGATCTTTATTCACCCATAGACATACATACACATGTTTTAGGCTTCATCATAATTCACTTTACAAATAGTTTCTAATTTACTCACAGATTAGTCTTGATTTTTTTTATACAAATAGTAATTCTTAATTAGGTATTTACATTTCCAATGAGTATATATTTATTATTTACAAATGTACAAGATTGCTTACACTATGCACTATCTGCAGTTATTTGTAAGGGTCCAAGATCATTTACGCTAGCACTGCTATATTTATTTACACATGTATGAAATATCACTTACACGAAGCTCTACCTACAAATTCTTCAATTCTATACAGGTTTTTACTTATTAGATAGTTTTTAAGTTGTTCTTAAAGGGATTCCCTTGAGTAGATTTGATGCTTTCAGGAAGTTTATTAAATAGTATGACACCTCTGATGTAAGGATCTCTGCTTGTTGCAACTTTTGTTGTGCATAACCTATGATAGTTATTTATACCCCTGGTATTATAAGCATAAATGGCTTGGTGGTAAAAGATTTGCAAACAATAAAGAGATGAGTGTGCAGTTGATGGCTCCTTTGCAGGGCTCAAGGATTTTCACTATAAACAGCGTATTGAAGCCATTGAGCATCGCTGGGGAAAGTATATCAAGCTGAAAGTAGACTATGCAGAGAAATAAAGATGTTTTTCCCCAAAATTTTTGTGCTTTCCTTTTTAATTCTGGGACAGCCCTTGTATCTCTGAATGTTATATAATATAGATAGTTAAATCATGGTATTTCTTCCCTGTTGAATAGTTGCACTAAGAAATTCAACATGCACTGTCCATATGTTGCATTATAAATTTCCAAAAGTGAGGTTAAGAGTTGCTAAATATAATCTTCTGTGTTTTAGGACTTCTCCAGAATGGGTGAATCCAGGACAATATGGATTGGTGATGGTTACCTCTTCAGATGGACGCACTTTGCCTTATGGTCGTCTGGAGGATATTTTAAGCAGGGATTCATCTGCTCTCAACTGTCACACAAATGATGATAAAAGAGCATGGTTTGCCATTGATCTTGGCTTATGGGTGATACCTAGTAGTTATACTTTGCGCCATGCAAGAGGGTATGGACGCTCTGCTCTTCGCAACTGGCTTTTCCAAGTAAGTTGAAAGGAATAAAATGAATGCACTTAACACTCTTTTGCATTTTTCTACTTCCCAGCAAAAAATGTTGTGGGGGAAAAAAAAACCTTTCTTTTATCATGATGGTTTGGTATGCACATAAACAGAATAAAAACCCTCATACATATATCAAAATGTGCAAAGTTGTATCTGAAGAAAGCTAAAACAAATTGCATACATTTAACAGTGATTAAATCAAGATAGTACAGTAAATCAAGGAAAATTGAAGCTATTAACAGTGAAGCAACAGAATCTAAAATAAGAACAAATTAGAAACTAAAAGCTTCACTTAACATAGTTATATTGCAAGATCTTTTACAGCTGACTAGTTTCAAGTTGTATCCAACTTATTTTCAAATATCTTGCAATATTACTAAGATAAGTGAAGCTTTTAGTTTCTAATTTGTTCTTATTTTAGATTTTAAGATAGTAGAGGTATAAACAGCATAGCACGTAACTGCAATTCAAAGATAATGTTAGAACGAGATGTTCAGGGGTGAACACACACACATGCTCGTACACCTTCACATGCATGTATGCAGTGAAGTGCCAGTGTTATGAATCATGAGTGATGTAATGCTTGGCATCTGTTAGGTCTTTATAAAACATGTAATCCCAACCTAAACACCTGAAAATTGTCAGTTTCTACTGATGACTGCCACACTGACATATAAATGAAAAGGGCGGCTGAATTTTGGAAATGACTGCTTGTGATCAAATCTTTGAATATGTTGTTTCATGGTATTTTAAGTTTGTGCCTGAGCTCTTGATACTATAAAAAATTAAAAAAACTGCAAGGCAAAGTAAAATCATCAAGTTTACTATGGCTTGGGTTTAGTTTTTTTGGTGAAACTGAAAATTAAAGCATAGTTGTGCTGCATTTAATTTAGTTGTTAGTGATTTGTTTCGTTACTAAGACTTCTATGCATCTTGCTGTAACAATACATTGATCACATTTTTTATGTTGTGTTATTACTGTGAGTAACGTTTATAACTACTAATACTGCTAGGCTCATTTGAAATGAGCGTTAAAATTATTGCACAGCTTAATTTGTTTATTGCAATTCATGTTTCATTAATAGGGAGTCAGTAGATAATGTTTTTTAGATTAATTACATTTTTACTGAAGAAACTAATGGCTGCAAAACATACAATGTAGAACTGAAGCTTTTAAATATCAAGAACTTGCAACAAATACTAAGATAAATAAGCCTATAGTCTCTAAAATACTTGTTATATTTGTAGAGTTGCAAAACATTTTTACAGGTTTCTAAAGATGGCATCAACTGGACCACATTATACACTCACGTTGATGACAGTTCATTGAATGAACCTGGCAGTACATCATCATGGCCTTTAGAACCTCCCGCAGAAGAAACTCAGGGATGGCGACATGTTCGTCTTCAACAAACAGGGAAGAATGCTTCTGGTCAGACCCATTATCTCAGCTTGTCTGGTTTTGAAATTTATGGAACTGTCACGGGTGTGTGTGAAGATTTAGGTGAGTACAGTATTTGTATTTAGCTATAAGGTGTAGTAAGGACTGGTCACACTGTTGCACCAGCATAATTTACATCCTGTAGGCACTTTATAATATCCCTGCTGAATTGAAATTTTCAATTCTGATTCTAGCTTTCAAACATTGCCCACACACAGCTTGTGCGTTTAAAAACACCAGCAGTAGTTGGTTGGCATAAAAAAAGAACAATTACCATCTAAAGGTTATTTAAACCCAGAATATAAAGTGTTTACGATTGTAAGTGCCCCTTGGAGTATTTATCTCAGATGTGAGATTCTCTAATGGTCTACTGGGAAAATACGAATTGGTTGGGGAATTTAATGTCATACTGCCAAGTTGCCATGGTAGCCTAGTGGCTAAAGCAGCTGAGCATGAAGCAGACGGTCTGTGGTTCAAATCCTGACCGACATTCAATTTTTCAGTTCCGATTCTACCTCTCAAACATTGCCCGCACATGCCTTTTGTGTTTAAAAGCACCAGCAGTAGTTGGTAGGAATGATAAAATAACAATCCAGGTTAGTTTCTTTAAGTGAGAGCAATGGTTCTGATTATTTCAGAGTTCATTGGCAATCGTAGGTTTGAGCCTTATGGCTCAAAACGTCAGCATGGTTTCTTTTTTAAGCTTTCAGTATCTCAAACATGCTGACTGTCCCAATAATCAAGTGTACACAGTGTGGCTTCTCAAAGATTCTGAGTTTGATTGTGTGGAGCAGGGAAATCAGCCTCCTTATGCATAACATTGCAAATTTACATCATATCAGTTTAGTTTCTTTTTGAAAGTTCAGTTCTTTAATCATTCATTTTAATCCTCACAATGATAGTGGAATCATCACATTTAATACCAGAGTTATACCAGTATAATTAGTTGATATTGTAAATTCCTAGGAATATACATTATTTACAGTTTATCATTGCGTGTGTGCATGTATCCGAGTCTATAAATAAATTGTATTATAAAAATATTTGTTACATAAACATAATAAACATTTGTAACAAAATAAAATTATAATCTTGTTAATACCCACGTAGATGAATGCCCCTTCAAAAAGAGCCTAATTATGTGTGCTTACAGGATTTTTTTTTTTTTTTCTTTGTTATGGGTGTTGTGGTTGATACAGTGTATGTACTGCTAAATCCCAGGGACAGCTGATAGATTTTGTACAAACAAGAACTCATTTACATTTAGATGGTAGAGAATCTCTGCAGGCAAAAAATACCAATTTCTGTAACCATGTAGACCAAATTGCTGAAAATATAAATGGGGTATATATATTCTAAAACATCACAAATTCCAGACAGACTATTATACAAGTGTACTATGCTTTTTACATTCACGTATTAACTATGGACATATGTATGTTAAAAATATTTAGACCACGAAGGGGAGTGCTTAGAATTATTCAAAATATTCAGAAAATAGAAAACGTTTAGATATACATTTAAAATGTTAAATATATTAACCTTTTCGTGCCTATATGTGTATGAATGTTGTTAGCTAATGCTGGATTTCTGACAATGAAGTCATTAATCCTCTTGCTCTCCAATATTTTTCACTGATGGATAGGGCGCTAGAAGTGGCCAGGCATACTTGAAGGTGGTCTCGGTCCATTTCCTCTTGCAGATCACATAGAGGACAGAGTGGTGAAGAATATATCCCAATTCTGTTTAAATATTTTGCCAGACAATCATGTCCTGTAATCAACCTGAAGGTTGCAACTGCTGTTTTTCAAGGATACTCAGGAATTACTGTTTGAATGTTCGGTAGTTCCCATCGTTTATTCTTTGATTTTTCATAGTAATATTTTGCAATAATTTTTTTGAATTCAGAGTTGACTAATCTTTTAGCTGCATAAAATGGTAGATTAACTATAGATTTCTGTACACTGCTGATACCCTTTTTTTGCAAGCCAATCAGCTTTGTCATTACCACTCAGTCCACAGTGAGCTGGTATCCATTGGAAGACTAGGTGTTTTTGAAGTGCTGCATGTTTATGAATGTATAAAGATGTAATAGGACATCACAAGAATTCAGAGAGTGGGAATTCATGTGACCACAGTATGAGAACAGAACAAAAATTTTTAGAAACAGCATAGGATTCACTAACTAGTAAATGTGTGAAAATTAATGGTAAAGAACTATACAGTGCTTCACCTTTCCAATAGAAAGTATAAAGGAAGATGGGAAAAGAATTAAAGCCACAGAAGCCTACCTTGTTCAAAATACTTTTTATTCTTTAGAAGGTTATAGATAAAAAAAATTGATTGAATTGTAAGATATTGTTCCTTTAATATAACCCAAATTTTACTGAGGAGATCATATATTGTTATATAAGACACTAATACTTCGTAGGTGCCAATGTTTCTGACAAACCACTGTGAATATCATTTGCATGGAGAATAAGAATTGGAGGCTGAATCAGTCTTTGTTATATGTTTAACTTGGAATGGTAAATATTATTTTATTTTTTAAGGCAAGGCAGCTAAAGAAGCAGAAGCAAATCTGCGGAGGCAGAGAAGACTGCTGCGTACTCAAGTATTAAAGCACTTACTAGTTGGAGCTCGAGTAGTACGTGGTCTTGACTGGAAATGGCGAGACCAGGATGGGAACCCTCCTGGAGAGGGAACTGTAACAGGTGAACTCCACAATGGTAAGCTATGTATTCAGGGTTTAAGCATGCAGGATTGGGGATCCATTTTAGGAGACAAATAGCAAGTTTAAAAACAGTGTTGTAATAATCAATTTAAACCAAAAAGGTGAGTCGATTAATAACACTATACAACACTTATAATTTACCAGAACATATTTTGGAGGCTGACTTTCCTCCACTATTGAGTGGTTCTCTCTGTTGCGGATGGTGATGTTCCCTCTGAGGTCTCTTCTGGTGTTGGCTCAAGGAACTTGCTAAAGATATCGTTCTCGGGGATGTCGAAATTGAATACTCTGTTTCTATCTTTCAAAATAAAGATTTGTTCCCACGTGGACAGCTCTTGTTTTCCCGTTATGTGTTTTAGGAGTTTCGGTTCTGGCTTTATGTTATAAGATCCAAGACCACAAATAAAGCCAGAACCAAAATTCCTCAAACACGTAACAGGAAAACAAGAGCTGTCCATGTGAGTACAAATATTCATTTTGAAAGGTAGAAACAGAGTATTCAATTTCAACATTCACAAGAGAGATATCTTCAACAGAGGAGACCTCAGAGGAAACATCACCATCCACACCAGGGAGAACCAGTCGATGTCTGGTTGATAATGAAGGAAAGTCAGCCTCCGAAATATGTTCCGGTAAATTATAAGTAAGTGTTGTGTAGCGTTATTAATGGACTCACCTTTTTGGTTTAAATAGCAACCTGTCTTTTAAAGTAAAATTGGGAATGTGACATGGTGCTGCTCAAGATTTCATTGAAATAATAGGAAAGCTTGTTTCCATAATCCTCTGCTTAAAAATGACAAGCTATACCAATTGAGAAGTGGATAATATGGAACTCTTTGCTGCAGTTATAGGGCAGTTCCCAAAAGTTTAACATGGCCGAGGTTACACTAAATTGAATATTGTCAACCTTACAATAGGATTTACTAGTATCAAACTAGTCCATAAAACCTGCTTTGCATATCTTGTTTTGAAACAACACTTTCCAGGTTAAATGTGTCATACTGCATTTATTAATATTAATTGTGTTGTAAAGCTGACAACGAGGAAGTGTGAAACATTACTTTAGCCACTAAAACAATTTGATATTGGAGAGCAAGAGGATTAAGACTTCATTGTCAGAAATCCAGTATTAACTAACAACACAATTCCATTTACTTATATGCATACTGAGGCACGACACCTGTACAACTTAAACCAAACCGTTTACCTATCTGGAAAATAAGATTTGTACCTCCAACTTTAGAACTACAATTAACACTAATTATGGCTGTAGGAAGGGTTGCTGGTATTGATGTTGACTGAACAGTCAATGTCACCAAAAGTAATCAGAGAACACTATAATGGGATAAATGTGTAACATTTGATTTTTGGTGAATTTCAATTGCTCACTTTCTAAATGCTATGATAGAAAAATATACTGTACTTGCCTGAAATCAATATAATGCCTACTACAATTTTTTTTCACCTTTCTAGTTTTGTAGTGTGGGATTACCATGTTGGCCCGAATGTAAGACTTTTGTTACCTGTAAAGAAACCTACAAACCATGCTTGAGGAACACCTGAGAAATGTAAAATTCGAATAAACAAGAAATAAAAATTTTAGATTAAAAACTTCACTTAGTAAAGGTTGCAAGTTCTTGAATTAATGAATTGTGGATAAGTAAGCTTTTAGTCTCTAAATTTGTTTTTATTTTAGATTCTGTTGCTTCACTGCCTCAGTTTTTCATTGAGTTCAAACAAACAGATAAATCAGCAGTAGCTCATAATTTCTGGTCAGCCAAACATGACATAAAACTAGAACTAAAACTTTTAAAACAGCAGAGCTTAATATATGAAAAAAAAAAATTACTAAAAATGCACACAAAGTGGTGAATTAAAATTCACTGGTTGACAATATTAAGTTACAATTAAACGAGAGGGCAGCACCATGAACAGTTTAAATAATTATTCTAGTTAATTAAGGATTAATTAACAGTTAATTAACTAATTAACAGCTGATTTATCAATTTATTTATATTTAATATTTCTAAAATGCTCCATAATGGTTTCTAAATGACGTTTAGTTTTACCAATATAAATCCTATCACAATCCAAACAGCTAAATTGATAAATGCCAGATTTTTTATAATTTGGAATTTTATCCTTTTTAGAAAAATTTAGTAAATTTTGTATACTAAATTTATTTTATTCCATATTTTTTAAACATTTTTGTAAATTTATTATAGGCCCACCAATTGCAATTAAGCTTTTTATTTATTTTTTTATTTATTAGCGCTGGAAGATCTTGCAATATTACTAAGATAAGTGAAGGTTTTAGTTTCTAATTTGTTATTTTAGACAAGAATTCCAGTTTTACGTCGATAGGATACAGCAGATGATGGTGGCAGTTGCCACCGAAACAGTTGTCCAAAACTAACTTAACCTTGTCAGTGAAACTTAAGTATAATCATCCTACTCATCAATTTTAGCCAATTTGACAAAGTTTCATTGTTTCAAACACTTCCTAAATCGTATACTAAAGACTATGTTACTATCTTAAAAGTGTTTAAACCAAAATCGTTTTATATGTGCTGCCTAATATTTAAAGAGACTGATTTTTGTGAACAGCTGTACTGGCTTGAGCTTTAGGAGACAACTTGCACATCACAGCTGAGTTCACAGACATGAATAAACCAAAATTTCTCAAGTTTTGGTGGTTATTGCTGTCATGATCTATTGTTGCTTGACTTGGCACTTTGTATTAATACATTCAGTTTTGGTCATATAGCAGTAATGGCAGATACAGTTTGTAAACTATTCCAGGTACACAGCAATATCTGAAGCAGGGCTCGTGCTTCTAGTCATACATACTATTTGTTAGTAGCGCCAACCTTGAAATTTGTACTCATGCTATACAGAAGTGTAGCCTACGAGCGATACAAACCTGAAGTAGTAGGTAGGTTAAGGGGCAGGTGCAGATGAGAGGGTAATAGGTTGCAACATTGCCAGGTTTAGCCATGAAAGTTTGCTTCAGCTCTTTTTTTAAATTTTCAACAAATCTATTATCAAACGAAATTACATAAGTGAACAAGCAGTTCTATATTTAGCACTGGAAACAAATGTTTCATTTATTTTTACCATTTTAATTAAACTTTCAATTGGTTTTCATCTGCTAAAGCAGAACTTGGCAACTACATACGGACCACATGATTGCCACATCTCTATTATGTTAGGTTTCGGTTCGTCTTGTTCGGAACTGAATAGTTGGAGGTTAAAGTGTGACAAAGTGTGTTAACTGATGATTATTCTTTCACATTAGTGTGCTGTATTATTAGCAAAAATGGAAGCAATGTCACCAGAGCATTATAATATGAAAAGAGTTCATAAAGCCTGCCACAATGTTGCAACACCTTATGCCCAAACACGTGATGTGAAGTACATCTGGTTTGTATCACTCATAGCCTGAATTTCTGTATAGATTAAAACAAAGAAGTTGCTCAGAATAGCAGAACTTGAATGATATTTTTAGTTCATGCAGTGTATTTAACTTATAAAACGTAAAGAATGTTTTCAATTACTCCATCTTTCTCCTACTGATCACTTCTACCTTTTCTATTAATTTTCTGCAACCCTGCCAGTCTATTTTGGTCTCAAATGATATATCCTTGAGCATTATATCATGCAATTCCTGTAAGAATAAGTCGCCTGTTACATTTCTTTAAGTATTCATTTCAAGTTGGCCCAAGCAAATTCTATGGAATTGAGATCATAAATGTATGGGGGCGAATGAATGACAGCGTGGCCCAATAAAACAAAAAATGCCTCTGCTTTAAGAACCTCTTCAGGTTTTTTTGTTTCAATCATCCTGTAAAGAATTGTTTTACACACAGAACTGTCACTCTCAACTGCTTTGTTCTGCAACCGCAATATCATAGCAAATTTTACAGTACTCCTATGCATAGGTTTATCTACCTCTGCACTACTTTTTTCATTACTTCTGACATAAAACTAGTGACTTATATGATTTTACAATGACATGAAGATAAGTTAGCAGCGAATAAACATAGTGCAAATTACATTGGAGGTAAGCTTCCAATGTAACCAGCAGAACATTTGTGCAGAAATTTACAAAACTTGGGTTACACCATGTGGAATGTCTCATCTCACCTTCATTCCTCTAAGACCATGAACAGATTGACAGACAGTAGTATAGAAAGAATTCTTTATCAGGTCAGTTGAATAAAGAAGGACAAAGAAATTGTCATATGAACTTCAAATTAAGTTTTTTGAGCATAGCAAAACATACTAATAAAGTACACACTGTGATGAATTTTGGTGTTTTTATGTATAATGTATGACATGGGGAGAAATGTGAAGAAAAGTTTATAAGTGCTGACATGTCAAGGGAAGCATTCAGAGGACAAAAGATAGGAACATTTCGGGAAATGGATACAAGATCTGTTTATTCAGTTTGAGCAAGAGAAATGAAACCAGGGGTTTCCAATATGATCCAGTATATGATCAATATTTTGTATTTGGTTTTATTATTTAGGTAATTTTTTTATGAAAACCTTCCAAAAATTGAAGTTTGTGTCATAACGATGCTTAGAATGTATCAAAAGTAGGATGCTTTTCCGTATCTACGAAGTGCGCTGAATAACAAGATTGAAATAAAGTGGCGAACCACAGATGGCTGAACTGGAAGTGATGGTGATGGGGATGACAATACAGTTTTGGAAATATCACTTTATGGTCACTTGGAATATAAAATGATACACAAACAGTGCAGCAAAATGCTAATAAATCAGAAATCATGTTAGAAATCTGAATTTGACTATGACAATTATATTTGAAAGCAGAACATATCTACTTTTCATATATAATGCATATTGTGACTTTGTTCATTGTAAACTATCACTTCATTAATGTGATCTGTCACTTCTCTTTTCTTCAAGACATAGCGACATAATGAAATATGTTGTTGTTGGCTAATGCTGGATTTCTGACAATGAAGTCATTAATCCTCTTTGCTCTCCAATATTTTTCACTGATGGATGGGGCGCTAGAAGTAGCCGGGCACATTTGAAGGTGGTCTTGGTCCATTTCCTCTTGCAGATCACTTAGAGGGCGAAGAGTATATCCCAATTCTGTTTAAATGTTTTGCCAGACAAAAATGTCCCGTAATCAACCTGAAGGTTGCAACTGCCACTTTTCAAGGATACTCAGGAATTACTGTTTGAATGTTTGGTAATTCCCATCTTTTATTTTTTGATTTTTCATAGTATTCATTCATTTCATTATTTTTCAATAATTTGTTTTGAATACAGAGTTGACTAATCTTTTAGCTGCATAAAATGGTAGGATTAACTATAGATTTCTGTACACTGCTGGTACCCTTTTTTGCAAGAAAATCAGCTTTGTCAGTACCACTCAGTCCACAGTGAGCCGGTATCCATTGGAAGATTAGATGTTTTTGAAGTGCTGTTAGATGGGTAAGGATTTTCCAACATTCTATAATTGTTTGGTTTTTTTGGTGACAACTTGGAAGTAATTGCTATAATTGCCGCTCTGGAATTCGAGAGAGTAACTGCTTGATGAAAATGTGAAATTCTATACAAAAGATTTTGTAGGGTCATTCGAATTGCTTCAATTTCTCCATCAAAGTTTGTACGAGGGGCGTCTCAAAAGTAACTTGCACTATTTTTTTAAAAATAACAAAACGTTTAAATATTTTAAAAAGGGTATATTTTGAAAGCTACGTTCAGTACCTATTTTTCCACATAATTTCCTTGAACCTAAATACATTTTTGATACTGTGGTAACAGTTTTTTTAACCCAATGTCAAACCACTCTCCCGCCAAACTGGATAGCCATCTTTCCACTTCTTGTTTCAGTTCCTCGTCATTTACGAAGCACCTTCCCCCAAGATGTTGCAGCAACTCCGGAAAAAGATGGTAATGACTCGGTGCAAGGTCAGGTGCACTAGATGGATGACCGAAAACATTCCATCGAAACTGCTCAAAAGGGCTTGAGTTTCACGAGCAGCGTGCGGGCAAGTGTTATCGTGGACCAGCAAAACTGTTTTGCTCAACTTTCCTTTCCTTTTGTTTTGTATGGCTCTTTTGAGTTTTCTCAGCACTTCACAATAGTGAGCAGCTGTCATCGTGGTCCCATGGAGCAGGTAATCGATTAACAGTACTCTCTTCGAATCCCAGAATATTGTTGTGATGACCTTGACAGCCGATGCAACAACTTTTGCCTTTTTTGGAGTTGCCTCATCCATTCGTTTCCACAACTTGCACACACTTTCGATAGACACAGATCCTTAGAAATAATCCTGTGAACCGATGCACGGCTTATTTCAATATACGGAGGAAGTTGAAACAAACCTACATCAAGTGTAAGGCGCTGATCGGTGTTCACGCTGCTCGAACCTCGTCAACAATATCCGGAGCGAGGGAAGTGGAGGGTCGGCCGCTTCATTGCTCATTGTGTACTGTTCTTCTCCCTTCAATGAACGATTGGAGCCAACGAGAAACCATTTGTCTTGACAAAACATCTTTTCCATAAACACTGCACAACTCGCAATGAATTTCAGTCGCACATTTATTTTTTCCCATCAGAAAACGGATTAGAGCGTGAACTTCGCAATCGGCGGTAGGAATGAGTGGAGTCTCCATTGTTACTGCCGTTTTAATGTCCAAGCAATAAATTTAGGGGTCTAGGAATTTTACAGTGCTGCTACTACACCCATACCTATATACCCTGGGACTTTCAGACTTTTTCCGCCTACCGCGCAGATTTAAAAAAATAGTGCAAGTTACTTTTGAGACGGCCCTCGTAGTTCCATAACTTGAAGATTTATAATATGAAAAGAGGTGACACGTGACTCTAGCCCCTGCTCCATCTTGGTTTGATAGCAGTGATCCATCAGTATAAATATGGAACCATTCATGTTCTGAAAATGTAGTATGGATTGTTTCTAATACCAATAATTTTAGAACACTAGTTGGAGTATCACTTTTCTTAACTTCTTCTGTCAGACGTAAATAATATGTAATGTCTAATGTTTGTGTCGGATTGACTTTAGATATGAAGTTTTCCTTTGAATTAGGAAGTTCTAGATTCTTCTTGATGTCTTGAATTTTGGAAAGAGCGCTCTCCTGAGTCTTTAGTGTAGGTGTAAAATTTCTTTTGTTCCATGTATTGAATGGGAGTCTGATCAACTTTTTGTGTTGAATAAGAGCTGCTTTTTCTATTTCATATTCAATGGGGTATTAGTTGGTTAGTATTTCCATAGCTGGTATTGTTCTGATTTTGATAGCACCTGTAATTAATCTCAGACTTTGGTTTTGAAAGATTTTAATTTTTTTTGTATTTGCTGTTAGTAGAACTTTGCTGTAGTAAGTAAATAATGGCTTTATATATACATTGTATGTTGTGTTAAGAGTTGCACGATATAAAATGTTGTTGTTAGCTAATGCTGGATTTCTGACATTGAAGTCATTAATCCTCTTGCTCTCCAATATTTTTCACTGATGATATTGAAGAGAGCAATAGCAGTAATAGTAACCGCTTTTTAGAGAGCACCGTATTTTTATGTGTCACATCGCTCTCTCACAACCCCCAGAATGTCTGGAGGACCACATGTGTCGTTGGTTTACGGGTCTCACCGACCTGACCGGGAGAATTAACAAAATAAATTCACCGACCACATCCTCTGATCACCAATCACGGGACGTATTACATGCCATGACAGGTCAGCATGTTAGGGGTTAAGATTTTATAGAGAAATGGAGAGGTTGGAAAAATAAAGACTCCCTAGCCCTCGGGAACCCTAATAGCATCGGGGTCGGAAGAGAACAAGAGATGACCAAGATAAGGTCATAAGGTCAGATAGAAAAGTTACAGTGAGGAGCAAAACACCAGTAAGTGGAAGTAATGTTATGCTCAGCTTGGGTACCTTGTGGTCACTATTCACATATCCCCTAGACGGAGACCCCTGAGTCAACTTTCCTATATATGTGTGTTAGGAAAGTTAAAAAAGTTTGAAGGCAAAAGGTTTCATGAGCTCAAAGCAATGAACAATGATTTTCAAACTTTTGCAATTCCTTTTGCTGTGGATACAGTGAAACAACAATTCCAAAGTTGCAAATTTACAGACAAACACAATTTTGAAATCACAGTTACTATATCACACTGATTTAAATTTATTTACTATGTAAATACAGGGCTTTTGAATCGGCTCCTCACCGCCGCACGGCCCCCCATCCGCGCGAGCCTGAATCCGCCACGGCTGGGCCCGCTGCCACCAACAAGCCGCACGCAAAACACACATAATAATCTCACACCATAGAAAATGCTGGAAATGTTGTCCCTCCTCCGCTATACAGGCATTATATCGGGAAAACACATTCTGATTCACATGATTAAGTTGAGCTACTGTAATGCCTCTGATTTCATTTCTAATATTTTGTTTTAGTTCTTCCAATGTGTGAGGATTTTTCTCGTAAACTTTGTCTTCCAGGTTACCCCACAAGTAAAAATCACACACTGCTAATCAGGCAAGCGAGAGAGCCGTATACCAGCACTAATCACTCTATCTTCAAACACTTCCCTCATTTTATTCATGGTCTGTACTTGCAGTAGCAGAATCTTGTTGAAACCACCCATATGATTTCTCTTCTTCTGTCAGTTCACGAAAAAATGGGGTCAAAATGTCATTTCGGTACCTCTCTTTATTTACAGTCTGGTCGTAAAATATTGGACCAATTATGTGTCACGCTAACAGTATTACATATACAGGTGTGTTCCTTTTTTTATTCGTGCAAGCCAGGTAGATGCAAGAAAAGACTTCAGTTGGTATGGTACTGTGGTACATCATAAGTAATGGTGTTATTAACTAAATATGTTATTATGTTTGTGAATTAATAAATATTTAAACACTGAAAACATTTTTAATTTTGAGTAGTCAAATTTACGAATGTTTAGTGATAGCGTACTATAAAAACATATTAGTGTTGCAGGGTTAAAGAAGTCCAAGCATCTGATCCTCTGCCTACCCATGCATCGTCTTCTTGTTCTGGGACCCTAGATGGTTAAGTTCATCTGTCCCTGCACATCCTTGCAACATGGCCTCCTCTTTTTAAGGTGCTCTACCATGATAATTGTGTCTGCCATACCAGTTCTCCTGCTGATCTCCTCATTGTGTATTCTGACTGAGTGTTACCTGCAGTGTTTTCTTTTCTATTTTTTGTTGACATACTTCGATCATTCTCCTCATTTTCTCTTAATATACTATATGGCATTCAAAGCATCAAAGTAATGTTTCTTCGTACCCTTTGAAACCGAAGCAAGTAGGAGAAAGTTTGGCAAGAAAAGTTATTGTAATTGCCTATAAGTAATAGTAACAACAACAACAATGTATATATAAATAATAATGAAATATGTACAAAGTAGCCTCTTTTTACTTTTGCTTCACTCGCTCGAGCATGGAACACAATACCTCTCTAATCTCTTGAAGTAGCAGTACTCATAGTACACCACAACTGTTTCACAACCTCACTGATAGAAGCAGTATTTGACACACTCACTAATTCACTCTCAAGAATGTTCACTTATATAGAAGTGTGGGAATTAGTGCAATGTTCACAAGAGGCGAAGACGTGGAACTTCCTGAAGAATCTGGTTATCCCTCAGTAATGCTTCTGGTGTTAACACTGGGTCTTACTTCATCTAGTTATCCGACCACGCTGTAGCCCAGTGGTTAGACCATTCGCTTCTCACAAAAGCAACCTGGGTTCGATCCTAGGTAACCATATGTGGGATTTATGGTGGACGAAGCAGTGCTGGGGTGGGTTTCCTCCGGGTTCTCTGGTTTCCCCCACCTTCTCATTCCACCAGTGCTTCATCTTCATTCCATGTATAATCTGTGTCACCGCCCATGGTGCTGTATGTAGTAAAAGCGGGCGTTAAACACTACTAAACAAATCTCCTTTTCCCTTCAGCTGATCAGCTTGGTCGGTCGTCTTCCATGCTATATGATTCCGATTTATTAACAAACAATAATAATAAAAAACATGTTGAAATGTTAGTACCTCATTGTCGCATTCACAAGAGCAGTTTGTAGAAGTTATATAAAAATAAACAATATGGGTAAAGATAAACATGTAAGTGTAACACAATATTTTGTCTCGTTTTAAAACTTGTTACTTATAATTGTACATGAATATTGCAGGCTGGATTGATGTGACATGGGATCATGGTGGGTCCAATTCATACAGAATGGGAGCGGAAGGAAAATTTGATCTGAAGTTAGCTGCAGGCTATGACACATCTTCCACATCTGAATCAGGTACTCAAGCACCAGGCACATCTATAACTACCTCAAAGACATCAACAGGTTCTGCTGGTGAGTACTTGTAGCCATGTTCTTGCTTTTGTCAAATTTACTTGAGCTTCAATGGTTTGGTGAAACTGTTAACTTGGGGATCTACATTAAGTGGATGAAATAATAAGCTAACTCCTGGAACTGCTCTTGAAGTACCCTGTACAGTTAACATTTCTGTGCTCTTCTGTATTTCATTTTGGAATAGCATGTCAAAATGTTGATATACTAAATCCTCAGTAACTGGATGCTTAAAACAGTTGCGTCATTGTAAATGCTTCAAAATGCAATGTCTGAGTACCTTTTTACTTTCTGTACTGCTAAGTAGAGGAAGTATTTTATTCCACCCCAAAATTCGATGTTGCATATATTTTACTGGAAATGTATGTTTTGAGGCCCCCTGAATCCAAAAAAAATCATTTTTTAGAAAAAGATCTGTGTGCACATGTCTATGTCTGTCTGTCTGTCTGTTAGTCAGTCAGTGGACAGCACGAAAAGTCAGTTATAAACCAAAGTTGGTATTTAAGTTTTAATGTCTTTCAAGTATACGACACAAAGATTTTGAAGAAAATTGCTCCACCCTAAACTACCTTTTACATGGAAAATTTTGATTTTCTTGAAAATGGCTAACAATTTTAATTAAAATGCCATATGTTTGAGATACTTTGATGACAAATGAAATGTATATTTTGTATTTTCTGGCTATAGTCTATATACTCCCTTTACTCTGGATGACTTTTGAACAACTCGTAAACCGTAACAGATAGACAAAATCTTACTATACAACAGATGTTGTTGTTGTTGTTAGCTAATGCTGGATTTCTGACAATGAAGTCATTAATCCTCTTGCTCTCCAATATTTTTCACTGATGGATGGGGCACTAGAAGTGGCCGGGCATATTTGAAGGTGGTCTCGATCCATTTCCTCTTGCAGATCACATAGAGGACAGAGTGGTGAAGAATATATGCCAATTCTGTTTAAATGTTTTGCCAGACAATCATGTCCTGTAATCAACCTGAAGGTTGCAACTGCTGTTTTTCGAGGATACTCAGGAATCACTGTTTGAATTACTATACAACATAGTATAGATTTAGGTGCTATCAAAACCACACCAATAGCAGCTATGGAAATACTAACCAACCAATACCCCATTGAATATGAAATAGAAAAAGCGGCTCTTATTCAACACGAAAAGTTGATCAGACTCCCATTCAATACATGGCACAAGAGAAATTTTACTATACAACAAATGTTTGTGTGAGACCACCCGCATTCCATTGTAGAAGTCTGATGTTAGATCTTCTATTAGTATAATGTTTTGGTTCTCGAGAAGTAGTCCCCGCCCGGAGATCCGAATGGGGGACTATTTTAACTCCGGAACATTTTACCCCTCGAGTCATATTTCATAAAAAAAGAGAGCAATAGCAGTAATAGTAACCGTTTTTTAGAGAGCACCATATTTTTATGTTTTGGCGGTCACATCGCTCTCTCACAACCCCCAGAATGTCTGGGGGACCACACCTGTCGTTGGTTTACGGGTCTCACCGACCTGACCGGGAGAATTATCAAAATAAATTCACCGACCATATCCTCTGATTACCAATCAGAAGACGTATTACATGCCATGACAGGTCAGCATGTTAGGGGTTAAGGTTTTATAGAAAAATTAGAGAAATGGAGAGGTTGGAAAAATAAAGACTCCCTAGCCCGCAGGAACCCTAATAGCATCGGGGTCGGAAGATAACAAGAGATGACCAAGATAAGGTCAGATAGGAAAGTTACAGTGAGGAGCAAAACACCAGTAAGTGGAAGTAATGTTCTGCTCAGCTTGGGTACCTTGTGGTTGCCATTCACATATCCCCTAGACGGAGATCTCGCTAAAACACACAATTTATGTCCAAATAAATTTTTTGTTGAGTGAACCATTTCAGAGATATTCTTTGTTATTTGTATAAGTTTTAGAGAGCTTATACTCTGTCAAATGGAACATCGCCATTCATTTTTTGTGTTAGGCGTGCAAAGAGAACAGAATTTAAAAGGTTTGAGTATTGCAAGTGTAAGAAAACGGGCAATAAGATAATTTCTGCAAATGTTGATCTCAACTAACACAAAGATAGAAGAATAAGAATTTATGAGAATGGTTAGTACAAGAGTAGAGAAAGTCATGTGAGTGCAACACATCAGATTATTTTGTAAATTACATTACAATTTGTTTTAGAGCACGGTGATTAACACCTAGTCATTAAAAAAATAAGTTACCATTTATATCTTATGATTTTTTATTTTAATTCATCTTACCTTAAAACATATTTTGTCTGAGACAAACTTTATTTTCCTCAAACAAAATAAAAGCAAGCAAGAACAAAATAAATGGACTAATTGAAAATGAATTAATGTTGAACACTCATATTCTTCCATCTGCCAAATTATTGGCAAGACATTTGAAGACCTTATTGCTTTCACTTTTGACTGCTGGTCATTTCCTATGATTTAATTATTTGCTTCGCTGTGCCAAATTCCAATGACTTTAAAATAGACTTAAAATTTTGTCCATTGTTTAATATATGGTTTCATTTTAAACAGCTACTGCTGCTCCATTGCATTCATTTTCATAAACCTATGAGCTTCTCTGATATTACATTTGGTGATAGCTTTTATGTTGAAACATTCTCTCCAAATCTGATAGTTATTCTGCACATGTTCATAACAATCCTTAAGCAAAGAATTTGAAATAGGTTTGATAAGCCTAGCTTTATTAGCACACTGTGTGAATCAAATGGCTGGCACTCAAAAATGTGTGTGTGCGGTGTGCGTGCGTGCATGTCTACTGCTTAGAGCTTTAGAAATTATTAAAGATGCTCCTAATACTCCAGTCAAGTTCCAAGGTAAAAAATTAATCAAGGGAACATTAGATTTTGACAGTATTCTAAGCTTATGATTTTTGTATATCCTGTTATTTATTAGCAGGAATTTGATATGATATGCTGTGACCTTAATAGTAATCTTGCATTCTTGGATGCATCTCATTCGCCTCAACCTAAACCCATGAAATTTGAACCTTATTTCTTTCTGTGTGGCATTCAAAAAGTATAGGTCACAAATATAAGATGACTTTGAGAGATAGAACTGTAACTTAAACATTCAATTCCACAGCTGGGATTTGAACCGCAGACCCTCCGCTTATTAGGCAGGTGCTCTAACCATTAAGCTATGTGACAAACTGCCAGAGTGACATTGAATTCTCAAACCAGTTCATATTTCTCCCGGTAAACCACAAAGGCAGTCTCACATCAAAGAAAGTTACGTCAATGATGCCTTACTATTGTAAGTACTTTGTGTCCCGGGATTAAATAACCTTCAGCTGGTAATTATTATTTATTTATGCCAACAAACTTTGGTGGTGTTTTTAAACACACAAGCCGTGTGTGGGCAATGTTTGAGAAATAATTATTAAAAATTCAATGCCACAAACATTGCCCAAACACAGCTTTTGTGTTTAAAAACACCAACAATGTTTGTTGGCATAAATAAATAATAATTACAAGGTGACTTGTTGTTTTCAGCATGAATACCTTGGAAAACTAATGTTATCTTGTATTTGCAGAAATACAATTTTTTGTCTAAAATATTTAACTCTCATTGTTCAAGGTAAAAGTTCTAAAAATATGCCTGAATCTGCGAAAACAAGTGGAAGTGTGTTAACCAGCCGTAAATCTAGTTCCACACCAAGCTTGCCAGATGCAACTGAGAACCATGCAAAAACATCTGTTGCTAGCACAGAACAGGCTGCTTCAGCAGATAACCTAGCCGCTAAGGTAAGTGTATTATATCCTGTAGGTTTTGAGTCTTGTATTTGTTTCAAATTCTAACTTACAAATTATATCAAATTCAAATATTACGGTTTCTAAATTCTGTGCTCACATTATAATCTACTTTTTAAGACTATTTTATGGTTGTGCTTAATTTTCATTATGAATGGAGCTGACAATACAAAAATTTGTGCCAGCATATGTCGACACAAGATTTCAACATTAGTAAAATATCTTTGATCTAAGACACTGATTATTTGTTGTCCATTTTAATAACTTTTAAGTAAAGAAGCTCTTTAGCTAATCTGATTTAAACATACTAATGGCTTGCAGAATGAGTCCCTCTGTGGACTTGCCTTCCTATTGTGTCTAGTTTATGCAAACACAATTATATTTTATCCAATTTATACAGATTCTACATGGGGTTCATTTTTATTTATTGTTTAGATGATCGCGTATGACATTACCACTGTATGACTAGCCTTTAGTTAAAATAGGTTGTAGAATTATAATGAAACTTGAGTCGGTGTTGAAACATTTACATCACTTACATGTAATTAATCTTGACTGGTTTCAAGAGCTTAACTTGCTCTCATTATCAGAATTGCCTAACTGGTTATTGTAGATGTTCTTTGATGTGTGGTTGGTTGGGCTGACATCTAGCGATGGGCTGATGAACTTCCATAAAGGGTTTGGTGGCAGCAGATCAAAGTTCACTACGCAGAGTTTGTTTTTTTATGATATGAATTTTCTCAGAGGTATCTAATGCTGCAGCGTGTTTTGTACCTTTTAAAAGTCAGATACACATCACTGTTACAAGCTTATTCAAAGATACGTAAAGTTGTTGAATGATTACATAGAGAGCGCCCAGTTTGAATGTTGCAGGTGTGCTTAGTTCGGTTATTGAGGCATAAGTTTGGCATTTGCAAAGCTTCTCATAAGGCATTATGTAATTTCTTCTGGTGCTTTATTGGAAGACTTTCTGACAGCAAAATTGCGAACTTAAGGATATGTTACATATTAGGGCAGTGGCTTGGTTGGCTATGCCGCAGCCGAGTGGTTAGACCACTCGCTTCTCACCAAAGTGGCCCAGGTTTAATCCCAGGCAACCGCAGGTGGGGATTTGTGGTGGACAAAGCGGCGCTGGGGCGTGTTTCCTCTGGGTTCTCCGGTTTCCCCTGCCATCTCATTCCATGTATCATCAGTGTCACCGCCTGTGGTGTCATATGCAGTAAAAGCGGGCATTAAACACTACCCCAAAAAAAAAAAAAAAAAAAAAAAAAAAAAAAGAAGAAGAAAAAAGTGGTTTGGTCATCACTAAAGTTTTAAAATCATTTAGTGGGTAAAGCCTAAAGAGATTTCAATGAATATGCATTGAACTTAATGGATTTTATATTTCATGGGGTAAAAGAGTCACACTTGAAAAATATATAAAAACTTGAGCATTATCTCTAAGGGGTTGTTTTTAATTAAGGATTTGACCTTCGACAGTGAGACACATTTTGAAAGTAAGGAAGGACCTTAATTTTGGTTAGGAATTCCTCATACCTGTCCAGAAAATCATCACTACAGTGGTTCATATCATACTGATATCCCCAAAGCAGCCCAGGTTCAATCCCACGCAACTGCATGTGGAATTCATGGTGGACAAAGCGGTGCTGGTGCAGGTTTCCTCCGGGTTCTCCAGTTTTGCCCGCCATCTCATTCCACCGGTGCTTCATCTTCATTCCATGTATCAGTGTCATTCTTGCGGTGTTGTAGTAGTAAAAGCGGGCGTTAAACACTACACACACAAAAAGAAAAAAAATACTGATATCCCCTGTCATTCAGCAATTCGGTTCAGAATATTATTCCAACTTGTAGTTACGGTGCTTCATATAGTCCTCTACTACCGACAGTGTTGTGTTGTACCCAAAGCTCTGAAGACCTGTTTCCATATCATGTGGACAGGTTCAAATGACACTCTTATGATATAGTCATGGAAATTCCACAGTCGCTAGAGGGCAGGTCCAAGTGAAAAATACAGTACAAATTGTACCTGATACCAGCCACTGATGCAGCTGCCCAGACTGATAGAAATACTACAACTATACATTGTTAGATGGCGCAAAGCAGAGTAGCATTTCTAGGTAACTGTAAACTTGCTACTAAGAGAGATGTAATAAATAAGAAGTAAAGGCACAAATAAAAATGAACACTGTATATATACATGTTCTAATATTTCCATGTGGTGATGAATGAGGTTAAAACATTTGGACTCCATTTGGAATAGTTGTCTGATTCTTTGTTTTTTATGTTCCTTCCTTATAGCAAGCAGCTGAAGCAATAGCAGAAAGTGTGTTGTCTGTTGCACGTGCTGAGGCTATTGTTGCAGTAACAGGTGAGAGCCAGTCATCGTCAACTCCAGCTGGAGAGCTTTCAGTTGTAGTACATACACTACGTGATCCTCACACAGACCTCTCTGCCATCTCCTCTGCTGCCAGTGATCTTGCTACCATAGTGGAGACTTTAGCTTTAGGGGAATCCACAAGATCAAGTGAGTATAGACTTCTCCTTTTTCTTTCTTTCAACACTCAGTATGTTTGGTGTTTTTAAACACACAAGCCTGTGTGGTCAATGTTTTTCTTTCCCTGTTCGTCATTACAATCCTTCATGAAAATGAATCTCTTTAAATATTAGGCTGTGCATATAAGTCACAGTTTATAAAAGCACATTTTAAGATAAATTACTTTGTCTGGTCAGTACAGCAGTTTAGAACTAATAGCTGCACGAAATTAGAACCTTCCTTTTTTAATTATCCTGCATGACTAAGGGTCCAAAAAATTTTAATTTATAAGAAACTTGAGAGGTAGAACTGGAACTTAAAAATTCAATATCACAGCTGGGATTTGAACCACGGAGGGTCTTTGGTTCAAATCCCAGATGTGACATTGAATCTTTAAGTTCCAGTTCTACCTCTCAAACATTGCCCACACACAGCTTGTGTGTTTAAAAACACCAACAGTAAGTTTGTTGGCATAAATAAATAATTATAAGAAGCTTATTAGTGGCTTTTTGAAATACATACCTTTTTAGAGAAAAATATATGCAGGGTGTATACCTATTTCACCCTTAAGTTCAGAAAAGAAGTAAGTAAACCTCTGCTGAGCAAATTGTAGTACCTCATGGATAGATACTGGGAACTAAGTACCCATGTGTGGAAATTGCATCAGATAGGATGAAGATTTCTGAATCCAAACAGACCACACCCCCAATTAATTTGGATTAGCTGGTTTCTACTGTATAGTACATATTGCAGCTTGGGGACCATTAACTTTTAAACATTTTGTAGGTCTTATTCCTATATTTGGCCTTACTTTCTAAACTTATGGCACATGTTAAGAAAAGACAAAAGTGGTACTGGAAGAGTTCGGCAGCTCTATCTGTGATTGAACTCTTCAACTTTTTTAGAAATAGTTTTTTCCATGATAATATGAATATAGCACTTTTACTGTAAACTTTTATGAGTCAATGAGTTAAGAAAATGATGAGCAGTATAGGTTAGGAAATACAACAGAAAACAAACGTAACACAAACAGTTCTAGCAACAATTCTGCATTACTAACAATAAAGTTGAATTATTGCTAAACAACAGCTAACCACATGAGTGTCAGTTAAAGATGGCTACTTTTTACAGAATTTGTTAAAAGCATTTAACACAGTTGTCTTCTCTCCATATTTGTTTCTTCATACTGACACTCTTGAATGTAATATTTTCTCAACATATTCATGTGGCAAGGAGCACACTGTTGACTTACACTGGAGATGAAAACTACAGTGTCTGGACTTAGCATCTTAAATGTTCTACTAGAATGGTTTATGTAGTTATAGGTGAATCTGAACAAAGATTTTGTTTCATAAATTGAACTGCCACAATAATGACTTTAATTTTTGGTGCACAAAAATAACCACAAAGTACTACAATCTGAACCAAAGTTGTTTTCTCGAAGAAGAGAGAACATGTTAAGTGGGAAAAATTGTAGTTTGTCCTCCAACCAATAGGGCACTTCCTTGTCATGTGGGTTTGTTTAAAGCTCCTTTGAACTTAAAGTGGATCAAGTAATTACATTTCAATTTTAGTCCTTTGGCAGATTAAACATGGATTATGTGAATAGGTTCATCCAGTAACCAGTTGAGGCGACAGATGAGCTGCACAGAAGATAATTCTACATCTGGTGGCAATAAAAGTCTGTCTGGAAGTAACACCAGCGTAACAGCATCAAATGTTGAAGCAACAACAGGAAAGACCAACCTCTTGGTGTCATCATCCAGCTCTGCTACAAGCTTGAACAAGACACTGTATGGGTCAACTCGAGGGAATAAAGTTCAGTTATCTTCTGCTACAACAGATCCTCATTCAATGCTTTCTGCTGAGGCTGTAGAAGTGCTGGACAAAATGCGAGAAGGAGCCGATATCCTGCGGAACAACACCAACAGTTTCTTGTCCGGTGAGCTGTTACCTTCATCTCTTCTAGTTGGGTCTGGTCAACAGCAACCTTCTGCTACATCCATAGGTGAGTCCTGTTCCTCCCTGCATCCATGTTTATAGCTGTTGTTGTTCACAGTAAAATTTCATATTATTTCCATTGCACCATTGCACTTTTGTATCTGGCATTCATGCTTAAAATTTGGGTGGCACTGTGTTCAAGTCTTGGCCAACCTGTATTTGCATACATGTTTTTTCTTTCTTTTTTTTACATTGTTTTTTTTTTATTTTAAAGTAAAGATATTTCAGAATATTTGGGGCAACCTCCTTGCTGTTTCTTTTCTACAGGGCGAGCAAAAAGTATGGAATATTGCAAATAACTGTGTTATTGAATGTTTCTTAAAACGTTACGTGTTGCATTTGTTGGACACACATCACTCAGTATTTTGCGTAGTACTGGGTGATTTGTATTCTCAGATAGACAGGGTGAATTGTTTCAATCCCTAATTGTTCTCACAATTTAGGCAGGATAGTCTCATTTGCTCATCTGTACTTTAATTTTACTCACACCCTGTAAGCTGCTTACACCTTCCTGCCACGTGTGAAATGAAACAAATGGACTTGCGATAACTGTGAGTGAAATGTTACAAATATATATTATATCAGTTGAAATTATGCAGTTCTATAATATTAATAAAGAACATTCATCTCCGATACAAGGTATTGCTAATGGAATAACCCCACCTAATGCAATCCATATCGAAGATGCTGTTATATCAGGTTTGCTGTTTGTTTTAGCAATGTTTGTTCTTCCTGCCAGTTGCTCAATCAACCTTGCTGTATAAAGTAAAATGTGTAAGGATCCAAGCTGTAGCGAATTGTATGGGGTTTTACAAAACAAATGTTTGACATTTTACATGCTGAAATTAATAACTTTAGATCTTTATTTCTTGCACAATCTTTTTGTGTATATATGAACATAAAAGCTATGACATTTGAATTCAGGTATGACTCAGAGACTGGTTCATAATAATTGGGGATAGAAACCAGACGACAAGAACGACAAAGTTAAAATACAAGTATGGGCTGGTTCACAACCACCCGGTAACAATGACGACAATGGGAATGGCATGAACATTATGGTTTACAACAGCCTGCTAATGGCAATGGAAATAGATAGTGGATATTGCACATTGAGATGTCATTTATTCCTTTTGACCAACAAAAAAATGTTAACCTACTCTCCAATTCAGACAATATGAAAACAGATTAACCAACACCAAAATTCGATAAAGTGAAGATCTAAACGTTAGACCTGTTTCCGATTCTGAGAAATCAGCAAGCGTCAGTCCTTTAGCGTCCTAGTACTCATTAAAATTATTTGTTGTTTATTATTGTTACATAAAATTCCTTCTGGTTTTATATGCAGTTAGTGGATCTAATATGCCATGGCCGTTAATGGGAACACCAAAATTGAATCTTGCTTGTTGTTCCTGGAGCCCGGAAAGGCTTGCTGTTGGTTGTGAACACTCCGCTTGAATACATATATTTCAAGTCTCTCGTTCTGATTATTGTTACCGTTGCCACTATCTGTGAACCAGCCTTATTGTGCTGGGAGCATTCACAATTAAGGGAAGCTTTGTAAAAAGAAATAGTATTTGATTTCACACTTAAATTAAGCTTCTTTAAAGGAACTGTCCCCATCCCAAACTACCTTTTACATTTTAACACCTTTTTATTATTTATTATTTTGTCATATATGGTTCTTGATTTAAAGTATCACATTTGAAACATTTGCAAGAGGAACAAGGAGCTTGTCTTTAACTGCTTCTGTGCTCTGGTAATTAGTATGCTAACTTCCAAATCTAATTGAATTCTAGGCTGGAGAACGGGAATTTTTTTCAGCCAGTCCTCCCTTGAGTTTGGAAATATGTGTGTGAATTCAATGTTTATAAAGAAAACCCAACATAAACAAGTCCAAGATCAACAGAAATAGTAAACAAGTGATCTTTATTGCCGAAGAATTATTTTATTGTTCCAAAGGTAAAGTTGCCAATATGACATGTTTTCAAGGTTGGCATATGAAGGGCAGAGGGAGACCCACTTTATAACCGGTAACTTGTTCATAGAATTTATTTCTAAAATATTGTTTTAGATTTAAGTCTTTTTTCAGACTAAATTTTGATGCATTACATGTTCAAAAAGGTACAGTTGTTTATTATTTTAATTTTTGTAATTTGTGGGATTTATAAAAGACAAAAATTGATGTTTATTGTGATTGACATGAGATGGGTTGAAGAAAATATGAGTAATGGATGTCTGTAAATTGGAAATGAATAGAGGGATAGAAAAAATTTGTTACACATAAGGTGATTTCTTTTTTTTTTTATCTGTTGGTCGTAAATAGCAGATTTGTTATAATTTCAAGAACAGTCAGAAAGGCAAGTTATCACTGTGTGGCAATTTTGTATGAAAAGCTCTGATGAGATCTTTGTTACAGGGTCATATTTAATGGCTAACAGATAAAGATCAAGGCTTAAGTTTTTTTCAATTAAAGTCCAGATTCAGCTAAAATTAAGTTTATTTGAATTAAAATAACATACATTCTCATGCGGAGCCCATATGGTGTCACGTTTGCAACAAGCTTTCGTTTTCCTTTCACCAACTAGTATTTGTATCCATGGATATTTATTGTGCAATATTTCTTCTCCGTACGATCACTATCAGATTGTTTGGTATTCCTTCTTGTAATTTTGGATTACCAATGCATTTTCTGATTATTACGATACACACATTTGTATATTTGTATTGCTATTTGTACAAAATTCCATGTCTTCACTGTTTGACACCGAAATCGCAACTACGTTGAAAAAGATCCTCTTGGTTATGGAACCTAGCAGTCATTATTTGTCCTTTGCCTTTTTTCACAATTTACGCTTAACAGTCAATGTTGGTATGTTCCACTTTATCCAATAGTTTCGGATGCAACAATAAAGTTTATAAAAATAAAACATAACACTCATATAACAGAAAATTAACATATTTTTGTGGACACAAATAAACACAACAAATCATCCATTCCTGTTATTCCAAATTAAACATTGTGGGCTTAAAATTTCTCCTACAACTCTATTGAGAGGATAGTTTTGAAATGTAAAAGTAAATGTTGGATCCTATTCAAGATAATATGTATCCTGCTTAATTTCACTTAAAATATTAAGAAAGAACATTGACAAATGCAACAGTTAATACTTTTAAGAAACACATAAGTTATAAGTTATATTCTATAGTTTTTGTTTTTCCCGTGATCTCTGCTGTGTGGCTTTGTTTGAAAATGTGTTGACCCTTTGATCCCAAGAAAGGCTGTTACCATGTAGGGTGTGATATGTTCATTTAGGGCAGCAGGCTTGCAGTTCTAACTTGAGTTCTACTTTAACCTCTTGAGCGACAGCCATTTAAAAGCTCTGCAGGCCGAGAACGGATACCCAATATCCAGCGCAGGGCATTTAAATTGTTAAATGCGCTAAAAGTGCTTCCTAAATACACAGCTGTATTTTGCGTAAATTTTAAGTTATTTTAATCAAACAAAAACTGTTATAAAACTCATTATATGCAGTATACATGTACATCATCAGCAATGTTGAGTTGCATTTACAAATCGTTGAAATGGCACTATTTGTTTCACTGTGGTAAAAAGTTAACTTTGCTTTGTCGAACGCATCTCGGAAAGAAACAGTAGTGGACCCATTGTATGTGTTAGCTATGCGTCAGCAAGTCACAGCACAATGGGAAATAGAACGCTACTGTATGCGTGGTTTATGAGTCATCAGAATAAAGCAGGTTTGCAATTTTTCCTTACACGTGTTTCGTAACTTGGATATAGCTTACAGGCTCCGTTTGTTTCTCTCTTGAAATGCATACGTATACTTTCCTGCTTGTAGCTGAAGTGAGAAGCTATTGAGTGTTACATCTCAGAGCTAAAACATGGCATCAACAAGCAGTGTTGCACAAAGGTTAGCGAGTGGTGGAAGTGTAAGGGCTTCTGAAATTACACAGGATAATGTGGAGGACTTCTTGCTGTGTGACAGCGATTTGGATATCGATGGCGAATTTTCCGAATTTGAGGGGGGTGTGGAGGATATAGGTACAAGTAGCAGTGAGGAAGAACGTGACCAACTTCCTTCAGGTGTTCGTGAAGAGTCAGCATTGTGGAGTGCTGAAAACAATTCCAATACAAACAGGCACATCTTCACGAGCACAGGGTCTGGTGTTCAATCCCAGGCTCAGCTGACTTCTGACAGCCAACCAATTGACATTTTTACAAAATTTTTTACTACCGACTTAGTGTCTCTCATTGTTTGCGAAACAAATGCATATGCGAGTAAGGTGAAGGAAGACCTGCTCTCTAAAGGTAAATTAGGGCCTAAGAGCAGAATTCAAAGGTGGACAGAAGTAACACTCAATGAGATTTACAGGCTAATTGGTCTAATTATACTTATGGGTGTTATTCGTAAACCTGCATTATACATGTATTGGTCCACAGATGACATGCTAGCTACTCCTTTTTTTGGAAAATGCATGTCAAATAACAGATTTACGTCAATTTTGCGGTTCCTTCATTTCACCTGCACAGAGAATGTAAATGACAAACTCCACAAAATTAGGCCTGTTTTCGATTATATTATTTCAAAATTTAAAGAAAATTATGTGCCTGGTGAAAAGGTCACTGTTGATGAAAGCCTAATGCTTTGGAAGGGCCGCTTAGGTTGGAAGCAATACATCAAAACAAAAAGGGCTAGATTTGGCATAAAGAATTTTGATGTTTGTGAAAGTAAAACGGGATATCTTTACAATAGCTGCATTTACACTGGTCAAGGGACTGACAATACTGGAGACAAAGATTTGGGCTTATCTGGCTCCATAGTAATGCACCTAATGGAACCTGTGCTTGATCAGGGTAGGACTGTGTACTTAGATAACTGGTACAGCTCTCCTAAATTATTCATGGCCTTACACAAAAGAAAGACTAATGCAGTTGGAACAGTACGTTCAAATCGTATTGGTTTGCCAAAAGATGTGAATACGAAGGCTCTAAGGAGAGGGGAAATGGAGGTGCGTCAGCTCCCACCTTTGACCTACCTTGCCTGGCAGGACAGGAGGGTAGTTACGGCATTATCCAATTGCAGCTCTAAGATTTTGATGATTGACACTGGAAAAACAGATGGCCATACCAAAATGTGCATTTTCAAGCCTGACGTTATCCAGGAATACAATATGCACATGGGCGGTGTCGATCTAGTAGATCAGGTATTGCAAGCATATCCCTCTTTACGAAAAACAGTGAAATGGTATAAAAAGGTATTTTTGCACCAACTGGATATAACCATATACAATTGTTTGGTAATTTGGAGTGGATAAATAAGGGTTAAATGCACAAACGCACAGGACGTGTATACACGTCCATATCGCTCGTCCGTCATTTTAAATGGACGTGATATGACGTCCATATCCCTGAAGAGGTTAAGGGAAACTTGATTGTTCTGTATAGTCTGGTGCATTGGTATAGATAGTTTTTGTCTGTAGAGCTCAGATATTTGATGCTGTGTTGAGCAGATACAGGAATATGATCATTCCTTTAGCAGGGTGTAACTATGCGATATCTCTGGATCTGGTATGCAAAGGGAAGGACTAATATCAAGCAGCTACCAAGTTAGTACATTAAAGATGAGTAGTTACTCCCTTTGCTTTCTTGGAGGTAATGTGCTTATCCTCTAACTGCAAAATCGGATATTTCTTGGGGGCAAACTAGTCTGCAAATCCTCCTGGGACTTTCTGTTAACATGAAAGTATATATATTTATGAAAAACTGAAGCTATTAACAGTGAAGCAAAATTGTACAAACATAACAAATATGAGACTATAATTCACTTATCTTAGTATTTGCTGCAAGGTTTTGAAATTAATAGCAGACTACATAGCTTCACAATAGTTCTATTGCATCGTCAGTGCCACTCTTGTTTATACTGGTCGCTATTGTAACAAATGCTAAATCACTTAATATTTCTGTGTTACCAACCACTGAAAACAAAACAAATTTAACAGAATCAATGGCAGTAATTTAAAATTCACTATGCAGCCCTTATTTTTCAAAATGAATCTCTTTTCCCAAACCATCAAATCTATGGGTCCATTAATTGTCTTAATAATGTAACCTCTGGATTTATTTCATGATTAAATGACCAAAATTGATCTGCCACAGCTGATTTATCTGTTACAAGTTTATCGCTATTGAACAATACTGTTTTGCTAATCCTTTTGACCAGTTCAAAAGAATTTTAAATTACATTTTTTTTTTCATTCAGTGACTTAATCATTTCATTTTAATCAAAGATTTATCAATTTCATTTAAATCTTGACTAGCAATTTCAATATGTGCAACATAATCATGTGTTTTTTTTTTGTTTTTTTTTGAAAGTTTTTTTCTCATTAAAGTCACAATTTGAACGATTAATTACATTATTTGTAGGATTGTTCCCTTTATTTGTCTTCAATTTTATGTTGTGAGCATAATCTATTTAGCTTGTTTTTGAACTACTTTGTTTTACTTATTTTGAAAAATAAGGCCCACGTAATGAATTTTGAAATGATTGATTCTGTTAACTGATTGATTCTGCTTTGACAATTACATATGACTACAGTATTTCCCTGTACCTATGACAAAATGTATAATAAGACCATTTCTACAAATTGTTATTTGAATTAAGATGAAGGAAATAGTTTTATGTGAATGGTTTGTAAAAGTAGAGGAAGTCATGTGAATATATCACATCAGATTTTGCACCTTTTAGATTTTTCTACATGGATTGCAATGTGGGAAATCCACTGCTGCAAATGCTGTGCTGCTATGTAAATGAAAACAAAGATTACGAACTGTGTAACCATATCCATGACCTTTTTGGTCCAGTAGCAAATATAGAAATATTGTTATAATCATTTAATGTTTCTTTAGATATTTTGAATCTTAATTTTAATCATTTTTTTCCCTTCTTAAAATTGACTTTGTCATATATCTTTGTATTCTGGATCTTTATGGTCACCTGCAATGTCAGGCAGATGTCACAATTTTTTTTTGGTGAAATATATATATATATAATATAATTTGACACTACTCATCATCATCACCATCATCATGGTGCTTTTTTTTTTTAATGTGTGTTTACATCATTAAAAAGAAGTCGTAATGATGGTTGTTGGGATGTTTTTCTCCTTAATGTTTTTAGCACTCAAATCACTTCACTTACACTAATATAGCACAGGACTAGTTTTGGAAGCCATTGCTTCCAGTTGACCTTCAGTTGGCAACGGTAGCAATGACTCCCAAAACTAATCACCTGTTACATTTGTATTAGTAAAGCGTAGTGTCACAAACCGACTCGCAAAATATTTCTATATATACCTGCTTCACTGTTACTAGTTTCTTCCAATTATAAGTAATCAGTAGCAAATAACTAAAGCTTCATATGTAGTGTGTGTTCTCAGCATGAGGTTGCCATGTAAACCAAAATGCAGAGTGACAGTTTCTATCACTGTGCGCATGCAACCACATCTGTGACATTGAGGGTTCATGGTAACTTAAAAATACACTTTGGCGCTCCAGAATGATGTAATTTTCATAAAGTTATGTAGATAATACAAGAGTCACACTTGCCAACTTCTATGGTTTGACCATAAAATAGATTGGAGCTGAGGCTTTTTTTCAGTTTTACGCATAGCAAGCGCTTTAACGGTTTTGGGTGCATACTCAACATAGACACAACATTAAATTCCATTGGATTATATCTTAAGATTACACTGAATGTACCACGCTAATTGGTGTACAGAGCTTATCTCTGCATCTAACCTTCATCACAGTCGTTATCCCCTTTCACTAGGCTGCAACAAAATGCATAGCATGCGGATTTAACATTTAATTGCACTGCTAGTATTCTCTAGTTACCAACAGTAAATGGGTGTAAATGTTTGTTAATGGATGACAGGAATTAGTCAGCCCACATGAAAATTTTATATCTTATTTGCATTCTGTAAGTACAAGAAATAAAGTTTTCCATAATTTGTGATTTTTTTTTTGTTTGTTTGTTTATAGTTCATACTACGAAGCATAAAATATGGACTAGAAATCGTTTTTTTTTTAAGTGTTTATTGTAGTCCCAGGAAGAATTTCAGCAAGTGTAACAGAAAGCAACAGTACTATCAAGTATTCCAGATCTTTACAAACTGGATTTCCCATTTAGTTTACATTTAATTTTGTGTATTTACTGCAGTGAGCATTTTTCGTATTGTATATTTCATGTTATGCTTTGCCGAACAAGGGAAAGTTCTCAATTTCAGGAAGTTGGCAAGGTATGTAAGAGTAAATAATAAATTCAATGAAAAAACCGAGGCTAATAACAATGAAGCAATAAAATTAACAAATATGAAGTAAATATTATAGACTAGGTTTCACTTATTGTAGTTACTGCAGTTTTCAAGATCTTTAATCGCAGCATTGAACCAAATTTTATGATGTGTTTAAAGAATCGTGAAACTGCAGTAACCTGCACATTTTAACTAAGATAAGCAAAGGCTAGTCTCTAATATCTACTTTATTCATAAATAAGAAGTTAAAAACATGCTGTAAACAAATGGAAGTTGAGGGGACTATAAAATAACAGTGTGAATAATTGGAAAAAATATATTATGAGAACATAACTGCAGGGTTCGGTTGTATTTATAAAATAGAATTTTCAGCAAATATTTGAGCTGCCTGCATCATACAGAAAAAGAGAAAGGGCGGGGGTAAGCACAGTTATATATGCTTTTCTTTCAACTTCTCAATATGCTTAGAAATTAACCATATGTTGGTCCAATAACATTGGTATCTGGTCAAAACTATGGGAAGCAAAAAATAAAAATATTAATGGGAAACTAGTAAAAAAAATGTGTAAATAAAAGTGCTTATTAATGCATGTAAATGTGATTATGAACCAGTGCACTTTAGGTTCTTGGTATGTCAGGCCAGGTTGTAATGGTTGGACCTTCTGTATTTAGTTCACTGCATTCTGAATATTAAGAACAGATATGCAGAAGATGTTGTAGATAGGGACATTATATAGTTTTTGTTTTGTCTGTGCTGCTTTTAACTGATCAAACCTGCATCTCTTTCTTTCCCTTCTGTGCTTAATATTGTTCATCACTGCATCTTATACAGAACCAAGAGTTCATAATAACAGACTTGTCTGAAAAGTTAATAGGGGTTGGCAACTGCGTCACCAGTTCTTTCGTTTTTTAAAGCATGGCCAGAATATCATGACATTGGTTTTCCATGGCATGTATATGTTGTCACATTGGAAAGGGAACAAAATCAGAGAAAAATTTCCTCCATCCAAATAGAAAAGAAAAGGAGAGTATGGAACTAATACATTCTCATCAAATAACTCTAGAGTATCAATTCAAGAAATTGTTTGAATACTATGTTCCATGTCTCCTTTTTGTTTATTTGTTGTTTTTCAACTTTTAAAACCTGTACAAAGATGAACTTATGAAAATTTTACCGTGAGCCACAAACTTGTATCAGAGATGGACAGGATCACCATAATGATGTTTTATTATGAACTTTCTTTCAGTTAATTATAGTAAGGTTTTTCATGAGGTAAATTACACTACATGTGTTTGAAAATGCAGTGTAGTTAAAATATTAACAAGTAAATTTAGAGGTCACTCAGTAGAATGTCTTTTAATGTTCCCATAGCATTCTGTTTGTTTTTTCTTTTTCTATTTTCAGGTTTTATCGATTCCACTAACCTAGTGTAGCTTTTCTGTAGTGTTTTATTTAGGAGAAATAGTTCTCTTACTAATGGTATTACATTATGAGTAGTGGGTAGTTTTTATAAAAATATAAAAATAAAAGCTATACAGGATGCTGCAAAACTGAGCGGATTTCTACTGCATGCAATTTTGGTTGTCAGGTGCATATATGTGTACTTTGTGGCATTGGGTTAAGTCACTTCTTCTTGCAAGATTTATAGATAAACTAAATCTAAAATTACTGTTTCATTCCTTTGCCATTTGCTACGTATTTAAATTCACAGGTGCTGAAGAAAAGAACATTATATCTGAGGATGTTTTAATTTGGGTGGGGATAAAGGAAGAGCATACTAAGTGAAGCTAAAATCTACAAGGAAGTATAAATATCACATCAGAATAGATTTCTGTTTCATTTTTATGCTAATTTTAATTTACTTTTTCATAGAATGTGAAAGTATCAGAATGTAGAAGCAATATGTTCTGTGAAAATGAGTGTATATGCACTGTTTAATAAAACTATATAAGCAAAGAAAGTAATAAATTAGAATTCTACGTACCCTTCTATCATGTATGAATTTTGTAGCACCTATTTCTTCTTCATTCAGAGTTCTCAGCAAACTATTAGCTGCAGCTGATGTCATAATATGGAGCTTGTCACGGTTATAACATCCCTATTTAACTTAATTGGAAGCAAACAAAGCAAACTATTTGCCATTGTAGTAAATTAATATAAATGAACTTATGTTATAACCACATGGAAAAAAGTTTGACTTTAAAGTGTAAAATTAAATTATGTAATGAAGTATATGAGGGATGTAACTGATGGAGACTGTATCAATTCCATTAGATATGCAGTTAATATACAGTAAGGGGTGATTCACAATTAAAGTTAGGTCTACTGGCTTGTTTCATGTTGCCTTATGGGAATGACATGCTTTAAGACAACACCATTCTAATCGTAGGCTAGGGTTAGCATTTTTTTCACATTGTTAACAATCTGCTGAACTGTTGTGTTTCATGGTGACTCATGATGATGCCATTTGGATGATTGACATTTCAACTGTGGTTCATAACATTTCATGCAGGTCTCATCAATGGTGATACACCATAAGAAGGGCTCTCCTTCTCTCTCATAGTGCTCCAAGTGTGTACGAGCAGCTTCATATCACAGAAATTTCTGCATCTCTGATAATTCATGTGGAACTCAATATGAAACAAATTTTCGCATCCTAAGGTAGATCTTAAGGATTCGATGCAGAGTCGAATGTGCCAATTCAGTAGCTGTGGCTAACTCTTGAATAGTGCAGTTCCAATCCACTTCCACTAATGCAGGGCACTGTCTGCACTGGTGGATGGCCAGATCTAGAGATATGTCCTCCTTTAAAGGCTTGTACCCATCTTGCCACTGTTTGGTATGGCAATGCATCTGCACCACAAGCCTCTCGCTATCCTTGGTGACATTGTCGGGCGTTTCTACCTTTGCCACATTCAATTTTCAATCAGATTCTCTGCTCTGAAAACATTGTACTATGTTTTACTGTAACACCTAGATACAAGCTCATGACTTTAGGCTCATTGCGTGAGGAGGGGGGGTGGGGAAAGGCAAATCCATATGCTTGGATGGAGGGCAGGCACCTAAACTACACGTGCAATAAATAGAATTGCCTACTCTATTTTGATTCCATAATGTGGAAACAACCCTTGTGTGTTTTTGGAAATGCCTGAATGATTTCTTGCTATGGAGGAAACGAGTGGGAAATGTTCTTCCTTATTAGCCACAAGTGCATTAAATATCATTGATTTTGGTTAAAATATATATATTTGCCTGACTAATCAATTGCATATTGGGAATTTTAAAGAAATACCCTGCGAAGTTATTGTTCCAAATTAATTTTGTGTGGTAGTAAAGCATAAAAACTACAAAGCTTGATAAAACACACAATTTTCTTCCCTTTCCCCAAGATATTCATTGTTGTTGATTTGTATTTTTGAACATTATACATTTTTTTAAGTGCTAAGTTGCCATTCCTTTGTCTTATTATGTCGTACAGTTGGTCAAATTTCAAAGCCACGTTTCGGACTGTCACTTAAGCCCCCTGTTCTTCCATGATTTCCCCTGAATCTACAACAAATGTGTTTATTTCAATTAACATTAAGAAGGCAGAAGAATAACCTCTTGTAAAACAGTTTGTAGAAAAGAGATTCAAAAACAGCAGTGGCTCAAGAAAGCCATGTGAAAGCCACATCACATTTTTCTAAGTGAAATTACTTCCCAGGGGCTAGAATTTGTCGCCCTTAATGCCCTTGTATCTATGAAAACAAGCAGTTGATAGTACAAATATGAGCTATTTGCAATTATATTTTAAGACACCTCAACCTACCTGTACATAAGATCAAACTGCTGAATAGGTGGGGTAAACTCTTGCCTGGCCACTGAAATTACACAACCTCAATTACTTTGACTTTGTTCTTTAGGGATGTTGAAGTATCAGCTCATATGTGACATTCTCCTGGACTATGTTAGAAACCTGATGCTGTGGTTGTTGGAATGGTTTGTGGTTTGCTGGGAATAAGACAGGGGTGATATCTTGCATGCAGTGGTGTTGGTAACATTGTACAGCCATGGAAAAAATGATTGAGCACTGCAACATGCACTTTCAAATGTTACAGCGTTCATTATTTTTCCCATGGCTGTACATGTGTTTTCAGTGAACAAATTTGTGGTGATATCTATTTGTTATTTTCTATCTCTGCAGCATGTCTAAATTCCTGAAAAAATATTAATGAAAACCAGCTTATTGAGTAAAAACATTTAACAATTGTTTAGATTTGCAAAATGAATGTAGTGTTCTGCAACATCCTGGATAATAGCTGTAAAACAAAGCTGTATTTTTAAGTTTATTATAGTTTTACTTTAGATTGGGAACTGAAAGACTTATGCTAGTGTACTCAAAAATATATCACAATGTGGTAAGGTAGGTGATGTTTTGTTAAATGTATGTAACAATATAACAGAAAGGGATTGTGGTAGTTCAAGACATTGAAAATTTAGTTATAACTTGTAAAATTGAGATGTGTTCTTGTGTGTCCTCTCGTCTTAACATAGAAAAGATACAAAGACAATGTCAGATCATAGTTCTAGATATCATTGGCAGTTTTTAGGATGAATATACACAGAAAATTGCACCATAAGAATTGTGCATTTGTATTTTTTCTACAGACCAGCTGTCCGATAGAAAAGGCATAAATGTCTCTTAGAGACAACTTAAGATGCAAGGAGATTGCTATCTTATGCATCACTAGCTTTAGCCCTTGACTTTAAGTGGGTAATTCTGTCTCCGACTTTCATTTTTACTTTCTCTACTGTAATAAGTAGAAGTATTGCATTCTACCCACAAATTTGATATAAATAATTCACTGGAAATGTACATTTTGAAGTTTGTTGAAGGGGGCACCGTGGCTGAGCGGTCAGAGCATTTGCCTACCACCTAGGCAGCCTGGGTTTGATCCCTGGGACCTGCATGTGGTATTCGTGGTGGACAAAACAGCATCAGGGCAGGTTTTCTCCGGGTTCTCTAATTTCCCCTGCCACTCATTCCACCAATTGCTCCATTGTCACCTTTTCAATCATCGATTTTGCCTGCATTTCATATCATCCTCTTCCTCATTATCATATCTGGTGCTTGGCTGACCACTTGCTTCCAGGTCTTCTCTCTGTTAGGTCTGTAGGTTGCTCTGCTCCCTGACAGATGTCTGACTGTAGGCACTGACTTGCAAGTCCTAGGGGGTATAAGTCCTCCATAAGGGGAAGGTAAACCGGAAAAGGGGGGAAAGAATAGGTCTCCTGAAAGCAAAAAGAAGCATTTTAGGGAAAAAGTTTGTTTGCCTCTTGAACAGCATGACTGGAAAATGAAAAGTTGATGAAATACCAAACTTGGTATTTAAATTCAATCTTTAAAGATGAGACATGAAGCTTTTCAAGAACATGACCCCACACCAAAGTGCCCCCTAAATGTAATGCTTTGTTGGAAGTTTCAATGTTTTCAGAAATGTTTCTGATATGTTTTTAATCTGTACATTAGAATTTTCTGAAAATAGTTTGTGAAGTCTCCTTCATTTGGAAGGAGTTTTGTATAACTGGTAAACTTTCAGAGAGAAACAAAAATGTACTACGCAAAAAATGTAAAACTCATTAAAACATGCCATTTATTTCAAATAACCTGTTGTAAAAGAAGCTGTTTCCCAGATATCCATTAATTATTGGTTTGAATTTCTCAATAGTTCAAAATTTTTTAAAGTGCTGTTCTATTCCATTATTTCTCACTATCATGTAAAGAGTATGGAATTTTAAGACTAACATACAGTGTCCTGGTTTTAAACATCTCGCTATCATTTTGGTTTCCTCTATCCCCTTGTATTTATAATGAAATGTGACACGTAAGTGTTTCTGCAAAGGTTTAGCTTGATTAGGATGAATTAGATAGAAAAATAAGCTTCCATAGAAATAGTGCTTACAGATTAAATGAAAATAAAGTGGCTAGAGAAGTCAGTTGAGTGTAACACATCATACCATGTTTCATTGTATAATCGTCACACTTTTTATGCTTTCTTCGTAAAGTAAAAATACACGGTGCAACAACTATTGTGCAAAGAATAAATTATATAAGATAGGCCATGTTAACTTTCAGCGACTAGAATACAGTGACAGGAGTAAGAGGAAGTGTGAGTGCATTGAAGCAGCCACATTACACTGTTCATTGTTGAAAAGAAAGGAGAGGGAAAACAAAAGTGATCCTGATACTACAATGCTAACAGCTAGTCCAGTAAATTAAAAATAATAATTAAAAAAAGAATAGAAATGTGAATTTGGATTTATTGAATTAAACCCCTCTATTATTTACAAACGCATTTACAATACTGTTAAATTACATGTATTTATAAATTGGAATTGATATCAGACTACGGAACAACTCCGTAATCTGGCTAACTCCCTTTCTGCAGCTTGATTACCGTTCTGTTCCATGAATGCAATCACTCTTGGTTTAAAACCTGCTGCATAAGTTCTGTAGTTCCTCATACAGGTATTCCACAAACTAAGCACTGGTTAGAATATATATCTATAGAAACTAACTGCCATACACAAAGAATAAGGTGGTTATTGATGTGGTGCATGCTAATCAAATGGTTCGTGTATCTTGCTGCTTCATTTGCATACCACTTAGACAAGTTTGCTAATTCCTGAACTTTAGGGACATG
Organism: Tenodera sinensis; assembly: GCA_030765045.1. Lineage (NCBI taxonomy): Eukaryota > Metazoa > Arthropoda > Insecta > Mantodea > Mantidae > Tenodera > Tenodera sinensis. The sequence continues at coordinate 91,736,587 of CM060970.1, forward strand.
AGTCAGATTTATTGATGGGCTAGTTACCATCTTGGCAGTCTGCAAACTGGTGACTGTATTACAGTATGTTATATACTATGTACTCTCTCCCATGAATCTAACAGGTTGCAGTAATGGTTCGTTATCTTTCAATATTTGTGAATAGTGAACACCTGGAATATTAATGTGATGATTATGTGGGAAATGCGTAAATCCTAATTGCTTGTCTATAAATCAAGGTGCAACCATTATGCGATGGTGAAGATTATGCGATGAAATACAGTATTTTCTACAAATAGTACAGATTTCTTCTTCTCAAGTAGATAATTTTATAATCCATATTGACCAGCATCAAAAGTAAAATACATTTTTAAAACCTATGCCTATATGTCTAATTCTGGAAGTAAATAATAAAATGGTAAATTTGTTCATGCATTTTGAAAGTAGATGTAAATTTGGAATAGCAAATTTTTTTGGGCATTCAGTAAAAGATTGTGTGCCAGTTTTTAATGTTGGTCAGGAAATTAGCCTACAATAATAAATGGATGCCTCCAGAAGCAAATGCTATATGTCTTGAAGGTGTTTATTAGTGAGCCCTTAATATTTTCTGTGTGGAATCATGGCTGAAAGGAGAGAAAGTAAAGATGGGTGTCTTTATTATTTTCATTTATTCAATCTAAAAAGTTGCCAATGTGATCTTGAAAATTGATTTGACAAAGTCTGCCTATAAGAGAGGCAATGTCTTAATCCTAAGTGTTCATGATTAAAACTGTAAATTTTTGCTTAGGCAAATGCATTCAAACATCATCTGCAAATCACTCCACGTGATGATGTTATAAATATTGCACCAGCTATCTCAATACAATTATGTGCCAGCAGGTGCAAGTATTCCTTCCATAGTATGAGTTTACAAGTTCAAATGTATAGAGGCTGATTTGCTTATATGAGATGCATTTGTGTTCATTTTATGCCATCTTCCTGCAGTTTTTGGAGTTATTTTTATGTTGAGTTACTTTATAATCATTTGCTTGCTTGTGTGTTAGATGCAGCTCTCACTGATTATGGCACGTTGCAGCACAAACTGTGGAAGTGCTGTTTTGTTAGGGATGGAACAGTAATGTCACTTGCCAACATCACCTTAAGGTACTGGTAAGGTACTGGCTGTGGGCCAGTTTCCAGACACCAAATTGACCATTCAGGAAAACAGGATCGAGATAGAATGGTCATTTTTTGCTTTGCATTACAAGTAATTTTTGTATCAAGATGCTTAGTAGCTTTGTGCTGTAGATGAGTATTAGAATGAATTGATATTGTCTGCCTCATCTGTTTCATGCACATAGGCTATAGAAGTGTAGCACAAACTTGCCAACTTTTATAGTTCGCCCATAAAAGTATAGAAAATAACAGTATAGAAATGGAGACCTTTAAACAACTTTGCAGCAAAGAAAGTGTTTTTGGAGTTTGTAGCCATACAGTGATATGAAGGACCACAGTAACAAATGAACGGTAAATGAACAATATAACTTGTGCATTACTTTTTTAATACTGACCTTCACCCAGGGGACAGTTACTGAGCCATGACCTTCTCTCTTCCCTTCTACCTCCACTATTAAGCAAATTTATCTCTTGTATTACTTGATGCAATACGCTGTGTGAATCATCTGCCTCCTCCGCCCCTTCAGCTTCCCTGTGTAGATACACATAAAATAAACTTGAGAGGGTAACATCATCACAAAACACTGCTACTGAAGGCAGGTAAGCGACTCGCATCAATGCTTGCATTTAAATACAGGATGTTTAAAAAAGTGATATTGCAACAGGAGTTGGGATTGAACAAATCTGGAATAAATGTTCCTTTAAAGATATGTCTGAAAACAAACACCTGTTGAGATATGAGCCATTTTACATCAGTTTAGTGTTTACACCAGGCAGTGGACTTCATCCAACAGATGGATTGGTCAAAGAGGTCCAATAGCATGACTTTAGCATTTGCCAGACCTCATGGAGTTTAGGCTGTGAGGACATTTAAGGGCATTAGTGTATGTCAAACCCATCGACAATGTGCATATGTTACAAGAGTGTGTGCTCAAACCCAAAAGCAGCCAGATATGATCAAAAGAGTTCTGGAGTCTTTGAGAAGAGGAGTTGAAGCATGTGTAAGAATGCATAGTACCATTTGGAGCATCTCCTGTAGTTGTATCAATATAATATGCAGATGTTACCAGAGGACAGAATGGCAGGAATCATCATAATTCCTGTTTGGCATTTGTGAATGTTTATCTAACAGTTGTTCCTTTAACCGTTTGTGACAGTAAAGTGTTCCCTAGAATGCGCTTGTTGGATGAAGCCAATTGTCTGGTATAAGTACTCAACACAAGTAAAATGGCTCATATCTTAACAGATATGTTTATAAAAACACTTATTCTAGTTTTGACCAATTGCAAACCCTGTTGCAATACCAGACACATTTTTTAAACACCTGGTATTTAAATGTTGAAAAATGATTGTGCAGCAATGGATGACCTGAACTGTATATGGCTGTTATATGGCTTTGGGATATGTGCCAGTTTTTGTTTATAGTTCATGTTATGAAGCATAAAATATGGACTTAGAAATCAGTGTATGGTCCGGAAAGTGGTATTCTTTGCTTTAATACATGTTTATTGTGGTACTAGGAAGAAAGAAGCAGTACTACCAGGTCTTCAAGAATTCATATAGAACAAAATTCTGTGTTATTTTTATACATTTTACACATTCTAAATTTGATATCATTGCAAAATTTAGTATTCTTTGCTGAACTAGGAAAATGTTATAGGTTTCCATTTCAGGAAGTTGGCAAGTATGTAGATTACTAGCTGGCTTATCTAGATTTGCAGGGATGGCTTTCTAAATCTAAAACTACAGTTCAATTAACTGCATTTATGTGGGAACCCCCCCAATACTTAATGAAATTTTGTACAAATACCTGGAAGACTTAAATGTGAATCCCCTTCATTATCCTTTAGAAATGTAATTTCATAAATTCATTGTGATATTTTAAATAAGACAAATCTTCCCCAGACAGTCATCCTGGTTGTGTAAGTGTTCTCTGCTTTAGAGAATGATGCAAGCTTGTCAATTTTGAAATAGTCTGGGGAAGTCCCAAAGAACTGGAAGTCCACTATGGAGTAAACAGTGCAATCTTGCTTCCAGATTCAAGTACGATACTTTGAATACATTCTTTAATGGCTAAAAGCATACAGTAATTTGTAACTTATCTACAATTAGCACTAAATCATGCAGTTATAAATTATTACAGTTCTTCTAGCGGGAACATAGAGATGAATAAAAGGAACTGCTATTTTATTTATAATATTTTTGTTGTGCTTAGTTATTACCTCATTGAGATATACTGGCTAATCTCCTGAGAAAAACTTCCACCACAAATACCTCTAAAAAAAAAAAAAGAATTGCTAAACGACTTTCACAGGCATGAAGGTAGTGCAAGTTTTCATTAAAGTAAATGGCATGGTCATTTAAAAAGATGTATGATTTTGAACATGAAGTATAGTTTTTAAATGGAAAGCCTATATTATTTTGCCACAATAAATAACTGGAAAATAACACTAACGCATTTTGTATGAAGTTAACTTAGCTATAAACTTAAAGGTTAAAATATTTAGAATGGCCAATATTGTGAAAATAATAGTTTTATAAATTAGAGTGTCATAACTAAAATATGATTTCTCACAGTTAGCTATAGGTTAGCAGAAAAATAAGTATCTGCACCTGAACATTATATGCTCGAGTGGTAGAGACTAGCATAACAGATGCAAATGGCAGTAATATCAGTTCATGATTGTAGTGTGTTGAAATGCTTCATTTATTTGATACACATGTTTTAATCCAAATTGTTGCATAAATGATTTAAAAGATGGCAATGAACAATTGATATTAGAACTCCTGTACCAAGAGCCATATTTGGTTGTCACAGTACCAAACTCTGCATTCCTGTATATCAAATCAGTCTTGATCTTTATGATAACAAGCATGTAAGAGTTGGGAAGAGCTTTAGGAGAAGAGATAAGTGATTATTAAAGTTGAAGATTTTACTGTTGTTCATTTTCATTAGGTCTCATGGCAGCTACCCTTGCACCATCTGTTCGAATAAGTGTGTCTGGTGGAGAAGGTACAGAGAGCAATGCAAGCGATGATAAGAGCATGCGTATTAAAAACAGACAACAACCTGTAACAACATCAGATGGTGAGTATATAAGCTGATTGAAAAGAAGAGGAATAAGAACATTTGTATCCAACATAACATGTTCAATTAACAAAGGGTATAATTGCGAACAGTTTGTCTGTAAAGTGTCTGGGAGCGAGATTTTTTTGATTTCACAGCACAGGAGGCACTTTTATGACTTTGTGGGCAACTTCAGAGTGGATATGATAAAGCACATTATTATTATTATTATTATTATTATTATTATTATTATTATTATTATTATTATTATTATTATTATTATTATTATTATTATTATTATTATTATTATTATTATTATTATTATTATTATTATTATTATTATTATTATTCTATTATTAAAATTGCATTTATTAAAAGGGCGTTGTTGGCATTGTGTTTATATTCTTTATCAAGTTTAATCTTTATTTAAGAACTTCATTTATCAGTCTATGAAGTAAACTGATAGAAACAGCAAATTTATGTGAAATGGGCTAAATTTATTAATTCTTGTTATCTTTAAGTAAGGGAGATAAACATACATTAAATATTAATGTTTCAAAGCGTCATTTATTATGAAGAAATGCTGCTAACTTCTTGTTTTTCAGTTATGCTCTTCACATACATAGATGTTCTTGTAAAAGCAATTTTTTTTCTTGGGGGAGGGGATCACTGGATCTCAAAATATAACTTCTAGTGAAATCTTTATTGTATTTTTTGATTGTTGAAATACTTCTAGAACTGGACCAAAAATGGTAGAAGTGTTAGTCTTGATATCATGAATAAGTACAACAAATTTCAGGATATTACATCAATACTGCAGAAAATTTTATTTTCACTTCAGTCTCCCCTTTAAAAGAAATGGAAAGGAAGCATTACAGGCTATAAAGCAATCAGATCATTAATTTATAGTACTAGTGCCAGTGTAATGTAACAGGCTTCATTTCTCACGCATTGTCAGCATAGAAAAATATTTCTCACTTTGGAATAAAACAAAGGTAATCAGTTCCTTCTAATTCATAAAAAACATATTTTGGAAATGACATTTCTCATTTATATTACGAGGGTTTAATGAAAAGTAATGCCTCCACCTTCATTACTTGGGTTTGGATGGGAGTATTTTAATAAATCAAATGCAGAAATAATCCTTAGAATATGCTGTTTAGTTACCACTACTCACTTTTTTGGATAATCAGCAATTGGATACGTTATTGCCAATGATAAGTTTTCTGAAGCTGTCACGGAAGAAGTTGACACTCTGTTTTGGCAACCAACGTCTCACAGTTCTCTCAATGTCTTCATCAGAAGCATAATGATGTCTCTGCAGATCTTTTTTCATCATCGGGAACAGATGGAAGTCAGACAGTGCTAAATCTGGACTGTGTGGAGGATGCTCTATGGTGGGGAGATCCAGTCTCAGAAGTTCTGCTGTGGTGGCAAGTGAAGTGCGTGGTTTGATATTGTCATGTTGCAGGAAAACATTTCCATTTTCCTTTTAAAAAATGTGAATAATGTGACCCACACAATCTTGTGTAATGCTGATTACTTAAAATTTCTCTGAGTGATAAGACGATCATCCTGAATCAATCAACTTTTTGCTAGTGAAACTCGATGGTTTCTGTTGGTGGATGTCCAACTTTTTGTTTGTCATGCAAGTCAGATAATCCCACCTCAACATCTTTAATTTACTTTGCCCAACAATGTACAATACTCAAACAACACAATCACCATAAACAGTTTGCATTTTCTGATGAATCTCTTTTGGGGTGACACCTGCTGCCAAGAATTCCATGACTGGACGTTGCTTAAATCGCATTGACCGACCATCTGCACAGGGTTCCAAACTTTGCACTTTGACAACATTACCGTTCAATGCTAAGGCTTCCTCGCAACTGGAACTGTAGAGGAACAAGACAGTATCTGCTGCACATCAGCGCAACCATTTGTTGAGGAGTTATGAAGGTGGAGGTATTGCTTTTCATTCAAACCTCGTAGACTCATTTGGGGTGCTCTTAAAAAAAATACTGTTCCCTAAAATTTCAAACGCTGAATTCCTTTAATATCATTTGCCAATAATACCTGGAGTTTTATGGTCCCATGAATTTCTTTCATTGTTATCAATATCCTGATGATGTCAGCCATTTGTATGCTCATTGTGGAATGCGAACTTCTGTAATTCAAAGCTGAGCTTTGTAGAAAAAAATTCCAGTTGCATTTTTCTTCAGAGTATTTACTTCCACCATTCACTCCCTTTATTTGATAATAAATTTCTGCATGTTTCAACTTCGAAACACAAAAATTGAATAACACCTCTCACCTCACAGTTGGTGGGACTTTGTATCAGATATTTCTTGTTGAATTTGAACAATCACAGAATGCACAATGACTTGTTTTGACGGTACTTGCACAACATTGAAAAAGAGTGTTGAGGAGACCATTTGACTGGATATAAGTCAATCTGCACAGTGGAGATGCACAAATGATGGTTAATTTATGGATCACCTTCATACTTGGATCAGGATTACAAGAATATAATTTTATGTACTTTAGATATTCCCAAGTTTCAAGACAGGCGAATATTTGGTGGAACACTTGTTTTGAGAGCATGCATCTCTGCCATCTTGAGGATGCTGAATGACTTAGATAGAGAAACTGGTCTATATACTTGCAAGCGGTGTTGATCAGCACAGACCTGATAGAAAATGTGACAGGTTCTCACAAGGTTCACTAGCATGGATCTCAAAGAAAACATTGCTACTATGGCTGAAACTGTTGCCATGAAACAACCACTCCATCCTGAAGGTGAAAGAGATACATGCTGCTGAAGTGTCAGTAATCCACTAACAATTCGTCTGCTGGAAGCCTGGGCATATTTAGAGTATAACTGGGTGTTAATTTTTCACTGTTCCATCGATGATTGCATATGCCATAACTACTGTTCAGCATACCTTTAGCTTTAACAAGTTAAAGAAAACGGGCACCACTGCATAGAGAGCACCTAGGTTGATTGTTGTTGGGGCTTAGGCTTTGCATTTATGAAGCTTTCCAAGAGTGTGAAACAAAAGTTATTGGAAGAATGTGCCTACATATTAGTGTGGTGACTTGGTGGTCTGCAAAGTTTTAAAATTATAGTACATACCTATCAGGGGAAAAAAAAGCCCAAAACAACAAAATAGTTCTCTGAATGAAACTCAAAGATCAGAAGACTTGTTTTCATGGCATGCAAACTGATTCAAAGGATGCCCTCATGGTAAAATCCAGTAAATTCTGCAGTCATGAGGGAGCAGGTCCAAGTGAAAATACTCTTAACAGCGCTCCTTACAATAACCAATAGTTCAGCTGCTGATACTGATAGAAGTACTACTAACATACATTTGCTAGATGGCATCAAGTTGATATACATTCTAGGTAACCATAGACTTACTTCAAAGAGGACTTCATAGATTGGAAACAAAAGGCACACTTAAAAATGAACCGTATTATAAGTTGTCAGATAAGCTTTCACGTTGCTTCATTTTGTGTGTAATCCACAATTCTTATGTTGAAGTATCAGAAACCTTTCATTTCTTGGATCTTAATACTGCTTCAAAGTTCTCCATAAATTTAAATAATTGTTAGAGGTTATACAATATACATGCATGTAAAAGTAATATTGGTAAAGTGCAAAATGAAAACATAAGATTTTTATTCAATGGTTAAAAGATTATATGTCTATTATGAATTGTTATTCAGTTCTAATATGTGATTTGCATATAAAGAATATTTGTTGCTCTCCACTTGATTCCATTTAGTTTTACCAGCGACTGTTGAAGGGTTTTATTCTCGCTTCTGCAACAGTTGCAAACCATGTGTCTACATATGCTTTTAAGCAGTTAATTTCAACATTTATTTCACCAATATAGCAAACTTAGATCTGTCACATGCATGTGGTGGATCAAGAAATTAAAGTGATATTCTAAAATTGGGGCTTATTAGCTTCATATTTTTGTAGCAAAAATGATGACTAAAATGATAGAGATACTATTTTATAATTTTACAGTATATAGTCATGAAGATTTTGAAAAAGATAAAAGCATTAATATATATGAAACTTTTATTGTTTAAAACATAGCAAGAAATTTTTGTCTTGCCAAGGTTGTTACTTCAGCAAATATATTTTGAGAACAGCAGAAGCCCAATTGTAAATCCTATTTTTAATGGTCAAGAACTTTCTTTTTAACACCAAAAAGTTCACAGTAAACTCTAGTTTAGCAATTCATACTTTTCTGAATAAGGCTACAGATCTTTATTGCCAAATGTATGATAAGTCTCAGTAGACATTTTAAATTCTAGACTGCAAACTGTACTTTTTGCCAATTAGATATGTTTTGATGAAGCAAAGTGAACCTTCAGTCCTTAAAATGCTTCAAGCAAATCCTTTTCATTACCTAGTTTTCTGTTTATTTTTCTTGTATAGTAGAAGAAACGTGCAGTCAACTTTAAAACAATTGTAGTTCATTTAGAAATCTTAAGTTAAGTTACAAATAAATAATTTTTGTTTTTTAATTAAAAATGTTTAGAAAGGAGTGTACTTTTAACTTTTTCAAACAAATCTGGAAGGTCGGAATATTTCACACGTGGCAGAGTAGAGGAAAATTAAAAAGAAGCTTAGAACTTCCATTCACTAGCATAAAGCAACACAAATGTGCATGGAAAAATTACTGTACTGCACTATGTCTTTTGGGCTTGTAGGCCATGGTCTAGAAGGTATTGTAGATCCAATATTTCGCCAAGTACTGCACTTGGCATCTTCAGGGTAAGATGGTCCGAATGTGGAAGCAGAGAGAGAAGGGGATGTGGAAGCAATGACCGTTAATGGCTGCTGGCGCTCTATATTGTGGCAGTGGGCGGGGCACTGTTGCGCTGACTAAGGTGGGGATTGGCTCGTAGCAGTTGGTGGGCTGGGTGTAGGTGGCTGTTATGTGTGTCTGACCAGTGCAGACAAGGAATCATCTTACTTTGAAGATGCCAAACGCAGTACTTGGCGAAACGTTGGTATCTACAATGCCTTCTAGACCACGGCCTACAAGCCCGAGAGAAATAAACATACCTAATAGTCAGAACACCAGCTGTGAAAGCCTAAGTTTATACATTATTGTACTGCAGTTGCTCTGAATCCGTTTTCAGTATGTCATTTCTCCAGTGTATATAACAAATAGCTACCTCGTCAAGTTTAGATGTGGCATAAAATAGTTTTGACATCTAGGAACCAGCTGATTTGGTATGGCAACAAATGGACTGCTAATTTTGAAAAATAAAATTAGTAGATTTTTTGGAAGTCTACATCACTTGTAAAATTTTTGAAAACACATTTTTGGAGCTGCAGCCTCCCATCATCAGTTCTGGATTGATTGATGGTGTTTTCCTGTGTTATTTTTTCCTTTTGATACACAAGAAACAAGGTCTATGCTGTACAGCCTAGTGTGTCACACTGGACAGATACAATAATTGCACTTGTTGGCAGGCATTTTAATAGCTACCAAGTGCCAATTATATTATGTGGACTCTTCCCAGCCACAAGAACAGACCTACTACAGTAATAGGATGCATTGTGCTCAGTGCATATTTTTCTTATCCATTTTTTATGACTTTAATGTAATTTACTTAGAGCAGCGCTGTCCAATGCAGTGCCTACAGGTGCCATGGCACCTGTGATGTATTTTTCTGGTGCCCTTATTAAGCAAATTTTTACTCTAACAACTTCTAAATTAGTAAAAATTTCAAGACAAAACTATCTTCCCAGGTGAAGTACATTTTTGTACATCTAAAGCTGTTTTCGTTACTACCCTAACTGGTGCTTTCTCTTTTTCCTCTCAAAAGAAGGGTACTTGCCCTAACAGTGATTGTAATGGCACCTGCAACTCCCTAGGCATGAGTTAAATGTGCTTGAGCACAAAGAAAGTTGGACAGCAATGACTTAGAGCATTAAATTTAGCCTTAATGTTCACTGTCTTAAACCACTTTGATGTGAAACAAAGAGTAGTAACTGTTTTTCTGCTGGTTTTCATACATGTACACAGAATTATATAACTGTTGAGATTATCTACAATATCAAAAATAAGAAAGTGAATGCCTCTAAATATTCTATTTACATTTTTTATTTTCCTTAGGCCAGAGATGAGTTAGATATTTCAAGTCTAACATGCTGTGAATGGTCATAGTATAAAAATGAGAAATGAAACTTCATATATGAAGCTACTGTTGCATAGGAGGGTAAAGGGAAGGAGAAATAATTGATGGGGGCTGAGATCTTGGCATTTGAGTCTGTTAGCAATTCTAAAAGTGTTTATCTTTGTGAACCTGAATATATTTTCCAAATGTTGGAAATCTGAGCTCATCACATTGTTCTAAGATAAAGCACTTGTGTATACCTTTACAGTGTATACACTTAAGAAAATGAGTTACACATTTGAAAACATCATGCCTTTCATCATCAATGGTGGTGCTTGTAAAATTATGACTAGTTGTATCACTTTGAGTGAAACTGCCTCTTTTCCTTAAATGTTCCACCAGAAAGAATGTACAATCAGCATACTTTCATAAAGTTTAGTTACATTTTATTCATTCAAAATATTCCTGAAGGAATTACCTACAGTCAAAGTTGATCAATCAGATGTTTACAGGATTCCAGGTATCACGTCAAATTGTTGTATTTGCTTCCTACAATATTCATTGTTTTTTGATATAACCAGACAGTTAAATGTGTTCTTGACATTAGTTCTCCACTGATTAGGATTTTCTTTCTTTTATATAAAAGATTAATAGACCCATAAGAGTAAATTTTTCATGTTTGTTTTTAAAAATTTCAAACTTTATCTGGTTTATTTTGCATTGCTATCATTTGCAGTGAATAGTTCCTGCTTCTCTTTTAATTGCTAACCACACAGTCAATCCTTCATGCTTACAGGTAAATCCACCACTTATAGAACAAAGTATTCAGCATTGTTTTGTTAATATGTATTTTATTAATTATTTTTGGTTCCTTTATAGCAAATTGAGGTGATGTTTGAGAGCAACGAGAGAGGCACTAGATATAAACAAGGCTTGATAAATTGCCAGTGTAATGGTTTCATACTAGTTCAGTTTTGACTATCACTTTATTTTTCTTTGGTATGTTCATGTGCAAAGCAGCCTCTTCTTTCAAGCACGTACTGGAGTGCCGATACAAGACTCCTCTTTTTTCTTCCAGTTGCTCATTAACTGTCGAACTCCGAATCTTCTCTCTCCTGGTCACTCATTGTCAAACACATGATTCTTCTCTGTTCTGGTCGCTCACTAACTCCCAAACACAGGACTCCTCTTCTCTTTCTCTAGTCACCTCACAACAACAATAACCTGGTCATTTAAGTGAATATGCTCCCCTTTAAGCCAGAAAGGGTCTTTCAGAAATGTATGTTCCAAGGAGAGTTCAGTTCTCACATCTTTAGCATATATCCAGATACTTTGGGTGTGTCTCCTCTCTCTCCCCCTCCTTCCCTCTCATTAATAATCCATGAGCTAGTTTTGATGGACATGACTACTTTCCAGGAAGTGGGAAGCCAACTTTGTTGCAGTATAACTGTTTTTACTGCCTGCAAGAGCTTATTTCTTCCTTTAAACACGCTTTTTAAATTTTGAGTTTGGATGTATAGTGCTCAATGTTTCTAGTACACATTTGTTAGGTAATACCTTTTTAAACTGTAAATGTGTAACCCAGGGCCTCTCAAAGCTTAAAATCACACCAGGTGCGATCCGAGGTGTAGATTCCTTGAACTATATATCGTGACGACTCGGTTAAGCTCAGTTCAACTTGTGTGCAGCGGACTGAAGAAGTGAGTAAGCATGTGTTGATAGATGGGTTGCTTATCACTGAAATAGATACCTCCAGTACAAATACCTAATAATGAAGTAACCTGCCACTAAAAAGCAAAGAATGCCAAAAGTCTATTTAAATCATAGTGGGAACCTAAAATAAGAACAATTTAGAACTTGTTTGGATAACTATGAAAATGAGTTGGATGCAACTTGACACTAGTCTGTTACTGAAGAACTTGCAATATCACTAAGATAAGTGAAACTTTTAGTTTCTAATTTTTTCTTTTTTTAGATTCTGTTGTTTCATTGTTAGTGACCCTCCTTGATTTAGAGTGGGAACTTTATTTTTTTTAAAGTCATAACGACAGAGCGAAATGCCTCATCTATGGTTCAATAATTATGTGTATCAGGAAAATCATCTGTTGAAAGACAGAGTACACACAGAACCATATAGTGAAATCACAGGGGACGCTGGAGAAGAAGAGTAATAGAGATTACTACATGTTGCAGAAAAGCATTCTTCATCCAAAAATGAGGTTTGTTCCAGTGCTTTCTAGATCATTAAAACAAAAGACCAGATTTGGTGATAGAAAACCAAATTAACCAGTTGAACACTGTGCACTGTGCGTAAACATTGTGCAGTGAGGAAGAAACAGCTCTGAAAGTGAGGAAGGAGAGACAGCAAAGTGAGCAAGACAAGTGTAAGGAAAGAGTGAGTGGAAGCTTGCACCGAGGGCACTTTTCTTAGTCGTATTTTGCACCTTGCACCATGCAATACTTTGATGCATGCACCCTGCGAGGCCCTGGTGTAACCAATCAAATTACAATTCTGTACTAGAATTCTCCCTTAACGCTAGGCATAAATACCCAAAATCTTTTCTTGGTTGCAATCTCTGCAAATTATACAGTTGAACCTGCTTTATACATAACCCAGTTCTACATAATTTGCATTTATACGTAAATTTTTGTAGATCCCAACAACATGTTAATGAAACCATATTTATACATAATGCATTTATACATATTAAATTTCAGTGAAATACAACCGAGTTTTGAATAATTGGTGCTGTTTTTATAATTTAAGGTGATGGTGATGAGCTTTTGACTCTTTCATTATCTCGGGTCGTGGTACTGGATGGAATGAACATACACTCGGGGTTAGCTTTAGTGAAATATTTTATTCGCACCTTCTTGTTCACAGTATTTATATCGTATCACAGTTACAAGTCTTTTATTTCAGTGGATCGACTTCCCTAGCATCGCCGAGATTTAATGTCTGAAAATTTAGCGATATTTCGCTAAATGTGTTTTCGATCACTTTACACTTCGTCTATTTTACGTCCTTTCATTTAATTGCACATTTCGTATTAACTAACTTGTTAAAGTTAGCTAATGTTTCACTTATTCGACTCAAATTAACGGTCTTTAAACACTTATTAATTTTATTTTCACTATTTTATGACACGCACACATAAAAATGCGTCCATCTACACCAAAGACACAGACGCTATTAACTAGACAATTGGCGCCGCATCACACTTCTTTTTGTGTACATCCGCATATGCGTCCATCAAATAGTTCCCGCATTGTTAGGGAAGCGATCCTTAGCCATTCTCCCTTTGCTTTCAATATTGAACACATATAATTATTTTATTTATACATATATATTAAAATTAAATATGGAAATATTTATGATGTCTTTAAACAAACTTAATTGTTTGTAACAATGAACGTTAGTAACACATTTTCGTCATTTAACCAACTCATACCAACATCAAAAACAAATTACACTCTCAACAAATGTTCACATAAACGATTTTCTTTTGGGGTTTTACAATATCCTGTCTCATAATTATAATGAGCACATAACGTACATTGTCTTACAAAAAACTCGAGGTGTATTTTCCTTATCTCTGTTGGCAAAGACCCAACCTGAATGGGCGGCTTTCGGTGCGACAATGTTGTAGCAACAAACGAGAGATAAACATAAACATTTTTGGTATCTGGTGTTTACTGTTGAACAGCGGTTTTGTCTTTTAGTTCTCAGTTTCTTTTAATCAGCCATGGAGAACAGAAAAAGGAAATTTTACACACTAGATGAGAAAGTAAAATTCATATGAGAGGTGGAATTTAATCTATACAAAACCAAAACTGAAATTGCTCAGACTTAGAAATTACTTATACCATGCTGGATACAATCGGTAACAAAATGAGGTGTATGCATGTAGTGCAAGCAGATTGTGATTTCTTTAAAGGAGGACCAAGTTCAATATAATGTTTTCTAAATACGTATCCGTGTTGTTTGTAAAATTTTACACATCTAGGCCCACATATTGCTGCATAATCAAAATCTCATTTGTATGTAATTCTGAGTTATAAGTAATTTTCCCTCATCCCCCTTGATATATGTATAAACCAGGCTCAACTGTAGTTCGTTACCAGCACCAAAGAAATTAGAAATCATTTATATAAGATATGACATCAACAGAACTACATATAAATAACCTAGATGTCTCAGTTTAACTCTCTCAAAGATATCTCATCTAGAACTCTGAAAGTTTAAAGGCAATTAGATCTTGAATCTACATTTCTAAAGAAAGTTAAAATGTATAACCTTCATGTGACAAAATCAGTGGACATTTTCTTACCCATGATTCCATGTTGGAAACCAATTGATATTTTCTGCACTACTCAACTGCCTGCACAAATATGGTTTGGCCTACAGACCCTGTGTCATATTAATTCTGTAAAGCAATGTCTGATGAGTGCATCTTTAAAACAGTTGTAGACCTGCTACATGTATGCACTTGCATGGGTGACCAAAAAAAGTTTTACAACTTATATGTATAAGTATTTTGTACTGTAAGACTGATTTAAGGTAATTAATTATGAGTATCTTTTCCCTCTAATAAATAACTTTAGTTTATTGTCTGTGAAAAAAAAATCTGATGTTATGTTCAGATAACTTTATCCACTCTCCCACAAACCATTCTTACAAAAGCATTTTCTTCGATTTACTTCATATTAACTGAGATAAACATTTGGGGAAGTAATTTCATTGTGCATTTGGCTGCAAGTGCAAGGAGGATGCAGGAGGTTGTAGTGATAGTCACATAACAGGTCATTCATTATATGCTGGCTTTGAAATTCCTCTCTTTGCATGACTATGAGAAACAATTGAATATGTAGATCTTCAAAAATACTGAAAGTAATTGAAAATTCAAAACTATAAACATTATATTCTTAGTGGTTAATGAAACAAAGATTTAATTTCACATAAATTAGTTTAACAAGATATTTTTGTTTAGTAAATTTTTATCCATCTGTTATGATTTATCAGTTGTACAAAATTTATTCAAAAGGAAGAGTACTTCTTAAGCTATTTCTGAAAAATTCAATATATACATTTTGTCATTCTAATATGATAAACGTTTGGTATTTTAATAAAAATCGTCAACGGCCATTTGAGGATGGGGGGGGGGGGGGATTTTCCATGTTAAGTGTACATTGGGATAAGTGGATTTTGTGGAAAATCTTCCTGTGCATCCTTAGGAAATGCTGAACTTAAAATACCAAGTTTGTTATTTATCCAATATCTTGTTCTTTAGCAATGCTGTTCGCAGACATGAACATGCCTGATTTTTTGTTCAGGGGACCTCAAAACATGTACTTCCATGAAATCTATCACTTTTTGGGAGGAGTACCATACTATAGGCAAGCTGTAGAGAAAGTATTAAAAAAGAAGAAATGATCAGTTAAAACCAAACAAATGCAAGTGCTTTGCAGAATAAATGACTGGATATAGAAATGCAGGTTAAGAATGAAGAGCAATTAAACAACACGGGTGTGCTTCTATGGCATATGTTTGAATTTAGTTTTTTTATCCTTACCCTTGTGCCTCCTGTTTTGTTATAAGTTTTAGCAATTGTTTAACCTTTCAGAAAGTTATTTGTTCTTTAATTCTTGCAAGCAACACCCTTTTTGTTAATGTATAATTAATAGTTAATGATGCTTCCTATAATTGCATACTGTATATATTGGCTTTAATGTGTGGCAATTTCAGTAAGTTATAGTGAGCAGGAACTGATGGTAGTGAAACTATAAGAGGGTGGGTTTTAAGGAATTTTCCAAAAACAACTTTTTCCTATTTGCATTACATGATTCAGACAGATATAAAATTAATGATAAAAGCTATTTTCCCAGATGTTCCTAATGTCTTATTGCTTTCTTGAGCTTTCTGTGTGTTTTGTTTTTAAGGAATATTTTGTTTGATTATGTAAGCACATGCTTTGTCTTTTTTTTTTATCCCTACACAATTTGCTATGGGTTCTCTTTCTTTTTTTTTGCTACGTTAGGCAAGAAAGACAAGGAGTGTAGCAGCAAAGACAAGGAAGCAAGCAGTGGCGTGTCTGCTCCCTGTTCTGTCGTGGTGACAAACCCCATGAGCGTGAGCGTGCCCAACCTGACATCAGCAGCAGGTACCAACACAATGGAGTCCTCAGCAACAGCAGGATTATTAGAGACGTTTGCTGCCATGGCACGTAGACGTACACTGGGTGCCGTATCGGGAGGCTCAGGTGGTACTGGGTCAGGGGGCGGCTCCACCAGTGCAGGTGGAAGTGGCTCAGGAAGTGCTGGAGGTGCAGGGAACATCCCTTCCCCATCTTGTACCACCCCTTCCCCTGGCTGCTCACTTTTTCCCAGAGGCCCCAGCTCTGTTTCCAGCCTCGTCCGGCTAGCTCTCTCATCCAATTTTCCAGGTTAGTCAACACCCTCCCCACTATTCATTACAAGGAACCTTAAGCTGCATGTAACTCACTATATATCTGTGTGTAGCTCAGCTCCAAGTAGCACTCTAATAACACCTTAACAGGGAAACTCATTAATTCAGCCTTCTAATAACTTGAAAACTCTTTTAATAAACTTAAATGTGTAAAAACCTGACCTTCCTTTCTTCCTCTCTTTTATCTGATACATAAAATGATTCCCTGCTGTTTGATGAGCCACTTTAAACTAAAGATATATTTAGGTTGAAAAAACAATGTTTTAATACATTTCATAGCAGTAACAAAGTGATTCATCCCATATATTTATTAGCAGAGGTGGAGCAAATAATGGTATTATATAGGGTTACTGCACAGGAAATAGACAATTTGGTGTTGTATTAGTCCAAACCTTACATTAACGTTTTACACCATTACACTGAGGAACATTTAATCCAGCTTTCTCTGAGCCAGTTAAAGAGTATATTTATTCAACTATTTTGGCCTAGTTAGAGGAGCTGGTAATGGCAGTGGCAGAGGACCTTGGATGGGAGAGAGTGAACTAAGGAAAGGGAAAGCTAACAAAATTTCACAGAGAGGTATCTATGTATACAGAACCATTTTGACATCTGTAGATACTTAGAAATATGCACATTTCTTTAGTTCATTGCATGTACAATTAAGGCACTCACGTTTCAGTTCCCTTAAGAAAGTAAATTAATGGAAGTTAATGTTTGATATGACATTTGTATGTGGATAGGGGAACTTAATTTTCCAGTGGTATAGAGGATAGTATTGGCATATAATAAACTGGTAGAGGCTGGTTCACAACTACCCGGTAACTGCAACAACAATGACAACAGGAATAGCATGAACATTTTGGTTCACAAGAGCCTGCTAATGGCAACGGGAATAGATGATATATATATTGTGCATTGGGATGTCATTTATATCGTTTGACCAATGAAAAAATTTTAACCTGCTCTCCAATTCAGTCAACATAAAAACAGGTTAACTAATGGCAAATTTCAATGAAGTGAAGATCTAAACGTGAAGGTATTGCATATTTCCTATTCCAAGAAAACAGGAAGTGTCAGTCCTATTTTCGATTCCGAGAAATCAGCAAGCATCAGTCCTTTAGAGTCCTAGCATTCATTGAAATTATTTGTTGTTCTTTATTGTTATATAAAATTCTTTCCGGTTTGATTTTCCTGGAATTGTGACTAGCGAGAGCTCTAGTGACAATGTAGGTCATGGCCACCTTGAAGAATTTCTATCTTGAAGGAAGAAGAAATCTTTAATATGCACTTGATGGATCTAATATACTGTGCCCAGCAACAGTAACACCAAAGTTGAATGTTGGTGAAGTCTTGCTTGTTGTTCCTGGAGCCCGGGTAGGCTTGTTGTTGGCTCCGAACACTCCCATTTGAATAATGTATTTCAAGTCTCTTGTTCTGGTTACGGTTCTTGTCGTTGGTTGTGAGCCAGCCTTAATAGTAATGGTACTATAGGGAACATAACTGCTGATGTCATTAATGCCCTGGCAACATCATCGAGGTAAAATAACAGGTTTTAGTTATATGTTCTAAAATATTAAAATAAAATTAATTTCTTGGTAAGGCAGTGTCAGGAACTGCAGAACATATAGCTAAAAGAAGGGCAAAGCAACACACATTTATGAGACACACAAATGAGTGCTAAAATAATAAAATTTTGACAGATAAAACTATGTATATCATGCACAGTAGCCCATACTGTTGTAACAAATAAAACATTGTACACACTCTACAGCACATAAATTTCAGGCAGCACCTGGGTCATGGCAGCTAGTAAATTCAAAGACATACGCAAGTGAGCTAAAAAGGATTAACCTTCCTTGACATAATTATTTTTAGGATTTTCTATGTTTTGCAAGGTATTTCTTTTGCAATCAACAGAATTAAAGCAGAATCGCAGAAACATACTTGTGTGAGTGACCATTTACGTAAATAAAATGTTAGCTATGATGGCTTATTGAGCATGCAATAAGTATCCAAATGAACATGATGTATAGCCATTAGTAGGAAACATATGCACGTTTTGCCTGGAAAGGGTTAGCTGCATCATCAATGGCTCCTTACAATGAGCACAAGTGCAGGGTCAAAAGATAAGTGTCCCTCCACTTCCAATGCCATAGATAAGTTGGAGTAACACACTAAAAGTGCTTGGCAACTGTTAATGGAGCTATGTTGCACTGAATTTGGTATGAGCTGTGTATTGCCTCAGGTTACTAAGTACCACTTTAGATGAACGTGTACTAGTAACTGCTGGCATCAATGGGTTTGACTTCATAAAACATTGAAAAGTCTATTTCATTTGTAGTAACATATAAACAACTTTTAAGAATATTTTTTTTTGTTTAGGAAACGGTGTTAAAATTGGGGGAAGGGGTTAAACAAAAATTTTAGTGACATCAATATATGATAGCTAGTTTACAATATTTAGATATGTTACTAAAGGTTGTCTAGAGCACGTATAGCTTCTTTTATTCATTTGTTTTATTTATTGTAGTACCCTAAAGAGTTCACATAATTTAGAAATTATAACCAAGTATCTTTCATAAACCTTTTATTTCTTCTCTTATTTAAAATAATTAAATACATCTAGTAAATAATTACTTTAGAAGTATATGCATGTGAAGTCATAGTAGTTACAAGTTAGTACAGATGTGGCAGAAACAGTGTCCTTCTACAGCATTGTTGGACATGGCTTGCCAGAGAGTTGATGCGAGTACCACTGCGTAGTGCATTTCAAAGCATTGGAGTGGTAGCCAAATGAACATAGTGCATTTTCAGTTGAAATATTTTTAAAATGAGATGATAGCATAATATAAAGGCAACATCTTTTCTTTTCCCTTTTTTTTTTTTTTTTTTTTTTTTTTTTTTGCCCACCTCAGTAGTGTGATGGTTAGCGTGTCTGCCTCACGTTCAAGAGGTCGCGAGTTCGAATCTCGCTCAGGGTAAGTTATCCGGGTAAGGTTTTTTTCCGAGGTTTTCCCTACCCTGAGAAGACGAATGTCGGGTAACTTAAAGCTCCATGGACCTTGGGCTCATTTGAGCATCATTTCACCCATTTCATTTCATTCATTCGTCCGATATGACACAATGTTGGAGGACGTTAATTAAAAAAAAAAAGTTTGTTTTGGCAATATTTTGACATTGGTTGGAATGAACAAGTTCATTACTAAAAACAATTATAAGATGGCTCCTGTAATTCAGAGGGACAGCATCTGCAACAAACGAGAAGCCCCCTGGTAGGCCACGTACGGTTCGCACTGCATAGAACATTACAACATAAGAGCTGCTTTAGGGTGAAGTCTAGTGTGATGCAAATACTCAAAATATCCAATAGAAGTGTGCGATGAAGGTTGCATCAGTATATGAAGTTCCATCCCGACAGTTCCAAGCTGTGCAGCCCAGAGAGGATCAACATATTTTTCTCAACAATCTCATTATGTGTGAGGCCTATTTTCACTTATTGGACTTTGTGAATAAACAAAACTTAGATACTGAGCATCTACCAATTCTAATCAGGTTCATGGAAAGACCACTTCATAGCACAAAAGCTACTGTGTGATGTGGCATGTCTGCAAAGGGTGTTTCTGGTCCATATTTTCTTTACTATGATGCAGGTGACACACAATAACATCAGATCGATGTTATCATATTGTAACAGTTCATAATGCAGGAAACCTGTTGTAAAAATATCTGTATGCAGTAGTGATTTCAACAGGATGTTGCAACTGCCCACACAACCAGAACATCCATGAGAGCCTTGCGCAAGATGTTTCCAAAGCTCTTCTTTTCTGCTTTGGTCATGTCAACTGGCCACCACATTCGCTTGATTTATTGGATGTGATTTTTTTCTGTATTCCTGAAATTCAAAGTTGGCTAAGAGGCCAACAACTATTGAGGACTTGAAAAACAATATTCCTGTCAAAATAAAGGGCTTAACAGGTGACACTCTTTGTAAGATTATGGCAAGAGTGCATATTCATGCCGAAGATTACATCACTAACAATGGTGGACACCTAAAGTATATGTTATAAAAAGTGACATGTATAATTAATGGTATGAAGTATTCTTTTGAGCAGTGCACACTAATAATGTTTAGTTGTATTTCTTCATGCTTAGATAACATTTGTAAATGGGGCACTGTTTTTGCCGCACCCTGTATAATATATTCTTGAATCTTCCATCTAACTTTAATTTAGAAAGACTCTAGGAAAAATGCCATCTCAAACCAGTGGAAAATTGTTTTTCTTTTCAGCTTTTGAATAAGTGAAACTATCAAACATAAGCCTCCAGCTTGGCCTGTTTTCCTCTTTTTTACTTTGTTTTCAACTGTTTTACTTAGGCCGTTCAAAAATGATTAGCAATACAATTTTGTTTTGTTCACAGGAACCATTTATTGAACACTTATTCAGGTTATATTACAGGTATTCCCTACCAATGTCTGCACTTTTCCCATTGTTCGAGCAGCTTACATATTTGCATAGCAAACCATTTTTTGGAGGTATCCAGCCACTGTTGGACAACTGCATGAAGTTTGTCATTGGTGGTGAACTTCTTACCCTGCATGACCTCTTTCATTGAGTCAAATAGAGCATAGTCGCTAGGAGCCAGATCCAGCAAATATGCAGGATGTGGCAGCACAGTAAACTGTAGTTCACAAATGGTGGCAATGAACTGGTGACTGACCAGATGCTTAAAGAATTTCTCTGAATCCACACTGTACTGTTAGGATATTTCCACACACTTCTGTTTCTGCACAATGCACCTATAGTGCACACACCTTCATCTTCAAATCTTCATGGATTATGGAGGGTACCCTGTGATAGACCTGTTGCCTGCTCTAGTTATCAAACGTGATTTGCCTATTTTACATTTATCCGGTCATTGACAAGCTGAGTATTGTTTGATTTGTGTGCAGTTGTGGGATGCCTGTGCTTTTGCATTTTTCAGCATAGTCCCTGCTGTCTTTGAATTCAGGTACCCAGCAAAACACGGATCTGCAACTTGGTGCTGGCTCCCCACATATGGCTGCTAACCTTGTATGGATGTCTAAAGCAGTTACTCCTTCCCTCCAAAGAAACCACACTGTCTATCTTTGCCCATGCTTGTCCACTCCCATGTTGTTTCATCAATGTCCACAAGGGTACTCAAAAGCTGGAGCAATTGCGACTCCAATAAGCTGCCTATGGGAAGCAGCAGTATCATCTGGTGGCAGTAGACAGTACTATAGTTGATCTTGACGCATACATCAACACACGTTCCAAACTGTTGTTTTGCAGGAGTTACTGGGGGAGTGTCAGTCATTATTGAATGACCCAAGTATATTATAGGCTTAACCTCTTGAGCGATGGCCATTTAAAACGTCCGTGAGCCGAGAACTGCTAGCATTTAAATTGTTAAATGCACTTCGTATATACACAGCTGTATTTTGTGTAAATATTAAGTTATTTTAATGAAACAAAAACTGGTATAAAACTCGTTATTTGCAGTATAAATGTACGTCATCAGCAAAGTTGAGTTGTTGTATTTACAAAACTTTGAAATGGCACAATTTTGTTTCACTGTGGTGAAAAGTCAACTTTGCTCTGTCGAACGCATCTAATATAAGTTCTCGGAAAGATACAGTAAAGAAACACCCATTGTATGTGTGGCTTATGCGTCAGCATACTGTGTAATAAAGCACTACTGTATGCGTGGTCTCTTGAGTCATCAGAATAGAGGCACATTGCAACTTTTGCTTACGCGAGTTTCGTAACTGAGTAGAGTCCGTGTCTTTCTTTGTTGAAATACATACGTATTCTTTCCTGCTTGTAGCTGAAGGGAGAAGTGGTATAAAAAGGTGTTTTTGCACCAACTGGATATAACCATATACAATTGTTTGGGGATTTGGACAGCTCTCTAAACCCACACAGGACAATGACCGACCTTGACTACCGACTATAAATAACTCGCAGCCTAATTGAACAATACCACGTTGGGGGTTGAAAATCCAAAACCCCTGCACCCCTCAGACTTCAAGGAAAACATTATCCTAAAAGGATACCACCAACAGCAAAGAAGTCCCGCCCATCTCGAAAGTGTTTCGTGTGCCGCAAAAAGGGAATTTGCGAATGTGGAGATGTACGTACCCTTGTGTGTTTATCCCTGTTTTGAGGTAAATCACTGCAGAACGAACATATTAAGGTAAGCCAATAAAGTATATAGACCTTACTAAAATGTTTCATAAAGGGAAAATTATAATAAGTTGAGTTGGATAAGGGATAAATAAGGGTTAAATGCTTAAACGCACAGGACGCCCATATCGCTCATCCGTCATTTTAAATGGATGTGATTTCACGTCGATATCCCTCAAGAGGTTAAATTACAGGCCTTATTTACAGCTTTGAATTCTGAAACAGTTAATGTGATGGTGCCCCACAATGTGTAAAACATTGACTTAATAGTCTTTTTTAAACAGTTAAGCACTCTAAGAATCACTTCTACATTAATGCTTTCCATAAGCATTAGGGTAAAGAGAAAATTTTCTAATTAAAAGGAGAATTCCTCTGCCCGCTGAGAATTGAGCCCAGGAACTATGGGTTTTGAAACCAGTAATGATTTCTTTTTAATTACGAGGCTTTTCTTCAGAATTAATGCACAGAATTAGTTAATCCCACATAATTTCTATAGTCTACTTGAGCCAGCAACGTTTACAATACCTCTTATTTTCCCGTGAGAAGTTAATCTAGTTTGGCTGTACAGTGGCATTAGACCGGGTTGCCATGCCATGCTACTCACAATTTAAAATACATACGAAGAGCCAGCAAGTCATGGGCAATCTAACTGAAGTTCACACAGAAGTCAGTCTATTAATTTAAAATATTATGGTGTTATGAGGTCTTCCCACGGAACAAATGACATGTCATGCAGAAGTCCTGACATACAAATCCTGTTGTTATTGTTCTATCATATAAATTCAGCTTGTCGTGTATGTTAAACAAAGACATTAGAAACACCATGCTTAATAAATCAGAAGTTACAGGTGGATGTATCGTAAGAATATGGATAGGAGGCATTCCTATAAAAAGTATAGCTAATCTTATCCAGAGAGATGTGAAAGTTGTAAATCATTGAATTATACACTTCCAAGATCAAGGTGAAGAGGCCTTAAAATGAGACCAAAAGCGGGACATTGGAAGAAAACTATGGCTGCAGAAGAAGTAGCTTTCTTAGATTCAAACAGAGGTGATCCTTTTGAATTAAAAAAAATATTGAATTATTTAATTATAGAGTAGTTACAGTTGAATAATTATTAATATCATTAAATTACATTAACACATTAAGGCTATGGGATACCTTGTAAACTGGAGTTTCACTATTTTTGTGTATTATTTTTATTATTGCTATGGAATAAAATTATATGAATAATTTAAAATCAATTTACGTTAAATAATTAAATGAACATTATGAAAGCTGCATTTTAAAATTAAATACTTTTAAAAATTGATCTTCACATCTTGCATATTTGCTTACATCTTTGCAAAGTGATATTGTATCAGCATTTGCCTTGCACCAAAGTACTCTGTGTTATAATAGGCGATGGAAATATCCTTGGTTGCAAACATTCTTTGTAGCTCTCCTTCATCCAGTTTTTCTTCAGTCAACACATGGCACTGCTGAAGTACTTTCCTATTAAAAAATACCACGCACACTAGACTTCATTCACAGTATTATGTATAACTGCCTGCTAGAAAGCGTAATGTCTGGAGTTTTCTTACAGAAGAGTACATCATAACTTCATGTTTAAGAGCTTAACAATGGATATTTTAATCTCCGAATATCTGCCAAATTAAAATCGTACACTCCATCCAGCCTTAGATACGCACCTTGTATCCCTCCGTGATAAACTGGTGATTCGATTTGGATGTTTATATCAGCTGCTACTAACCCAAACAAACATCACATGGACTCATGTCTAGTGTTTATATTGCAACAGAAGGATATTTACCTGGGAGTTTTAGGAATATCGCTGTTATCGCATTACATTCAAGTAGTCTTTAGCAGGGTTATCAAACATCTTGAAAACTCAAAAATAATCACCGATATTTAAGTTACTATATTTTATGGTGTTCTTTGGTTTCAGTGTATCGCGGGTTAGTTGTTGACGGCTTGTGTTTACATCAAGTGTGGATCTAAGGGTGGAGCATCATATCCTTAAACTTTGTTTCTGTACTTACATATAAAAAAATTGAATACTGGGCGCTTTTTTTTTTAAATTTTTTTTAAAATTTATTTTGAGTGGAGGAAATATCCATTTATGGACTCTCACTGTGTTGGAGGGCACAGTGGGGTGTGTCACTTCACCACTGGCACTACTCAACTAAAAAGCCTGAACCGGATGGGAATGTCATGGATTTGTGAGACTATTTGGATAAGGTTTGTGTGGTCCTGCATAGCACCCGAGTTAGTCTGCATATGTTTTAGGTGGCTACCGCCCAGTGGATGATGAGGCACCAAGAAATGACTGCAACATAAATATTCAAGGCGCTAATGACCTCGTCAGTTTTGCATCCTAAAGCCCCACACTAAATTTATAAATTTAATGTTGAGCTCTTCGTTATATTCCAGAGTGCAAGCAAGTAACACATGAAAAACTACAAGTCAATTGCAACAAAGATCTCTAATGTCAATAAAACATGCAGAAAGAAAATCTATTGAACTGACTGATACACACAGCAGAAGCATAAATATAAAAAATGAGATTACATCAAAATCTAGAAGTAGTATCAAGCAACTATTTAAAAAAAGAAAAATTAGGCTAGATAAATTTGGCCTTTTAAAACATATGCTTCTTGAAAATGGTATGTTGGAGTATACTTGGGCTTTTATTATATTGTAAAAAATTAAAAACAAGAGTTTGGTTTTTATGTTAAGAGATTAACATTGTAAAATAGTATTCTCAAAGTAGTCTCCTTATTTTGAGAAAAAGGTCACAATCTGTGGACTTGTGTACAGATTGTAGGCTGGATGAGGCAGCGTGTTCCAATTGTAATTTGTTTATACATGACCACCAGGCTACTGAAATGCAATCTTACATTATTTGGGAGAAGTGACAGACTCTCTCTTTTGAAGATACTCTGTAAAATGTCATTCTGCATCCATGATTAGGATGTACTGTATTCACAGACTATCTCTTCACAAATTGTTCATGTTCTTCCAAAATTCACAACAATGATTGAAGTGTGCACTGTCACTCTTAGATGATATGTGTTCTGGGTGATTGATCATCCAGCTTAAAGAACTTGAGTTCCTGTGAGTTTGTAAATAAACCCAGCAGTAGAGGCAGAAATTGTTGCTGAGTCAAAGGTGGCTTAATCTAGTCCTACTCTACATGAATTCCAGCTTTAGAATGCCTTTTGTTCTCCTTTGAACCTAAACTGTTTGGAGTTTTGGGTCACAAGTAATAAAATGTGACACACTTGGGGAAATAATCGGGCACTGGTTCAGACTGTGCCCCAATATATCATTTTGGTCATAAGCTATTACCTTAAAGATCAATTAAACTTGTAAAAACAAAACAAAATGAAAAAGATTACAACAATGTGTCACCATGGAGATGGGCTAGTAGACAGAAGTTCGGCGATAACCCTTGTTATTTTCC
Organism: Tenodera sinensis; assembly: GCA_030765045.1. Classification (NCBI taxonomy): domain Eukaryota; kingdom Metazoa; phylum Arthropoda; class Insecta; order Mantodea; family Mantidae; genus Tenodera; species Tenodera sinensis. The sequence goes on from CM060970.1 coordinate 91,763,074, forward strand.
TCACGCTGTTCAAAAGTTTTAGGTTACTTGCAGCTTTTTGTTGAAAATGACTTAAAAGATCAAATAAAACTTATTTTAAATCAATATTAGGTGTTCCAATGTGTTGATACCTAATATGTTACAAAGAGTGTATTACAATGCATTATATCTCTTACACAATTGTCATGGATGGAAAACAATTAAGAAAGAAAAAAATGGCATATTTATAAGTTACACTTGTGATTCAAATAAAGCTCCAAATCCAAGCAAGAGTATGAACAGAAGACAGAGCAGTTGCAAGAGAAATAGAAAGAAAGGAGAGAAAAAGTCTTGGAGTGAAAAGCATCGGAAAATTATGGCAATTAAATTATTGAGTTAGTGAGTAGGGTTTAAGGGCCCATTGACAACTAGGTCATTTGGGCCTGTTAATTGAAGGTGTGTTGAATGACAACTTGGAATATTTGAAAACAGCTTGAGAAGAATTTGATGTTTAAATAAAATTCACTGATATTACACAACAGGTACAAGCTCTTTCCCTTGAATAACCCCACAGTATTCTCCAATTGAAAATATGGTGTGAATGTAACCAGAAGAAAATCTAATGCTTCACTAAACACAGCTGTAAAATGTTATTGCTGACCATATAGGATAACTGTTTCAAGAAGGGTGTTGTGTTATGAATGTAGGTTACAAATAGACAGTAAAAGGAAATTATTGTGGCTTTATGGGTGACCAGCCATGTTAAATTTAAAAATGTTGAGCTTACGGCCATACAAAACTCCATAGCCATCATCAGGAATTGAATAAATAAAAGGTCATCTCAGACTCATGGTGGAACTAAATAAGAAATAAACAGCCAACTTAAAATCATGGCCTTCTTCAAGGACCGAATGAACCACCTGAGTCACCTCAGGGAGTGTTTTTTTTTTATCTTCAATTGCTTGCGTCATTCAGAATGTTTCACTGCAAAGTATGCAATATGTCACATTGTAAAGTTAGACCTCAAGTTAGATGATGGTGATGACGACGATGATCAAGATCAATTCTTATTTATTTCTGCCTACAGTATAGAAAGAGTAAAACACTTTAAAGGTATTCTGAGTTGTGTCATATGTTTTATTATTTGTGTTAACACATCATTAAGCAAACTGAGCACAAGCAATGACTTTCAAAGATGTTTCTTACTTCAGCAATGTCAAATTTTTCATTATATACAAGATATAATTCTAAACAAATTATTTCAGCAACATTTCCTCCTAGTCTCAGTGGTTTTGAACAACACATTTCTTGAATGGTTTGTAGCATTTTACTGACCATGCATACTTACAGAGCAAGAGGTTCAGGTGTTCCCTAACTTGTGATGCACATTCATATTTCTTACAAAATCTCAGTTTCAAAGTTTTGGATTGGAGTGGAATACTTTCTGTAGGGATAGCAAACATAGTATGTGGAGAAGAAACTTTGGATTATACAGTTGCAAAATTTCAACCATTTTTTATAAATATATAGTGAGAAAAAATTAGGTATAATGTGCAATAAATAATCCAGTTGTTTATCTGAGTTCACTGTTCAGTCCATAAGTAAGCCTAAAAATACACACAGCTTGTGTGTTTAAAAACACCAACAGTAAGTTTGTTGCCATAAATAAATAATGAATTGCTGTATTTAGGTGCAAATGTTGTTGTTGATGTTCTTTAATGGGATGCCTTGGCAATGAAGCCATTAACGTCCTCACACTTTCTATGATGGATCCAGCAGGTAACGGTAGATTGACTAAAGATTTCTGTGCACTGCTGATATCCTTTTTTGCAAGAAAATCAGCTTTGTCATTACCACTCACTCCACAGTGCGCTGGTATCCATTGGAAGACTAGTTGTTTTTAAACTGCTGTTAGATGGGTAAGGATTTTCCAACATTCTGTAATTGTTTGGTTTTTCGGTGACAACGTGTAAGTAATTGCTATAATTGCTGCCCTGTAATCTGAGAGAATAACTGCTTGATAAAAATGTGAGATCCTATACAAAAGATTTTGTAGGGCCATTCGAATTGCTTTCTCCATGAAGTTCTATAACTTAAAGATTTGTAATAGGAAAAGAGGTGACACGTGACTCCAGTCCCTGCTCCATTTCAGTTTTATATCAGTATAAATATGGAGCCATTCATGTTCCGGGAATCTAGTATGGATTGACTCTAATGCCAATAATTTTAGAACACTAGTTGGAGTATCACTTTTCTTAACTTCTCTCAGGTGTAAATAATATGTGATGTCTAATGTTTGTATCAGATTGACTTTATATATGAAGTTCTCCTTTGAATTAGGAAGGTCTACATTCTTCTTGAGGTCTTGAATTTTGGAAAGAACGCTCTCCTGAGTCTTTAGTGTATGTGTAAAATTTCTCTTGTTCCATGTATTGAATGGGAATCTGATCAACTTTTCCTGTTGAATAAGAGCTGTTTTTTTATTTCATATTCAACGGGGTATTGGTTAGTATTTCCATAGCTGGTATTGGTGTGGTTTTGATAGCACCTGTAATTAGTCTCAGACTTTGGTTTTGAAAGATTTGAATTTGTTTTGTATTTGCTGTTACAAGAACTTTGCTGTAGTAAGTAAATAATGGTTTTATATATACATTGTATGGTGTGTTAAGAGTTGCTCTGGAACATCCCCACTTTATTCCTGTTAGACGTTTTAACAGTGAAAGGCGCCTCTCTGCTCTTTGTATTACATTTTCTATTTGTTTGGTACATGTAAGTTTGGTATCAGATATAACTCCTAAATACTTTGCATCCTTTGTTTCTGGCAATTGTTGACCTTCAAAATTTAGTTTTATTTTTGTTTTTTCCTTAATGAAAAGCTTTGGTAGTTTGATTTTATTGCATTAACGGTCATTAAATTTTCTTTGGTCCACTTTTGTAGGTTGGTTAAGGATCGTTGCACTGTTTTTCTAGTTTTGTACTTTTGTCTTTTTGTTTTGAAGTCCACATTACTAAGTCATCAGCAAATAGTGCACACTTCACATCTGATTCTCGTATTTGTTGTGGCAGATTGTTAATGCATATATTACATTCAAGCAGTAATTCCTGAGTATTCTCAAAAAGTGGCAGTTGCAACCTTCAGATTGATTACGGTACATGATTGCCTGTCAAAACATTTGAACAGAATTGGGATACATTCTTTGACTGTCTGTCCTCTATGTGATCTGCAAGAGGAACTTCAAATATGCCTGGCCACTTCTAGCGCCCCATCATCAGTGAAAAATGTTGGAGAGCAAGAGGACTAATGACTTAATTGTCAGAAATCCTGCATTAGCAAACAACAACATCAACATTATTAGTCGTGAGCTTTTGGTTTCACGATAATGATCTGCCAGCTTCCTATGTTTTGATTAGGTTTCGAAGGTCAATACACGGTCAGCTCTTGTAGGTTGTATAAATGTACTAATTAAAAGTTACCTGTACTATTTTTAATTATTACAACCAAGTTTAATGATGAAAAATAAAAAAGTCGCAGAGTTATACGAATGTCCATTATCAAGAGTTGAATTATCAGGGTTCTGCTGTACTAGCTTGTTACCATATGATGGTCTTCATGGAAGTATTCAATTTATTAAGAGGGCAGTCCAGAAAGTCCCAGATGGTTTGGCCTATTGTGGCAATCAGTAGGGGTAGAGCCGCCATTTTGGTGTCAGAATGTCCCTACATTCAGTACGTATCCATCTGTGGTAGCGTGAGGACGATGCTTTCCTTACTTTGCTCTCTGTGAGTTGTCAAAGTGTGTGCTGAAATACAAAATCCCGCCACGTGTGAAGTGCAGTCTGTAATTAGGTTTTTGTTAGCTAGCAACAACAAACCAGTTGAAATTTGTGATGTTTACGCCAGGGAGTGAGTGAGAGCCGAGTCAGGTAAGGTGCATTGATTCTCGAAATGGCTGTACCAATGCTCACAACGAGGACTGCAAAATTGATTTTCATTGGCAGTTCATCAGACTCAAGGCTAGGCCTACTACTACGGTCCTTGTCGTGAGCATTGGTATGGCCATTTTGAAAATCAATGCACCATTGCCTGACTCGGCTTTCACTCATTCCTTGGCGTAAACACCATAAAGTTGACGACAAATTTCAACTGGTTTGTTGTTGTTGGCCAACAAAAACATAATCACAGACCGCACTTCACAAGTAGCGGGATTCACTTTGACAACTTAACAAAATAAGGAAGGCACAGTCTCCACGCTACCACAGATTGTTGTGTACTGAATGTAGAGACGTTCTGACACCAAAATGGTAGTTCTACCCCTACTCATCACCACAATGGGCCAAAACATCTGGGACTTTATGGACTACCCTGGTACATGGTATATATAGAATGGTTGACCATATCAAATGCTTTTGCCAAATTAAACACAGATGAAACACTCTTTTCTGATGGTAACATGTCTGTCTCTCATTTGAAGGCCTGAGGCTGGTCGTTAAACAGAACAGCTTTTACTTATATTTTAATATTTGTGAAGTTGGTAGTAACATTACGTCACTTACACTTCAGTTCTGCCCCCTCCTGACAAACAGATACTCCATAAGAAACATGATAAGTTCAAAAACAAAGGATGAGATTGCACCAGACAATAGGTCTAGAATATACCAAGTTAACTGCAGGGAATGTGAAAAGTTTACACAGGTAAAAGCAAAGAACACCTCAGAAATGTTGAGTTTAAACAAGTCAGCAGTAACATCACACTTTTGGAATGAAAACCATAACCTGGATCCAAATCCAAAATGATTAAGAAACAGACAGTCCTATGAACTCACAACATGGAGAAACATTTTAAAATGGAAGCACGAAGAGTGATAAATTTCAAGATTCAGCCAGTTGACAATTCAGTGAAGAAGTTCATCATTCCACCACCAGAGAAAAGGGAACAATGATGAGCAATGGCAATCAGATCCTTGAGGCTGAAAATACAAGCTATGGCTCTCAAAACTAATCCATTATAAATTAAAGTGTGTTACAATCAGGGCGGTGCCATGGCCAAGAGGTTAGACAGCTCATCCATCAATAGCAGCCCGAGTTTAGTCCCAAGGACTATATGTGGGATTTGTGGTTGACGAAGTGGCTTCTGGATGGGTTTTCTCTGTCATACAATCACTCCATCATCTTTCCTTTAATTTATTTTGGCTCATTTCACATTGTCTCCTTCCTCCTCTCAGGCTTTGGGCTGATCAACCAACCTGGCTATACTCTCCGATTCAGAGTTTGTCTGCTCCTCAACAGGCATTTGATCCCAGATGCTCAACTGTAAGTTCTGGAGCAAGCAAATCCTCCATACAGGAGGGTAAATGAAGAAAGAAGTGTTATAATCAACTCTGCAAATATAGAAGTATAATTTGGATATCACTGTTACTAAAATCCTCTAAACATTAGCTTTTACATTGCTGGACGAAGATATTTTAGGCAGTCTCTGGTAGCAATGGATGGCTCACTTGCTCCATATTTAATTGCCCGAAAGAACTCGACTCAGATTTTATACACTGACTCAATTTTAGACAATTTTCATTGTTACTTTTGTTTAATCATTTTTATTTTCTAAAGATTTGATAAGGCTGTAAATAGTGTAAGGATAGTATGGTTATTTAATTGAAACATGTATGACATTTGTGATTGACAGGCGGTTTGCTCAGCACAGCCCAGAGCTATCCCAGTCTGACTACGAGTGGTCCTACAGGAACAGGTTCTTGTGGCATCTCCACCACAGCTGGTAACGGCCCTTGCTTGAGTCAGGCTCTCACAATGAGTCTCACTTCCACCTCTAGTGATAGTGAGCAGGTCAGTTTGGAGGTTAGTTCTGGAAGTTTTCATCATCCCCCTCTGAAGCATAATAATTAATCCTTATTTTCTGCTAAAATGTAAAATATTGCAGCAGTTGCAATATCCTGGAGTAGAAGTTCTACCATTGCCTTGTTGCTTCATACTTGACTAGCAATGCTGTAAATAGTTATTGGCTTTTATCATTTACAGGTGTCTATTCTTGATTATCATCATGAATGAACAATGGCAGAGTAGTTTTGTGTATGTAAAGGAGTTTTAGACAAATAAGTTAAGATTGAGAAATTATGGGCAATGCTTTAAAGTGCTGAATTCATGAATTAGAAGAGTAATGACTTCTTGATGTTACATACCTCATATTAAGTCAAATAGTTTAATCTGTCTTGCATTATCTATATCCTTCATAAAGAATTGTATTTCCACAATGTAGCATTATTGAGTGAAATTACTCAATGACATACTTGGGTTTGTATTTTGCAGGAGTTAGTGCCAAAATCCTACTTGTTACTGTCTTAGGCTTGGTGTTATAAACATTGTTTGATTGGAAGATTAGCTAAACTAAACCAAAAGTTTAGCCATAGGCGCCGCTTTGTAAATGTATGTTTAGTTAAACTCACAGAACATAACTAAACAGAAGTGCAGTGATGTGGGTATGCCGGAATGCAGAGAAATGAAGATGATCGCTCATCTTCTTGCACCACAACTAAATGCTGTTAGTACCCATGCTAGCTTAGAAAAAAATTGTAATGTCCTGGAATTATGGCCATTTACATGAAAATTAAATGTAATGTTAAATTAAAGTGATATGCAACCATTCACAATGAATAATAGGAGTGTTTGCAGCAACAAGTTCAATCTTACACCATAACTAAATGCTTCTAGTAACTTAGAAAAAATGTTAATGTTCTGGAGTAATGGCATATTGGATGAAAAATAAGCGTAACAGTTTAGTACTGAATTAATGTGACCATGCACAATGAAAAATAAGCTTTGCAGTAACGAAGCTTGTAGCAATTTAGGTACATCCTGTAGATTTTGTTTGTACTAAACCAAGTCTGTACACTTCAGCTACTTATTACAATTTGTCTATATTCTACAAAGTATTCATCAAAACTCATCTTTCTATTTACCTCAGATCAAACATGTCCAAAATAGAATATATTCTCGTAGGTACACGGAAAGAGACTAAGCAACAGGCAATTTTCTTAATGCTCCTGTAATCTTGTAGGACCGTATATTTACATGATGCATGAATTAATTGCATTAAGTGGTCCTAGCTTTTATGTTTAGTTTGATTTTCAAAAGTGCATTGTGTTGATAGCTATCCAACAACAAAATATATTGTGTTTTATGGTTTATACATTCTCATTGATTTCTGTATCAGTTTCAAAGTTGATGTAATGAGCTTAGAACTGTCTCTTTCATAAGTCTGAATCTGTTTAAAAAGGCCTGGTTATTCTACATCTGAAAGTTATAGCCCTATTTAAGAAATTTATTTCAACTTCATCATAATAGCAATTCTTCAAATACCTCTCTGGTATCCACATGTACAGCTGCGACTGCCATGTTGCATATAGCATTAAACTGTTGTTAAACAACAGATGAGTTCCAGTAAAGTTAAACTGAAGATTAGCATTTATATAACGAAAGAAAACCTTAATCTATAGTGTAAACCTAACTGGTAGTTTAAACTTCCTTTATAATACTGGTCCTGTCTCAGAATTTCTTTTATATTTTTACTGGCTGCATATGTAAGTGGCAGCTTTATGCGGAGTTTCCATGAACCCTAAAAGTCCTTGTGGCAGTAAACACATTATAAAACAAAATTAACCATGCAAAGGAAACTGGAAAGCGAACTACTTCCCAAAGTATATGTTTAATAGCTTAACATTATTCCATATAATATCTAAAGTAGCAAAAATTTGCAAAAAAAGAACATAGCAATTAAATGAAATGAAGCTAAAAAAAGAAAATAAATAAGTGAAGCAATAAAAGGAATAACAAAAAGATATTTTAAATATTAAAAATAGAAGCACTATTAACAGTGAAGTGTTCATGTGTTGAATCCAGTATTAGTCACTTTATTTACACTCACCTTCACTTATAAAATGTTGGAAAAACTGGGAATGCTTTCAAGATCATTCAATCTCTTCCTCAACCATTAATTATTATTAACTTTTATATTTCAGTTGTGTTCACATAATCAATAGTTGCTTTATATAAATGTCATATTAAAAATGTTAAAGATGTAAAATAGATTTGTTTGCTTGGCACGCCCAGAATTATTACAATACACAAAATATGACATCATAAGACAATGTCACAAGAAAGCATATCTGAGCGAGGCAATATATGAATGCATCACCATAGCACTATGATAACTTTCAATTCCCTCTTGGATCGACGATTCCGAAGGAGACATGTTTTTCTCGGCAAGGCTCTGAGAAATCATATATTAAGTGATTTTATCTTTTTGGACCAGAGCGTCTGTAGGATAAAGACGTTATTTGTTATCAATGCTTAATTAAATTGAAATATATTGTATTATATAGTACATCATTCATTAATCGACATGATATAAGAAGTTAGACACTGTGTTTAACGAGAGCCCACTAAAACATACAATATATAATTTCGGATGTGCCAAAACGTACAAAGCATGAAAGAAAAGTATTGATATTATATTAAGACTCAATAATTGTGTTAATTTATGATGGTGGGAATAAATATTTCAACAAACATAAAAGTGGTGTCCAATAATATATATTACTCTGTACCACCCCAGAGATAGTATAAGAGTTCTAGTAACACCTAATCATAAAAAACCACACCAGTACTCAAGAAACGTCAAAATGTAAAAAAATGACAGTTTAATAAAAACTAAACATTAAAATTCATGAATACAATGGGGAAAATGTCAAAATTTGCATTTTTAATGAATAAAATCTTAAAATTTGTGAATAAAATCATGTTATCATGAATTATGCATGTCCCTACTTATAAGTTAAGGTAATCTTTCTGCAATGCTGCTGTAAGGAAATTGGAGCAGTAGAAGTGTTTGTAGCAATATCATAGTAGCAATGCTTCACCCGTTTTCTTGCTTTTTGATCATTAAATGCTTGCAAGTATTCAGATGGTGGCGTGTGACTGGAGTAGCATTTATTTGATTAGTTGTATGAGGGGGATGAATGAGTAGAACATACATATGTACTGACTTTAATTTTTGTGTCTAAAATTACCTTTTGTTTTCTTTCCAGGACTTCCTTGAAAGCTGTCGAGCACCAACATTGTTAGCTGAGTTAGAAGATGACGATGAAATGCCAGAACCTGATGATGATGAGAATGATGATGACGAAAATGAGGACGACGACGACTATGAAGAGGTCATGGTTAGCAGAAATTTACTATCATTTATGGTACACACCCACATAATATCTATGTCTTAATATACAGCACACACTCTAAGAAAATGCCACTAAAGACACAATGTATGTATTGTGTCTTATTCTGCTATGAAGAATTCACAGTGCTTTTCTTTGGGGTAGTAATATTTTGGTATTAGAAGCTAGTGGCATCTGCTATCATTATTTTTAAATTGTTTTAACAAGTTTTCTCCATCTGCTTTTAGCAAATCAGCATTTAAATTTTTTAAGCCCATCATTTTCAACTTCAGTTTCTCTGTTGTACTGAGCCAATTCATCAGGCATTGCCAAATTAATAAATATCTGAGGTGCGCTTTCTGCTTTTAATTTTAATAGTTATTTTTTAGTTTAATTTATGAGGAAACATGAATAAGAATACTATTTATAGTGCTGTTTGTTTGATATTTAAGTGAAATACCATGCATTCAATTTATAACTGGGCATAGATCACTTTCACAACAGTGACACTGTATTTTTCTACAAGCACACTAGTGGCAAGTGGCCAGATCAAGGCTATGCTTATCACTGTGCTAATACTGTGTCAGTAGTTAACTTCAGTTCAAACTGTAAAGACTAGAGTTTATGTACTTCAAAAGTGAAAGATTATTCAAGACTTCTATGTGTGTGAATGAGATTATCAGTCTAGTGAAGTACCTACCAAAAAATAGATGCTTTAACAAACAAAAAATTATGTATGATACATACTTAACTGAATTATGTAGACAGTTTTGGGAGAAATTTCCTGGTTATATTTAGAGAAGCTGTTGGACATCTGGTTAATACATTTAGAACAATGGATCACTAAACCAAAGAAGGGAAAATTTTCTAGAAAAGGTCTGTAATCTTAAATTGCATTTTGTTGTTTGAAACCATTGCATAAATTTTGTCACTGTGATATTGTGCAGATTGGGTAATGAATTTTACTTCCACATTTAAATGCATTTTCTGAGCATTTCTAGGACCACAAATTGAGAGCTGCAAACATGTGATTGCACTTAGGTATTTACAAATATCAGCAACGGGAGTAAACTGATATGAAGTTTTACCTTTAACATGCAAATCTTGATTGCTTCTTTTTTCTAACACCCATACAACAAATGGCGTGCTGGGGAATCTTACAGTAATACAATTTGAAATCATGATTTGTGCTACAGCCCAGCAGTTAAGGTTCACTGCTACAATTTGGAAGGACAAACTCGCCAGTTACAGTCTGGAAGAAGTATGGGTAGAATGTGCCACATATTTATCAATGAACAATAAGATATTGCAACCTGTTGTGCCCATTTTTGTATTGGCATTATGTCACCAGTCTTCAAAAATCTTTGCCATTATCTGTGACTTACTGTTACATGTGTGCTTTGTGGAAGTATGGTTACATTTTTAAAACAGCATGTTTTTGCAAATTTTCGAATTGAAATAGCGGTAGCTTTTCAATTCTGTCACTATGAGCACACAATAAAAAGTTGCATGCATTTGCTTTATTTGCTGTCATGGTATTTTCCACCGTTAAAAGCCATTGTGTGGTTATCCAGTAAGTTCAAGAATAACTCGTGTGTTAAAAATGCCTTTAGGAGCGTATTTGGATGCAAGCTCCTTCAAACAGTTTTCCTTTGATCCTTTGCAGTTCCACTGTGAATTCTGTTTCTCTCATTACACACACCAAGGCAGCCAATTCTTTTGAAATTATGTAGCCAGCCAGAAGAAGCACAGAAGCTTCAATATCAAGTCCCAGTTCTAGTATATTGGCTTTTTCACATAGCATAGGTCTGTTGATGGGAATACCTTCAACTCTGTGTTGCTGGAACCTTGTGGCATTCTTCCAAGCACGTTCTGCCCTGAATGTGTCTATGCTTATTATTCTTAGTCATTCCAAACACACATGCACTTCTATTTCTGTTGCTTTTGCAACAAGAGGTATTTTAACCTCTTGAGGGATATCGACGTGAAATCACGTCCATTTAAAATGGCGGATGAGCGATATGGGCGTCCTGTGCGTTTAAGCATTTAACCCTTATTTATCCCTTGTCCAACTCATTATAATTTTCCCTTTATGAAACATTTTAGTAAGGTCTATATACTTTATTGGCTTACCTTAATATGTTCGTTCTGCAGTGATTTACCTCAAAACAGGGATAAACACACAAGGGTACGTACATCTCCACATTCGCGAATTCCCTTCTTGCGGCACACGAAACACTTTCGAAATGGGCGGGACTTCTTTGCTGTTGGTGGTATCCTTTTAGGATAATGTTTTCCTTGAAGTCTGAGGGGTGCAGGGGTTTTGGATTTTCAACCCCCAACGTGGTATTGTTCAATTAGGCTGCGAGTTATTTATAGTCGGTAGTCAAGGTCGGTCATTGTCCTGTGTGGGTTTAGAGAGCTGTCCAAATCCCCAAACAATTGTATATGGTTATATCCAGTTGGTGCAAAAACACCTTTTTATACCACTTCTCCCTTCAGCTACAAGCAGGAAAGAATACGTATATATTTCAACAAAGAAAGACACGGACTCTACTCAGTTACGAAACTCGCGTAAGCAAAAGTTGTAATGTTGATCTATTCTGATGACTCAGGAGACCACGCATGCAGTAGGGCTTTATTACACAGTATGCTGACGCATTAGCCACACATACAATGGGTGTTTCTTTACTGTATCTTTCCGAGAACTTATATTAGATGCATTCGACAGAGCAAAGTTGACTTTTCACCACAGTGAAACAAAATTGTGCCATTTCAACGTTTTGTAAATACAACTCAACTTTGCTGATGACGTTCATTTATACTGCAAATAACGAGTTTTATACCAGTTTTTGTTTCATTAAAATAACTTAATATTTACACAAAATACAGCTGTGTGTATACGAAGCGCATTTAACAATTTAAATGCTAGCAGTTCTCGGCTCGCGGACGTTTAAATGGCCATCGCTCAAGAGGTTAAGTTCTTTGGCTATGTCCACATGCTTTCTGTTAGGTTTGTCCTTCACATTTTCAAAATATGTAGCTTTCCCAAAATTATAATTCATTATATATTAAAAATGGTAATGAGGTAGAAAATAAAAGTAAATGGAGATACAATGAGAAAACTGACGGTATTGGCAATGAAGCAATATAAGTCAACAAATATTAATAAATCTTTAATGACTACATTTCACTTGTCTTTGATAATTGTAAATTATTTCCAATGCCAGACCAGTTTTGCGAATCATTTACTTACATCCTCTATAGAAATGTTTATTATGATTATCGTTTTGGATACTAGGTGACAGATTTTTTCCTGTTATGTTACCAACTACTGAAAGTAAAACAAATTTACTGACCGCATCAGTGGCAATATTTCAAAAGGATCATGTAATGAATTTTGAAATACCGCTGATTCATTTTGTCAACAAATTTGTTTCGTTTTCATTAGTACCATAGTAAAAAATCAGTCACTAGCATTTGTAATGATGGCAACCATAATGAACATTTCTACTGAGGATGCGAGCAATTGACTCACAAAGCTGGTGGAGAATTGGAAATAATTAACAATTACCAGAGAAAGATAAGTGAAGTTTAGTCTTTAAATGCTTATTAATATTTATTGGTTTGAATGGAGATACATTTTGTGTTAAAATTCATCTGTAGTAAGCAAGCTGTAAATAAAGGGAAATAATTAGATTTATTTGATAAAAAAAAGATTTAAAATTTATAAGTAGTTTATAACACAATGTATGTATATGGAAAAGTACAAATAGATTGTGGTACGGGGTATTTTCTAAGGAAGAAAATATTAAAATAAAATAGCATTTTGATGCTTTGAATCCCTTTAGCACTCTGTAGCCTAGCGCACAAATGTTTTTAAACCACATTGGACAAGAAATTAACAGTTCATGTGGCAAATAGCAAATTTTAACTTCAAAGTTAGTCACAGTGAATTGACAGAATCAAATAACACAATGAAATAACTTTTGCAACATCATCTTCACTTATTTGATTACTGAAAACCTGGAACCTGTTTGGAATACCTGTAACCACTTTCTGTGTATATTTGGAGACTTTAAACTAAATTATATGCCAAGTCTGTTGGTTATCGAAGTATCAAAATGCATTACTTTTATGTTAATTTCTAGTTATGTATATTTTATTCTATTTGAAAAAATATGCCTACTGATAGCTTCTAGTTGTTAGATTAAATCAGAAATGCTCCTTTGTCTATAAATTATCACACATTTTTGTGTATGTAGTTGCAGAATAAAATCGAAAGCAAAATTACTAAAACACCTTCAAAATTCAGCATAAATTTTACATTGGGGGGGATCTACATAATTAAAAACTTGAGAAAGATGAATTTTGACATCGGGATAAAGATTGGCTCGCAACCTCTGGTAATGGTAACAATAACTATAAATAGAACAAAAAGGTTGAAGTAGATGCATTCAAATGAGAGTGCTTACAACCGACAGGAAGCTTTCCTGTGTCTTGGGAATGTGAAGGAAGAGTAAGCCAAATTTTAACTTTCTTGTTCTCGTTACGGGGCATGCTATGTTAGATCCATATTGTGCATATTAGGCTTTTCACTGTTGAAATTATTCAAGGTGGCCGTGCCATGAAACAGCCACTAGAGCTCTCTTTCTAGTCACAAGCTAGAAAAAATATTGTTGGTCAGTTAGAAACAAATGAATCCAATGCACAATATTGAACTCCACTTTGCCAATGATGTGCTGATTGATAATATGCATTGCCATTCTTATTACTGGGTGGTTGTGAACTAAAATGTTGAATGCTGTCTTGCCTCCTGTTCTCGTTTCTGTTCTGGTTACCATTACTGGGTGGTTGTGAACCAGCTTTAATAGGTGATCATGCCAAGTTCATAAGTGTACAAAATGTTCTCCAACACAGGAACATAAGAAGTGATTACAAGTGTTCTCCAATTCTTTACCTACAATAATGATGTCAATAGCCCTAGAAACTTAACTTGAATTTAAGCATTTGTATTGCTCCACTTATCAAATTACTGGCAGAACAAGTTTCAAGGACCTATGGGGATAATTTTTGGCTGCTGGTTGACCAATCAATGATTCCTTGATCTTCACCTTCCCTTGGTACTGTAGTGTCACCTAGTCTGAGGTTGGTGAATAGAGATATTAAACTATCAACTGCTGAAATAAGCTCAGTTCTACATGATTTTAGCAGCTTGGCTTTGTTTCACTATTCTGATTCTCTGTGCAGAAACATTTGGCTACAACTGATATTTGTTTGTATCTGACAACTTTTAAACATCGTTTTAATCTTGTGATCATATTTGTTTTGGTTTTTCCAAAGTATATTTAGTTGCAATGCAGCAGTCTTGTTTTATAAACAGAAGCAGCTTAGAGATATAACTATACTAATCCTCAACCAGCATAAACCTAATTTTCAATGTAGTCCTAGCACTGCAGAATAAACCTGACTTAAAAAGCATGCAAAATCAGAATCCATAGGCAGAATCCCTTCAGAAAAATAACTAGGCATATATACAATAGACTGTTTAGATTGTAACAAAACTTGCATTGGAAAAACCAAGAGAAACATACGTACAAGACAAAAAGAACACTTTAGAAATATCAGATACAGATACAAATAAATCAGCCATAGCCAATCATTTCTGGGAAGAAAATCACAATTTAGAGAAAAAAAAAAAATCAAGTTGGTGAAATCAGTGCATAATCTTGTAAAACTGAGCTTATGAGAAAGAATATGCATCAAAACTTCAAACATTGAATTATGTTGTTAGCTAATGCTGGATTTCTGACAATGAAGTCATTAATCCTCTTGCTCTCCAATATTTTTCACAATGATATTGAAGAGAGCAATAGCAGCAATAGTAACCGTCTTTTAGAGAGCACCATATTTTTATGTTTTGGCGGTCACATTGCTCTCTCACAACCCCCAGAATGTCTGGAGGACCACACCTGTCGTTGGTTTACGGATCTCACCGACCTGACCGGGAGAGTTATCAAAATAAATTCACCGACCATATCCTCTGATTACCAATCAGAGGACGTATTACATGCCATGACAGGTCAGCATGTTGGGGTTAAGATTTTATAGAGAAATTAGAGAAATGGAGAGGTTGGAAAAATAAAGACTCCCTAGCCCTCGGGAACCCTAATAGCATCGGGGTCAGAAGAGAACAAGAGATGACCAAGATAAGGTCATAAGGTCAGATAGAAAATTTACAGTGAGGAGCAAAACACCAGTAAGTGGAAGTAATGTTCTGCTCAGCTTGGGTACCTTGTGGTCGCTATTCACATATCCCCTAGACGGAGACCCCTGATGCCAGTTTTTCTTTTTTGTTACCTCCATGATCTATGTACTACCAATACACAGTAAAGAGATTTAAGTCAAAATGTGTGTTCCTTGTAGTTTATAAGTGCAATAGTAGACAGTGCTGCCACTATGTACACGACTCTTTGTATACCTACACAATCTGAGAGCAAAGTGCCATTAGAGTTGGATTCACTGTTTAGCATTTTTGTTCTTGATACTAACATCTTACACAAAGATCCTTCCATGATGGAGAACATAGACCTAGATCACTTATAGATAAAAGAATTTATAAAATTTACATTTGAGATGTTTCTCCAGTTTGTGTTTTCTATTTGTTGATACTAGTAGTTTTCAAGACTTAACATGATAGAAATACAAAATAGTTTGTATATTTTCCTTGCTGACGTTTTTTCAATGTTTACTAAAATTTTCCTCTGCCATTTAGATCACTTTGACCCACCATTCTTCAATTATTCTGCATTAGTATGGAAATTACTAATTACAGTTTGTCAGGCTGCCTATTTAGCTCAAATATAGTAGCCACTCATAGTTGATCTCGATTGTACTCAAGCGTCTAATGTCAAACTAGTATGATACATTTACATCACATTGAATTATGATAAATAAGGAAATAATGAAGCTATTAACAGTGAAGCAACAAAAATCTGGAGTCAACTCAAAACTTGTTAGCACCAAACAACTTGGAATATTACTAAGATAAGTGAAGCTTTTAGTTTCTAACTTGTTTTTACTTTAGATTGAATTATGATTTATTTATGCCAACAAACTTAGTGTTTGGGTTTTAAAATACACAAGCCGTGTGTGGGCAATGTTTGAAAGGTTGGAGAATTCAATGTCATTCTGACAGGTTGTCACAGTAGCTTAATGGTTAGGGCACCTGCCTGATAAGTTGGGGATCTGTGGTTCAAATCCCAGCTGTGGCATTGAATTTTTCAGTTCCAATTCTACCTCTCAAACATTGAATTATGATCTTCCTTTCATAGGAGTTTAAAAACAGTGTTGTTGTAATTAATCTAATTTAAAAGGTGAGTCAATTAATAACACTGAACAACACTAACAACATAATTTTCCGGAATGCATTTCGAAGGTTAACTTTCCTTCATTATCAACAGGACAATAACTGGTTTCCATGGTGTTTCATGGTGCAGGTGGCGATGCTTCTTCTGATGTTTCTTCTGGTAATGGTTCAATGAACTTGCTGAAAAGATATCTTTCTGAGAAGATATTTTCAGCAAGTTCATTGAACCGTTACCAGAAGAAACATCAGAAGAAGCATCGCCATCTGCACCATGAAACACCATGGAAACCTAGTTATTGTCCGGTTGATAATGGAGGAAAGTTAACCTTCAAAATGCGTTCTGGAAAATTATGTTGTTAGTGTTGTTCAGTGTTATTAATTGACTCACCTTTTAAATAAAATTGAATTATGGATTTCGAAATTCCAGCAGATAATAGTTTAATCTTTAAATTCATCAACCACTAGATGGTGCTATACAATCCCAGGGAAGAAGAAAAAGATTGAGGTATCACTGGTTAGTTGAAAAGCAACAAAAATGGAGACAATAGGTCATGAAAACATATCCTGTCAATATTTTGGGAAGTGGAGCAATATGAGTGCTTAATGTCAATTAATTTTATATAATTTAATTATTTGCTTCACTGTGTGCAAGTTCCAATTCATTAATCACATAATGTTACAAAAGTTTCTTCAGTATGTATTTGAATTCATGTGTCATTCCTCTGTATAGTAATATATAATCTGAAAGCTAAATACGTACCTTGTTTGGTCCTAATATAAGTTTTTTTGCCTTGCTGCAACATATGACCTGAACTGAAACAATTCAGTCACAGAGCAGGGTAAGTGCTGTCCATATCTGTGTTATAATTCCATATTGAATTTGTGCTGTTGATTCCCATGTATTATCTAGTTGTGTGCTCCCTTTAAGTGTTTTGCTTAGCAGTCAAATTTTAGGTTTGAACGAAGTTGAATTCATGCGCATAATCATAGAGAACAGAATACACTGATTATTAAATGAACATGTATTATACGAGGGTGAATCAAGAGTTATACAGTTTTTTTTAACATGACTGCAGTGTACGGATCATGCACTTTATATAGGTACACACATTAGGCAATTTTTAAACAAAACATTATTTTCAAAGTATTTTGGTGTTATTGGAATCTACGTATGTAGCTTAAAATGTTCAAAATCCTAAGGCCATGATAGATTTGGGCAGAACCAACAAGCATTTACAACCCCGCTTTGCTCCTCTGTCCAGGGAGTTGCTAGCCAAGTGGTTGTTTTAATGGCTTTTCCGTTAGGGCATGTCTATTTTGTAAATGGCAGCACCTTCTTGCACAAGGATGGAATGCCACATATGCATGCCAATCCAAAAGGATTACTGAGGGGACAGTTCACGTTGCAGCCAACCAGCAGTCATTACTATATTAATAATCTTCAGACTGAATACTGTGCTTGCTAGGTAACTTCTCCACCATACATGTGCTATACTATGTTATGTCCTTTCCGTTAGAGCTGACACTCCTTAAAGAAAATTATTGTCTACATTTATGTGATGACATACTTTAAAATGAACATACAGTATAACTTCCAGGTCTAAAGGCTACAAGAAGATTCACCATGTTAGTATGAATGTTGAAAATAGCCAGATTAGAGGTACATGTCACAGCAGCTTAGGTGATTGCAAATTTGTATTATGAAGTCTGGCATCAGGTGAAAAAACTAGTGGAGTGATTGGTACCATGTTTTAATGAACAAAAATCTATCTGTATGTCAATTTGAAACGGCCTGTCCAGTGGGATTGCTTCTGTTTTCAATCAGGACTGTTGAAAAATGCTCAGCTATTTGATGTTCATTTGTTAGGAACAGTTTGAGCAGCTGTCTTACAGTGTGAGTTGCTATCAAGCAATTGTAATCTGCTTCTTCAAGGATTTTGATCAAAATTTAAGATTTTATCACATGTGGACTTTAAGGGCTACAAAGAATTGGTGTCCCATAATGACAAGTGTCTAATGTTGGAAATAGTAGGACAGGTGGAAGTTCTGCATAATCTATTGACACTAAAATATTCTGAAAATAATGTTGAAATACTTGATGCTCACAAAATATGCCATGTTGTGTTACAATAGGATATTCAAGCAGTAATAAAAGAGTAGAGTACTGAGCTGTTAAAATTATTGCAGGACGTTATTTCCTGACATCTGTTGAAAGGAAAATACCTTCTTATAGTATGTCCTTAATGTCTTTTACTCAAATTTCATGCCTTTTTAGGAAAATGTGTGATTTGAAATGCAAAAGTTCATAAATATGGGATTTTTTTTTTATTTGTTTGTTTTTAGTTGGAATGTAGGAGATATGTTTGGAATGAATGTATAATAGTTATGGTCGTGAAAGAGTGATAAAAATTTTTATTGGTGTTTATTGATCCATTTTAATAACAAATCATGGTCAGAAATGTATAGTTTGGAGGTCTTAGATGGAAATGCACAAACATTCATAATTCAGTGTTTTTTGTATGTAATATTTCTGTGTGCATGTAAATAGGCTTTTTGGTGTTCTAATAAAACTATAAGAAGAAAGCATCCTGATTTTGCAAGATATTAGGCACCTTTCTTGTACTTGTTATATGGTATTGTAATTTGAGTGTTGTAAATATTTTCATCCTGGTGTGATTTGAATTAATGAAACCTGGGTAGTTTAGGTAGTGGCTGTAAATGTTCAGTTTTTCAACTATTACAATAAATCATGTGTTTGTTAGAATTCAGTTGCGTCTACAGCTTCAGAACAATATATGCCTTTAGATAAATGCTTCATGGAGGATTAAAAGCTTCTAGCTTTTGAACCCAGCAGTTCTCAAAGTAGAATGCAGTGTCATATTTCTGGTTTTCTTTTCTTTTTTTTTTTTTTTTTTCCTATAGGAGGAAGAAGGCTATGAAGTGCGCAATGGGAAGAGACGCAGCTGGGATGACGAGTATGTGTTAAAAAGGCAGTTCTCAGCTCTTATTCCAGCATTTGATCCTCGTCCAGGCCGTACAAATGTAAATCAGACAACAGACTTGGAAGTTCCTCCTCCAGGAGCAGATGATGGCTCCAACAATCAGGAAATGGATCTGATGCCTCAGCCCAAATTACAGCTGGTTCTGCGAGGTCCAAATCTCCCAGGAGTAAGTTTTGCAAAGATGTATTTGTAATTTAGTTAAGATGGTCATTCTGTATTTGAGGCATCAGCATGCGGATCTTATATACTTTACTTTTTTTCTCCCCAATCCACAATGCGGCTGCAAAGTCTGCATGTCGCCTTCCGGAATATTCCACCCGTACGCTACCCTATATAGATGTGCAGAAGTACTTTCGTCGCCATCTATTTACTCTCTGGCAGCAATCTTGGGAAGCGTTAGCTGGTACTCAGTTATGGACAATCAAGGACACAGTACAACCCTGGCAAACATCTTGCAGGGATTCCAGGCATGAGGAGGTGATTTTAACCCGTCTGAGGATAGGCCACACTCGAGCCACGCATGCACACCTTTTGTGCGGTGATCCGGAGCCTGTCTGTGCGACGTGCAATGTCCCACTCTCCGTTGCACATGTCCTTACTGATTGTCCGCGGTATGCTTGTGAGTGCCAGTCCTTTGGCCTGGGTCTTACACTGTGCACCGTGTTAGGTAACGACCCAGTAGCTGTAAATACAGCATTGCGGTTTGTTGTGCGTATCGATTTTGGTAAGCAAGTGTAAGGTTTCTTTTATCTTGGCGGAAATAGACTTTTAGGATGTTTTACTGATGTTTTTACCTTTTTTAACAGTGTAACTACTTTACGTTTTTAGTACCATAAGTTTTTATCGGTTTTAATTTTCCTTTTTTACCTGTTTAACTCTTTTTAGCGGTTTTAACGTTCATCTTTAGGTATTTTAACTTTCACTTCTTAGCTTTAAAGGGGTGAGGTTTTATTTCTTTGATTGTTTTTATTTTGGACTTCGGGCCCTAATGACCTAGTTGTCGACGGGCCCGTAAACCCCACTACTCACTCACTCACTCCCCAATCCACAAACATTTCTTTATAGTATTCTATCATTTAAACTACAAGGAGTTACAAATTTCAACTTTTCATGTTTATTTTGTATGCTGAAATGACACTTTAATTTGAACACCCACATTTTCTTCTTGCATATATTGAATCAGATATGTTATGATTCCCATCATTCTAGTATCTATGTGTTCTTCATATGACAATAATCTGCACTTAAAATCAATGCATTTGCATAATAGTGAGAGAAATAACAATGTTTATGACAAGATGTAACAAGATGTAGATCAAGGCTGTCCAATTTGGGACATGTGATTTATTTTTCTGGTACCCTTCATAAGCAAATCTTTACCCTGGCAATTTCTAATATTAATTCAAATTTCAAGACAAAACTATTTCATTCTGAATATCTTCGCAGTACATAGCCATAAAGTATGTTTTTGTAACCTATGCATTACTGCCTTAACCTCTTCAGGGATATGGACGTGAAATCACGTCCATTTAAAATGACGGACGAGCGATATGGACGTGTATACACGTCCTGTGCGTTTGTGCATTTAACCCTTATTTATCCACTATCTAACTCAACTTATTTTAATTTTCCCCCGTTATGAAACATTTAATTAAATTCTATATGCTTTACTGGCTTACCTTTATATGTTCCTTCTGCAGTGATATGCCTCAAAACAGGGATAAACACACAAGGGCACATCTCCACATTCGCCACAGATCATCCCAGTTTCCTTACGGATTCCCTTCTTGCGGCACACGAAACACCTTCGAGATGGGCGGGACTTCTTTGCTGTTGACGGTATCCTTTTAGGATAATGTTTTCCTTGAAGTCTGAGGGGTGCAGGGGTTTTGGATTTTCTACCCCCAGTATGAAGAGGCCTCTCAACCTGGTATTGTTCAATTAGGCTGCGAGCTATTGATAGTCGAAAGTCCAGGTAGGTCATTGTCTTGTGTGGGTTTAGAGCTCTCCAAATTACCAAACAATTGTATATGGTTATATCCAGCTGGTGCAAAAATAGCTGTTTATACCATTTCACTGTTTTTCGTAAAGAGGGATATGCTTGCAATACCTGATCTACTAGATCGACACCGCCCATGTGCATATTGTATTCCTGGATAACGTCAGGCTTGAAAATGCACATTTTGGTATGGGCATCTGTTTTTCCAGTGTCAATCATCAAACTCTTAGAGCTGCAATTGGATAATGCCGTAACTACCCTCCTGTCCTGCCAGGCAAGGTAGGTCAAAGGTGGGAGCTGACGCACCTCCATTTCCCCTCTCCTTAGAGCCTTCGTATTCACATCTTTTGGCAAACCAATATGATTTGAACATACTGTTCCAATTGCATTAGTCTTTCTTTTGTGTAAGGCCATGAATAATTTAGGAGAGCTGTACCAGTTATCTAAGCACACAGTCCTACCCTGATCAAGCACAGGTTCCATTAGGTGCATTACTATGGAGCCAGATAAGCCCAAATCTTTGTCTCCAGTATTGTCAGTCCCTTGACCAGTGTAAATGCAGCTATTGTAAAGATATCCCGTTTTACTTTCACAAACATCAAAACTCTTTATGCCAAATCTAGCCCGTTTTGTTTTGATGTATTGCTTCCAACCTAAGCGGCCCTTCCAAAGCATTAGGCTTTCATCAACAGTGACCTTTTCACCAGGCACATAATTTTCTTTAAATTTTGAAATAATATAATCGAAAACAGGCCTAATTTTGTGGAGTTTGTCATTTACATTCTCTGTGCAGGTGAAATGAAGGAACCGCAAAATTGAAGTAAACCTGTTATTTGACATGCATTTTCCAAAAAAAGGAGTAGCTAGCATGTCATCTGTGGGCCAATACATGTATAATGCAGGTTTACGAATAACATCCATAAGTACAATTAGACCAATTAGCCTGTAAATCTCATTGAGTGTTACTTCTGTCCACCTTTGAATTCTGCTCTTAGGCCCTAATTTACCTTTAGAGAGCAGGTCTTCCTTCACCTTACTCGCATATACATTTGTTTCTGAAACAATGAGAGACACTAAGTCGGTAGTAAAAAATTTTGTAAAAATGTCAATTGGTTGGCTGTCAGAAGTCAGCTGAGCCTGGGATTGAACACCAGACCCTGTGCTCGTGAAGATGTGCCTGTTTGTATTGGAATTGTTTTCAGCACTCCACAATGCTGACTCTTCACGAACACCTGAAGGAAGTTGGTCACGTTCTTCCTCACTGCTACTTGTACCTATATCCTCCACACCCCCCCTCAAATTCGGAAAATTCGCCATCAATATCCAAATTGCTGTCACACAGCAAGAAGTCCTCCACATTATCGTGTGTAATTTCAGAAGCCCTTACACTTCCACCACTCGCTAACCTTTGTGCAACACTGCTTGTTCATGCCATGTTTTAGCTCTGAGATGTAACACTCCATAGCTTCTCACTTCAGCTACAAGCAGGAAAGTATACGTATGCATTTCAAGAAAGAAACAAACGGAGCCTGTAAGCTATATCCAAGTTACGAAACACGTGTAAGGAAAAATTGCAAACCTGCTTTATTCTGATGACTCACAGACCACGCATACACTAGTGCTTTATTTCACACTACGCTTTGTTTTGCTGATGCAAGGGCCACACATACAATGGGTCGACTACTGTTTCTTTCACAGAACTTATATTAGGCGCCTTCGACAAAGCAAAGTTAACTTTTTACCACAGTGAAACAAATAGTGCCATTTCAACGATTTGTAAATGCAACTCAACATTGCTGATGATGTACATGTATACTGCATATAATGAGTTGTATACCAGTTTTTGTTTCATTAAAATAACTTAAAATTTACGCAAAATACAGCTGTGTATTTAGTAAGCACTTTTAGCGCATTTAACAATTTAAATGCCCTGTGCTGGATATTGGGTATCCGTTCTCGGCCTGCAGAGCTTTTAAATGGCTGTCGCTCAAGAGGTTAACAGTGCTTTCCCTTTTTCCTCTCAAAAGAAGGGTACTTGCCCGGGTACTTGCTCTAACTGGCTGAGATGGCACCAGTGCCTTCTTAGGCATGAGTTTAGTGTACCTGAGCACATAAAGTTGAACAGCACTGATGTAGGTATTAAACACAGTGAAACCTAATACATTAACACTCATAGAAAATAGATGAAATTACTTAATACACCCTTATTGCTTCATCTAAAATTTTGACATGTTTCACAGACCATTGTCTTCATCAACTTTTTTTAATTGTCTTATTTGTATAGCCCTCTTTAGCTTCTTTGGTCATATCCCAGTCCTTGACTTGAGAAACAATTTAGTGTTATTGCTCGCTGAACTGTAGAGTTTAACATTGATTTTTATTGATTTTAACGTTAAAAACACATTTGCGCTCACATTCATAATCCAAGCTCTGTGGAGGATAGAGAATTATTTTGGTTAAAGAAACGTTCCCAACCCGGGCCAGGAATCGAACCAGGGACTTTGGGTTGAGAACCCAGAATGCTTACCACTTGATCTCAAAGGCAGTCCATCAACTTGTTAACTGCTGGCATTAGATAATTTTTTAGTATGGAACTCCTGCGTGCTGCTGGTGGAGACCTGCTGTATGTAAAAATCATGTCCTCAGGAATGTCCAAGTTCTTAAGGTGCTTGTTGAACTCCTTTACAATTCTTCTTCCATGTGCTGAGATTGTTAGTCTTATTTATTTACTGTAGTCATTTAATTTTTCTGCTGATCTCGTGGTTTATGTCCCAGTAATGTGATGATTTTTGTATACATAGTGAAAATATGATAGGAAATGTTGTTTGAGATGATAATTCTCAAATTATACCTTGTGGCATTACAATCAATCAATTTCAGATCATTTTTCTTTCAAGAAACTTTGTGTACTTTATTTTTTTATGCCAACCATCTTACTGCTGGTGTATTTTGTTTTAAACATACAAGCCATGTGTGGGTAAGTTGGCCATGGTAGCTCAGTGGTTCCGCGTGAAGCAGAAGAGCCGTGTTTCAAATCCGGGCTGTGGCATTTAATTTTTCAATCCTGATTCTACCTCTCTGTCTACTTTAACTTAGTTAAATTCCTGATGCTGAATATATTGTATGGCACCAATAAGATGTTATAATCATTGAAGATGGTTGGCACTTCTTCATTGCCCAAGGGTGTTAGTAAACTTTTTTCTTTTTTTTTTTTAGCCTTTTAGTTTCCTGTTAAAGGAAACTCCACTACATGGAGTATTTGATTTTGTCAAGAGTTCATATTTTCAGTTTTTTCCCTAAGAGAAGGTTGACTAATCTCTTTGCTTTTTTTTTTTTTTATTATTCTAAGAACCATTATGTAGTATATACTTAACTGGGAAATCTTAACTTATTGCCTGTCCTGAATTACATCTTCAACAGTTACATTAATTTTGTAACATCTTTAATTTAATAAGTCTTAAGCTATATAAAATAATTAATGAAAATTTGTCCCTGTAAAGTTAATGGCTTATTATTTCACTTTTGGTTGAAAAGAAGCAAACACATGTATTATAATGGAACTGTATGAAAACTGTGGAATGATTGAAACTCTGTTGCCATGTTTGTGTATTACTTCAATAATATATTTCCTGCTTGGTAACTATGTGTAGCTTTTTTGAGTCTTTATACAGATATAAACATTGGAATCTTATGATTATATTTCCAGGTGCAAGATGTAGAGGTTGAACTGAATGATCCTAATTGGACAATATTCCGGGCTGTGCAACAGCTCATCCAGCTGGCTGACCTTGGCAGCAGGCAAGAGAAACTACGGCGGATATGGGAACCAACATACACGTTAGTATTTGTAGATGTGTGTTACAATTTACAATGTTAAATTGTTAAATTCAGAATGGATAGGGAGAATTTATTTATAAAATGCCGTAAAGCCATGGCATTGACTAGTGCAGCATTAACAATCTGAGTTGGTTCCTTGAAACATCATTTAAGATGAAAATAGAATCTATAAACTGCTACTAAACTCAAATTACGTTGCATCAGTCAAATAATTTTTAATAGAAGGGGTGTCTCAAAAGTTAGTTACACCACTTTTTTTAAAAAATAACAAAATGTTTAAATATTTTAAAAAGCATACATTTTGAAAGCTACTTTCAGTAATTATTTTTCTACATAATCTCCTTGAATCTCAATACATTTTCGGTACTGTGTTAAGTTTTTTTAATCCAGTGCCAACCTGGCTAGTCACCTTTCCACCTCTTGTTTTAACTCATCATTTACGAAGTGCCTTTTCCCAAGATGTTGCTGCAGCTTCGGAAAAAGGATGATTATCACTCTGTGCAAGGTCAGGTGAGCAAGGTGAGTGACTGAAAATATCCCATTGTAACTGCTCAAACAGAGATCGAGTTTTCATGAGCAACGTGTGGGCAAGTGCTTTTGTGGAACAGAAAAACTGTTTTACTCGACTTCACTCTTCTTTTGTTTTAAATTGCCACTTGAGTTTTCTCAGCACCTCACAATAGCGAGCAACTGTCATTGTACCATGGGACAGTTAATTGATTAACAGTACTATGTTCGAATCCCAGAATATTATTGCCTTGATCTTGCCAGTTGATGCAATCCTTTCATTCCACACCATACTCTTGTCATTTGGTTGTCCAGTGATCCATGTCTCATCCCCGGTCACTAATCGGTCGAATAAACCATCTTTCTCATCCTCAAAAAGCTGCAAAAATTGCAATGTAACATCAATTCTGCTCCTTTTGTTCTGAAAGCATGCAAGGAACTCATCTCGCACACACTTTTGATAGACACAGATTCTTAGAAGTGATCTTTTGAAGTGATGCATAGCTTATTTCAACATAAGGAGGAAGTTCAAATAGAATTGCACTAAGTGTAAGGAACCGATTGGTGTCAATGATCCTTAGTACCTCGTCAACAATATCCACGTGGGAAGTGGAAGGTTAGCCACTTTGTTGCTTATCGTGTAATGTTGTTCTCCCTTCAGTGAACGATTGACACCAACGAGAAACCATTGGTCTTGACATAATGTCTTAACCGAACACACTGCACAACTCGCGATGAATTTGTCACACATTTATTTTTTACAGCCAAAAACTGATTATAGCATGAATTTTGCAATTGGCAATAGCAGTGAGTAGAGTCTCCATTATTTCTGCTGTTTTAATGTCCAAACACTAAAGGTAATGCCTAGGAATTTTACAGTGCTGCCACTACACTCATACCGAGGTTCCCTGCAACCCCTGCATTTGCAGATTTAAAAAAATAGTGTAACTTTTGAGACACCCTTCATATATAGGCTGCATTTGTTATAAAATTGATACAGGTTCTGCAAATGTATTAGTTGCTTAAAAATCTCAGAGTATTTATGATCAGTAAATTCTAGATCCTATTTTTATGCCTCTGCCTTGTATTTATGTGAATTAAGAGCTTCTGGGACACACTCTGTGGGGTATTTACTGTAATAATTACAAAAAGTATGTTTTCTTAAAGCATACCAAAATAAGGTTAGTGGCAATATTTAGTCTAATAGCTTGACCATATTTGCATAAATATGGTGCATCCAGTTCCATAGTTTGGTGGTATTTTCAGCTTGTACTGTATGTTGGACTGTGGTTTGAGTGGCTGCATTACAGAGCTTTCTGTCTCTTTTTAGAATTGTGTACCGAGAAGTAAAAGAAGACGATGGTTCAAGTACAGATATTGGAGGAGAGAGCACTCCAGTTATTACCCTGTATTCTAGAGGTTCTAGAGATGCAGGAACACTTTCAAGTACAACTTCCCCATCAACTCCAGTACCTGGCACTCCTTCAATGTCTTGCACCGTGGAGGATGTGTTACAACTCCTTAGGCACCTATATGTTATTAGTACCTTCAGAGAAGATGCGCAAAATGCAATGGATGGTAAGTTAGTAAACTTGTCGAACTGACAAATTAATATAGGCAATTGTATGTATGTGTGTGTGTGTGTGTGTGTGTGTGTGTGTGTGTGTGTGTGTCTGTCTGTCTGTCTGTCTGTCTGTCTGTCTGTCTGTCTGTCTGTCTGTCTGTCTGTCTGTCTGTCTGTCTGTCTGTCTGTCTGTCTGTCTGTCTGTCTGTCTGTCTGTCTGTGTGTGTGTGTGTGTGTGTGTGTGTGTGTGTGTGTGTGTGTGTGTGTGTCTGTGTGTCTGTGTGTGTGTCTGTGTGTGTGTGTCTGTGCGTCTGTGCGTGTGTGCGTGCGCGTGCGTGCGTGCGTGTATGCGTGCGTGCGTGCGTGCGTGCGTGCGTGTATGCGTGTATGTATGTATGTATGTCTTTATTCACCATAAGAATTTTTTTACAAATTCATGGCTTCGTCAATTTTTAAATAGGGAATACAAATAATATTGGTTTAAACAATATCATGAATACAAATAATAATAACAGAGACAGCATTACAGTCATAAGAGTATAAGTTATATATATAGCCTACAGATTAAACACAGATAAAATTATTCAGAGAGTGAATCAAATAATATATATATATATATACAGAGACAGTGTTACAGTAATATAGTGTTACAATAATACAGATAAAATTATTCAGAGAATGAGTCAAAGAACTCCTGCACACTGTAATAGGTTTGCTCAATTAGAAAATTTCTAACTTCTTTCCTAAACTTAGTTTGACTGCTACTGTGGATTCTATTTGTGATTTTATTATACATGTGTATGCCTCTATGTAGTATGGAATTTACCTTTTTTGTTGTTCTGGCAGTCTGTATGTGTATTTTATTACTATTTCTGGTACTATGTGTATGAACAGTGTTGTTTATGCTAAATAAGTGAATATTGTCCCTTATAAAACAAACAGTTTCTAAAATATACAGACTTGGCAGTGTAAGAATGTGATTTTGCCGAAAGTATGGTTTACATGATGTTGTCCTGTGCAAATTTAGCATTAGTCTAAGTATTTTGTTTTGCATTATGAATAGCGCACCTATTTCGCTACTGGATCCCCATATAAATATACCATAAGCAAGCACAGATTGTACATAAGAGAAGTAAACCATTTTTAGTGTTTGTAGGTTACTGATGCTCTTTAGGAATTATATTACATAATGAACTCGATTTATTCTTGCTGTAACATTCTTAATATGACTTTTCCAATCTAAGTGTTTATCAATTATGATTCCCAAAAATTTTGTTTCGGAGACATATTGTATGGTTTCTTTGCTATATACAATTTTTGGTCCTAGTGATTTAGTACTTCTATTAGAGTTTGTGATGCACATGCAGTGTGACTTTTTTCCATTTAGCACTAGTTTATTTGCTGCTAACCATTTCTCCATATTTTTCATTGTACTACCAGCTTGAACTTGTAGATCAATGGGATTACTGCCTTTGAGAATAAAATTAGTATCATCTGCATATAATATAGTCTCAACATGTGGTATATTCACTGGCAGATCATATAGAGTATAGTATATATATATATATATATATATATATATATATATATATATATATATATATATATATATAGAGTAAGTGTTCATTGCTGCAGTAGAGACCTAGCAGGAAACATTGGCAGGACAAATATCGAGTCCCTGACCAGCATTTGACCTGAACACTTGAATTATAGACACTTCTGGTATTAACCAAAATGTCTGAATTTCTGTTCATTTGCTTTCCAATAAATCACTCATGATAGCATTAAGTGCAGCTTATTTCTTCCGAACTATGTAGCCCGAGTACATCTTAGTGAACTTTTTGAATTGCACTCCTGAAAACAAAAAATATGTTTTTCCTTTCTCAACAAAGATTAAAAAGCTATTTTTTGAATAGCATTTGATTCCCTTTCTTACAAGGTATGGCACCTGTTGGTAGGGGCATTGAAGATATGCAAAATAAACCAATTAGGAAAGACAATTTGGGAAGGAAACATTCCAGACACAAGTGTAGGGTACCTCTCCAATATTCACCATTTATGAGGACTGAGGAAAGTCAAGAAACAATCTGACAGGGAGGATGATCTTGACAGGATTTGAGCTACACTCCATCTTCAAGTCCATAGTCAAGGCAAGTGAGTTTGACCACCCATTCTGGTATGAATCCTGTTGTGCTCTCTTATTGCACACTTACACTGCAGACCATCACTGATTGATTTTGGACTCTGGCTTCATAAAAGTAGGTTTAACCGCTACTGTTGAGTGAAAGAATGAAGTGAATGAGAGTAAGGGTATTTTCACAGCTTGAGTGTACCCCTGCTGCAGGTAGAACCTCTGAAACTATGTCACTGGAGGTAACAGACACATTTACAGCTCTGCAGAGATGAAATATTGAAAAGAGCTGATATCAAGTCTGCAAATTAAACATATTATTTGAATATGACATTAATTATGATGCTATATTTGGATTAAACCTTGCAAGTTCCACATTAGTGAATATGTACTGCTTACACACTTTATCTGGGGCTCTCAGATGGTGGTATTGTCAAAGATGGCAACGGGTCTTTTATGCAGCTGTACTTAAATTATATCATAAAAGGCTGTTGGTTGCAGTTTTTATGTCTTTTCCAAATTAACCAATGGCTGAAGTAAAAGGCAATTGTAGGATTATGTTGAACGCTGATGGTTTTGGGTCTGCCTATGGCCACTTGGTACTTAAAGTTACTGTTTGAGTTGGTTAAACACAAAAGTAAATCACAAAAACAAGCCTCTATGATAACAAAAGAGAACAGCAACAAAGATAATGTGATACAGTGCACTAGCAGTTCCACTGGAGTGTGGACAGCAATGCTTGGTTGTTATTTGTGCAAAGCACTAGCCTTCTTGATTTGAACCGCTGATAGCACTCAATTCCAGGGCTCAGGATAAAGTGTGCTAGTAATACATGTTTGTTAAAGAATTACTTTTAATGCTGTAAGTTTCCCTGCAAGATTCTGTAAATAACAGTTAATTTAATAATTCTAATGTTTCCTTTTGCCATAAAAACACTTGTATTGCTGTTGTAATTACTCCATAGATGAAAAATGAATGAAATAATGCAAAGTATGGTATTTAAGACATGACAATACAAATTTTCAGTTTTATAATAAATAAATTACTCTTGAAACCTGTTTAATCAAATATTCTGTATGAATATCCCAGTAGATTCTAGTTTAATTCATGGTCTTTCTGTTGGATTTAGTTTTATATTAAAACTAGCTGAAATATCCTGCATTGCCCATGATGTGACGACTCACACTTTTACACTTAGGTTACATTTACATGATAGCCTTATTTCTTTGGAGATATTAAGAAAAATATTGCTTAATACACTTAACGAAAGAGTTAATTAAAACTCTTAGGATACTTTAAAGAACAAAAAATAAATAAAATAAATAAAAACACAAGGAAGTCACTGTGCCAAAGCACTGTTGAACCACCACAAATACCACAAGAAGAAAAGCTTGCAGAGGACACCGTGTGAATGTAATACAGTGTATTTCTATTTCAATCATAGAAAATTGTATGAATAGTATGTTGAAGAGTGAGTAGGTAAGAACATGTGAAATGTATTACTTAAAACAAAAGCGAATAAAGAAAACAGTGTGACTGTAAAGCATTGCATTTGTATTTGAGTCGTGTAGAAAACTGTATGGTTTGTATTAGAAGAGTGAGTTAAAAAAAATGTGAATGTGTGATGTTAAAGAAAAATTAGTAGAGAAAACTGTGTGAATGTAATATGATTTATTTCTGTTTCAAACCTACAGAAAATTGTATGAATGCTTTGTGGACAAGGGAGTAGAAAATGAAGTATGGTTGTGTTTTGTAAAAGGAAACTGAGTAGAGAAAACTTGTGAATGTAACATGTTGCATTTCTATTTCAATCATGGAAAATAGTATGAATTGTATGTTGAAGGACTAGTGGAGGACATGTGAATGTGTTATGTAAAAGAAAACTGAGTAGAGAAAACAATGTGAATGTAATAATAATAATAATAATAATAATAATAATAATAATAATAATAATCTTTATTAGCTTATAGACTTTGTTACAAGTTTCAAGCCTCGTCAGAGATAAACAAGCAAGATTTACAATCTATATACAAGCAGTTTTATACAATCTAGTATTTCATTTACAAATTATTTACAGTTCATCTATTCTATACAAGCATTTTTTAATTAAGTATGTTTTAAGCTCTTTTTGAAATACATTACCACTTAGCACTTTTAATTCATTTGGTAGTTTATTGTACAAGATTTTACCCATTATTAAGGGATCCTTCTCTGTGGCTTTTTTATTTACATTTCCTCTGTAATAATTGTGTTGTATTCTAGTACCATACTTATGGCTGTCTTTTATTTGTAGAGGATTCTTATTTGCTACAAACATTATTACCTTATAGACATACAGTGACACTACAGTTTGTATTCTGGCTTTTACAAAACTATCTTTACACGATTCTCTATTCTGTAGATTGAATATACATCTTATACATCTCTTCTGCAATTTCAATACTCTATTTACATTTGTGATACTTGAGTTACCCCAGACCTCGATTCCATATTGCAAATGTGGATGAATTAGACCATAATAAACTGATTTTAAGTAGTCTGGATTTAGATATTTTGATAGATTTCTTAGTATATATAAATAGGAACTAATTTTATTGCAGATATAATCTATGTGCATTTTGAACGTCATATTTTCGTCCAAGATTATTCCCAAAAATTTGGTGCTTTCTATTTGTTGAATGCTTTCATTGTTTATCATTACACTGAGAACATTATTGGACCTATTATTTCGGTGTTTGAACATGATTATATTGGTTTTTTGAGGATTTACTTTCAGCTTGTTGCATTTTAGGTAATTACAAATATTATTTGTTTCAACATTTATTACTGTGTTTAAATTATTTGTGTCTTTATTGGCAAATACAACTGAGGTATCATCTGCGTATGTTATTATTTTGTAATTTGTTGATTTTGGAAGGTCATTTACATATAGTATAAATAAGAGAGGCCCAAGTACTGATCCTTGAGGGATGCCTACTTTCACTTGTTCATAACATGATTTAACTGATTTTAGTGTACATCCCTCTTGATAGCGGATTTCAGTGCATTGTGCCCGATTTTCTAGAAAGGATTTTATAATTTCAATGCATTTACCTCGAATGCCGTATTTCTCTAACTTCTCTAGTAGCAATACATGCGCCACACTATCAAACGCCTTAGATAAGTCAAGGAATATTCCAGCTGTTTTGCCAGAGTTTTCAAGTTCTTGTAATATTACATGATACAGCTCGGCTATAGCAGTAGTTGTGGAGAATTTCTTCCTAAAACCATGTTGCGATGGGTAAAACAAATTAAATTTATTAAGGAATTCTATTAATCTACTACTTAATATACTCTCAAATACTTTAGCAAATACTGAGGTCAGAGTTATAGGCCTGTAGTTTCCAATTTGATATTTATCTCCCTTCTTGAATATTGGTCTAACTATACTAAGTTTTAAGGTTTCAGGAAATTGTTCATCATTTAACGATGCATTTATTAAATGGGTTAGGATACCAGCTAATGTATCCCTACAATATTTTAGTGTTTTAGTTGAGATTTCATCCCACCCACAAGATGCTTTATTTTTTAATTTATTTATAATCTTTTTCACTTCTTCTTCTGTTGTTTCTTCCAAGAAAATGGTTGGAACCATCCCAATATTAACAGATGGTGCACCATCAACCTTAGGTTCATCTTTTATTACATTTAGAAAATATTTATTAAAGAGTTGACATATTTTCTGTGGATTATCAATCACTTGATCATTCTCTTTTAACGTTATATTGTCAATCTTGTTTTTACTTATACTGCTTTCATTTACAATCTCCCATATCGTCTTAACTTTATTATTTGAGTTTACTATTTTCTCTCCGTATTGTTGCTTTTTTAGGTTAGTCAATGCCCTTGAGTACTGTTTTTTTAAGTTTATGTATCTGTTTTTATAAGCTACGAGATTTGTAGATTTGTAAAAAATGTAAGAATCTTTCATTTTCTCTCTCAGTTCTTTTAATTCCAAAGGAAGTTTAATCTTCTGTTCACCCCGTTTAGTTATTTTAATCTTTTGTGTCGGACATGCTATGTTTAGATGCATATTTAATATTTTATAAAAATTGTCCCATTTTCTGTTACTGTTTAGCTCACTATATACTAACCTCCAATCTTCTTGGCTTAGGCTTTCCTGAAGCCTCATTAGGTTATTTTCATTAGTTTGTCGTTTTGTTATATATATATTTTTTTCCGGGATTATATTTCTTCCTGATATTGACAATATTTGAGCACAATGATCCGAAATACAAAACTCCTCTACTTTCACTTTATAACTGTCCTGCGCTAGATTGCTAATTACATAATCTATAGCAGTGGATGAAGTAGGTGTGATTCTTGTTGGCTGTCTAACGGCATCATGTAGGTTATAGCTTCTTAATATATCATTTAAATTTTTATAGTCCCCTGTATTTTCACAAGAATTTATGTTTAAGTCACCCATAATTATTATGTTTTTCTTATTTATACAGGTTCTGTTTAGAAAATTATCCAGGCTCTTTATGAACTCATTAGGCTTAGTACTTGGCGACCTATATAGTCCAATAATCAGATATGATTCATCTTTTATTTGTATTTTTATTCCTGCTACCTCAAACACCATTTCTGATTGGAAATCCTCAACCCAGTCAAGTACTGTGAAATTTATTCCACTTTTTATGTAGATTGCTACCCCACCACCCTTATGAGATTGCCTACTATAGCTTGCTGCTAGCTCATAGTTTACTAACTTAGAGTATTTAATCTGATTTTTATTAAACCCATGTTCAGTCAACACCAAAATATTAGGTTTACATTCACTTAACATAATTTCAAGTTCCCTTATTTTGTTGGATGCATACTGAGCATTTTGATGCATTAGGTAAAAGTTACCATTTTCCCTGTTTTTATATTTTTTACCATCCACCACTTTGTTCTCTAGTTTCCCTTTAAGAGAGAATACATAACATCACACATTAAATTTCCAAATTTTTGTGACCCCTTTCTATTTAAGTGTACACCATCTCTACCAATATCATTGTCACTTAACCAAAAATTACCATCTACAAACAAACATTTTTTTTTCTCGCATAACCAGTTTAACTCTCTATTTATTCTAACTATTCTACCCATGCTCACATTTCTCCTACATAGTACTCCACTTATAATTATTTTAGTTTCAGGTGTTTGGGATTTAACTTTATTTATCATATCCATAGTTTCCCCCATTATTTCTTTAGCACTAGTACCCCTGCCAATGTTATTGGTGCCCGCATGTATTAGCATTACATCAGGCTTTGCTTCCTTCAATTGAAAGTCATTTACCTTACCTTGTAGTTCGTCCATTTTTATGCCTGGAAAACATCGTACTTCAAAACCCTCTTCCTTGCACTCTTCACCCGCAAATTTTAACATTGAGTCCCCTACTATTAACACACGCTTACGCTGTTTAACAATATGGATAGCATAAAAGCCTTCTCCACAATAAAACACTGCTGTGCCAATTTTCATGGTGATCGGTCAACTGGCATTCAAGTTTATCAACTTCACATATACCAACATCCATTTTTGTGTATTTTGTTAAAATATAAGTGCAAACATAAATTAAATCCAAAAAGCAATTTGAAAAATTTGCAGTTGCAAAATATTGCAGTCTCTAAAGATATTTTAAATTTGTTTGCAGATTTGGATAATGAAGGACAGCTGTCACCTGAAGAGTTTACGAGTAAGAAGATTACCAACAAACTCCTGCAGCAGATACAGGATCCATTAGTATTGTCGTCTGGTGCTCTGCCCAGTTGGTGTGAGGAGCTGAATCATTCTTGTCCTTTCCTATTTCCGTTTGAAACTAGACAACTGTATTTCAATTGTACCGCATTTGGAGCTTCAAGGTAATCCTCACCTTTGCCAGAATATATACAACTTTATAGGGCAAAGAAGTAAAATATCAAATAGCTATTTACTGCATAGCAGAGAATTTCATACTTGAGCAGAATTCAGTAAATATTTAACTATGTTAATTTAGCCTTGTAATGAGTTAATAATGACCTATCTATGTTTAGAGTAGTTCACAGTTCTATATTGTGTATCCAGTATTCAGTCACTTTTAATGGTTTTTATTGTATTTTTTGTCATATTGCAAATAATTTTAGCAGATTTATTTGTAGAAATTGTTTTAAATTTCTTGTTAACACAAATTAAAACATCATTCCAGAAAGGCTGGTGGGTTAAAATTACTCTTCATTTAAGGGTGCTAAGGAAACCTAAGAGTGATATGTAAAAAATTTAATATGTTTTTATTGATATAATATACTTCCATATACTCTATCCCTTTATTCATTACCTGTCTGTTTCTCCCTCCCTTAATTCCCTTCTCCTCTTTCTGCTCTTTTCCTTATTTACCTAGAACGTTTGGAAGTGGGATCTATTTGAAAGGTTGAATCAGACTACAAAAACTTAATATGATAACTGAGGCTGGAACCATGGGTCTCTATGCCAATGCTTATACTGTTTAAGCTACAGTTGTAAGATAGAAGACAGAAGATACCCATATGCCAATTATTAAAACACAAGGCATTAGCTATTCTTTTTGAACTCAGTGCATTTTCAATAATGTATATTCCTGTTAATTTTGTAGGTCAATAGTGTGGCTGCAGACACAGCGCGATGTTACGCTAGAACGTCAAAGAGCTCCTGGTCTTTCTCCTAGAAGGGAGGACCCACATGAATTTAGAGTTGGAAGATTAAAACATGAAAGAGTGAAGGTTCCACGTGGGGAGCAGTTGTTAGACTGGGCAATGCAAGTGATGAGGATTCACGCGGATAGAAAGAGCATACTTGAGGTAGAGACCAAATTTCATTCTTGTTTGCATTATTTCACTTCACACTGCATTTTAAATAGCAAGTTCTTAAGGTCATTTTAAGAAACAGAATGAGGCATTATGTGTTAAATAAATGGAAGATGAGTAATTTTAGGTATAATTTTTTGGTATATAGAAATTTGTCTAATATAATTGTTATAGGTAGAATGAGTGCAATTTCTACATCGAAGATTAAAAAAATAATGGCAATAAGAAAAAAGGAGACCCAATTCTATATCAACATTTATTTTGATTTTTTGGTCACCCCGAAGTCTACATTTTAATTTTACATAAGAAAAGGATAATTCTAATATCAATTTCTGAGAGGTTTAGTTTGCCAATGGTCTGGTATTATAATAGTACATCATAATTGTTCCATGTTTATGCTTTGTAATCATGTATTAAATGCTTCTCTATGTTAAAACGACTAAAATTGTATTTTATTTTTCAACCATGTTATTCAAACAATGTTGGTTCAAATGACAACAGATGTTTAGATGTGTGCATGTTCATTAAAGCAGTTTTCTGTTATTATTTATTTATGCCAACAAACCTATTGTTGGTGTTTTTAAACACACAAGCCGTGTGTGGGCAATGTTTGAGAGGTAGAACTGGAACTTAAAAATTCAATGTCATTCTGGCAGGTTGTCACAGTAGCTTAATGGTTAGAGCACCTGCCTAGTAAGCAGAGGATCTTTGGTTCAAATCCCAGCTGTGGCATTGAATTTTTAAGTTCCAGTTCTACCTCTCAAACAGTTTTATGTGTTGCTTTTTTACGGTATTTGTTTGAAACAAAAGTTATTGTATTTGTAAGGAAAACATGTATGTAGGTTATTATTAGAACAAGCTAGTTTGTGTAAGTATGTCTCAGCTGGAAACCAAGATCAAACATGGAACCTGGAAGTATTCACTTTTAATACCATTGCTGTTGATAGCATTTCTGGTGTTTATGTTGGATGAGAGCACTTATCTCTTCAACCGGCCAGTCGGTCAGTACCTTCTATAATCGGTTTACTGTAAACATTAAGTTGTTGTTAGCTAATGCTGGATTTCTGACAATGAAGTCATTAATCCTCTTGCTCTCCAATATTTTTCACTGATGGATGGGGCATTAGAAGTGGCCGGGCATATTTGAAGGTGGTCTCGATCCATTTCCTCTTGCAGATCACATAGAGGACAGAGTGGTGAAGAATATATCCCAATTCTGTTTAAATGTTTTGCCAGACAATCATGTCCTGTAATCAACCTGAAGGTTGCAACTGCTGTTTTTCGAGGATACTCAGGAATTACTGTTTGAATGTATGGTAGTTCCCATCTTTTATTCTTTGAGTTTTCATAGTAATATTTTGGAATAATTTTTTTGAATTCAGAGTTGACTAATCTTTTAGCTGCATAAAATGGTAAATTAACTATTGATTTCTGCACATTGCCGGTACCCTTTTTTGCAAGAAAATCAGCTTTCTCATTACCACTCAGTCCACAGTGAGCTGGTATCCATTGGAAGACTAGGTGTTTTTGAAGTGCTGTTAGATGGGTAAGGATTTTCCAACATTCTATAATTGTTTGGTTTTTTGGTGACAACTTGGAAGTAAGCACATTAAGTAAGAACATTAAGTAGAGGTAAGCAGAAGCATGTGGCGGAAATGAACTTCATTGGCTGGTGTGTTTTAATACTCCCGTATTCCTGCACAATATAGTTCCAATATCTATTTAGCTTCTTGCTTTACTTGTGTTCAATAAATCACTTAAATTGTTGTTATAATGTAGAATATGATGTTGTAATGTAATATACTGCAATAATACACCATATACCTTATTGCCAATTGCAGAACATACAGTTCACAAGTTTTTAATCTCAGTCGTCCACCATAGGGTTTGCCTTTTGCCTCAGTGCCATCTTGGTGTGCAAAGTGGAAGCAAAATCGGTAGAAATGTTTTTTTTAACATCTGCGAGGAAAGTCTCTAAGGAACGGTAAAAAGGTTATATTGAATACATTCAGTAGGTTTTTGGTGAAATAACCTACTATGACTATAAAGATCTTGTAAAGCTTAATAATGGACAATGTCTCTTACCATCCAGTAAGAGCGGAGTGCATTACAAACAATGCATGGAAAAAAGCCTGAAGTGCTATCTTAGCTGAGGTCTGAGAATCGTTACAATGTTGTTGTTGTTGTTGTTGTTGTTGTTAGCTAATGCTGGATTTCTGACAATGAAGTCATTAATCCTCTTGCTCTCCAATATTTTTCACTGATGGGGCACTAGAAGTGGCCGGGCATATTTGAAGGTGGTCTCGATCCATTTCCTCTTGCAGATCACATAGAGGACAGAGTGGTGAAGAATATATCCCAATTCAATGTTACAATGTGACACTTGTAATTACTGCAATAACAATGGCTCTCATATGCTCAATAGTGCAATGGTTTATGTAACAATAAAGAGAGCAGTCAAATTCAGGTTATGTGAATGAGGTAAATTGGGCAGTAGCAATGTTTACATGTGCACATGAAGATATTATGTTAACCAATAGGATACTAGAGGTGGAGCTCAGTATGGAGTTCGGAGGAACATACTACTTTATTCTAACAGCAAATAGATTATTCATGATAACTGAGGCACACGGCTATGCCACAATACAGTGTGTCCCAATTGAATCGCACTTTTTTTAACTTCAGTATTTCTGCCAAACTATTTGAGACATCGAAATGAACTAAATTTTACTAATACGTATGACTCATCAAGTTTGTATACACAAATCAAGAAAGTCATATCATTTCTACATGTGCCCCACCAATCACACGAAGGACATGAAAATATGAAAATAGGGTGATTCAGTTGGGACACCCTGTACTTCTCAGCAGTAGTAAGGCAACCTGCTACTGACTAACTCATGATTGACAAAAGGAAACAGCTAGACATTTAGAAAACGCATCCCTCCCAATCCAAACCGCAGGCTAGGTACTAGTGCCAAGTTACGCATGTCTCTCACATTTTAATGTGTTATATTTTCCTATATAAGCTTTCACAGGATGATTAGTAATTTAGATTATCTTATTCAGAATAAAATGAGTTAAAAACTACTTACAAAGCTACATAAGCATTAAAAGGAATAATTCTTCATTTAAATAATCTTATACAGAATAAAATGAGTTAGAAACTACCTACAAAGCTGCATAAGCATTAACAGGATAATTTGTCATTTAAATAATCTTATACAGAATAAAATGAGTTAAACTATTTATAAGGCTACATAAGCAACAAAGTTACATAGGCATTTACAGCATAGTTTGTAATTCACATATTTATAAACTCCTTGATAGGACTCAAATACTTCATTTTTATTTATGTAAACAAATGAAATAAGATTTAATATTTTGTTGCAGGTTGAATTTCAAGGAGAAGAAGGCACTGGTCTGGGGCCAACGTTAGAATTTTATGCTTTGGTGGCTGCTGAGCTCCAGAGGCGAGATCTGGGCATGTGGCTTTGTGATGATGAACAGTGTGAGTCAGGCATGGCCTTAGACCTTGGTGAGGGTATGAAGCCACCTGGTTACTACGTCAGACGACCATCTGGACTTTTCCCAGCACCCCTGCCTCAAGATTCCCCAGCCTGTGATAAGGCTGTTAAATATTTTTGGTTCCTTGGTGTGTTCTTGGCAAAAGTGCTTCAAGACAATCGTTTAGTGGATCTTCCCCTTTCGCAGCCATTCCTCAAGCTTATGTGTCATGGAGAAATTCAAAATAACATAAATGAAAGGTGAGTGTAGAACAGTTCTACATGTTGTGTAAATGCTAAATTAATTACAAGCTGTTTTTGTTGCTTTCAGTAGGGAACACAATTCCAATCATGTAAAAACGGTACTACATGTTTAATGCGAATTTATGCATTTTTATTCACTTCTGCAAGATGTTCAAAGTTCAAGAGAAGAAAAAAGTTCAGATATCATCACATAAAATTTTAAGTGATATGAGTAGACGTTTATTGACACTACTGCTCCAAAAACCTGTTACTGAATGAGGATATGTTTTGAGAATACTCAGAGATTGTGAGCTAAATGATCGTTGTTGCAGAGAATCTGGTACTGGAGAGATGAAGTGGCTCAGGTTATTCAACATGGGCAATTGAAAGTCCATGGCTCATTCTCAGTTCTTCATTTTCTGCCAAGCTGGCAACTGAAGAATACTTTTGACAAATTTAACCCTTTTATGCCTGGTGTGTATTATAAGATACATAGGCTTTTTTTCCTATTTGTACTAGTTTTAACTTTTTTTTCTGCTATATTCTTGTTATACTGTCTGTCACCAATTAAAAATACATATTTGAGACGTTTTGAATTGTAAAAAATCATTTTTTTTATAATTTATATTGTAGTGTTTTTTTTAATAAGAAAAGAAGCAAAATCCATGCAACCACAATCAAGTGATACCCCGTCATCATCCATGCATGCTATCACACTGATTATTTTACATGGGCCCTCCCCGTCCTTTACCACAGGCACATTTGACTGTGGTTGCCGAGACTTGAACTCACGACCTCAGGCTTTGAGTGCATGGCCAGTGCACTACATGTTGCCTTAACGATCATGGCTAATCAAGCCAGCAGGCTGAAGGTGTCCCAGACCGCCTAATCTAAACCAGTTTCGAATCAGAGGAAGAACGGCATAAGTAGCAAAATAATTCAGGCATGAAAGGGTTAAACAATTTTTTATTGCTACCATTTTATGTTCTTCGTCCAGAAATGTTTTGAAACTACATATTTAAACCTGATATTCCTGAAGTAATCTTTTGTTCTTATATCTATGTTCCTTATGGTTTCCATACACAAAGTTGTTCACAATCTGGGTAGCTGATTTGGTAACTGCCCATGTTGGGAGGAACGGAATTTTTAAGTGTGTTTATAAGTAGATTTTTCATGTGCATGTACTTGTTTTGTACAATAAACCTAAGTACTTCTGTGGTACTCAAACTTCAGTTGTGCTAAAATACATTTGAACATGTTTTGGAGATACGTTGTTTGCATTATCTGCTGTGATTCACTGACAATTGGTACAGAATGCCTGTACCACAGGATTTAATAGATCTGTATATGGAATGGTGGGTGGATCATGATTCTCTCTCACTCTGTCCTCTCAGGGGGTTCGTATTTTTTTCATGTGGTACTGATAAGATGCTTCCTTTTCTTATTTGAATATCTTTATTCATATTCAATCTTCCTCTTGACTGCACAATTTGCACTCCATGTATTCAAACTTTTCCGGCTGTTTACTAACATCTATGTATTTTCTTTCTTGGAAGTTTGAAAACAGTGTTGAAATAATCAATTTAAACCAGAAAGGTGAGTCAATTAATAACACTACACAACACTTACTTACAATTTACTGAAACATGTTTTGGAGGCTGACTTTCCTCCACTATCAACCAGACATGGACTGGTTCCCCTGGTGTGGATGGTGATGTTTCCTGTGAGGTCTCTCCTCTGGTGGTGGTTCAAGGAACTTGCTGAAGATATCATTCTTCAGGATGTCGAAATTTAGTACTCTGTTTCTATTTTTCAAAATAAGATTTGTTCCCTTGTGGACAGCTCTTGTTTTCCCGTTATGTGTATGAGAAGTTTCGATTCTGACTTTTTGTGATGTGTTGTGGTTTTTTTGTCCAAAAGTGAGTGGCTACTGCTGATTTTTCCGACTGTTTGTTTTTTTACATTTCTAAAGTTTTCCTTGGATCTTATTGCTGAATTTCTTTTGGTTTCTCCTTTATACACACATCAGTAATCACCGCATTCAATTTGGTATATACCAGAGTTTTTATTGGGTGGGATGGCATCTTTGAGGTTTTGAGTTCAGTAGATTTTTTTTGGAATAGTGGTTCACTAGCTGAATGTTCTGTTCTTTGAAAACTTTTTTTAATTTTTCGAAGGCCCATGGATGGAATATGAATTTTTTTAATGTTATTTTTGTTACTGCTGCTGAGTGTTGTAGTTTCTTTTAGTAACTTTTTGTTTTTGCTCGCTTCATTTTTTTGTCATCTAATAATTTGGGGAAGCTGGTTTTTTGTGCTATTTTAATTATTTTGCAATATTCTGCTTTGTATTCTTCTGTTGGAAGGGGGATGTTCACCAATCTATGTGTTAAGCCATTGAGGATTGCCTGTTTTTGACTTCGTGGATTGTAACTCTGAGCTCTTATGTAATTCTCCATCTGCGTTGGTTTTCTGTGAATGCCGAAGTTTATTCTGTTCTTGTTTTTGATTATTTGTAAATCCAAAAATAGTAGTTTCTCATCATTTTCCAATTCCACAGTGTACTTCATGCTTTTTTCCTGGATGTTCACTGTTCACATAAGAGCAGTCAATGATATAGGAAAGTTCCTATGAAATGGTCCTGTGCATAACAGTTTGTGTGAAGCAATTTTATGTTTATTTAACTTAAAAAGTTGTTAAAAGCAACTGATATTGAACTTCGTAGTGTACTACTTCCAGTTTATAAATTAAGAACTACAGTTAACACCAATTATGGCCATGTGTTTACCTGGAGTATATTCTAGGAACAGTTCTTCATATTCATGTCAACTGAACAGATTGAACAGGTGGACTGTCACCAAAAGTAACCAGAGAGGACTGTTGGGATAAATATGTCACAGTTGGCTTTTCATGAATCCAGTAGCTTGTGTTCTCTATAAGGATGTTTTGATGGAGGGCATCAAAGTTTGCAGAGTTTTGTCCCATGCTGTTGATTCTGTCTATTGTCCTCTGGCCAGATCATCTATACAGATTGCCACCAACAAAGACCACTGTGATGCAGCAATTCTGGCTGGGAGTTGGTATCATATTAAAGATGGCAACAATATGCTCCCAAATTCTTAATACAAGGGTCACTTCAAAAGTAGTGCATACTATTTTTTAAAAAATACCGTTTTCATTCTACATCTTTGAAAATTGTACAGTGTGCAAACACATTCTTTCTGTTATTCATTTATGCAAACAAACTTACTGTTCATATTTTTAAACACACAAGCTGTGTGTGGGCAATGTTTGAGAGGTAGAATTGGAACTACCTCTCATTCTTTCCGCTTGTGTTCAATATATTTCAACCTGTTCCCGTGAGTGGCGCTGTCTCAGCATGCCTTCAAGATGGCTGTTGCAATTGACATCCGTGAGAAGCAACATGCTGTCATAGGATTCCTGTGCTGTGAAAACGAGACAGTGGGAAGCATCCACAAGAGGTTGAGAAAGGTGTATAGAGATGCTACTGCCTATTGCAGTACAGTTAGTCAATGGACAAGCAGATTACGTGATAAAAAAGGGTGTGGCAGTATTCAGGATTCTCTTCATAGCGGCAGGCCTCACACAGCACAAACTCCTGGCAATGTGCAGAGAGTTAACAAATTGGTTTCTGCTGACAGACCCATCACAGTGACTGAATTGTCACTCTACGTTGGAATAGGGGAAACAAGCATATGCAGAATACTGAAAGTGTTGGGGCCATATGTCAGTCAAAAAACCACGGAAGCAATCACAAAACTTGGATGGACAACATTGAAACACCCGCCTCACAGTCCTGGCCTTACTCCGTGTGACTATCATCTCTTTGGGAAACTGAAAGAATCTCTTCATGGAATGAAGTTTGAAGATGATGATTCCCTCATGAACGCTGCCGAACAGTGGCTCTAACATGCTGGTCCAGGCTTTTATCATGCAGGTATACGGGCACTAATTCCAAGATGGCTTAAGGCAGTTGAGAAGGATGGGGATTATATAGAGAAATTGAATGTTGCTCCATTTTCAAAGATGTAGAATGAAAACTGTATTTTTAAAAAAAAATAGTGTGCATTTCTTTTGGAGTGACCCTAGTAAATAAGCATTGAACTTGCTGCAGCAGTTATCAGTCATTAACACTTCACTTCTTAACTCATTTTAATTAAGTACTGGCAATGCTTTTATTTTATTCAGCTGATCAAGTCTTTACATCATATGTGGTTCATTTTCAAGTTTGAATACTTTTTCATTAACAGTAGAATGCAGTTATTGCTTTTGCTAT
Source organism: Tenodera sinensis (assembly GCA_030765045.1). NCBI lineage: Eukaryota > Metazoa > Arthropoda > Insecta > Mantodea > Mantidae > Tenodera > Tenodera sinensis. The sequence continues at coordinate 91,807,555 of CM060970.1, forward strand.
ATTTGATACAAAGATTGCAGTCTACAGTCAAAGCTATTTATCATTGAGGATAACCAACCTCTTCTTTTAGTCATTTATGACACTTTATTGTACCAATGTTGATAGCTAAGGACATGATAAATTTGAACATGTGAAAGACAGGCCAGCTCCTTTTATGTCGAGAAAATGTTTTGTAAATACATGTATTTCTATTTATTTACTTTGTTTTACAGAATTGGTCTTCTACCTGGGTCACGTCGCACTGCTGGAGTTGAGGAGGATGTAATGATGTCATCTTATATCTCAGAAGAAAGTGAGAAAGAACTGGAACTGGATCCACCAAAACTAAATCCAGAAGATTCAAAACCTTGGTAAGGAATAATGAGAGAATTTGCAGGTATTTGTTCTGGCAGAAGGACCTTCAGAAGCCTATTTAACAAAAGCATGGCCTAGCACCTTACATAAATTAACATATGACCAAAAGTATGTATGTGTATGCTCAAATACACTTAACTATAGTTGGCGAGAGCTAACCTGGCACTTGACAGCTATGTGATTCACTCACCTGCAAATGAGGCAAGACCTATTGCGTCCAGTCGACTAAATTGTTGCGCAATGTTTTTGTAATACGATTGTACGAGATAGGGCTAGCCTTGTTTGCAGGTGAGTGAATCACTTAGCTGTCAAGTGCCAGGTTAGCTCTTGCTGACTATAATGATGAAAATAAAAATTAGTACATAAAAACAAGTGCAGTTCCACTTTTATAAAGACTTTAAATAGAATGACAGCTTTGGTTAAATGGAATAATGCCAATTTGGTTTTTCCTGCTATTTGTAACGGGTTCTCCCTGTTGATGCCTTGGTAGCTCAGCTGGTGCTGTAGCCATCTCTGCATCGAACTTCCCTTGCCTGGGATCGCAGCTGGTACTCCCAGATTACGTTCTGTGCTGCCAATGGCTCTCTTGATTTTACATTAAGTATAGGATTTACGGTAGGAATTTAGGTCTTCCTCACGCACAAGGTAGCATAACAATACACTGCAGTCTTTTTCTGGTTTATTTTGCAACACATAAATGCCTCGAAAAAAACGAGCGAATTTCTGTTATTCTACCTTAAACCCTCATGTATCGCCTCAGTAATTACTGCATCCTTATGTTAATCTCCTCACTTCTGAGACTACAACGTTTTGGCACGAAATTGGACCTTCGTTGGTCACAGGTTCACCCTTGGCCAAGTCCACCACAAGACCTCGGTCCTACCGAATTTTCAGCATCTATATATTTCTCACCCATGCCACTTTCTGCCTGTACCGTTATGTGGGGGAGTATCTTTCCCCAGCTGTGGCCTTGGGTGGTGTCAATACAAAGCCGACCCTTAGCCAAAATATCACAAAAGATGTTTGTCCCCTTTTTATGACTCTTTCACAGAAAGACCGACCAGGTTCGTGCACACAATATTTTCAAGAAGTAACTGAAATTTACAAGTTTTAAGTTACCTACATATACAAAATACACTTAAAAGTATTGGTCTTAGATTACAATCTATTCTTATGATTATAGCACTACATAAATAGAAGTTCTCGTCTCATATTCATAGTCCTTAAGTAATCAAATACAATATTTAAACTGTCCTATTTAAATTGTGACATTATCATAACATTTGTACTTACTTTTTCCTGTGAATGCACAGAGTGACAATTATAAGCTATTACTTCTCTCTCTCTTTTTTTTTCTTTTGGAGGGGGGGTAATTTAATGCTAGAGTGATCTTAAGTTACATGTTCTATTTAAGTTGTTTACCTATCATTTATGAAATTTTAATCATGCTAGGCTCTGGAGGAGTTGAACATTTTTAAATCTATTGACTGCTACACTGCAATCTTCAGTGCCATCTATAATCATGAAATAACTTGCAAACCACTTAGTGTGGAGTTCAAATTGACTGAGTGCTTGATTGGTTGAGAGCTTTCAGATTTGATTAAAAGCTTACATATATGGCAAACCTCCTAAAAGCATTTGACTTATATTGCCATTTTGTTGGTGTAGTTTCCATCTACTTAAGATTTTTAGGGAATTCCAACTTACACTGAGGTGAAATGTTTTGCATTAATTTTGAAGACCATTTCTTGACATTTTTAAATTTGGTTAAGATCAGTACAAAATTAAGGCCACCCAGATTTAAAATCTAATATTTATTTATTTCGTTATCTAATGGCTGGGTTTTTCATTTCCCTTCTGACTTTCCAATACTAATATTATTTGAATTAGAAAACCTTTTAACCAACCAATGCTTAACATTGCATTTGTTGATATAATGTTAAAACACTTATATTTGGTCAATTAGAGTGAACAAATCTTATTAATGTCTAACACAATGAAAACAGCAGCTTTTGAGAGGCTTCCAACAAACTATAGCACTTCTATGCACTTCCTCTGTCATTTCTGTTTCCATAGCAAACTAATTATGGCATGTGATTTTCATGATTTTTTTTTTAGGTTAGAGTTGAAAATCTACTATAATGTATAAACTATTTGAGAATAATAAAAAAAGCAATAAAAACAAACGTTAGAAATGGTTAATGCATGAAAAATTTGACATGTTTATTATACAAGATATGTGATATCATGTCTCTTGGTAGTTTTAGAAAAATGTATAAAATTCATTCCAAATGAATATCTCATAGAGTATTCATAGAAAAAGTTTAAGATATTTGTCATTAAAATATCTTATTATATTACAGCCCAAATTGCACTTCATGTTCTACAAATTTTGATATGTTGCCTAATATCTGTGTTGTGAACTGTGGTCTTGTTCCTCAGCATTGACTATAGGACCTTAGATAGTTCATGCTAGCTGAGAATGTAGACAACAGTTCTTAAACACATAATAGGTAAGATAACAAAATTAATGGTATATGGAACCTAAGTTGACTCAAAATAATCAAATTTGGCATTTATTCCACATTTTGTTTTCAAGTTATGTTTCTCTCTCTCCCCCTCCCTCTTTCCCTCTCCCTCTCTAAAGTTCTGTAAGTGTAATAATTGTTTTTTCACACCTTTTATGGCAGTTTGTCACAATAGCTCAGTGGTTAGAGCATCCGCCCGGTAAGCGGAAGGTCTGTGGTTCAAATCCCAGTTGTGGCACTGAATTTTTAAGTTCCAGTTCTACCTCTCAAACGTAGCCCACACATGGCTTGTGTGTTTAAAAACACCAACAGTAAGTTTGTTGGCATAAATAAATAATAATTTCTGATAATGGTTGGTACTATATTATGACTCTTTACTGGGAACCTAATACAGTTATATATAAAACATTGTTGAAAGTAATTTATTTGTTTTCAGGTTTTACAGCATCCTTAACAGCGAAGATCTAGCAGAAGTTGATCCAGTGCGAGGAAAGTTTTTGTACCAGTTACAAGAGTTAGTAGCACGTAAAGTTCGAATTGCCCAGGACAATACACTCTCTAGTGAACAGAAAGCCCACCAGATACAGAACCTAGCGCTTGTCCCGTCATCTGGTCCTGTAGTTCGGTTGGAGGACCTTGCCATCACGTTCACATATTTGCCATCGTCTCGAGTGTTTGGTTACACAGCATATGATTTGGTATCGGGTGGTTCTGACATGGAGGTTATTTTAGATAATGTGGAAGAATATGCAGATCTAACTACATCATTTTGTCTGGAGAAAGGCATTGTGCGTCAGCTGGAGGCATTCCACATGGGGTTCAATCGTGTGTTCCCTATGGACAAACTGAGAGCGTTTAGCCCAGAGGAAGTCAGAGTGATGCTTTGTGGTGATCAAAATCCTCAATGGACTAGAGAAGATCTACTTAACTACACAGAACCCAAATTGGGCTACACTAGAGAAAGGTAAGTTTGAACTTAAAACTTTAACACTATTTTTAATTAAGCTTATTTCCTTTCTATGTTTCCCTATTATTTACTGAAATGTTGTTAGCTAATGCTGGATTTCTGACAATGAAGTCCTTAATCCTCTTGCTCTTCAATATTTTTCACTGATGGATGGGGCACTAGAAGTGGCCGGGCATATTTGAAGGTGGTCTCGATCCATTTCCTCTTGCAGATCACATAGAGGACAGAGTGGTGAAGAATATATCCCAATTCTGTTTAAATGTTTTGCCAGACAATCATGTCCTGTAATCAACCTGAAGGTTGCAACTGCTGTTTTTCGAGGATACTCAGGAATTACTGTTTGAATGTTTGGTAGTTCCCATCTTTTATTTTTTGATTTTTCATAGTAATATTTTGGAATAATTTTTTTGAATTCAGAGTTGACTAATCTTTTAGCTGCATAAAATGGTAGATTAACTATAGATTTCTGCACATTGCCGGTACCCTTTTTTGCAAGAAAATCAGCTTTCTCGTTACCACTCAGTCTACAGTGAGCTGGTATCCATTGGAAGACTAGGTGTTTTTGAAGTGCTGTTAGATGGGTAAGGATTTTCCAACATTCTATAATTGTTTGGTTTTTTGGTGACAACTTGGAAGTAATTGCTATAATTGCTGCCCTGGAATCTGAGAGAATAACTGCTTGCTGAAAATGTGAAATTCTGTACAAAAGATTTTGTAGGGCCATTCGAATTGCTTCAATTTCTCCATCAAAGTTTGTAGTTCCATAACTTAAAGATTTGTAATAGGAAAAGAGGTGACATGTGACTCCAGCACCTGCTCCATCTTGGATGTAATGTGCTTGATATTTAAAAGCTGTCACATTAAGCAGGGACAATGAACCTAATGATAATTGTTATTTTATGCCACCCAACTTACTGATGGTATTTGTTTTGAACACTCAAGCCCTGTGTGGGCAATATTTGAGAGGTAGAATCAGGACTGAAAACTTCAATGCCATAGCTGGGATTTGAACCATGGATTACTAAATTCCCTAATCATTCTGTGGTTCATATCCCAGTTGTAGCATTGAATTTTTCAGTCCTGATTCTACCCCGCAAAGTACCTAATGATTTTTATATGTACTAAGATGGTAACACTAACATTTAGGAGTCCCCCTCCCTCACGTTTAGTGTACACATATACGCACTTACTCCCACATGTATACTCCCAGACTCTACAGAGGGTAATGAAAGATTGTAATCAAAGAAAAATTCCCCCATCCCACACAGAATTGAACTGGGACCTTTGGTTTGAGAACCACAATGCAGCCCGCTTGACCACATAGGCAGTCATCAATTGTTTGTTTAAAGTGGCATTTAGTAATAACAAAACAATGGACTACCAAACATTTTGTGTTTAAAAATAATTTCTCCATTGTGATTATGCCTGACTAATAATTTATATTTTCAGTCTTTTACATTAATATGCCATTCCTAGCAGTACTGCAATAATAATACCTATATAATAAAAATGTCGCCAATAGATTAGTAACAAATGTAGGACATCAAGCTTACAATAATTTGGATTTATTTAATAATGGCTATAGCCCTCAAACATGTAATTGTCGATCAAGTAAATGAAGTTAGGTGACAAAATCAGGTTCCTATACTAACAGTATACAAGGGTTGTCCGTAAAATAAGCTTCCCAAATTTTTATCACAATGAAAAACATATTTATTTGACATTGAATAATATATTTTTGGAAAACTTAGAGTTTTTCCTATTTTTCGACATAATTGCCATTTTGATCAATGTATTTTTGCATGTGGTGTACCATGTTTTGTATGCCTGCATTGTGCAACTCTCCTCCCGCACAGCAAATATAGCTGAAAACAGTTTCTTTCAGTTCCTCTCCGGTTCTGAAATGCGTCCCACTCAGGTTTTTCAAGTTAGGGAAGAGATGGTAGTCACTTTGGGCTAGGTTTGGGCTGTAAGGAGGGTGTTTGACTGTATCCCATCCAAATTTGTTGACGAGATTGGTCTTAGGCCTCAAGAAATTCACGGCCCACATTAACACATTTTTCTCTGTGGTCCTTTGTGAGCATTCTCGTAACCCACCTTGGTATACTCTAAATGTTCTGTCAAAATTTTGTGAATGTAGGTCTTGCTGGCATCAAGGATCATCTCGCACATCTCCTGAACTGCCACCCTTCGATCTTTCAGCATTGCTTCTTCCACTTTCACAATTGTTTAGTCCGAAACCGATGGCCATCCAGAACGTTGGTCGTCATGAATGTCTGTACGTCCGTCTTTGAATTCTCGGCACCATTTGTATACGTATTACACGCTGATACATTGCTATCCGTACACTTTACACAATTGGGAATGAATGTCAACTGGGGCAGGATTTTTGCACACAAAAAAAATGTATCAAAGCGTAATTTGCATCTGGCAGAAGTGAGTGGTAGCTCCATTTCTAACGGCTGCCAAGCCAAGACTGAGCATCGCAGATGGCTCATAGGCTAAGGGACTGGGAGAGAGAGAACCAAGCTACACGCCAGTGTTGCCAGATCTCCTGTAACAGCGTTCCTCGTGACTACAGATCCTTGGGAACCTTATTTTACGGACAACTCTCATATTTACCTTATATGGTGAAGCAACACCCCATAAGTGCAAGAGAGGAGAAATGAAGAGAAGTGATAAGAGTGTTTAGGGAGTGAGGCTCTAGAAGTGTTATCAAAACTTGGAGGCAGTCACATATACAGTTTGTTCACCAGCTCATGGTCCCTGGTAGGAATGCAACCAGTCTGTATGTCAATAAACAGTTCCAGATTAACAGCGATATCTTGAGCGATATGCTCAAACTAAAGATTTGGGAGCAGTATGATAAGCCTTAGGGTCCAAAAAGTGTTTAATTATGAATAAAAAAAACTAATGCCTTAAGAATGGTTTGACAAGCTCACTAAACTTTTTGTACAGTGTGAGTTCTAAGTATATGGTAAAAAGGTCAAGAGAATCAGAAGAAAACTAAATTTTGTTACTTTCACAGGTGTATTGCTTTAAGGCTGGTTCATAATAATTGGAGAATGAGAAACAAAACAGCATAACATTTTGGTTCTCTATAACCAGGAGCAAGAACAGAATGCATGTCAGTAGCAAACTAGAAGGTTGATTTTGCACGTCAGAATGCCATTTGTTTGTAACTAACCAATATATTGTTTGAGCTGCTTCCAATTCAGTCAATATAATACAGCCAATGTTAAAATTCTGTAGAGTAAATATTTAAGTGCAGATACATTACTATTTCAGATTCCTCTATACCAAGTTCAGTCTTAGGTTTGTCCGCGTCAAAACAAACCCATGTGACCAGTGCACCGTTGTACAACACGGTAGCAATGCGTGCAGGGAAGTAGTCCCATCCTAGTAATCTGAGTTTTAGAATGAATTTATCGTTAAATGATATAATATTCTACACAAATACCTGAGAGGTTGATTAACGCTGATGTATACTGATAAACAGAGCTACAAGTCCCAACATGCAACTCGTGTGAATTACCTGATATCAGAGTATTGTTTACAGCAGCAGTTTCTATTTAGAATCATGGCGGACGGTCGCGGTGAATTTGCTCTTGTGTCTTCGTCGACTTATGTAAAGCATAAGGCGGGAAAACCATTGACTAGTGGTGAAAAAACAAGTGTTTAACGTGCATTATAAGTTGTGTGAGAAATATCCAACTGTTCCCATCAAAGAAGTAGTGAAATTAACTTCTGAGTTCACCGGTGTTTCGAGTACCAGTATAAACAGTGCTCGTAAAGGAAAAGCTGAAACGGGAAAAGTGGTTACACCCGGGGAAAACGAAAGCGTGTAAAATACGCCATGCAAGAATGTGACGAGTTTGTTAAAAACGCAATTCGTGTCACAGTGCACAATTTCTTTTTTAAAAATGAACCGCCAACAATTGCCAAAGTGCTACAACAGGTTAATGCTGATCCAGACTTGCCTAATTTTAGAAGAACCACCTTTTATTAAAGTTAATTATTATAATTATGACATGTGCATCGTTTATTTTGTTGTAACTATCAATCTTATTGTCTCTAGTTACATGTTAGTCACTCTTTAAATTGGTGGAATAAGGTATAATTTCCTTTCTATTACGTACCGCATGCACTCACCACGTGGTTGTGTTGTGACTATTTCTGGCGCAAATGGCGGAAGGATACATTACAACTGTGCACTGGCCACCTGGGTTCAATTTCGCGGGATCAACCTTAGAATGAATAGATAGTAGTTGTATGACAAATTAATACATTGTACCAAGCATCATTCCTTTATTAATTGCATATATTTAAAATTATTGTTGTTCCTACTGTGAATGGGATGCTGAGAAGCAGAGGAGTTCAAGAGCATCTGCAAATAAAAACCCAATTTTATTTTTTTACCAGTTTTTGCTACTGTTTTATTGAGACAATACCAGTTTTGAGTAGTATAGAGAAAAACTGCAGATGACACTTTTGCTAGAAGAACTCATGCTCAATGGATCTGAGGGGGTTATGACACATATGTGCTGGAACCTTTTTGGTTTCATTTTTCCAGTTTGTGACTGGCCCTTTAACTAGCAGCATTGCTTACAAGCAACACATAAATTTGTTAAATTTTGAGATACTTTATTGGCTCTTTCTTTTTAATTTCTTGTTGTGCTAATCTAAACAAATAAAATTCAAGTATTTAAAGCTGTCTTACATTGTAAAAATATTAAATTTTTTCAATAAAACTGTAGTGTTGTTGGTCAACAGTCAAATGTAACCCCATCAGCTTTCAAGCGCGCCATTGCACCAATTATTTTACTCGGGCCCTCCCCTTCCCTTGCCACAGGCAGATCTGACTGCAGTTGCGGAGAGTTTAACTTGCAACTTTCGGCTTTGAATGGCTGCCCAGTCCATTGCATATTACCTTAAGCATCACGGCTATTCAAATCACTTCAGCTAAGGTGCCTCTGAAGGGGATACGAAAGCTGGTTTAGAAATTAGAGGAAGAACAACATATGTAGCAAAATGACTTGCCAATTACAGGGCTAGAGAGTGGCCATTTCATGTCACAGCTGCCTTGAGTAAGAGTCTAATATGCCATACATGGGAACAATATGAGAAAGTTACATTTGACCAGGTCTTGTTTCACATTCTCTGGGCCCAGGAATCCTTCCTATAATTGTGAATGTTCTCATTAAAATACACATATTTTAACAGGCCAGGGCCCAAGTTCAAGGATGGCTCAAAAAGTATAAGATTAGAATAAAATAAAAAAATAAAAAATACACATTTTAACTTTCCATTCTTGTTCTGGTTTCTGTTCTTGGTTATTGTGAATCAGGCTTTATGGTTAATTTGTTTGTGAATAACCCTTGTATGTTAGAGAAATATCAGTTAACTTATGAAATGTTTTTGTGTTATTGCAGTCCTGGATTCCAGAGATTTGTTAACGTGCTGCTGAGGATGTCAGCGGAGGAAAGAAAAGCATTCCTGCAGTTTACTACGGGCTGTTCATCGCTGCCGCCTGGAGGTTTAGCAAACTTATATCCAAGGTTAACAGTAGTACGGAAAGTGGATGCAGGAGAGGGAAGTTATCCTTCAGTGAATACTTGTGTCCATTATCTCAAATTACCAGACTATCCAACGGAAGAATTATTGCGAGAAAGACTACTAGCAGCCACAAGAGAAAAAGGCTTTCATCTCAACTAATTACCAAATCTTAAGTTTGTGTACTCTGGTGCTCATATTAATGGGTCAGTATGCTAACAATTAGGTCCTTTGACAGTCTCTCTGTCTACTCTCTCTTTTTGCTTGTAGGGGATTTGTGCAGAGATTGGATATAAATTTATAAAATACAGTTGAAAAAAAATTAAATGCATTCACTTGGCAGTTTGAACTGCTTGTCACTGTACTAAAACATCTGTAATACACAACAGGATATATTAGTGGTTATGAGATATTGATAATGTCTAAAGTTGCTTCATAATGTATCACACCAGTGTTTAGAGTTTGAACCTTGTGCCCCTTTGAAAATATGTTTTTACAAAGAAGTTGCATTTTTATTAAATACATTTTGTTATTTGCTTTACCACAATAAGAAGTTGGAATAGATATGTAATATAAGTAGCTGAATGTCGTGCATTGTGACATACACATATATATATATATATCTTACTCTAGCATAAATTTCAGCCTTTGATCAAAACATATATTATTGAAAGCTTTTTTTTGTTTTAACAGCTCTTGAAAGAGTTGTAAAAGTGACCAGAATGAATGCCTTAGCATTAATCCAGCTAGAGGCACCTCAGCTTTGCAAATGAAAGTTTGAAGCTCGACTACAAAAATACTTTGGGTTGCCAAATTAAACTGAGGCTCATGTAATGGTTTAGTGTTTGGAATACAGTATCACACAGAAGAGAGTATGGAATGACATAGGCAAATACCCAGTAATCCACTAAATGATGAGTATCCACAACTCTGATTGTTTGCAGAACAATTTTTCAATAGTATCTTGAATGTTGGCATCAGTTACCAACAGACATCCCTTGAGAGCTTTTATTGTTGTATGGTTGTAGAGTGAACTTGTAAGGGACATGATGAAAGACCTCCCATCAGTGTTGCAGCAGTTTAGGCACATTCTTGTTACATTCAGGCAAGTGTTGCACATTAGAACAATCACATTTGATAAAATAATACTATATGTCAGCTTCATAATACCATCGTTTGTCAAGAACCAAATAATTACACTGGGTGCATGTGGATGAATCTATGGCATAATCTGCAAATGTCAGCAGCACACTAAGGCTCTTTGCCAAGACACAGGGCTTCCTGACTTTTGGGCACGCAAGTGTTCTGTTGCTTCAAGCAAAGTTGCAAGTCTCAGTTTTATTCGGTCAACTCACAATATGGTATTTTCTAGCCATAACAGCAAAGTGTAATGACTACAGTTTTTTAAATCATTCATAGATGTAAGATTTATTTGACATTATGATCTTTAAGATTTCTCCAAAATATTGGTTTTGAAACAACACAGGTCCTAAATAAACCCTCTATCAAGTAGGAACACTAAAAGTACACTCTTTTCCTTTAACAGGAAGAAAAGCGCAGGGATTTAACATTTAAGCAATATCTGTACATAGGCTGAAAGTATTACACGGTTACACTATTCTCCACTGGCACATGTCTTGCTCTAAACACTCTGTATTATCATTATAAAGATTGCTTGCTTTCAGGTTTAGCAAGTGGAAGGGCCTTCGAAGCAGCTTCTTTACTTGATAAAAACTAGTTTCTAGCAGTGCTTTAACCATGTATGTTGTGTAGTTATACCACAGTTTCATTTTTAATGTGTGACAAAAGGAAAGGATGAAACTTGCTCATGAAAACAAAATGGAGTGCAGGCTAGTAGTGAATGTAAAGGGAGGCTGCTTAATTTTCTTTACTTGTGCCTTATTGCACAACACAGGAGGATGTGTGGCACGAAATGCGCAATGTTGTGCAAACGAAATAAGATCATATTAACAAATTTAATTTCTTGTTCTCTGGTTAACCCATTATTGTAAATATTTATCACATTTGACGATTTAAGCTTGAGAAAAGCACCTTAGAGACTATGAAAGACTTAATTTTTGTTTTTGCCTAATTTAGGGTGGGGTAATGAGTGTCTGCCTGTGTGTGTAATGAAGTGTATGTTTGAATGAGATGCGTCCTTTGGAAGAAAGTTCAGAAGGTTCCTTAAAATTTTGAAATAAATGACTGTGTACTGAACTCATATCATCATGTGATGATGACAAAGGCTTGTGGTGAAACAGAAAAGTATGAGTTGTCTTGTGATTATATGTTCAGATTATCACCGAAATATAAATAAAACAAATTTAAGAAAACTAATTAATATTGTAAACCTTATCACTGTTATTCCTTGTTATTTTCCAATAAGACTAAATGGAAGTGTACCATTTTAATATTTCCTTCCTAGTAAAATGGTTCCTTACAAAAATATTTCCAATTTTTTTCCTAAAACCTTTCCTCCTTAAACAGATCCTTGTGAAATACTTTCATTACTTTCTTGAAAGTTTAGTCTGTATTTGCTCATCTTAAATAAATTTGTATACAAGGTATGCATTTATTTCAGCTTCCACAGACATGGGTTTGAAAGAAAACCAATTGCCAAAAATATCTGGATTGGGCATTGAGGTAGAACAGCAGTTGTGAAGAAGCTCTCTGTACTTGCTAGATATGTAACTTCATATGGAATGCTGTGTTTAAAGTGCGTCTGTCTTGTAAATAGTACATAAGAGTTCCTTCTCAAGAGGAACATCCAGTAATGTTGCAAAGCACTTCATTAAAAATATTAATGTAAATTTGACATACACGGTGCACATGCAAAACAATTTTTATAGTAGAGTAGAGCCTTTATTCCAGCAATTTCAGTTTTCTCATATTTTGTGAAGCTTTTTATGCATTTATGTATAGCAGGCATGGGATTTGATGAAGCTTAGCTGTGGACACTACTGGAGTTGCATAATGTTGCCACATGCTAAAGGCTAATCAGGTTAAAAGTACAAATGACAAAGAAGACTATAGTAGCCGTCAGGAACAATGGCAGATAACGTCCATGTAGGGGAAAGAGGGAAAGTGCTGTGTTGTAATGTATCTTAAGAGGCAAAAGAGGGAAGAGCGAAGGTATTCGCAAGCATGTAGCAGTTGGTGTAAACTGAAACAACACATTCCGTTGTTAAACCTCACATCACTATTCTAAAACAATCATCATCTTACCTTGTTCTTCATTAAATTTAACACTTCCTCCTAACTGAACACAAGCTTTTGCTTCACTTGCAATTCTTTCTACAGTGTGCACACCCACCTGACAGGCTTCAGCTGTTTCCTGCAGCAATTGGTAACATTGCTTCCCACTACTTCCATCTTGCTCAGGAAGTATTTGTACACATTATATACCATTTCCCTGGCTTAACTATGAATAACGTAACGTTTTTTGTCTTCTGTCATCTTCGGAACTGTTAATGGACTGATTATCAAACAACAGAGTGGACTTACTGCTTGGAATTACTCAATTTCAATGTAAAACTGTACAGATAATTTCACAATTTGATGTGCATTCCTAAATCTACAAGGAAAGTAACTGTAAAATATGAAACAATACTATTTTTTACTTTCTCTACTACATATAGTAAGTAGAAGTATTGTATTCAACCCAAAATGTTTATGTCGATATTTCACTGTGTTTTGAGACACCCTGAATTAAAAAAAAAGAAACCGTTTTAGAAAAATGTCTGTGTGTGCAAGCATTCATAGGTGAATAGCATAACTCAAAAACGTAAAGGTGATTAAAAACCAAAGTTGGTATTCAGTTTAATATCTTTCAAGGATTCGATGCAAAGATTTTGAAGAAAATTCCTCCACCCTAAAGTATCCTGGTACTTGGAAAATTTTGATTTTCTCAAAAATGGCTCTAATGATTTTGACTAAAATGCTGTATGTTTAAGATATTTTTATGGCAAATTAAATATATATTTTGAATTTTCTGGCTATAGTCTATGTATTCCTGTTTACTTTTGATGACTTTTGCATAATTGGTTAACTGGAAGAGAGACCAAATCTTATTACACAAAAAATGTAGATCTTGTTAAAACACACCATTTATGTCCAAATAGATTTTCTTGTGGAGCGAACCATTTCGGAGATATTACTTGTTATTTGTGCAAGTTTTGCAATACTTAAACTTTTCTCAAATGCAAGGTCATTATTCACTTTCTCTTGGTTGTGCAAAGAGAATGGAATTTCGAAAAATATAGCTACCAACTTTAAAAAATTTCACTATTGCTCAAAGCCTGAATATTTCCCTTGCACCTACATGAAAATTAATAATATGATAATTTCTGCAAACATTTATCTCTACTAACATGAAAAAGATAGAGATAAGAGTTTGTAAGAATAGTTAGTACAAGAGTTAAGAAAGTCATGTGAGTGCAAGAAATCAGGTCTTTTTCCTCTTGCTTTTGTATACTACCTTTGTAGGTCATACTGATGTCTTTGAGTTTTGTTTGTATTTTAAATTAATTTCACACACACATTTACACTCTCACTCACTTCCAGACCCTAGTGAGGATAGGAAATAATCCTGGTTAAAGAAAAATTCTCATCCTCCAGTCAGAAATCAAACCCAGAACCTCTAGATTTGGAAGCTAGTATGCTCACTGCCAGTGCACAAAGGAGTAGTCAAAAATACATAATTAAATTATGTTCACTCTCTGATAGTGCAAACATTTACGTTTGATTATTGTTGGTTCACCCAGTACACAGTTCATTTAGTGATATGGCTAAAAGCCAATATAACAAAACAGGCAGAATCACTGTAACTGTTCTAAGAGTGCTCATTGAACACACTACCACTAAATATTCAAAGTAGAAGCACTATTAACAATGAAGCATTCTTTGTGTTTGAATCCGGTATTTTGAATCACTTTATTTGCACTCACCTTCACTTATACAGTGCAGTTAGTTTAAGAATGGGCACTAGCGACAAATGCCGCACTCATGCAAGTCCAGATCACCCAGTTCCTCACAGAGATTCAGAAATTTATGTCTAAATTTTCACCAAAAAATTTCTTGACTGCCCAGTTCCTCACAGAGATTCAGAAATTTACGTCTAAATTTTCACCAAAAAATTTCCTGATCGCCCAGTTCCTCACAGAGATTCAGAAATTTACGTCTAAATTTTCACCTGGTTTTGCAAACCGATTTCTTTTTCAGAAAATAGCTTTTCACTATATATGCATGTTCACTTACGGAATATTTCACCATCATGCAAACAACACGTCCAACCATCTGATTAGTCGCGCCACTACTACGTGCCAAGGTCAAAACTAACAGACGCATGAAAAGTGTGTGCCAGTTTCTTCCGCATGTAAAGTCCCGTCTATCGGCGAGTGGGCGGTGACTTGCGGGAGCGCAGCATTTGCCGCTAGTGCTGATTCTTAAACTAACAGCACTGTATAATGTTGGAAAAACTGAACGTTTTCGAGATCATTTGATCTCATCCTCAGCTGTTGGGTGACTGAAGTTGACTTCTTCCTCTACCACATCTCTGTTACGATGGTCCTCATCTCGTGTTAGGAGTGCAAAATTTTAATTAGTTTTTCTGCTGTTTCACTGTCGCTTTTTGTGTCCAATATAGTTCCTTTTTTTTTTTTTTTTTTTTCCCACCAATACAGGTAGGTAGGAAGTTAAAGCACAGACTCGTGAACAGAAATCTGGAGTTAAAATCCCACCAGCATTGTTCTCCCTTACGCATTTTCAAGATTCCTCCCTGCCACAGTCTTCGTAACTGGCAAATGTTAGGGGGAGGTATCCTAAACATTTTCTTCTCAAACTTTCTTTCCCAAATATAATTTAATATAGGTATAATTTTCTGCTGTTTGTGGTGTCGTTTGTAGTAGGAATGGGCTTTAAAACACTAGTAAATTTGTTTTGTAAAGTTTTTATTTTTCTCACTTCCTTCAAAAATTTTCCAAATGACAGAAAAATGCATTATATTCACTCTAACCACGGAACAAACACATGGAATGATTCAGGGCACACCTTGCAGTTTCCAGATTAGTATTATACTTGCAAAGCAAGCACTGGAAGTTGCCTACAGGAACCTTGTATAGATTTTGTGTGAAATGGAGAAGCACCTAGGTTCCCTTCTTTTGTCATAGGCAGACCAAGAGTTATCTGATGGAACATTGGCAGAATTTTTTCTTAAAAAAGAGAACTACACAACAAAATAAAAGGACGAAAAAAGTTTAATATTGCTAGGTTCTATCAGTTTCTTGGTTTTCATGCCCTTTTGCTAGTGTCCTATGCGCAGTGGAATTTCACTGTTGATAGCACCAGTGGGCATATTTTTGTAGCTTTTAAAGGACATGTACACTGCAAAGCTCCAGTGTGAGAACACACATAAGCATAAAATTGATGTTTTCTACTCGCATGACTTCTCTAGCCATTGGTATATCATCTACAAACCATTCTTGAAAACATATTGTTGCGGTGGCCACGTGTCTCAGAGAAGGATCAAGTGTCAGCTACCTTACACCACTGCCTTAGTAAGCACCGCTGCTGCCAACACAACAAATGCCATTGCATGAAGTTTCGAAGGTTTTAACGTGCAAGACTTATTTACCACAGAAGCTTTGAGAAACTTTGATTTCCAGATAATGCGTCGCAATTCAGAAATTATGTATTTAACTATTTTTCCCATGAGGAAGCTGTCTCAAGGACAAAACAAAATTATGTAAGATGAACATTTATTGAGGTGGTATAAAACATAAGTAATAAGTCAAAGAAAATAACAGAATTAATAACTAATAGTTCAAACAAAGCCTAAAATAAATATATGCACATATAAGGTAACTAAGTTAAAAAAAATTGATGTGTTGCACACATATGACTTTCTCTACTCTTGGACTAACCATTCTTACAATCTCATATTCCTATATCTTCTATGTGTTAGTTGTGTTAAACACTTCAAGAAATTATCTTCTTGCTTACTCCCTGATAGGTACAAGGGGAATATGGGAATACAGCAGCCTTTGAGCGATAGTCAAATCTTCTAAAGTTTTCAAATTCTGTTCTCTTTGCACGGTTAACATATAAAAAGGTGAATAGTGATGTTCCATTTGGCAGAAGTGCAAATTGTTCAAAAGTTACACAAATCACAAGGAATATATCCGAAATGGTTCACTCTACAAAAAAGTGTATTTAGACATAAATTGTGAATTTTAGCAAGATCTACATTTTTTGTGTAGTAAGAATTTGTTGTATCTCTTACAGTTTGAGTTATTCAAGTCATCCAGAGTAAACCGGACTACATAGGCTATAGCCAGAAAATTCAAAATATACATTTCATTTGTCATCAAAATATCTTAAACATGTCATTTTAATCAAAATCGTTATAGCCATTTTCAAGAAAGTCAAAATTTTCCATGTAAAGGGTAGTTTAGAGTGGGGTTACTTTCTTCAAAATCTTGTAACACATCCTTGAAAGACTTAAATACAAACTTTGATTTTTAACCAACTTTTCATTTTTTGAGTTACGCTGTCCACAGACTGACACACAAACACAGACCTTTTTCTAAAAATGCTTTTTTTTTTGGGATTCAGGTGTTCACAAAACATATATTTCCAGTGAAATCTCAACATCGAATTTTTGGGTGGAATACAATACTTCCCCTACTTACCATAGAGAAAGTAATGCATAAAAATACGACAAGAAAAGTGGGAAACATCCTATAACTTATATAAATGATTTCTTAAAATGGCTATGTAGCCCAGTATTGCTAGGATGGTAATGTGTAGCCGTCTCTTGTCCAGCCCCAGGGAAGTCCACAATTGGACTAGATGTTTTGGAATTGTGTCTCAAGCACCAATCATTTCCATGTAAAGAGGTGTTGCTGAGCTGGTATTTTACCATGTAGTACGGCACTATGGATTCATATATAGCCTTTTTTCTTTGTCCACTTCATCTGGTTGGCCAACATGTTTCAAACCGTATAGTCAGCAAGGACCAAGAAGTTGGTTAATTGTGTGAGTGGGTTGTGAATAGTTGAGCAATGTTTGTGAAGTTTGTATCGAGCACATGATACAGCTGAGAACATCTGTGAGTTGCAAGGTCATAAATTGTGTATTGTGATTCAGTTTTAGAAGAAATACAGTGCCAAAAATGGGGGGAAAAGCTACAGAGCTTATCATTTGTCACAATATTCATCTTTCATTTGAGATGCAAGGAAGACACAAAGGGCTGAGGCAAAAGTCAAATGTTTAAAAAGTGAGTCTTCAAATGCGAGGACATGAAATTGTAAAAAACAAACTGTGAGAGCACTTCAAACAATGGCAAACACATTCAATTCAAAACAGTAATAGTGAATATCAAGGAAGTGGCTTATGTCACCAAACATTATTTAAAATTTTGTGGATTTTATAAAGAACTAAACTTTTTGTTTAGTATGGTTTACCATCTACATAAAATTATACAACATTCATTATGAGTGAAGAGGACTTTGCAAGTTATTTGCAGAAAACTCAACATATATGCTTTGTTAGACATAAAGTATTTTAAACGAAACATTAGAGCTTGTTTGAGAAAATAAAAGGTACCTAATGAAACTTTTTCCATGTGCTTCAAGGATAGTCAATGTGGGTTATTGTTTCAAAATTCTAGTGTTGCATCCTTGGAAGTTGCTACACTAAATTTTGTGTAACTAGGAAACTCGGAGAGGAAAAACAAACTACGAGAGAAATGCAAAGCTAATTAAAACACAGTTTGTATCAACATTTTTCGTAACGTTAGCTGTGACGTTAGGTGCTATTTCAAATGCAAAGGCTGGTTCACAAGCAACGACAACGGGAACCAGAACGAGAGACTTGAAATACACACATTCAAACGGGAGTGTTCACAACCAACAGCAAGCCTTCCCGAGCCCCGGGAACGACAAGCAAGACTTGGCCAAGATTCAACTTTGGTGTTGCCGTTAACTGCAAGACTTATTTAATCCATTAAGCGCATATTAAACACTACTTTCTCCAAAGTATAAATTCTTCAAGGTGGCCGTGACGTAAACGGCCGATAGTCGCAATTCTGGGAAAATCAAACCGGAAAGAATTTTATACAATACAGAACAACACAATTTTAATGAACGCTAGGACACTAAAGGACTGATGCTTGCTGAGTTCTCGGATTCCGAAATATGCAATAGCTTCGCGTTTAGATCTTCATTGTATCGAAATTTGACGTTGGTTAATCTGTTTTTATGTTGGCTGGATTGGAGAGCAGGTTAAAATTTTTTCATTGGTCAAAAGAAATAAATGACATCCCAATGCGCAATATCCACCATCTATTCCCGTCACTGTTAAGCGAGTTGTGACCCAAAATATTCATGCTATTCCCGTTGTCGTTACCGTTACCGAGTGGTGTGAACCAACATTAAGTGTATCATCCAATCTTTTGGGAGTCCTCTGTTTTTCTGTTTTCAAGATCTTGTTAACAAGAGCAAACATTTCAATGTTTATTCTAGATGTTATATCTAACTTAGCAGTTCTTGCTTTTTTTAAAAATTATTCCTAGGCATTATTAAGAACTTAATGTGGATAGAAGATCAATCTTTTTTATGAACACTTTAATAATTAACGGACATACTAGATGGATATGCGGAATAGAGACATGGGGATAGAAAAAAGGTCGGGAACAAATGAAAATATCTTGGCCTCATGTTGGAAAGTTAACGCAATAATCTGCGAACCTAAGTACTCTATAAGAGATGGAGAAATGGGGTGTGATCACGGAAAGAGTTATGAAGTAATGGTACAAAGAGCGCCAAAGAAAACCTCACTGCACCTTGCGTCTGTCACATTATTTCTCGTACGAAGTCATTGGTTACTTTAGATCACGGTAAATAGTCACGCCATTAACCACAACAAAGTTTATAAAATGTCGTAGAACGAAATATCTGTTTACACTCTGATTCATATTGGCTAAAAGAGAAAGAGGTAGAATGAGTGAATTCCGTTTGTCATATCGACGTCTTCTTATGATTTGTAGCCATACCTTATCGGCTAGTACAGGACACTCTTTGAAGGGGTTAAAATCTAAGGGGAGAACTTCAGTGCCTAGGTTAGCGGTCAAGCTGACGCCAGAAAACGATACAAAATTCACTGACCGGCACATCGGCGACGCTGATATGATCCTGGTAATTGACAGTGTCGTTAAACAAAATAATTAACCGACAGTGTGCCGGAATTTCGTCCCACAGAAGTTGTTTACATACCAGTAAGCCTACTGACACGGGACTGTCGTTTTTAAACACACTTAAAAGCCATCGATCTGGACTGGGTTTACACCTGCGACCTCGGAATCAGTAGACCAGCGTCTAACCAACTGAGTCATCCAGACCCACAGGAGTACAACTGGATTCACAGTTCTTGGCCCCTGACCTTGAGTGGAAGTGCTGTAGGCGAACCTATAGTTTCTGTCTCTCTCGTCATCTCATATAACTCTGGGAATGAAACCATGCACAACAAGTGGGGCGGGGAGGGGGAAGGTAGTGATGTCTGCATTTCAACATCCCTGCTAATTCACAATTCATTTTTTGTGCAGCGTGCGGTAATTACATACATATTAAGATGTTTGCGATAAGAATGAATATAGTGAATTTATGAGACATTGATCATAGCATAAATCAATTATGCTGCCACTGCTTTCTAAATTAGGATCCAAAACATTACACAATCAGAGTAGCGAAATTGTTTCAAGTGTATGGGCATACATGAAGAAAAAAGCTAAAAGCAAAGAACTGCTTACATCACAAGAGTTTTTCAAAAAAATTTAAAAAGTTCAAAAACGCGTATTAGATGCCACAGGAGCGTCAGAAATAACAGCGAAAAGAATTGTTCAAGAACGCGAACAACATGAAAATCAGAACACGTCTTTTGGAACTCCAGGCAAAAGAAGTTCCGAAATGAGTAACGGATCTAGATGACTTCGATAAAAGAGTCGTTAGAAGAACGATTTATAATTCTTATGTTTAGGAAAAATGTGCTTTTTTTTTAATTAACGTCCTCCAACGTAATGTCATATCGGACGATGAATGAATGAAATGGGTGAAATGATGCTCAAATGAGCCCGAGGTCCATGGAGCTTCAAGTTACCCGACATTCGTCTTCTCAGGATAAGGGGAAACCTCGGGAGAAAAAAAAAAAAAAAAAAAAAAAAAAAAAAAAAAAAAAAAAAACAACCTAAAAACCAACCTTACCTGGATAACTTACCCTAAGCGAGATTCGAACTCGCGACCTCTTGAACGTGAGGCATCACGCTACCGAGGCGGGCAAAAAAGAAGTGCTCCTACAATATCCAAATTACTTAGAATTTTAAGAGAAGGCATTAACTTCCAGGGCAGCAAGTCATCCTTAAACAGAATGTGAGAGAATTGAGTTTTAAACGGAAAAAGACCAAATTTACAATATTGTGACTTTTTGGTGGGTGTGAAGTAAAGTAGACAGATGTAGTCGAGATAAAGAACCACTTTTATTTCCGTAAACAGTAACTTTGTACACTCGTTGCAACAGCAAGAAAGTCTTTTCTGATTCTCCAACAGCACGGCTCCGAACTCGTAACACAAAGACTGTCCCTTCTCCGTCGGCACGACTCCTCAACCTTCACATACGTCTGTCCTCTCCGTCGGCACGACTACTCAACGCTTCACATACGTCTGACTCCTCTTCTGTCGCACTTTACCGCTATTTATATCTCCCAGGCACTATTCTGGAAAGTTCAGTTATTGCGGTGGAATACAAAGAGGAAGATTCCAGAAGCTTCTATCCTTTTCTCTCTTTCGGCAAGCGCCCCAACAATGCGGCCATTCTCTGTCTCTTTCCTTCGGCTCCTTTGCGGTAGTGCCGACAATAATGCGATGGGTGACACTGCTGTTGTCGGCAATTAGATGCGGCGGGCGCGGTGACAATATCTGCAGTGATGCGTGTATTAATACGAACACATTTGCACAGCTAATTAAGCTAGGCACATTGTATAGACATTTTTTTCTGCATGGACTGTACATACTACTTTACGAAGTAGAACGTTATGTGAGTAGCATATGACGCTTACGCACCAATTCTCTTGCTGTCAGCAGTCACCTGGCTTGGTAAGTAACTCGCTTTCAAGATTTACATTTATTTCCTTCAGGGGCCTAGAACGCTGAATCCAGCTGTACCTATATTGACATTATACCTAAATATCGACCATCAGCAAACAATAATGCCATCTGTTGGGGCTCCAGAAAACTACTTGCAAAAGTGCATGACTGATGAAAATTTAGAAATTAATGTATTATTCACAGTTAATGCGGACGCAATGCTTCCCTTGCCACCGTGGAGCACACGCCCCTGTTCCCTGCCGATAACTAATATAAGGACAAGAAAAATTATTGCGTGTCTGAGGTTAGGGGTAAGGAGATCCAGTGGTTCCAGAAATAAGATGGATCACGACCCTATCCCACGTATAGGAAGGGAAAGGAAGCAACACACTGTTCATTGCAGATCGGACTTATTCAAACGAAAATGGTGCAAGATGACAGAATAAATAGCGTGTAGGAAAATATTCGAAGATGCTCATAAATTCATTGATTAGGAGAATACCTACATAAAGCTAAAATTAAATGGTATGTTCAATTGATAAGCACTCATAGGTTGTAACAGCACATCAATAGCCTTCGGTATACTTCCAAAACGGTTGGTAGCAAGCTATTGTTTAGACTTTAGTGCCTGTCAAGCACAAGGCATTTCGTACCCAAAGCGCCATCTCTATAGCAACAAAGGTTGTGAATGATAGTAATTGCCAAACTGTTCTACAATAATACATATAAATAATTTGAGGATTAATAGTTTGACATTTATGGTAAAAATACAAAAATGTGGAGTCCAACAATTTCTACTTCCGACGCTTGATCGTATGAGCGGGATTAAAAGTAAAGAATACAAAAGAAAACAATATAATCGAAAAAAGTACTTTTTAAAATACTATCTGCTTTGCCCCATCATCTTAAACGTAGTAAGTTAAGGTTAAGTACTATGGATGGGGGCCTCTCTAACCTCAGGTTCTTTCCTTCCTTCCTTCCTTCCTTCCTTCCTTCCTTCCTTCCTTCCTTCCTTCCTTCCATCCATCCATCCTCCCTCCCTCCCTCCCTCCCTCCCTCCCTTCCTTCCTTCCTTCCTGCCTTCCTTCCTTCCTTCCTGCCTTCTTTCTTTCCTTCCTTCCTTCCATCCATCCATCCTCCCTCCCTCCCTCCCTCCCTCCCTTCCTTCCTTCCTTCCTTCCTTCCTGCCTTCTTTCTTTCCTTCCTTCCTTCCTTCCTTCCATCCATCCATCCTCCCTCCCTCCCTCCCTCCCTCCCTTCCTTCCTTCCTTCCTTCCTTCCTTCCTTCCTTCCTTCCTTCCTTCCATCCATCCATCCTCCCTCCCTCCCTCCCTCCCTCCCTTCCTTCCTTCCTTCCTTCCTTCCTTCCTGCCTTCCTTCCTTCCTTCCAGCCTTCTTTCTTTCCTTCCTTCCTGCCTTCCTTCCTTCCTTCCTTCCTGCCTTCCTTCCTGCCTTCCTTCCTGCCTTCCTTCCTTCCTTCCTGCCTTCCTTCCTTCCTTCCTTCCTTCCTTCCTTCCTTCCTTCCTTCCTTCCTTCCTCCCTCCCTTCCTTCCTTTCTTCCTTCCTTCCTTCCTTCCTTCCATCCATTCTCCCTCCCTTCCTTCCTTCTTTCCTCCTTTCCTTCTTCTTTGCTCCTCCTTTTCTCCTTCTTTCCTCCTTTTTTCTTTCTTTGTTTCTTTCTTTGTTTTTGTTTTTCTTTCTTTCTGTCTTTTTCCCTTCTTTGTTTCTTTCTCTCTGTATTTTTCCTTTTCTTTCTTTCCCTTTGTCCTTCTTAATCATTTTCTTTCTTTCTTTGTTCTTTCTTTCTTTGTTTTTTTCTTTCTTTCTTTCTTTTGATTTTCTTTCTTTTGATGAAGCTCTCAAGCCTATCCTGCTGTTTAACTACCGTGAAAAAATGACAATATCAGTCCAGGTGCTTTTCTATCACTTTCTTTTTTTTTTCTAAACTTTTGCACAGAAACAGTTCTCTTCTACTGACGTTAACAAAGTAATATCTTTCGAGATATTACAACTCACAACTGTTTCTTCTCGCAACCTTGACTCGGTCCTTTCAGTGTCTTCACTTTCCATACCTCTCATGCACCAACTCCGAAGACACAGTTACTCAATGCACATTAAACTTTCTTTACTTCGACGCGACTTACCTTTCACGACGACAGTATCACACACACAACTGTCTCATGTCTGTGACCGCAACTCCTATAACTCGTTGCCTCGTCTCCTTATTAAGCGGGGATGACGTCACAGGTCCTTTCTGGAACTTCTGCAAACACGCCGGCCGCCGGATATCTTTCGAAGGTTCCAGCAATTCTTCCTTAAGCGCCGCGCTCGCAGCCTGATCTTGAGCGCCTTTGCTCGCCGGCCTAGTAAGTGGTGTGAAGCAGCATAGCCCGACCGTTCTTTGTTGCGCGCCGCGCCCAGCGTCACAATACACCAGTGTACCAGCTATTCTTTGACATGGTTGGTCTAAACATGACAATGATAGGAGGTTGACGATATTTTGGTTCAAAAAGGAAGCTGGGGAGACTGAGGCAACGAGGTTTACGTGTTCTGGCTCTTGTAGTTAGTCTGGGATGATTGTTTATTGATGCCATAATTTGGGCGTGCGCCTAATTCGGAGCGAGATTGCTATCTTGAAGTGACTGTGATTACGCGCCTGGCTGGATTGTGCCGGACAGTTTCCAGGACCCTGTTGATTATCGTGGGCGAGCAGAGGCGAATCACAATCACCACGCCAGTGAATAATGGACAGTCCTGCTGGTGATGAATTCACCACTAACTCCGCGTGACTGCTGTGTAATTAGGGAACCGTCCAGACTCGCAATTCTCTCCCTGTTTCTCTATATCGCCTATCGATTTGCATTCATTATCAAGGAAAGATTGGGTCGCCTGCAAAAGCAATCAGTCCTTTGATGCCCCTCTTTAATCGATTTTGGATTAAAAAATGCAATAAATGCCACTGCTAGGATTTTCTATAGTTCAAGGCAGAAGTTAAAAGAACTCAAAAACAAATACCCACTCTATAAGCATAAAGAGATGCCTTAGAGAATCTATAAATTTCTGCATCGTCTTGCAAAAAATTTAAAGCAGAAACTTTAAATAGCTGAGATATTGTACTTGAAATATCGTTTTGCATAAACGGATTTTATTTAAAGCATTACTATTTATGTATGCTACATAGTTATGTATACTGGGTGTGGAAAAAAAAAAAAAAAAAAAAAAATGATAGCGCTTGGTAAGTTGTGCGGGATGGCAAACTGATCGGTTTTCAAATTGGAACCCTTGTACAGAAATGCACGGTTTGGACGCTGGAGAGCGTCGAACGGTTGTGAAAACTTGTTGACCTTCGTTTTGGTGTCTTAATATGGAAGGTATGCAACCCTTTAGCCATTTGTGTACTGGGATGAGTGACTTGAGCATAGTAACATTCCTGCGCATGCGCTAAATTTCTCCATAGAGTCCTTGATGCGCATCCTATTTAGTTACTTGTGTAGTTTCCGTTTCTAACAGCAGCGCGACATGTACCAGTCCACAGCTGCTGAAATGGTCGGCTAGAGCTTCAGCACACGTTGATGTAAATGTTCGGAATCACCTCAACGTCCCATATTTAAATCGATGGATTGGTAGAGGGGGATCAGTTCCATGGTCAGCACGGTCGCCAGATCTGACACATCTCGACTGTTTTATGTGCAGTTGTATGAAGAGTATGATGTATGACACTCCTGTAACGTCAGCGGAGGACCTTATTGCTCGAATCCACAGAGTGATTGAAAATCTTTATAGACAACCGCACGTATTGGGTCATGTGTATGAGGCTCACCACCGCTGATATAGGCTCTGTAATGACGTAGGAGCTACACAGTTCGAAGACCGTTTGTAACGTAGACAGCTCGATGTTGGGTTTATTGACGAAGTGTAAACGTACACCCAGTGCTATTTTTCTGGGGTTCGCGTTCTCCTGAACATTTTCTGATCACAGTAGACTTTGAGCGATAGTCAAATATTTTAAAGCTTTCAGATCCCATTCTCTTTGCACGTTTAACATATAAAAAATGAACAACGATGTTCCATTTCACGAAAGTAAGTTTTTCGAAACTGACACACACAACAAGGGATATCTCCGAAATGGTTCACTCTACAAAAAATTTACTCAGACATAAACAGTGTGTTTTAGCAAGATCTACATTTTTTGTAGAGTAAGATTTTGTCTATCTCTTACGGTTTACGAGTTATTCAAAAGTCATCCAGACTAAACAGGACTACATAGGCTATAGCCAGAAAATTCAAAATATACATTTCATTTGTCATAATCAAAATCGTTAGAGCCATTTTCAAGAAAATCAAAATTTTCCATGTAAAGGGCGAAACATCCCGTTTCGTCGACTCAAGGCTAATTGGCTATGACCCTTCCCGTTTTGTCGACGCAGGTGAACAACCAACCCTACCCTCTACTATAGTTTATTATAGGTGTTCAGTGAGTTAACAAGGGTAAAGTCAGTGTTCAGTACAGCTTAAAAAATGGAGTTGAATCGAAACGAGGGAAACCGATAATTTTGTATGCGGGGTATAAGCTACCGCATAACAAAGTTTACCAGAACCAAAACAAAAGATGGACCTGCTATACGCGTAAATGCCCTAGAAATATTACAACCGACTCGCAGATATCAACAGTACTTAAAAACAGTGACCATACGCGTAAACTCAACATTGCCAAAAACGAAGTTGAAATGTGTATTACTAAAATAAAAAAGAGGGCTAGAGAAGAGTACACGCCAATACCGCAAATATATTGTCAAGAAATTGTAAGTGTTAAAGACAGTGACCCAAGTACCCACATTCGCCTCAGTGAAACATACTTTATACAATGCAAGACATAGTGCTTTGGGAATACATAGCCTTCCAACTTGTCGCCAAGATATTATTATTCCGGAAAATTTTAGTGATTTCGTTCTTTTGGATAATGGCACTGAGGATCGTATCCTGGCATTTTCAGAAGATGCAATTTTGTTAAACTCAGGCACATGTTTCTTTGGAGATGGAACTTTTAAGACTTGTTGCCCGCTATTTGATCAATTGCATACCATCCACATGGATGTCGGAAGCACAAACGAGACAACAAACGTAGTTCCAGTTGTGTATGCTTTGTTCCCCGATAGAAACGAAAATATCTACTGTCGGTTATTCCAATTATTGAAGGATAAAATACCACAATTTAACCCTCAAAAGTTCCATACCGATTTTGAAATAGCGGCAATCAACGCCATTAAAACTGTTTTTTCTAATGTGGAACTCAATGGCTGTAATTTCCACTTCAACCAAGTCATCTGGCGAAAAACTCAGGAACTGGGGCTTAATCAATTATACAAATAGGAAAAGGAAATTCGAGACCATATAAAAATGTGTGCTGCCCTTGCGTACTTACCACCGGATTACATTGAAGATAGATTTCTATATATAATGGAAACAACGCCTACAATTGAAACCATAGTCGAATTAACGATTATTTTGTAAGTCAGTGGCTCGAAAACGATCACATTTGGGTTTGTTATAATTAGGGCTAGGAAGTTCATGCATTTGCATGTTTTTCATAGGGGTTAAAAATGTATGCTTTTACGTTATGTGCACGAATTATGGAATTTTCAGTTATTTGAACATGATTTTATGGTGCATATAACTGCATATTTTCTTAATTTTGATAAATGCATATTATTTCAATATTATAGCCCCTATATTGCATATTTTAATGATTTTAATGGTTTTTTTTTATTATTTTTTCCATCTGGATAATATTTTTCATAGTGGTAGTATTGCACATGATGGTACAACTCACGAAGATTTCAATATTATAGCCCCTATATTGCATATTTTAATGATTTTTATGGTTTTTTATTATTTTTTTTCCCATCTGGATAATATTTTTCATATTGATAGTATTGCACATGATGATGCAATTCATTAAGTGGCGAGAACTAATTTTGAGTCATGTTTTCATGTAGTGAATCCCGTTTCCACCCTTTCATTATATGTATGTGCGTAGAGAATAATCAGTGTGTTATCTGAGAGGTTTATATTAACAAAGATAAAGTGCAGGTCAACATTTTGAGCAGCACGATTATAGCAACGCTTGCCTGTCCACCAGCAGTTGTATCGTGGTCTTCAAACGTAACAGTATTGTGAACTGGTTCCCACCAAATTAAATTAGGCGTATAAAATGTTAAAAAGCTCTTCAAATGCCGAAAATAAAACCAACTTCGAGTGCTAGATTAATTAACTTACAGAAAGAGTTTTCGGGTGACTTAATATCTACAGATAATAGGGTACTGTTTTGTGGAGCGTGTGAGAAAAATGTAGGGAGTGAGAAAAGATTTCAAATAGTTCAGCACATAAACACAGCAAAACATAAGGAGAATTTAATACAAAAACTCGCAAACAAAGAACCTGTTCAAAAGCAGCTAGTAGAGTGTTTAGGAAGTAGGGTTAGTAAATTTTCCTATGGTTTGTGCCAAGCATTTTTAGCTGCTGATATTCCATTGTTAAAAATTAATAATCCGACATCTAAAAACTTTCTTACCAAGTACACTCGACAACATGTGCCTGCAGAAAGTACACTGCGTAAGACTTATGTAGGACATTGTTACGATAATGTATTGTCAAATCTACAAAATCAATTAGCGGATCAGTTTTTGTGGCTGTTGAAACCCCTGATTCTGAGCGCCGCTCTATTGCTAATATAATCGTGGGTGCTTTAAAAAATGAACAAAAGACTACACCTTATCTTCATAATGTGTTCGAATTGTCGGCCACTGACAATATAACTGTGACCCAGTTTGTGATGGACTCTTTAAAATTACTATGGCCATGTGGAATCAAATACGACGAAATATTTGTTACTGATGCAGGTCCTCATATGGTAAAATCAGGACAAACTCTGAAATGTATTTTTCCTAACTTAATTCATATAACTTGTTTGGCACACGCTCTTCATCGCATTTCTGAGACAATACGTGATTCTTTCCCATGTATCTCCCTTGCATGAATCCCTTACTGTCTTTGAAAAAACAATATGTGATCTAAGTTCGGTTCCTGGTAGCATAGGACAAAAAGTGAAAGAGAAAGTGAATTATGTAATTTCAAAAAATTCTGGTTACAAAGAGATGTGCGATATTCGAGACATCCTCGAAAGAAAACCATCTACACACCAAGAGACTTGACTCCCTCTGTGAAGCAGTTAACATCATTTAAATACGCCCCGATAACATCTTGTGTCGTGGAGAGAAGTTTTTCACGTTACAAAAGTGTTTTGCGAGACAACAGACCATGTTTTACAGTTGAAAATTTGTGCAAAGTGTTGGTTGTGAACTGCAATTTAGCAGTTAATACTAGCAGCGGGACCACTTCTGCTTCAACCTCTAAGGAATAAGGTAAATTTGATTTATTATTTATACTAACTCGTCTTGTCTACTGCAGAAAGGAACATTAATTGTTTTAATTACATAGTGCATATTTCTTGGCATATTTTCAAGTTTTTAAGAGCATATTGGCATGCATATTTCAGTGTTTTTTAGGGCATGAACTTCCGAGCCCTAGTTATAATGAACAACATAGAACTACCAATATTGCGGAGGGTTGGCATAATCGCTTAAACAGAACAATTGGAAAGAACCATCCTAATTTTTACGAATTATTAGCTATTCTGCGGGAAGAGGCAGAATATTATAAAATAATTTTACAACAAATTAGCCAGCATATGCCAATGTCGAAACGACAAAAGAAATATCGAGATTTTGATCAAAAAATAAAACAGAACCTTCAAGATCTTTTAGATTGTGCTGCTACAGTAGGTCAAACTCTTCGACGATTACTTTGCATAGTAAAGTTGACTAATGAGCTGTACCATCTCAAATTTGACAGAATTTGTATCTACAGATTGAATTTATGCATATTTGTCATTTACTATGACGAGACAAAACTGCTGATAAAACTTTATGATGAGACAAAACTGTTGATAAAACTTTTAAAGACACCATCGTAACAGCTTGTGAATTTCAAACAAACAGTAAATTTGCAATGTTTTACTTTGACAGTCCTAAGTCTGTATAAAGTGTGAAGGAAGGTTTAGTGAATCGACGAAACGGGAATTAATAATAACACTGATGTATAGGTTAAAAGGCCGATCGACAAAACGGGAATTTTTCTGAAAGTCGACAAAACGGGAATAGACGAAACGGGAATAAGTCGTTTAGGGTGAGGCTCTGTTCCTCAAAACCTTCGTGTCGCATCCTTGAATGACATTAAACTTAAATACCAACTTTGGTTTTTAACCCACTTTTCGCTTTTGAGTTATGCTGTCTAGACACACAGACTGACACACACACACACACACACACACACACACACACACACACACACACACGCACGCACGCACGGACGTTTTTCTAAAAATGTATTTTTTTTATTCAGGGGGTCTCAAAACATATATTTCTGGTGACATCTCAACATCGAAGTTTTGGGTGGAATAAATATTTCCCCTACTTACCAGTAGAGAAAAAGTAAAAAGTCATTACAATAAATTGTAATGAGAGACAATACCTTTTCTGGCGAGTTTAAGTTTCTTTTAGCTGTCTTTTCTTTCTTTTAACTTTCTTCTAGCTCTTGATCATTTTGATGCATGTGCATAACCTCTTTTGTCGTGTGTACTGTGTGTGGTTGCTTCGCTAGCAACCATATTAGCTTAGCTGTACCGCGTTCTCTTGCTGTTATGTATCCGTTTGTCATTGTGAGTGATGTATAGGTTGCGTTAATGCTTAAGTGTTACATCGTTATATTTATACTTAATTTTTATTGTGAGTGTTTTCACAAAGTTCCCGTAATAGCCAACAACGAACGCAAATTCCCCTCATGTTCACGGTAAGGGCTATGAAATATCGATGTATTTTGCATTTGTAATTGCCTTAATTTCTTTCTCGTAGTATTCCAAGTTCTGTAAATGTACAGTCTGCATGTCTCTTTTAGCGCTGACAGAATTATCTCAATGGTGGAATAACGAACTTGAGATAAAACTCGGTATAGGAAAATTTCAACTTTTCCACCTTCTGTTCTCTTAGGACTTAGATGCTAAATCGTGAACTTTGTGTGTATTGTTTGCAACGAAGTATTTGTGTTTTGGGTCTTATTTTACATCCATTTTGTTGTTGTGAAACTACAACTAGTTTTACTCCATGGCGTCCTCAATGAAAAGAAAGCGTCTTCTTTGCAGGTCTATTGTTTTAAAACCCAAACGCATTCATATTATACAGGCCTTGTAAATTACGTAAAGGAAACAGGAGACTTCAAGCCACAGACAGACAGGCCACAGAGACGCGCGGAAGTCCCTAACAGTTGCAGAGTTGAAAATCTCTGCTGGAACTGCCCAGAGAAGGCGATAAACAACCCACCGACTAAGCAATATTCTTGTTTGAGTGATTTGCAGTACGGGAAAGTTGAGATTTTAACGCTTGAAAATGGTTTATTGTATGGCACAATGCCGATTACAGAGAAAATCTTTTCTCCTTAGTTATCGATTGTTCCTTCCCAATTCTTTAAATATCGTTGGTCACTTTTTCTGGCACCAACATTGGCCTCAAGCTAAAAGACAAAGGTCCAACACCTCTAGTATCCGTGGGAAGTATATGCACTTCCTTTTGAGCAAGTATCCACGCCATCTGTCCGGCACTGCCGTACGTCACGAAACCTAGAAGTTCGGTACGATAGACGAGAAACCGCTCCAACATTCACCTAGCGTATAGGGAAAACAGCGAGCAAACTAAAGTCAGTGTGGGCAGTCAACGGAAATCGATTTTGGGACCTCTTGAATGTCACACTCACGCTTTACCACTGAGTTTGCTAGACCATAAGCAACTTTTGTGAAGTTGTTATATGTCGATCCATTTATAAGCTCTTTGGGTTTGTGCGCAACCTTGAATCAACCTACATAAATAGACATTCTGTAAGCGAATCAACCCAGAACGTTATAATCCTGTTATACAGTGTGAGGCATACAAAGGCAACAATGACATTTTTTAGAAAATCAAACAGTGAGTACTATTAATGTTTTTTAAAGTATTCCCCTTTAACATCAATACATTTTTGCATTCAATGAAACCAGTTCTTGAAAGAATGATGTCAGTCTTCCAGAAAACAGGTTTTTATAATGTTTTATTGCTTCTAATGATGAAACAGTGCTTCCGCGCATTTTATCTTTAAGTTTTGGAAAAAAACTCACAAGGTGCTAGGTCAGGGCTGTATGGTGGAGAGTCCATGGTGCTGACCTTTAGGCTATCCAGATACTCAATTGTTAGTTTTGCTGTATGCGACAATGCGTTGTCATGTTTACATTATTTGTTTTCCTTTTGGGCGTTTCCATGACATTTGTGCACCAATCAGCAGTAATGGTATGTTTGTCTTCTAACTCTATAGTAGCAACATGGCCCCTTTGAGGAAAAACAACTAGCAACCATCTTCTTAGCAGACTGCGAAATCGTCAGACTTGTGTGGGCTTAGGTTATGTTCGAATGACCTATTGAGCTGATTGTCTTTTCTTTTAAGAATCATAACAATAAATCCAAGACCCTTCGTTAGTAACGATATTCCAAATTTGATGTGCCGCCTTGGGATCTTTTTGCAGTTTTTCTGCAACAATCCATATATTGTTGTTTTTAATCGAGAGTCAGTTTATGTGGAATCCATCTATTGTAACAGTTTTCTTACGTCTAAGTGTCGATGTAAAATGTTTTGTGTTTGACTCATACCAATGCCCAATGTCGCCCAAATAAGTTCATAAGAAGTCCATAGACCCTCCTCAAGCATTGTCCGAACAACGGCAATGTTTTCATCAGTAATAGCAGTTCATGGGCAAACTTCAATGAAATTCATTACTAAGAAAAGGCCGGTGGTCTCTTCAATTCGCTGTCTAATTGTATAAAATGTTGCCTTAGATGGGACTTCCTCGCCAAATGATTTTTAGACCGATCTTTATCTATGTACTTACTAATTAATTTGTTTGTTCGCTCGTTTGTTCCTTCCTCCTTCCTTCCTTTCTTCCTCCCTTCCTCCCTTCCTTCACCTATTTCCTTACTCACTTACTCACTCACTCACTCACTCACTCACTCACTCACTCACTCACTCACTCACTCACTCACTCACTCACTCACTCACTCACTCACTCACTCACTCACTCGCTTACGCACTCAATTATTTATTTATTTATTTATTTATTTATTTATTTATTTATTTATTTATTTATTTATTTATTTATTTATTTATTTATTTATTTATTTATTTATTTATTTATTTATTTATTTATTTATTTATTTATTTATTTATTTATTTATTTATTTATTTATTTATTTATTTATTTATTTATTTATTTATTTATTTATTTATTTATTTATTTGTTTGTTTGTTTGTTTGTTTGTTTGTTTGTTTGTTTGTTTGTTTGTTTGTTTGTTTGTTTGTTTGTTTGTTTGTTTATTTATTTATTTATTTATTTATTTATTTATTTATTTATTTATTTATTTATTTATTTATTTATTTATTTATTTATTTATTTATTTATTTATTTATTTATTTATTTATTTATTTATTTATTTATTTATTTATTTATTTATTTATTTATTTATTTGTTTGTTTTTTCCTTGCTTGCTTGCTTGTTTGTTTGTTTGTTTCTTTTTTTCTTCCTTTCTTTATTCCTTTCTTCCTTCCTTCATTCATTCATTCATTCATTGATTTATTCATTCATTTATCCATTCATACATAAAATCAGTATTGCACAAAGTACAGTTCTATAGGTAAGGTACGTCGGTTGTAACATTAATTTAGCTAACAGTTTATTATATAATGAATTGTAATGATAATAAATTGTTTGGTCGTATAAGTACGACATAGCTATGACATACTGTGATCCAAATAAGCTATCTGACAGTACTTTTATGCAATGGATATTTATTATGTTCCAAATATGCCTTTAGTGTAGAAGCAGAGCTCCTCCAATAAAGCCTTTTTTCTGTTTTGAGAACTACAGTTATCCATAGACCTAATGTCATTTGGAAGCAAATTATAGATCATTATGTTGGAGTGAAGTATTCCATTCTTACAGATAGGATTCTAGTTGCCCTTTCGAGAGTGGTGCATATGAAAATTTTCATTATTTTGGAATTTGCATCTATTCGTTTTTACAGTGACATTGCTTAGGCGTTTAGGTGCTAATGACGACATAAAATCGTAAAAACCATAGCCTGAAATGTTCTCTAGTCAAATACATTTTTGGAGTACACAAAATCTTTAAATTATGATAACGAACTATTAGAGCAAATCTAACAAACTACACTGGAATCAATTCGCAAAACATTAGGAAATAGTTTTCAAATATAAACAAATTTTGTTTTTAGAAACATGGTATGAGATGAAGTTGCAGCAAAGATGTGCATATAACGTTTCTATTGTTCTCTTTACAAATCGGCCAACTTTTAGATGAAATATGAATCTGAAGCCTTATTTATCTCGCCCGAAGGCTGCGATTATCACTTTGAAGGTCTCTGGAACAGATCCACATTATACGCCATGACTGTAATTTCCTGCAACTCGGCAGGAACTCCGTGCTGCACGAAGTTTCAAAAGCAGCGATAATAAGCAGCACCACCAGCAGGGGCCTAAACAACCACCACATCGAGATACAAGGTGCTCTCTCTGAGGGACAGGTTCAATCATATCTCCAACAAAAGAAAAGGCAAGGAGAGAAATAAGACAGATTATAGTGTGACCTTTTTAGGTACGTTCGCTGCTGCGTCGTTTAGTTCATTTCTGACCCATACTTTGTCACCACATGTAAATCTTTAAGAAATTGACACAAATTCACACATAGCTAATACCCAATACACGTGGAAGTAAAGCGGTTAGTCTATACTGGTAGGCGTTATTCATTTTGCGACGCAATTACGACTACGTCAGGTAGTAAAATTATATGATATGTTTGTGAGAAAGCTGAAGTGGATACGTGTTAATGTACCTAATGTACTAGCCAGAAACATTATATATACATAATTTTACTACGGGATATAGTCGTTATTGCGCCACAAAATAAATAACTCCTACCAGTATAGACTTCCACGTGTTCACACTTTTTGGGCCTAGGTAGTCTGGGTTCATTAGCCTTGTAGAAAGCATTCGAACTGTTACACTTCAAAACAAACAATAAATGTATTAGAAATGCAAGAATAAGCACTATGTCTTCAATTAAACGCATTTCAAGGTCCTTTCTCTGTGAAATATAAGTTCTAGATAACACAAACACGAGTATGTAGATAAGAACCGTGAACTGATTTCTTCATTTGTTATTAGTTTCCTGAGTGTGATCTAGACTAGACGTTTGTTACGCTCTCGGGGAAAACAAACACGTATGGCTTGTGTGTGCTGCGCATGCTTGGAGCTATTGACCAACTTGAAAATAATCTTAAATAAAATAACTAAAATTATGTCTGCAAATGAAAATATTTATGTAATGTTGTTCGTTACATTCTCCTGAAGTACCAATGCAAATATCTACAGTTATGCCCTTTGTAACATATAGGATGTCCCAAATTTAGACCGACAAACTTTGGGAGCTGATAGATAACATTATTTGAAACACTTTTTGTTAAGAAAAGTTTTTTGCTGCTGTGCTTCGTTTAAGCGCTAGACGAGTTAATGTAATAGATTACTGCTTCCCACCCAGTTTAAGTATTTACGGCAAAATCAACAATGTAAATTAGTATTGAATTTATCTTAGTAAGGCACACAATCTTAATTCAAGAAACAAACGCAGAACACACAAACAAAACACAAACATTTCATTGTTTACAGTTAGTCATAGTTTTACTATTCAAAATTAGACCGACAAACTTTTAAGCCAGAGCAATGACTGATGTCTTTGCGAGAGTACGGCAGAATAGGGCACGCCGATGCACTCTTTGTGTTAATCGCAATGGGCGATTTACTTTAAAGGACCCATTTCAAGATGAAGTTGTTCTACCACGGTTCCCAATGATCCCTGCAATTACCAATTTGGTTGAGATTCGCAATTCTATTAATAAGTCACAAGACCAAACAATGTTAATTTTTAGGTTGTATCTAGTAAATCCGTGCTTTTCGCATGGACAATTATATGTTTTGTGTTCAAGGGTTGAAAAACCATCAAGTTTGTTCGTTTATACCCCTCAAAGATTAAAATATTGTTCATTAAATAGCACTAAGATAAAATGTTTATTCCTGTTAATAAAGTAAAACTTATCTTCAGCGGAATCTAATATTTCCATTAAACACATCATTCCCACTTAAAGAAGGTAGCCCTAGGCTTTTAGGAAAATTAAACCATTAACATACATACATGCACAGTATGATGTAAAAATGTTCGTACATTATTCTATTGTGTGTACGTAGATATTTCTGCTACACACCAAAACGTAATGAACAAAAATAGCTGTATACACGATTCATTTATTACCTTCTCTACTACGTTTAGTAAAGTAGAGGAAGTATTGTATTGCAACCAAAAATTTGATGAGATTTCACCAGAAATATATGTTTTGAGGCCCCCTGAATCCAACCAAAAAACATTTTTAGAAAAAGGTCCTTTATTCGTTTTTACTAGTAATTTTATTTTATATTGAGGTTTTTATCTGACTTTTGCCATGAACTGTTTTTAAAGGCACTGATAAACAAGCAATTGAGCGCCCTTAGTAAGTAATCAAATCAAATAAACATGATCGACGAATAAGAATATTTAAGGAGAAATTAAATGACCATTGTCTCAGACATTATATAAGATGTAATGCTGAAATTATTAGAGGTAGGTTTCTAAGTACATTGATATACTTTTTATTTACGTTTGTATATATGATTATTTCCTTAATTATTTTGGTTAACATTCATCTGCGATTATTTTTTAAATAATCTAACATGTTATTAATACCAAAGAAGGTCTGCAACAGAACTTGTGGGTTGCTTTTATCGTTTTAAAATTTAAAATAGCTGTCTTCAATGGATTTTGAGAAAACGGGTATTTATACTAGAAAAATGTCGCACAAAGTTAAAGCTTTTTATAGGAGAATTGGAGAAGGCAAACTTGCATATTATATTCCAAAAAAAAAAAAAAAAAAAAGAAAGAAAGAAACGTCAAATTGTAGAGCAAAATGTTCCTTAAAACATTTGTTAGTGCTACGATTCTACTCAAAAGTGCCTGTGGGTTCTGATGTTTTTCTCTGAAATGGTGCAGAGCTTACGGTAGAAATGGTAGATCAATAATATTTTTAAACATCTGATGTGTTGCACTCACATGACTTTATCTTCTCTAAAAAAACTTTCTTACAAGCGCAATTCCTCTATCTTCTTCATGATAATCGAGATGAAACATTTGCGGAAATTATCTTATTGGTAATTTTCTCGTAGGTGTAATAGGAATATGGGAATACAGTATATTTCAAGTGACAGTCGAATCTTTTAAAGCTAGTCAATATGTGATGGCTTTAAAATTCCATTCATTTGGATGGCCAAGAGATAAAAAAGATAACGATTTTCTATTCGAGAAAAGTGTAAGCACCTATTGGAAAATTCAGAAAATAATTAAGAATATCTCGGACATGGTTCACTCGACAAACAAAGATGTATTTGACAGTTATGTTTTAAGAGTTCTACATTTTTTATGTGGTAAGATTTTGAATGTCTCTTACGAATTACCAGTTATGCAAGTCATCCAGAATGAAAAGGACTTCCGAGGACAATCCTAGAAAATTCGAGATATGCATTTCTCTTGTATAAAATATGTTAAACATATGGTATTCCACTCAACAGCGTTGAGTCACTTTTGATAAAATCAAAATTTTCGGAAATATTCCACGTAAAGTGTAGTCGGAGGAGGGGATTTTCTTGAGGATCTTTGTGTCGCATCCTTCGAGGATACTGAACTTAAATAACAAGTTCGGTATTTAACCGACCTTTGCTTTGCTTACATACACACACACACACACACACACACACACACAAACACACACCACACGCGTACACACCACACACCACACCGCACACACGCACACACCACACACGCACACACCACACACGCACACACCACACACCACACACCACACACGCACGCACACACCACACACACAACACACACACCACACCACACCACACACACACACACACCACACCGCACACACCACACACGCACACACCACACACACAAACACACACCACACACATACACACCACACACCACACACCACACACCACACACACACAAACACACACCACACACGTACACACCACACACCACACACGCACACACACCACACACACAAACACACACCACACGCGTACACACCACACACGCACACACCACACACGCACACACCACACACACACCACACACGCACGCACACACCACACTCACACCACACACACACCACACCACACCACACACACATCACACCGCACACACCACACACGCACACACCACACACACACACACAAACACACACCACACACGTACACATCACACACCACACCGCACACACGCACACACCACACACGCACACACCACACACGCACACACCACACACACACCACACACACACACTACACACACCACACACGCACACACCACACCGCACACACCACACACACACACCACACACACAAACACACACCACACACACACGCACACACCACACACACACCACACACACACACCACACACGCACACACGCACACACCACACCGCACACACCACACACACACCACACACACACAAACACACACCACACACGTACACACCACACACCACACCGCACACACGCACACACCACACACGCAAACACCACACACGCACACACCACACACGCACACACCACACATCACACACGCACGCACACACCGCACACACACCACACACACACCACACACACACCACACCACACCACACACACACGCACACACACCACACGGCACACACGCACACACCACACACACACACCACACACACCACACCACACACGCACACACCACACTACACACACACCACACCACACACGCACACACCACACACACCACACCACACACGCACACAGGACACCACACACGCACACACCACACACCACACACACACCACACACACACCACACACACCACACCACACACCACACACCACACACACACCACACACACACCACACACACCACACACACCACACACACCGCACACACCACACACCACACACACCACACACCACACACACCACACACCACACAACACACACACCACACCACACACCACACCACACACACCACACACACACCACACACCACACATACCACACACACCACACCACACACACCACACACACCACACACACCACACACCACACACACCACACACCACACACACACCACACACACCACACACACCACACACACCACACACCACACACACACCACACACCACACACCACACACACCACACACACCACACACCACACACACCACACGCACACACCACACACGCACACACACCACACACACCACACACGCACACACCACACCACACACACACACCACACACCACACACCACACACACACACCACACACCACACACACACCACACACACCACACACACCACACACACCACACACACCACACACCACACACCACACACCACACACCACACACACCACACACCACACAACACACACACCACACCACACACACCACACACACCACACACCACACATACCACACACACCACACCACACACACCACACACACCACACACACCACACACACCACACACACCACACACACCACACACACACCACACACACCACACACACACCACACACCACACACACCACACACACCACACACCACACACACCACACGCACACACCACACACGCACACACACCACACACACCACACACACCACACACCACACACCACACACCACACACCACACCCCACACACACACCACACACGCACACACCACACACGCACACACCACACACGCACACACCACACACCACACCACATACGCACACACGCACACACCACACACGCACACACCACGCACGCACACACCACACACGCACACACCACACACCACACACGCACACACCACACACGCACACACGCACACACTACACATCACACCGCACACACCACACACGCACACACCACACACGCACACACACACCACACACCCCACACACACCACACACGCACACACTACACACGCACATACCACACACGCACACACCACACACGCACATACCACACACGCACACACCACACACGCACACACCACACACGCACACACGCACACACTACACACGCACACACCACACACGCACACACCACACATCACACACGCACACACCACACACGCACACACTACACACACCACACCGCACACACGCACACACTACACATGCACACACCACACACACCACACACCACACACACCACACCACACCACACACGCACACACCACACCACACACACACACCACACCACACACGCACAAACCACACACACACACCACACACGCACACACCACACACTCACGCACACACCACACCACACCACACACGCACACACCACACACCACACCACATACACACCACACCACACCACACACACACACACACCACACCACACACGCACACAGCAGACACACACCCACACACACCACACACACACCACACACCTCACACACACCCACCATACCACACACGCACACACCACACACGCACACACACCACACACACCACTCCACACCACGCACACACCACACCACGCACGCACACACGCACACACCACACGCACACACGCACCCACGCACGCACACACGCACACATATAGGCGTGCTCGCGAACTTTGCCTTAACGTGTATTCTTTAGATTCAAGGACCTCAAAACGTGCATTTCCAGTGAAATCTAGCATTTTGGACCAGAATGCAATACGTTCTCTATCTACGCATGTATACGTGTAGTATGAATATTGTACCTACAATGATAAGTTATGGATCAAGTTGTACGGGCAATTCCAATTTATAGGGC
Source organism: Tenodera sinensis (assembly GCA_030765045.1). Classification (NCBI taxonomy): domain Eukaryota; kingdom Metazoa; phylum Arthropoda; class Insecta; order Mantodea; family Mantidae; genus Tenodera; species Tenodera sinensis. The sequence goes on from CM060970.1 coordinate 91,848,216, forward strand.
TGCATAGAAATTAGAAATGGAATTTTTTGGCAACTTTCGCCACGTAGTGTTCGCTTAAGTCCGATGCCCAATTACAAGGGAACGAAAACAGGAACAAGAAGGATGGAAAAAGTTAAAACATTCGTTTTCAAATGTACAAGAAGTTTTCTGGAGCCCAGAAACCCCAATGGGAAGATTGTTCTAGTTTCACGTTTCCTACGGTCTTTCCTGATCATAGCTATTGTACTTAATGTGCGTGTCTGCCTGTCCTTTGGAACAGGGCACCAGATTATGGCCCGCTGGAGAGATTGCCTGGGAAATCTTCGTATCGCACCCTTGGAAGATGCTAAACATTAATACAACTTTTTAGTGAGTTGACCATCTCCGAGATATTCGTTGTTATTGATAAGAATTTTGTAGAAATTATACTTTTCTTAAATGGAGTCATTAGCTTTTTACTTTCTCTAATGGCAAGTAGAAGGGAGTATTGTACTCCACCCAAAAATTCGATGTGATTTCAGCAGAAATAGAATGTTTTAGAACCCCTGAATCCAAAAATAGGTGCGCGCGCGTGTGTGTATGTGAGTGTGTCTGTCAGTCTGTGGACAGCATAACTGAAAAACGAGAAGTCGGTTAAAAACCAAAGTTGGTATTTAAGCTTAATGTCTTTCAAGGATGCGACACCAAGATGTTGAAGAAAATAGCCCCACCCTAAACTACCCTTTACATGGAACATTTTTCGAAAATTTTTATTTTCTTGAAAATGGCTCTAAGATTTTTATTAAAATGTCATATGTTTAAGATATTTGTATGACAAATGAAATTTATATTTTGAATTTTCTGGCTATATCCTATGTAGTCCTGTTTATTCTGAATGACGTTTGAATAACTCGTAAAACGTATGAGATAGACAAAATCTTACTCTACAAAAAGTGTAGATCTTGCTAAAACACGCAATTTATGTCTGAATACATGTTTTGGTAGAGTGAACCATTTTGGAGATATTCCTTGTTATTTGTGACAGTTTCGAAAAACTTAACGCTTTCATGAAATGGAACATCGTTGTTTATTTTTTATATGTTAAGTGTGCAAAGAGAACCGAATCTCAAAGCTTTAAAACATTTGACTATCGCACAAAGCCTACTGTATCCTAACATTCCCTTTGCACCTACAAGGAAATAAGCAATAAGATAATTTGTACAAATGTTTATCTCAACTAACACGAAGAAGATATAGGTATAAGAGTTTGTGAGAGTGGTTAATACAAGAGTAGAGAAAGTCATGTGAATGCAACACATCAGATTTTTTTAGTTATAGATATTTCATCTAGTAACGCTATCTACGAAAGAAAGGTTCTGCCACATTAAACTAAACACATCTCTGTTATATTTGTCACAGAAGCAACTCTGTATTCACAGTACTGTCCCTTGGTTTTGGAAATGAACGAACGTTATTGTGTATATGATTTAAAACAATAACTGTTAACTGCTTTATTTTCTGAATTGTTGATGTGCATTGTGCAGCCGATGTGTACGTGATTCACATTGGCGCCTGGTTTCGACAGTAGAAGAGCAAATGTCATTGAATATTGATTGCATGGTGTTCTTTTCACTCGATATTTAATTTCAAAACAGGGAAATGAATCAAATGCCAGCGTTTCACAAGGGAAAATAATAGAGTGCAGAAACATCACATCATTTGCGATTCTATCGGAATGGTACATTGTTATACATTGGGTGTATGTAGTGGCAATGCATATATTCAAGATATGGACCAATTGCTGTTGAACTCTCAAAAATCAGCTGGCAGAAATATATTCCTGACTTTGTGCAGGGTTATTAATCCTAATATTAATATTTATTGTCTAATATCCACGTGAACGACCCGTCGACCCAAGCAGCCCTCTAATGTCCACGGGCAGTACTATTTCCTTTGATCAAGCACCATTTGATCTGTACAGCACCGCCATACACCACGAAACCTAGAATCAGACCTGAAAGATTAGAAACATACGGAATGAAAGAAGAATGTTAGAATGGAAACGTGATGGCTGAGAAACTCCCCAGTACTCGTCCAGTGAGCAGGGAAAACCATGAAAAACCCAAGGTAAGAGTGCACGGTCAACGAGAGTTTACTGTGGAACCGTCTCCCTCGGTATTTATACCGGTTAGTGGTAGAGGAAGTGAAAACGAAGAAGTTGCACAAACAGGAAACTGGGTGAGCACAGCTTCCATCTGAACGAAAATGAGAGAAAGAATGCTGATAAATCTCTTCTGATAGACAAGTTTTAAGTGAACGTTATAGCAAGAGGAGAGAAACATAACAAAGTTACCAAACCAAGTTGCCTTGATGAAGTATGAATGAAAAAGGAGCAGAAGTTGTAAAGATATTAAGAAAATAAGGAAAAGTCTGTGGAACATTTTGAAAGAAATGTTACAAGAAAGAGGCAGAATCTCAAGTGAAGGAGAGAGTGAAACAGATTGAGCACAAAATTGTGGGAGCAATCAGAGTTAAGGGGCGAGTATTTTAAGCGGTGTTAATTAAAATTCATAAATGGCCCTAGGATAAGGCAATTAACTCATTCTGCTACTTCAGAGAAAGTAAAGAGGGAAAAACTGCAGAATTCTTAGGTTACTCAAGATGAGAAAAAATATAAAGGCCAGATTCACACAGGGTGTCCACGAATTCTTTCCGCAGCTCTCAAGGCCGTATTCTGAAAACAAACGTAAACAAAACTACAGAACATTTGCTCGGGTTAGAAGAAATAAACTGTATAACATTACGTTTAAAAGAATGCAATCTGTCCAGTTAATTACAGTAACTTGCAATAGTGGAATAAACGGGAGGTTGGCTATAAAAACCTCTAGATAATTACACCACAATTTCACAAAGAGCACGGAGGTAAATGGAATTAATTCATTCGTCGCGGAAGTCTAAATGACTAACCACGCAATGCGGGTTAAGCAGCTATAGTGCTGCCGAAGTAAGCAAGCTACTTGAAATAGACAAACACTCGTAGCCTGACCGAAGTACTCTGAGGAAGAAAAAAATATAGATCCACCACTTCTTAATGTTATTGTTGTTTAAAATCTGTTCGCAGCTATGATTAATGTTTCCCTTGTAACATACTACACTTACAAGTTTTATTTCAGAATAGCAAAAACCCCATTCACTATGAACTGAGTTGTTTTTAAATTATGAACTCGTGAACGGGCTGTGCCAGTCGGCCAGTAAGGAATATGGTGGCTAACTTACGAGTTGCGATAACATAACCACGTAAAAATGAATGCTAAGAGTTACAGAAAACACACTAAGAGAAAACTGTTAAAAAGTGGTGAAAAACAAATCGTGTTAAACGTATTTCACAAGTTAATGGAGCACTATCCATGTGTACTTGTGAATAATTTTGTAAACCTAACCTCAGAATATACCGGTTTATCAGAAACCAGCGCTATGCGTGTTCACAAGGAGTTCAAATAAACTGGCTGTGTTAAAGCTCCTTGTACGAAGAGAAAGAAGCCTAAACTTATGTTAGAAAAAGTAGACGATTTTGTGAAGTGTGCAATTCGCTCTAAAGTAGTAAGTTCTTTTTTGAAAACGAACCACCAGTCTGATTTGTAAGTACACACGCATGTGTTTAACTTTCTAAATGTTAGATTATTGAGTTTAATAGGCGCCATACATGATTGTAGGCGAATAGACACCAAAATTAAAGCTGCTCTTTTAAATGGAAGCTATTTCAGCAGATATTATAACCAATCTCGCGTAACGCATAAACGACAAATATCTCGCTACCGACAGCGCTCGAAATCGCACGCGTTTCCCCACGTGCTGCGCGGACTAATATATTAGCGGTGTTGATGTTAAGTGACTTCCTTACACCGGAATTACTATAGTATACGAGATGTTAGGAGCGTGAATACGCAGACTTTAACGGCGACTTCCTGATGTTAAGCTGAAATATAAATTCTTCTACCATTTTCCTCTATAGTGCATGGTTGCATAAATAAATAATAAACTTGTTCGAATGTTGATTGCCAGGTATGTTATCACTCCTTTATCGTCTACTTCTGCAGTTAGCATAGAGAGGTAGATATTAAAAATGAGTTATCCATGTCTTTCCCCACTTGTTGCTAAAATGAGTCATTTAGCTACAAATTATTAAATAATTGGTTTCCAGCGTGTCTGTTGGAATAAATTCATGGACATACGCTTGGCAAGCGCGCAATATTGGCGTGTGCGTAGAGCGGAAGGTCAGAAATGTTGACTGTAAAAATTAACTACTCAAGTCTCATGAATACTGCCCGGAAAGCTTGAAAGAAAACCATTCCCCCGTCGTTACTTGTAGTAACTGCTAACAAATACACAGACACACAGTTTTCGAGCGCTGGGCTAGTTTGGACTTCCACTCGTCGTACGTGAACGCATGCTGGCAGCAGTAACCGTATTAGTAAACAAAACATTCGCCTCTTCAGCCCTGCTCTGTTACCAACTGTACCAATAATGTATTTAATAAACTTCAATTACCTCCTTTACCTTTCACGACAGATGAAATCTGCACCCACAGCCCCAACACCCTGTATATGCAAATTTATCATTGATAGTCATGTGAAGGTATCATATCAAATTTTTACAATGGATATTTATAATAATAAAAATGTTGTATTTCTTACTTAATTACTGATTAAACACGTTCCTCTTAAGATTTGTTACACACACACCTCTGGTCTTTAAAAAATTTCGGTAGATGGCGCTGGGCACATCATTTTCCCTCAGTCGGCAGAGGTCTCTGAAGTTCAATGGCGATGGTTATCGTTGCTGTTAGCGATCTAATGAATGTAGGTTATCGTTGGCTCAGGTCCTACTAGAGGTTAAATGTCCATATATCCAGCCAGCCTCGCGCTCGCCATTGCAATAGATTTTAACCCGAAGTCTGAGTAGGCTATGAAGAGGGTAGGGCAGGTAAGAAAACTCCCAAAGACCTTCCTTCCTTCCGTCCTAATGAGGTTCCACAAGAAAGAGGCTATTAGTGAATGCTGACTCTTAACGACCGTCCACAACACAGAAATTGCACTGCAGTACGGGCTGGGTGCAAAGTATGTGAAAATTGCTCTCAAGCTGTTACAGCTAAATATACGTGGAGTACATAAGTGCAGCGCTCTTAGTGGCTAACAGTGATAAACATTAATAAGGTCATTCTGTAATACAGGCTCCTTCGAAAGTCCCTTTAAATCTGGACAATTTTTAGCATTTTGAATGTAGATAAGTAATAACAAATACATGATGTGCGCATAGAATTTCACCTAAATGACAAATTTACATGCATTCATTATTTTTCATAAATGTGTCTTGAAAGGAAATTGTTTTACACAAAAAAAAAAAAAAAAAAAAAAAAAAAAAATCAGTTATTATTGAATACAGTGTGACGGCATGATTAAAAATGTTTAATAGCAGCAAATGATTTCTACTTTCTCTACCACGTATAGTAAGTAGAGGAAGCATTGTATTCCACCCAAAAAATTCGATGTCGAGATTTCACCGGAAATTTGTTTTGAGGCCCCCTGAATACAAAAGAAGCATTTTTAGAAAAAGGTCCGCGCGTGCGCGCGTGTGAATAGCGAAACCCAAAAACGAAAAGTCGGTTAAAAACCAAAGTTAGTAATTAAGTTTAGCATCTTTTAAGGATGTGACACGAAGATTTTGAAGAAAATTGCTCCACCGTAAATTAACTTTACATGGAAAATTTTTCGAAAATGGCTCCAACGATTTTATGTTTAATATATTTTTATGACAAATGAAATATGTATTTTGAATTTTCTGGCTATAGCCCATTTAGCCCTGTTTACTCCTGATGACTTTTGAATAACTTGTAAACCGCAAGAGATAGACCAAATCTTACTATACAAAATGTAGATCTTGTTAGAACACACAATTTATGTCCAAATATATTTTTTGTTGTAGAGTGAACCATTTCGGAGATATTCCTTGTTATTTGTGTTTGTTTTGGAATACTTAAACTTTCATCAAATGTAAGATCCTTATTCATTTATTATATCTTAGTAGTGCAAAGAGAACGGAATGTCAAAGCTTTAAAATATTTGACTATTGCTCAAAGCCTACTTTATTTCCCTATTCCCCTTGTACCTACAAGGAAATAAGCAATAAGATAATTTCTGCAAAGTTTATCTCAACACGAAGAAGATGTAGGAATAAGAGTTTGTGAGAATGGTTAGTACACGAGTAGAGAAAGTAATGTGAGTGCAACACATCCGATTTTTTTCATGTTTATTTTCTCTATTACGTACAGTAAATAGAGGAAGTTCGATATCCACATTTCACCGTAAATACATGTTTTGAGACTCCCTTAATTTAAAAAGAAAGCGTTTTTGCAAAAGGCTTGTGTGAACGTATGTGTGGATTGGATTACGTTCCTTAAATTCACTCGCTGCCATATAGGTCCGTGTAAATTGAACATGTCAAGGAAATATACAGTATAAGTATTATGCAAAAATATTAGATTTGAATATTAAAACTACAACTACAGTCAATATCAAAATAGAGTAGGGATACTTAAGCCATTTTTGCACACATCGTATACTTCCCTGTAGTTATAAGATTAACATAATATGTATATACAAATACAATCTGGCTGCATATAAATACACGAGTTTAGTTTTAAACCTTAACTAGGCTTTTGCAGCCTGTATATCTCATCACTGGTAACATTTGGTTCGTAATTCATAGCATTTTTCGTCAGCTCTTCTATACAGGTACATTTAAATTGCCTTCGAGCAGGTATAAAATATAATTGGCAATGATTTGTCACTAAAACTGCTAGATACTACTTACAGAGTTACCTAAGTGTTATCAGGATAATTTCTCATTCAGATATTCTTGTACAGAATTAACTAATTTAGGGCACAGGTTCTGTTTAAAAGTATTGAAACTATCAACTTTTCCCTTAAGATTATTAGGAAGAGCATTAAATATTTTTATGGTTTCACAACATACATCTTTCTGGAAACAACAAAGTTTTGCACTGGGAGATGGGCGTTACCCTTTTGTCTCGTGAATTTCATTGTTTGTTAGAAATGTGTCCTCTAAAAATATCTTTGCAGGAGAAATCTGTGAATTTCAGTATTCGGTGAACACTGAAAAACGAAAAGTTGGTTAAATACCAAACTTGATATTGAAGTTCAGCAACTTCCAAGCATGCCACGTGAACATTTTTAAGAAAATCATCCAACCCAAGCTTTCCTTTACAGGAAGCTGGCTCGAAATGTCTGATTTTCACAAAATCAGCTGTAAACGATTTTGATTAAATTGCCATATGTTTAAGATGCTTTCATGACAAAATAAAATGTACATATTGAATTTCTGAACATAGCCTTTGAAGTCCTCATTCGAATGACTTGTTTAACTATAAACCATAAGAGATAGACAAAGTCTTACTATACAAAAATGTGTATCTCGTTAAACCATATCATTCATGTCAAGCAGCCCCTTTTTTAGCTAACATTTCCGAGATAATCCTTGTTATTGGTTTTAATTTTTAAACATATTTTACTCGTCGCGCAGTGGTAACGCGCCTGCCTTTGGCGCGGGAGATGCGGGTTCGATCCCGGTCCCGGAGTGGAATTTTTCCCTCCAGGGAGGTGTGGATCGGGCTGCACTCAGCCTCGTTAGGTCTCTGAGGGATCAATTGAGAGCTACTTGAATAAAGAAGTAGCAGCCCCAGCTCATGAAGGCCGGGACGGATCGGAGCGCAGGCCACGTACCACCCTCTAGTACTGCACTCGACTCATGACTCCTGTAGTGGGCAGAGGTTGAGGACGCAGCGGCTGGGCGGTAGGCCTTGGCCCTGATTTTATATTATATTTTACTCAAATAGGAACGCTTTGTTCACTTTTTCTGTCTACTCACAGATAATGGAATTTCAAAGCAATTACATAGTGATCCAGTCTTAGAATATTTTGCTATCACTTCAAATCTACTGTATTCCCCCATAAGTGAGGGAGAGAGTGAGTTAGTGAGGGAGTGAGTAAATGGATGAGTGAGGGAGTGAATAGGTGGGTGAGTGAGGGAGTGAGTGAAGGAGTGAGTGAGTGACAACCAGATGATTAAGACCGGTCTGTAGCAAGATGTAGTGCAGGTGTTGAGATTTCGAAAAATGGTGTATATGACAATTCCATTGATTGCACTTTCTGACTAGTTCATTTGTTGGGCAATTATTAATTGCATATTTAAAACATAAAGCTTACTTTAGTTTCTCTTCGTTTGATATCTTCTACTTAGATCGATTTATACAGGCTCAAGACGGTGGAACACTTGGATGAGATAAGGCTTTCTCTTCGGTAGGTACAAAGGGCTAGATTTGCCATACAGGGGACTTTGGGATGCCCTGTACCCGCTGGGACAATTTTGAACTCTGCTCGATCACCTAACGTATGGTCTCCACGATTTCCTGTGACGTCGATGACCACTACACCATTATCATTTCGCTGGAAGTTACTGAACTAAACCTCTAAGGATTGTTTACGTTGGTGCTTTTGTTCAGTAACGTCGGCGAAACCGGTCTTGGACCTCAGCAAATGGCGGGCCATTGAATCTCCAATATTTATTCGTTGTCTGGTCAATATCTTTCAGATTATCTACAATAAAGAGACAATAATTAGCGTTTCCCAGAAATTGTAGATACTTTTCGAGCACTCTATAGTAATGCAGATTTCGCATGATCAAATATTACGAATAAAAAAGATCAGTAGCAAATTCATCTATCGTGAAAGGCAAAAGAGATAATTGAACACTTGAATACATTATCTGCACGTTCTGGCAACAGAGTAGAACTGAAGAAGCGAGAATAATTTGTTTACTAATGCGGCTACTGCTGTCACCTACGACGAGTGAAAATCTAAATTAGATCCGTGGAAAACTGGTTTCGGCACGTGTCGGTGTGTTTATTATGAGCTACTGCAAGTGACGAGGGGAGAGGTGCTGTTCTTTCGAGTTTTCCGAGCAATATTCACAAGACTTGAGCAGTGTTAACATTCCTGATCTTCCGCTTTGTGCGTTGCCAATCCTATGTCCAGAAATTTATTGTAATAGACACGCTGGAATCCAACTATTTAATATCACTTTGTAGCTAAACGACTCACTTAGGTAATCAATTTAATATTGTCAATATGCAATCCCATTCTCTTTATCGGCCTATCTTACAGGTTGCTTTGCCCGTTCTTCCTTTGGTTACCGATCTAACCTAGCTTAAGAATGGGGCAATCAGACCTTTTAACACTTGAATGCATTTGAGTGCGTGAATTGGCTTCTCAGAGTTAGTAAGCACATGGTAAACACTACTGTAGAACAAGCTAGATTGCATCACATTTCAAGGAACACAATGTATCATTTAGTTCAGTGCAAAAGACAACAAACTGGAGAAACGTGGCTCGCTTTCTGTTTACCGCATGCTCCTGCAGGTAAATTGCTTTCGGTCCTGTGACATCAGTTGACATGTTCCCAGCATGGTGTATACTTTGGGAATATAACAACTGGCGCAATACACAACTGAAAACAATTGCCTTCACAATGAAAACCGTATTCTGTGTTTGTCAGCTTCTGTGTTTTGTCTCCGCTGCAGAAGAAACCTTCAGGTACTATAGCTTTTACTTGTATCACAGCTGTTTACATGAACCTAACTAATATTTCACTCATTTCTTGAAATATTTACATACGTACAATGTACTCTTAAAAATGCATTCAACCCAAAAATTCGATACCGAGACTTTAGCGGAAATACATGTTTTGAGAGAGTGCCTAAATAATTTGTGTTTGCGTCTGGCTGAACAAGAACGAAAATTTGGTTTTTGTGCTTATATGATTGCGTTTATTTTTTAAATTTAGCTTTTCCTTCATTCCTATGTTTATCTTAATTTAGCTTACATATACACGGTTTTTATTAGAATTATCGTATTAGACTGATCAAAGATAGATAAAATGTGGTATGAGTACAACACACGTTATAATTCGTAGTACACTACATGGTCAGATAATAAATTGCGATGTTCAGGTATACAACTGGTAATTTGAAATGTGTGTCAATAATAATAATAATAATAATAATAATAATAATAATAATAATAATAATAATAATAATAATAATAATAATAATAATAATAATAATAATAATAATAATAATAATAATAATAATAATAATAATAATAATAATAATAATAATATAATGATAATAAATAATGACAACAATAACAATAACAACAATAAAAATAATAAATAATGACGACAACAACAATAACAACAACAATAATAATAACAACAACTTTGATAAGCATATGATGCTACCTATGAAATACAAGATATTATTACATAGGTTGCTTTTATCCCCTACTTCATGATCAGCTTCTTAATCTATAGATCTCGTTTCAGTTTATCTTCAGAATTGGAATCACTCGATTCGCACAAGTTATTACCCACGGATAAGGCATCACCATCACAAGGTAGATGATGCACTTCTTCCAAATCTTTGGGGTTTTTCAGATCGTTCTCCTGTTTTGAGAAGTACTAACATACTACTTGTAACAGCAAAGCAATATTGCGCAACGGGAGAAAACAAATGTCAGCAGTATATAACGAGAGTAGAGGCGCAGGTTCCGGTTGACCAGTGCGACAAGTAATTGCCGGTTAGTCATTCTTGCAGCTCAAGAAATAAACAGATGCTATTACAGCAAACAATTGAGCAAAGTGTATACCCCGGCCGCTGTAAGTTTGCACTTGACAGCTCGCATTGATTCGCGTCAAGTTGGCTATTCTGTGCTTGCGACGTTGTCAGAGTTGCTAATACACAGTAGCAGACGACGTAGCTTTCTATCGCGTCACAAAACCACATCAACAATGCACTTAAGCTATGAACGTAGAAGGACAATAAGCTACTTTGTTATTACTGATAATTGAACGTAAACGCAAGTATTTTGTCACGGTGTCTCCGCATTGACTCATGTTTCGCCCAGTCACACAGTTTTGTGGAGGTTATTGACTACGATTTTATGTAAAAGCACATTTCGTGCCACTACTGTGTGTCTCTCCAGCAGCACTTTTCGTCCATTTATGTTTTTATATTGGAAGCCAATCTCTCTCAACACCACTTTCTGCGATGTTTTGCCCCCAGTGAAAAGTAATTTCCGTAGGGTTGGGTAGCCTACTCCCTTCTACCGCAGTAGGCGTAAATATGTCTTTGAATGGTGTCTATTTCGAACGCATCAACCGGATGAATGCGGTTTCTTTACTTCCCTGGAGTTGACAAAAATACCTGCTGCGTTCCAGACAGTCCAGTTCTTCTATCTCTTATAAGTACTACTCCCTTGCTAATTACGGTTCTTCTGCTTAATCCAAGTGCTGTTGCAGTCCGCTCTATAACTATCAGCAGAAATAGAGGGATGCCCATGGATATCCACGTATTCCTTCTCTTTTTCATAAAATTTCCTTGTTCTTAATGACTACAATACTTGGCTATTCAGTGGCACACCTCGACGTATAGGAGTTTCACTTTGTGAACCACTCGGCGAACGGCGTCTCTTCTGAGGCACCACCTTGCACATTAAACTTTGTGTATATAATATGAATAATTAATATAAACATTATATAAAATAAAGAATAAATATAAGGATATAAATACGAACAACACTATCAACAATAACAATAAAAAATATAATAAACAATTCGCGAAGAACAACTAGACGCACGTGACAGAAATCACAAATAGAAACACGTGGTTGGAAGCAGTGATATCCGGCAACAGAGCGTCTACATCTCGCGTCTCCGCTTTGTGACCGACCGACCGGAGTGCCGCCCTGTGATTGGCTGAGGAGGTTTTACGGACGGCGCTTGTCATCTGTTATTCTGCGAGTGCACCAACTTAGGAGTCAGCGGCTGGAAAGACGCCCTAGTCAGGCAAGTACTTCAAATATGTTCGTTCGAAAACTATAACGTTTAAATAAGTCAATGGACCTCTCAGGCCTCTAGCAACCAATGGAGGGCTAAATACAAACATCTTCAACTGATTACTCTCCCCTTATGTAGGACCTACAAGCCAGTGCCTAGGGTCAGACGTCTGCCAGGGAGCTCAGGAACCTATGGACTGGACAGAGTGAAGACCTGGAAGCGGTTCAGCCCAACTTCTGGTATGAGAGTGAGGAAGAGGGTGATATGAAACGCAGGCGAAATCGATGATTGGAAAGGTGATTATGGAGCAATTGGTGGAATGGGTGGTCGGAGAACCCGGAGGAAACCCTCCCAGACGCCTCTTCGTCCACCACGAGTACCACATGCGGGTCCCTGGGATCGAACCCGGGCCACCTAGGTGGTAGGCGAGCAAATACAAACATTGATGTATCAATTCAATGTCTTTCAAGGATGTGAGATAAATATTCTAGAAAAGATGCATTCTGCAGAAAATTCGCTGGCATTTCACCTGGACTATAAAAGCGGGAGAGCACGAGCAAAGCAGAATTAGAGTGATTTTAAGTGTTGAAGCTCTTTCCGAGTTAAGTGCTGAGAAACTGTTTGTAGACGGAGGGAGTAGAAATACAGGAAAGTGTGTGTTAAAGTTACGAGAGAACAAAACAGCTGTGAGTTGCAAGGTCACGACGAGTTGTAGATTGTGTTAGCGATAAAAGAGGGAATTGTGTTTTGTTATTCAGTTTAAGAACAGAAATAAAGTAATTGGATTTGTCATTTGTCACAGTGTTTCCATGACAAATGAAATGTATATATTGAGTTTTCTGGTAATGTCCTGAGATGTTCTCTTCGTTCTGAATGACTGCTAAATGACACAAGCTTACTACATAAAAATGTAATCTCTTAAAGCACACAATTTATATTTAATACTTTTTTGTGGAGTGGAGTGAACAATTTGGAGATATTCCTTTTATTTCTGAATTTTGCAATAATTATACTTTTCTGAAATGGGGCGCAATTTATGTCAAATGAGTTAACCACTTCCGTGTTATTGCCGTGACGTATAGAAGCTTAGCCTAAATCCTCTGTCAATTTATGGCGATGGTACGAGTAGGTGCATATAGGGATAGGCTGCCACACACCGACCCACCAGGTGGGTCTTATCAGATCCCTCACGATTTGCCCACGTGGTTGAAGCATTATTAAAAAATATATACAGTGAGTGTTAAAAGTGTTCGTATACCTAGAGTCGTCTAGTTTCAAAGCCAGCCAGGTCACAAAATGTTTTTTTCAGTATTCATTAAAAACTGTAGGCAAACCAATGAAAGTTAGTATTAGGCTCCATATGATGGGTTTATGTTATGCTAATATGGAAAATCATATTAATGATTTACTATATTTTTTTCAAAATGTTAAGTTTCGACTTGGTCGGTTGTTGTAAACGGATATTTTTTAATTCTAAATCTTTCAAATAAGAGATACTTTATTTCAATCGGTAGCCAACATCAATAACAAACATAATTTATTCATTAATCATAAAAAATGCAGATACTATTAAAGTAGAACAAAAATTAGTAAGCACATAAAATAAAAAAAAAAAAAAACCTGTTGTGTTGCTCTCACATGACTTTCTCTACTCTTGTACGAACCATTCTTACAAACCTTTTATACCTTATCTTCTTCGTGTTAGTTGAGATAAACATTTGTACAAGTTATCTTATCGCTTATTTCCTTGTAGGTACGAGGGGAATATTAGAATACAGCAGTCTTTGTGCGATAGTCAAATCTTTTAAAGCTTCCAGATCCCGTTCTCTTTGCACGCTTAACATACCTTTAAAAAAAAAAAAAAAAAAAAAAAAAAAAAAAAAAAAAAATAAAAATAAAAAAAATAAATAAATAGAGGTGTTCCATTTCACGAAAGCTTTACGATTTCCGAAACTGGCAGAAATAATAAGGAATATCTCCGAAATGGTCCACTACAAAAAAAAAAAAAAAAAAAAAAAAAAAAAAAAAAAAAAAAAAAGGAACAAAAATTGTATGTTTTAGGGAGATCTACATTTTTGTATATTAAGATATTGTCTATCTCTTACAGTTTTCGAGTTGTTCAAAAGTCATCCAGACTAACAGGGCTAGGTACATAGGTTATAGACAGAAAATTCAAAATATAAGTTTCATTTGTCATTAAAATATCTTAAACATATGATATTTTAATCAAAGTCCTTAGAGCCATTTTCAAGAAAATCAAAATGTTCGAAAAAGTTTCTATGTAAAGGGTAGTTTAGGGTGAGGCTATTTTCTTCAAAATCTTCGTGTCGCATCCTTGAAAGACATTAAACTTAATTACCAACTTTGGCTTTTAACCAACTTTTCGTTTTTGAGTTATTTTGTGCACAGACTGACACAGACACACACATATACATACACGCGCACGCACCTTTTTCTAAAAATGATTTTTTTTATACAGGGGGTCTCAAAACATATTTCCGGTGAAATCTCGACATCGAAATTTTGGGTAGAAATCAATACTTCCTTCTACTTATCAGTAGAGAAAGTAAAAATACATAGTATTTTCCCTTTCACTTTAGGCTTTAATACAGGGGAGATTTGGCATAAAAAATAATACGAATTCTCTATTAAAACAACAGCACTTTGATAGATATAATTTTACACACCTCAATCCTACTTTACATTAAATTACAATATGTGGCATACTCTTGCTATGTGTGAATAACATGACATTAAGGAAAATGCTTTCGCGCCAATTAAAAATGTCATTTGTACCAACATAACATCTGCATCTAAAATAATACATTATTTTTAACTTCTGCGTATCCATTTAGAGCTGATGGTTTGTTGAGCCGTGATAATAAGGTTTCAAAGTGAAAACATCGAAATGGGATATTATTATAACAAAAACTTTCCTCGTTGACTTGGCCAGTTTTCAATGCACTTCCTGCATGACTTGGCCCATTCTGTAGCAGAGCTCTACATTCAAAGACGTGTATTATATTGTCTTGGCGCAATTTGATGCATATTAATTTATCAACAGAAAGAGTACTTGTTCATCCACCATGGACCCGTACAGTCAAAACGCACAAATTATTAAATAAAGGCTTATTTAAATTTTGGCGTAAACTACGTGTCGTACAACTCGAACAACATGCATAACAGCATAAACGCCCAGCAAAGGGCGCCTTAAAGGACTAAATTACGCCAAAGATAGTAACAAAGCCAATAGAATCAATGCCAGGGAGATTGTAGGCATTTATAAAAGCAAAAGGGAAACCTACACAATATTGAAATATGGTATTTATTTATAAAAATGTTACTAAATAGTGGTTTACGATAACATTTTATGAGAAATAATAGCGTTTGTTTATATTAAGGGGATATTAATTAATTTGTTAGTGTTTTGTATTACAAAGTATGACCAAATACAACATGCATTACTGACCATGATGAAGCTACTTACATATTTATTCCACCATTCTATTTCTATTCCTCCAAGTATTTTACAGGCCCAAAAGACCTAGCTGTCAACGGGCCCTTAAACCCCACTCACTCATTCACTCACTCACTCACTAACTCACTCACTCACTCAATCACTCACTTATTCACTCATTCACTCCCTCACTCACTCACTCACTCACTCACTCACTCACTCACTCACACACATTCACTCACTCACTTACTCATTCACTCACACACTCACTCACTCAGACAGTCACTCACTCACTCATTCCCTCACACACTCACACACACTCACTCACTCATTCACTCACTCACACTCACTCACTCCCTCACACACTCACACACTCACACACTCACACACCTCACTCACACACACTCACTTACTCACTCACTCCCTCACACACTCACTCGCACACTCACTAACTCACACTCACTCCCTCACACACACACTCACACACACTCACTCATTCACTCACACACTCACTAACTCACACACTCAGTCACTCACACTCCCTCACACACTCACACACACTCACTCACTCATTCACTCACACACACTCACTCACACTCACTCACTCCCTCCCTCACACACACTCACACACACTCACTCACACACACTCACTTACTCACTCACTCCCTCACACACTCACTCACACACTCACTCCCTCACACACACTCACACACACTCACTCATTCACTCACACACTCAGTTACTCACACTCCCTCACACACTCACACACACTCACTCATTCACTCACACACTCAGTCACTCACACTCCCTCACACACTCACACACACTCACTCATTCACTCACACACTCACTCACACTCCCTCACACACACTCACACACACTCACTCATTCACTCACACACTCAGTCACTCACACTCCCTCACACACTCACACACACTCACTCACTCATTCACTCACACACACTCACTCACACTCACTCCCTCCCTCACACGCTCACACACTCACACACACTCACACACTCACACACACTCACTCACTTACTTACTCACTCACTCACTCCCTCACACACTCACTAACTCACACACTCACTCACTCCCTCACACACTCAGTCACTCACACTCCCTCACACACTCACACACACTCACTCACACACTCACTCACTCCAAGTATTTTAATGTAATTTCCTATGTGTACGATCACTTTTTACACTCGCTGTACATTAGCTACTTGTTGCAGAAATTATTATTCTCCGGACGCGAATGTGCTTTTCTGCTTGAATGGAAGTAGGCCAGACGCAGAGATGTAGGACACGTGGAGCTGTGATTGAAAATCACCTTGGGAACTATTATTATTTGCGTTGCAGGACCCCCAACCCTGAGAGGTGCTAGTCCATCAATCAAAAGTGCGTGTCGGGGCCGTGCTCTTTTAATATAGTGTTGGTGATGTACCTCTCTGTGGTGCGGATGAAGCTCCTGTCTCGGCGATTCCCCACTTTCATTCATCACCAGTTAATATTGAACCTGTCTTCATCAACAACAATGAAATCCAGCCTATGCGACATGCGGCACAATTCACTTTACGGTCCTTTTCTTCAGGCATGCACTTATAAGCTCTAAATCTGTTTCAAACATGTAAATGTTAACATTTTTACATTCTCTGCTATCTATCTGAGGAACTATTGCATTTAACAAAAACTCCATATGGAGAAGTCACCAAACTACATGTTTTGAGACACCGCTGACCCCCCCCCCCCCAAAAAAAAAAAAAAGTTACAGGCATAAGCGCAGGTATTCTGATAAATGTTAGCTTAATATGTATCCACTTGGGTGTGCGAGTCGCTTCACATATCAATGCGTAACCCAATGGCCTAGATAGTGTAAGGTTATTAACCATTGCGTAAAGCATTCGAACTCACTTCCGATACGGGATTCGTTCCGCCCACTCTGCGTCATGTTTTTTGTAGCATGTCTACTTGAAGATACTAACCACCTGAAAATATACTGCTCTTAATGAGTAAACGTCACCCGTGTGGCGGCCGGGTGTAAAGAATAACCCTAATGTTGTTCATGAGTGTTCTAAAATGCGACTAAAATAGGCATCCAGTGCCTGGGGGTATAGCTCCGTCACCCAGCCCACGGGATATAAATATGGAACCTGGTCCTGGTCCTAGCCCTCCAGGTTGGGCGCTGGGTGTTGGGTTGATAACCCACCCAGCAAAACAGTAATGTTAAGAAATCTAACACTCAGCCTCCGATTGAAGATACCCTAGTTGACATTAGGCAAAAAAAAAATCTGATGTATTGCACTCACATGACTTTCTCTACTCTTGTACTAAATATTCTTACAAACTCGTACTCCTATATCTTCTTCGTGTTAGTTGAGATAAACATTTGCAGAAATTATCTTATTGCTTATTTCCTTGTAGGTTAAAGGGGAATATGGGAATACAGTAGGCTTTAAGCGATAGTAAAATCTTTTAAAGCTTTCAAATTCCGTTCTCTTTGCACGGTTAACATATAAAACTGAATAACGATGTTCCATTTGACAAGTATAAGTTCTCTCTACATTAGTATACATTTTTTGTATACTAAGGTTTGATCTGTCTCTTACGGTTTACCAGTTATGCTAAAGTCATCCGGAATAAGCAGGACTACAGCTAGAAAATTCAAAATACACATTTCATTTGTCATAAAAATATCCCAAACATATTTTTATGAATGACATGCAAAGAGAACGAACGGAATCTCAAAGCTTTAAATGATTCGACTATCACTCCAAGCCTACTGTATTCCCATATTCCCCTTGCACCTACAAGGAAATAAGCAATAAGATAATTTCTGCAATGTTAATCGCAACCATCACGAATAAGATATAACAATAAGAGTTTGTAAGAATGATTAGTACATTAGTAGAGAAAGTCATGTGAGTGCAACACATCTTTTTGAGTTATGGTGTTCACAAATAGATATAAGACGGAGAGACAAAGATAAATACAGACATACAGACACACACACACACACACACACACACACACACACACACACACACACACACACACACACACACACATGGACATTTTTCTATACTAGGTGAGTCAGCTGCCTCTTATTTTCCAGTTAAATATGCAATCCGCATTTTATACTCTAACATGAAAACTTCGGCCCCTATGCTAGGTTCCATCCAAGTATTCAACATGGATATATTTGTCTTCGGTTCTTCTGAAGTTACTAGGTAGCTCAGTTGGAACGACGCACAATTCATAAGTAATCCATGTGCTGTAAAGGTGGTTCGAATCCCCTGCCTGTACTAATTCTTTTAGTGTGTAATATTTACAAATAACATTAGTTGAACAATTGTAATGTGTAAAGCTGTTATTATTAGAATTCGTAATTGCTTTATTTCTACTTTATGGCACTGTTGCATATGAGGATATCTCTTCCGGTACAGATTTTGAGTTGCTTGCACTTTGGCTGTTGGTTCTCCGTAGATCAAACGCATATCATCGTACTTGTCTGTCGAATACATGGTGAAGGAAGGGCACAAAATATCGTGCGACAGCGTATATGTGGAGAATGGAGTCGGCATTCATAATAACACACTACATTATGCCAGTCCAATGTGGCAGAAGTCATTATACCTATTCTTTTACAAAATACAGACAACAACAAAAAAACGTTTTAAATAAGTTTTTATATACAGAAAAAAATGTACAATGCCGAGACGCGAATCCGTGTCCAGGGGGTTAGCGCACAGAAAACGGTCATAATTCTATTCAGCTATTTGGAGGCTTGGCTGAAAGCACACTTCCAGTTGAAACCCTAAAGCCAATACGCCATGTGCTATGTCATTGCCACCTCGCGACTTTTCGAGTGTAATTTAGCCCTTTAAGACAATTTTAACCCTTTGCTGGGCGTTTATGCAATTATGCATGTTGAGTTGTACGACACGTAGTTTACGCCACATTTTAAATAAGCCGTTATTTAATAATTTGTGCGTTTTGACTGTACGGCTCCATGGTGGATAAGGCGTGTCTGTCGGTTTTTGCAGCCAACCCGGCTCTAAGTACAAAAATTCGCTATTTTAATTTTACCTGATGTTAGTGTACTCATATGATAGGTCCGTTTTTTCAAAGGCGTTTACTGAATTGCATTGCTATGTATACTCTGATAAAGCGTTTTATAAAATCGTCTGGAAACTCGGAATTCGCTCTCAGTAAACGAGTCCTATGTTTTTGAGATGTACTTTAGCTTGGAGTATGTTCTGTTCCTTAAACAGCTGTTCCTCTAAATTCGTCTAAGTACGTCAAGCAATGCGTTTTAGTAAGCACAAAACTGGACTAAAGCACACATGGCGTTTGATGGGTGGCCTAACTTCCAAAAAAATAAGGGATGGCTGACTCATCTGGTATATGCTGTTAGGAGTATAAGCACAGATATTTGTATTGGTAATTGAAGACAGTCTAATAAACAATATTACATCAATATGTGATTCATTTGCGAACTTATAATTTTGTTCATTAAGAGTAGTATGTTTTTAGGTTAGTTAGTACCTCTAAGGAGCCATAGTACAGAAGACAGACAGAAGTCATGATGGGTCTCGTGATAGCGAATGATGTACCGGAATCTAGTTCAAACGCTTCCTTCAATGCCAAAACGTCGTGCTACCTGACCAGTAGGTCACGCCTCGAGATGTGAAACAAAACAGATAGTATATATGTCATTCATTTCGCAGCGCAGTTATTGCCATGCAAAAAATAGCAGGTAGTGAACTTGGTGATTGGGTCTTGAAAAAAAAAAAACTGTTAAACGTAAAGAAAAAACAACTAACACACCGAAATGGATATTTATATATTGGGGTACCAATTATAAAAAAATATCTTGCTTATACACCTAACAGCACATGTTTCAAAACATGGGTTTGGAATAAAATCTGGGTAACGATTTCTTTTGGGGGTGAAAAGCAATACTTCCTCTTCTTAGTCTGCATATCCACCTTGTATGTAGGTCTTACATCCCCCAGGACTTATATGTGGGTGCCTAGGATCTGAGACCTCTCAAGGAGCAGATGAACATTGAATCAGAATGAAGAATTTGCAGCAGGACGATAGCGAATGTTGAATTGGTTTCTCCTCTAGCACGTTTTCCTTTCCATTATTTCCCTTTCAATACGTTACCTTGTCACCTTTCAGGTGTGCTGTGGCGCATGGCGGTGACGGATAGATGGCGCGGATGCTTGCTCAAACGAAAGGGCATTCTTGTGGACACTAGAAGGTTGTCTGTTCGACGGGTCCCTCATCGCTCTCTTTCTAGCACCAGTAGTGCGGTGGATTCTTGAGCCTCGACGTTTTTTGGACTTCCTCGCGTCTCTGTAGCCTCCTGTCGTTTCTTCATTTCACCTTATCCTCCTGGAGATGTGTTAGTCTATGTAGGGCGCAGTGTGCGAGCTGTCCCCTCCGCTGTTATACCTCTACAAACTACAACATTGTGGGAATTCACAGAACTAGTTTCAAACAAACACAAAGCGCTTATTTTCTTACTATTCTTCAACTTCCCACAAGCGTTTTCAATATTTGTTTGGTCTCTCGGTTTGGGAAGAAGATTGCAAGTCAGTGCAAGTTTTTCATTAATGGCGTGCTTCTTGTACAATCTGCCGGGACTCATCTCTGACGTATGGGGTGCGAGTGCAGTAAAATAGAACTGTAAAAGAGGGCAAGCCTGATACTCTCGTCCGCCCGCCCGCATGCCACGCCTTTTTATCTCGTTTCGGAACTTATGCTAACAGCCAAAGCCATAAAAACCAACTCGCATCGAAATTCTGGAAGCGTCCCTTTATCGCATTAGCACTCGTTATTATGTCGATATATCGTTTATTACTAGCGAGCGACATGGGCATGTAATAGTTTCCGATCCGGCTGCTTCCTGACGCATGCGCATGACATAATAGAACTTTATCGGCTCAAAAACTAAACGCAGTTATATCGCCCAGCATGGAATCAGCTATCCACGGTATTTCCTTTTCTTCGCAGCATTTTATTCCCAGAAACCGACATTTTACATGTAATTTTAACGAAAGACTGTGGCTTTTCGTAAAAACGAACTCGGGTGTGTTGAATTCACATGACTTTCTCTACTCGCTCTCCTACAGGTTATTCTTGCAAGTCTTATTCGCTTATGTTTTCTTCCCCCCTCCCCCCCCCCCCTCCGCGCCTCTTTCCAATGTCTTCTACTCCACGGTTTGGTCTTTAGACCAGTCCGGGTCCAATTTGCTAACACCATCATTTCTTTGGTCTAACTAGTTTCTTTTATCTTGTGGTTTATAACTTAAAACTGCTTTGGATATCCTGCTGTCTGCCATTCGGTCCAAATGTAATTTCTAATTCTTTTAAAAACATTGGCCAAAAAAGAATACAATGTTTCTTTCACTATGAATCAAATATTACCAATTTTGGCTTCAGGAAAACGTTTTATTAGCTCTAGTTACTCTGTTATACAATTAATGGAAGCATTTTACTTTATTTAATTAAGAGAAAACGAATGTTTAATTAAATATGCCAACAATATTGAAAATGCAGTTGAATTTTATTATTGACCATGTTCTAAATTAATGGAAGAACACCTGGGTCTGACGAGAATCTTGTGGTGTCTTCATGAATCCGTTGTCTTTTGGTTGCCTCTTATATGTGAGTTCAGGAACGGCACTAAACATATACTTACACTAAGTTCAGTCTTAGGTTTGTCCGCATCAAAACAAACCCATGTGACCAGTGCATCGTGGTACAACACGGTAGCAATACGTGCAGGGAAGTAGTCCCATCCTAGTAATCTGAGTTTTAGAATGAATTTATCGTTAAATCGTATAACATTCTACACAAATATCTAAGAGGTTAATTAACGCTGATGTATGCTGATAAACAGAGCTACAAGTTCCAACATGCAACTCGTGTCATTGCCTGATATCCCAGTATTGTTTACAGCCAGCAGTTTCTATTTAGGATCATGGCGGACGGCGGCGGTGAATTTGCTTGAGTCTTCGTCGACTTATGTAAAGCATAAGGTGGGAAAACCGTTGACTAGTGGTGAAAAAACAATAGTGTTGAACGTGTATTATAAGTTGTGTGAGAAATATCCAACTCTTCCCATCAAAGAAGTAGTGAAAATAACTTCTGAGTTCACCGGTGTTTCGAGTACCACTATAAACAGTGCTCGTAAAGAAAAAGCTGAAACGAGAAAAGTGATTACACCCGGGAAAAAACGAAAGTGTGTGAAATACGCCATACAAGAATGTGACGATTTTGTTAAAAAGGCAATTCGTGTCACAGTGCACAATTTCTTTTTAAAAAATGAGCCGCCAACAATTGACAAAGTGCTACAACAGGTTAATGCTGATCCAGGCTTGCCTAATTTCAGAATAACCACCTTTTATAAAATGTTGTGTGAAATAGGGTTCGAATTTGTCAAAAGAGGCCGAAAAGTGTTATCTTATCGTCTCTAGTTACATGTTAGTCACTCTTTAAATTGACGGAAGAAGGGATCGTTTCCTTTTCCACCTTCATCAGACTCCAGACGTTGCAGAACCGGGCATTAAGGATGATCTATGATACTGGCCGAAGATTTCCTGCCCATATCCTACACGAACACTCCGGTATCCCGTACATTGTCGACGTGATCAAAACTCGCGCTCGAACAATGTACAATAAACTCCAGAACCACCCTAACCCTCTGGTGAATACTCTGGGCCAATATGACCAGAGACAGCCGCGCCGACTACCATCCAAAAGATTGCCGAAGGACATCTTAAGTCCTGCGATCTAATCTTAAGATGGGAAAGGCGAAAATGCAATCTGTACTCAAAACAGAGAGAATCACCAGTTTCAGTTCACCTCTCAGCGAGTGACTGACGGCCAGAACCCTGGTAGGGATTAGCGCGTAGAATTCGCGCACAGCCCACTTGCGGACCAATCCCTGCCTACAATCCCTCCCGTTACTATAAAAACCCCTGTTCCAACAAATTTTTCCCAGTGATAAACATCCCTGTAGTGACACCATCAAAACCATCGCGCAAGTTAAGCCGTATGACGACTAGGTACTGCGGTAAAGACACTCGAGCGGGGGAACAATCACCTCATCTCCGCTCGACTCGAACTCCGTCTGGCGTCTGGCGTTTCCTTCGCTTGCACTCACCACATGGTTGTGACAGTATTTCTGGTGCGAATGGCGGAAGGATACATTATTACTGTGCACTGGCCACCTGGGTTGAGTTTCGCGCGGATCAAACTTAGAGTGAATAGATTGTAGTGTAATTTGCAAGTATTGCTTTGTTTCAGTGGCCCTTATATCTGTTGAATTTCAGAACTTCATGATGGAATCATTCCCTGTTCACCACTGACTGCTCTACAAGGAGAGGAAACGTCTAGGTGGAAGGGAGAAAATGACCTTTAAGGGACATTGCGTCCAAGTTGATGTATTTTTGCAGAAGTACTGCCACCATAGGAGAATAGTTATCGCCTCTTTTAATTATCTAAAACTCCATGGCAATTCATGATAATAGAGTTTACACCTTAAAAACTCAAATACCAGAAATTCTGCCCTAACTACAACAAAAGCAATATGAAACTCACAATATCAGCAACAATTTTTATGTTTATACCTGAAAAAAGTTGCAGAACATTGTTTTGTCAGTTGACAGGTTTATCAACTACGAAAAATAAAAATTTCCCCAAACTGAAAATGTAAACTCTAAAATAGCCTGTGGCTGTAACTATATCTCCAAAGCAAGAGCTAATTTGTCATTTGTCTAATTAAGCAGCTGGAAATTTAAAAAAAAAAAGATATTTTGAGCCTGAAACATATTCACCGTTAGGCAGTGAAATCAGCCCAGCTTTCATTTATTTGGAGCTTACATGTAGTTTTACATGGAAGACCTATCGCATAACCCATTGGAAGACCACGGTTTATATCTAGAGTAACCTTCTCCTAGACACGTTGCCTTCTCTGCGGCTTGCGAGTCATGTCTATCCGCTTAGATTTACTCTTGGTTTTCCATCGTCTCTTGCCTTCTGATTGGCTGTAAGTCCAACCTGGCTATTAGGTCGTCCGGCTCATCGGGTACTCGGTTCTTCCATCACGACCACCTGAGTACTACAGGAGAGTTCTTCCAATGCCGGAGAAGTGTTTAGGCACTGCAACCATGGGCATAACTATTGATACCTCCGGGAGGAAGAGATAAGATGGAGGAGCCCAAAGGATGTTGCCGGACCAGGCAGAAACAGGTAGGAAGTCGGTTTGGGAGACTCAGTTGGTTAGACGCTGGCCTGCTAATCCCAAGGTCTGGGTCCGGCCCAGACCGATGGTTTTTAAGTGTGCTTAAAAACGACAGCTCCGTGTCAGTAGATCTACTGGCATGTAAAAAAACTCCTGCGGGAGGAAATCCCGGCACACAGATCACTGATGTGATCCTGGCAATTGGCAGCGTCATTAAACAACAAATTAATTAATTAATTTACAGGTGAGGATATTGTGGGGTCCTTATGAGTTCCAGATCGATGCGTTAACGACACCACTCGGCGTCCCCTCCCCCTGCAGACAGTGCCATTGCCCTCAGTACATGTCGAAGGTAGAAATATTTCGAAAGATCATATCATCCGCTCACCTCACTACCAACCGTAGCCCTGAAAGATGAGAGGGAATGAGAGTAGATCCTCGAAATGACGACATAGATGTCGAATCGTCTTCTAGTAAGTATTTAACTAAACTGCTTCATAGATCATCTATAACTCGTATGATGCTATTCTATGTTGTGTGTGAGATACAAGTCTGTGTGACACTGGAACTGCTGTTATGTATAAATTCTGGGATGAACTGCAAGTAAAATGGTATGTGTTATACATTCCATATATAGGTATATTTTATTCATGCTTAAGAGATCGCCATATAATTTAAAATAATTACTCCATAGGTCGAAGTGCTAAGTACCCCCTCCAACTATGAGGTACTCCATACCATACAGTGAGACATAATCATGGTTTGCTTTAAATAAAATCCAACAGCTGCTTGGTAAAGGATTTTAACCATTGGCTGCTAAAGCTTCAAGCACAAGGGTATAACAAAAGAGATAATGGAGTGGAGAGAAGAATTTTATTCCGAGTGAGAGGTCGTCACATATCACGTGAGCATATTGATAATAGCGTGTGTGTGGCGTAACGGCTTTCACAGAGAGGATTATCTAAAGCACCGGGATTAACTTTGCGTGGCTAATGGATAAATTGCACCGTTACTTTAAATAGCACATAAAATAACAATTGAAATCTAAACGAATTAAAACGATGGCTCGTTAGCACGGCAGTTCTGTTTGGTGTAGACATGGCAGTAGAAAGCCAGGAAAAAGAAGACAGAGACACCAAAAACATTCCCATTTCTGTTAAATAGCACTCATCACACAAAGAGTAGCAAGAATTTAATCAAGTGCGATGGTTCAGGCGGTAGTATCTGTGGTTCGTATTCAGGAGGTGGTGGGTTTGATTCCGATGACTGAACTTCCGACCCATGGCTTTTTTTCTGGGGTTTCCCGACTCTGTAGGTGAACGCTGGGAAGGATAATTACATTCCCGAATTTCCTCTCCTGCATGTTTTAATACCCACCCACCTGAATCCAGACAAATAGATTTTATTAAAAACAACCAGTGTTCCAATGTGTGTGAACAGTATAACCCCAAAACGAAAAGTGCAATTACCAAACTTGGTATTTTAATTGAGTGTCTTTCAAATACGTGAACGAAGACTTTCAAGGAAATCCCCCCTCCCCTCCCCACACCAACTACCCTTTACACTACTTTCTCAAAAATGACTAATGATGTTTATTAAATTACCAACTTTTTAATATATTTACATGACAAAGCGTGTATCTTTGAACTTTTTTTGAGAATAGCCTATGAAGTCTTCTTTATTTGAAAGAGACTTGTTTTCTTTTTTGTAATGGATAAACCATAACATATAGACAACAACACAAAAATCAGTGGCAATTCCTCTTCTTTCCTATGGAACAAAAACGGACAAGCACAAAAAAGGTTCAGAACAAAGTATAAAACGCTGAAATTGTACTTTTAAGAACAACAAAGGGATGTACAAGATTTAATTGGTTCCAAAATGAAGAAATTAAAATGAACTACAGAGTTTTGGCATACATGAAGTAACAGAAGTATATCACGACAAATGATTCCAGCATATACATAGAATGGAAGGCAACAGACTCTCTAAAATTGCTCAAGCAATTGAAAGAAGATACATAGGAAGGCCGAAAGTATAATGGAAGGACTATCTGTGAAGCTGGAAAAGGTAATTGCCTGCTCCGAGTGCTAAAGAAGAAGGAAAAGATGTTCAACCGACCGTTCGTGTTTTAGTTGAACTGTTCAGAGACACATTGATCTTGACACAGCACCTGTATGATATCTAATTATTGAATATTTTGTTTCGATCGGTGGCTACCCTTACGCACTCTGTTACATTTTCTCAGTTTTCTTCAGGGAAAGAATTCGGAAGGTAAACTTTTGCAACTCATAGCAAGCCAAGCTGGTGTTTGCACATTCAAGTCGAAATTCAGCACTCGTTGCATTTCAGGTCAAGTGCATTTAACTTTCAAATCATTTAGTTTGCAGACAGAATTCAGAGGGAACATAGATGGGATGAGTACCACAGGTTTATTTGCATTTCCCAAACGGACATTCTGACCCTCACGTAGTGTAGATTGATTTGATGGTTGTATAAATGAAGGACATTTCCAGTGGCGGAAGCAAGTTATTCCCAGGAGCGTACTTCCTGCAGGAATTAAAGGCCATTTTGGGAACTGTACATACATACACACACACCAGGTTTCTAGAGAAAGAGGGTTTCATCGCGTAACCATTTGTACCGGATGCTGTCGGAATACTAATTCTCTGTGACGGCCACTTTAATCTCTGAAAGTCCATAAACCTGGTAATGCTCTGAGTTCAGGTCAAGGAAAACAACATGGAGAATATTTATTCCTTATGTTAAAAGTCAAGGAACACTTGTAATTACTGGAAATTATTCAACGAAATTGATGAACATTTGAGAAACGGTTGGTATTTGGACTCCTGTGAAGATTTTTTATTATTCTTCAATCAATTAATTTGTTGTGCCTCCTTATGGACAGAATAGGACATTCACAACATGTTTTCATCCAACCCTATTTTTGTCAACTTCTTTACTTAATTCTAGATTCTCCCTTCTTTAACATTTCTTTGATAGCTGTTCTCTTCCATCCGTTATTTGGTCTTCTTCCTATAATATCCTGGGGGCTTCAATCTAAAACCGTTCTTTCCACACTTTATTTTCTTTTCTTGGGGTGGGCCCTATCCAGTTCCATCTTCATTTTCTATTTACAATCTCATTTCATTTTTATTTATTATTTCCCATAATTCTAAATTTGAAACTGTATCTGGCCATCTTATTCTGATAATTCTTCCTAAACATATACTTATATATCCTTGTAATTTCCTTTGAGTGACTTTGTTTTCTACATTTCACAACGATTAATAAGATTGTGTTCACATTTTAATTTTAGTACGTCTCGACACGTTAGATTCCCAAATTGAATGTACTCGTAATATGACAAAAGCACCGCTAGCTTCTATTCTTGACCTCTTAAAGTGTTGATCAGAGTTGCATCAGCTTGCCACATCAGACAGTAGTTCTGAAACACTAAAGGTAACAACCCTGATTTAGAGAGATCATCCGGTACAAACAGGCAGCAAATTTTATGCTGGTTCATTGTTACATAGCAACTACAGCATGAAGAAAACTAACTTCAATGGCAGCAACGGTCCACGTATATTCCATCCCAAAGGGCTCCACCACCCTTATCAGTTATACTACCTAGAACAGTATCAATATTTTATTATCCATTGTGATCTTGCTTCTGTTCTTACTATTTAGTCTCACTTCCATAATTTTTTTCGTAGTAATGTTAATATCAGCCTTCTTTATTACTTCTAATAGAGTATTTTTAGTGTGCTATTAAAATTATTTATTCTTCATAAAGGAAGAGGTTAAGTTGAAAAGGTATGAATCAGATTTAAATCCAATATCATAGCTGAACATCTGTGGTTCAAATCCCTGCCGTTACATTTTATTTTTAGTCAAATTCTATCTTTTTTAGTGTATCCTATTTTTTATTCTTTTCTTCTTCTGTTCCTCATTCTTCTCCTGTTCCTACAGCTTTTTCTCCTGTCCTCCTTCTCCCCTTTCCCCTCCTCCTCCTCCTATTCTTCTTCTATTCTGCTCCTAATTTTCCTTCTGCTTCTTATTCCTTTCAGGAGTTAGGTACGTGTTTTTAATTATTTCACTGCACTTTAATGCTTTAATGCTTTCACTTTTCTTTAATGCTCGTTCAAATTTATCTTCCTTTCCTATTTGCGGTACAAATGCATTTTTATTTTCTCTACCGCTTATCTATGTTAGTTACCAACATAACTGGCTCTGCAGTAACGCGTGAGGCTCATGTTCAACTTTCGTTGACCGCCCATTCCGACCTTGGATATTTCGTAGATTTCCCTGGTCAATAGGGTTCTCACCTGTCACAATTTTCTTTCGTTCCTTTCCCTGATTTCCCTTTCATTCCATTTTCTTCTTATCTTTCAGTTGTGTTTCTAAGTTTCGCGACGTGTGAGTGTGCTAGACAGATGGCGCGGATGCTTGCTCCAGAAAAGAGTACTCCCCGTGGAGAGTGGTCGGCTCATTCATCGCCCTCTCTTGCAGGTTCAATAGTGGGACGGGACTTCGAGCTAGGAAGTGTTAGGGACTTCCGCTTTCCCTGTGGCCTGTAGTCTCCTGTTGTTCCTTCACTTCATCACTTCCTCCTGGGGGAATGGTTCTCCTGTAAGTAGCAATACGCGAGATTGCTATGCGTATTTATGGTGGTTACAGGAAATATTAACTCCAACCAAAAATTTGGTGTCAAGATTTCAACGCAAATGCATCTTGATGTCTTCTAAACGGACTTTTTTCTCCCTGAACGGCATGCGTTTGCCGTAGCTACAAACAAAAGTTAATAAATTTATATAGAGTATGTTTCAAGAATACGATACGTAGATTTTGACGCAACATTTAGTGCTGAACAACTGTTTACACCTAACTATTGAACCAAATTAAAGAAATAGTTGCTTGTACGGAAAACGAATTTAGTAAAATATAAGGATATTATTGTTTAACGAGGCCTTCCTAGCTTTCCCTTCTACCGCTCTCTTTACCCCTTCCAATGACAGGATGCTGCTACTGGCTGGATATAGTTATCAGTAACCAATGGCACGTCGGCCTGAAAGGAAAGTATTGATTTGTTCTGGTCGCTCGGTACTCCTCTCTTTACCCCTCTGTGATGACAGCACTATTCATGCCACATGTGTTATTACCAGGGAGCAGGGTTTTAGTAAGTAAACATAGGAATTAGATTAACAGCAGGGAGTATAGAGCCGGCAGGTAGCGTGAGGACTGTACTGCCTTCCAGCAAGGTCGCCGGCGCTTCCATTTCCCGTTGTAAGTGCACGGTTAACTTGATGGATTTCGCACTAAAATCTCGCTCCCTGCTTATAACCAATGGCACTGAAAGGAAAGTATTAATATTTTCCTGGTGTTTCAATAAATCGAATTGTTGTTTGATTCAAAGCATGTCGTATACATCAGAAGCTACACGTGGCTAGATTATTGGCCTATAACAAACTAGTAACGCAGTTCGACAAGTTTTAGAAACTGTGCAAATTCACAGGAATCTAAAATTATAATGCCACCCAAGAAAGGGGTTTATTGCGTAGGTATTGGAAGAAAACCTTTCATTAGAAAGCACAAGCATACGCTGTATTATGATATAACGTAATAGACAAACATATTAAAGCTACTTTCATACGATTTTCAATTCCAGTATAAATATAGGTAAAATTTGTAGAAGGAATAAACTTGTTTATAATTTTCAATGTAACATTGCATTATGTTTACTGTAAAGCTTTGCCACCTTTGTGATTTTAAGGACAAAGTTAGTTTTTCTTATAACACAGAATCGTTTAACTCAATAAATGCTGCTTATTTCAATCAACATTTACTACGTTTTTAGTAACAGGCATTAAGAATAGGGAGATAAATCTAAAGAAAATTAAAATGTGGTTTTCTAAGACATCAGGTGTATCTACCCTACCACTCCCCCACCCTTCTTTGTTGTCATAACAACGCCACGCCTCTAGCCCCGTATAACAACTCTCATTGGTCACTAGTTAAATGGGCGGCGCCGTGGCCGAGCGGCTAGCACGCTCGCCTACCACCTAGGCGGCCCGGGTTCGATCCCAGGGACCCGCATGTGGTATTCGTGGTGGACGAAGCGGCGTCAGGGCGGGTTTTCTCCGGGTGCTCCGGTTTCCCCCGCCATCTCATTCCACCGGTGCTCCATCTTCATTCCCTGTATCATCAGTGTCACCGCCTGCGGTGCCGTAGTAGTAATAGCGGGCGTTAAACACTACAACAACTAGTTACATCTCATACCTTGCGAGACCCCGTAAAACGATAAGAAGCTGAGAAATGATCCCAGTGCATATTTCACATTTTGTGTGCTATGCCAATTCCAGAACCTAGTATTCGTGGTGAACCTACAATTTTTTATAGGAAAACTATTATTTTCACCCGCAGGATGTGAATCTGGCATGACGAGAAGGTAATATGATCAGGATTTAAGTTATACTTGAAAAGTGTTTCAGAATAGGCATTTTTAAAATTGCCAGTAAACATTAACAATAGCTGAATATATTGTGAAGACGTGCAAAGAACATTTCGCCTCATGAGCTGTAAATTAATGCTTGCAAAACACTTATAATACAGTTACAGACAATGGCTTTAGATCAAGTAATAAATCGTAAGATTTCTGCCCCGCAAGTTGCCATGAAATTACATGAAATACCATGCTGTAAATGTTGCCTAAAACAGTCATGTCCAAACGCAGGCTCATGGCCGAACTTGGCTCACTCTCCCTGCGCGTCACGTGCACTTTGTACCTACCGACACACCCCTTCACTTGCTGCGAGTACCATCATTCTCGTAACAAACAGTGACGGTTTATGACAGACCGATGTCGTGGTCCAAAAGTATTGTTAGAAGTATTTGTGCTCAAGTACAATCAGGAAAGGGGAGATTGAAGTCACTTCTGTCCTGTTGGGACAGAATGAATTGTTGGTAAAGTTAAGATTAATATCCCTATAAATACTAGTTTTTCATGAAATTCATAAGAAAATGATGACGTATTTATTCGTGGTTACTGAGTCCCAGTGGTGGCACTGCGACGTCATTCTTACGTAAAGAAAATCAAGGGTGTACACATTCACATTTACGTTTTGCAAATTCTTTAATGTTTGGTGCAACAGATAAGTTTTAAAAGATAAGATTGTCCCTTAATCTTGCTGCTTCTAATTTAGTTCATTTTTAAAAATATTTTTTTTCGCAGATATAAGTGGATTGGGATTAAATTGGATGCGAATAAGCATAATTTCTGATGCTCACTGCAGGGCAAATGCTTAAATAATTTCCATCCTTATTTCTCAGAAAATTTTATGGTCGTGGAATTCTGCAATGCAAGTAGTTCCACTTGTAGCTCGTGTGGAGTCTCACTACATGGAAACTTCATAGGAGTGCAAAATAATTGAGTTTTGGTTTCAAATGGCGTAGGGATGTGGCGACCCCATCGCCCGGTCTCTTAGACCGCAGCCAGCCAGCCGAACGATTGCCGGAATAAGTGATTCCCTATGCAATGACAACGGCCTTTATGAGGGCGGAAGATCAAGCATAGAAGGTGCCCCTTTCACCTTTGGAAATTAAAAGGACCAAGAAGAAACGGACGAGCAGATGGGGCTCGATAGTCTAGTCAGACAACCCATCTAGGAGAGAAAACTCCGAAAAGAAACCGAGAAGAGAACTCTCGTTAGTCAAAGAGAAGACAGCCATCTAAGGGAAGGACACACACCCCAACAGAAAAACCCTGCTTGACCATAGCCCAGGTGGCAGTCCCGCCATTGGTCTTACTCTACACCGCACTCGTAATGTGGCTAGAGGACATCTTAATTACTGGTAAACCTCAGAAATATAGCGGGTCTGCCAATAACGGATTTCGACCACAGCAATGCAAAAAGGATAAACGATTTGGAGTAACGGAAGAATTAAGAATAGGGACGTGGAATGTGAGGGCAATAGCAGCAAAAGAATCAGAATTAATTAAAGAATTAGAAGAAATGAAAGTAAATATAAGTGTTATTACCGAGACTAAAAAGAAAATGAAGCGAACAGATCAAATAGGAAAACACGTAATGATTTATAGTGGATTAACAGCAAAACCACGAGCAGCAAAAGGAGTAGCTATAGTTGATGAATAATATAAAATAAGAATTGAAAGTTATGCTTTTATTGATGAACGAATATTAACCACAATTTTTAAAATACCTAGAGGACATGGGGTATATGCTCCAGAAGAGGGCAAAAAAGAAGAAACCGTAGAATTTTATGAAAAACTACAGAAAGAAATAAACAAATATAAAAACAAGAATTTAGTAATTGCAGGAAACTTGAATGCCAGAGTAGGAAATTAACCTATCCCCAAAATTGTCGATATTTATGGAGAGAACCATATTAATGAAAATGGAAAACAGCTAAAAGATTTTGCTGCTTTCAATAATTTAAAAATCACCAATACATTTTATAGATCAAAAGATATTCATAAATACACATGGTATGCCAGAGGGCAAAGATCATTGATTGATTGTGTGATGATAAATGCAAAATTAAACCCACAAATAAAACAGACAAGAGTGTATAGAGGACAAGACATCAGCTCAGATCACTATTTGGTGATTACCAAATTTAACTTGTGGACAAAGTGGAGAAGAATTATGGTAAAAGAAAAAGTAGGAATAGAAGAAACAGTTTGCAGAATTAATCTATTACAAGATCTAAGCATAAGACAATTATATCAAGACACTCAAAAATGTACTTAAGCAAATACAGGAAGATGATGATGTAGAAAAACAATGTGCTAATATAGAAAAAACTATTAAAAAGCAGCTACAGAAGCAACTGGGAAAAGGAATCGAAGAAGAATGGGATTAAGAATATGGAGTGAAGAAATACAAGAATCTATTAAAAATAAGAAAGCATCATATAAAATTTTCTCCAAAATAAAACCCCTGAAACACAAGAACAACATCACACACAAAGAAACGCAACGAAAGCAATCATAAGAAGAGCACAACAAGAATGCTGGGAGAATTTCATTAGTCAAGTTGAACATGATTTACATGATAGGCAACAGTTCGCATATAAAGGTATTAAAATGTTGCAGAAAGATGAGAAGGATAGAGCTAATATCAATAATATTACGAAAAAAGAATGGATAAACCATTATAAAGAATTATGGTAACAGACAGAAGAAAACATAGAAGAAACATCAGGAAATGGAGAAACTGATAATTCAGTGGAGGAAATCACAGAAGAGGAACTAAAACATGCGACGAAGAAAATGAAGAACAGAAAAGCCTCAGGACCTGACTATATTAATACGGAGATATTAAAATATGGAGGAGAAGAACTACATGCCAGATAATTGAAGTACGAGATATAAATAGATGTTGGCAAAGTAAAGCAATTCCAACATCATGGTATCCAGCCAATGTAGTACCAATTTTTAAGAAAGGTGAACGAAATAAATGTTGAACTACCGAGGCATCAGTCTCCTGAACACTGCTTATAAATTATTTATACACTAAAACAATTAATGCCCTATTGGAAAGAATAACAGAATTATTATTGTTAGAAAATCAAAGTGGTTTTAGGAAAGGACGTAGTTGCATAGATAATATTTTCTCGGTGAACAAATAATACAAAAAAGAAGAGAATTTAACCTACAGACACATATAGCCTTTATAGACTTAGAAAAGGCATACGAGACACCTGTTGTGGGAAACATTACAAGAGAAAAGATACCCCACACATTTAATACAGGTATTAAAATATGTATAAAGCAACTACAACAATGATTAGGTTAGGAAATGGACGATTTTCAGAAGAAACTAAAATTAACAAGGGATTAAGACAAGGATGCAGTTTGTCTCCGCAGTGCTTTAGTATATACATATATATGGACCAAATTCTTAGAGAAATAAATTGCAAAATACCTTCAGGAATACAAATAAATAGAAATAATACAATAAATATGCTACTATATGCTGATGATATAATAATTCAAGAAACAGAAAATGATTTACCGAAAAGTGTTTTTCAATTGGGGAATGTATTAAGAGAATATGGCCTTAAAATATCAACCAATAAAACGAATATAATGACTTTTCAAGGAAAATACCCTCACAGATCCAAAACAGTGCTAAATAACATAGTGCTGGAACAAGTACACACGTTTAATTACTTAGGATACAATATAACATATCAGAATAACCCATACCTAAATAATAAAGTAAGTAAATTCCACAACAGTTGCGGAATATTAACAAGAACATTAAAAAGAAAAACTAGAAAAGAAACAAGCTTACAATTTTACAGAACAGTGGCGATTCCAACATTAACATATGGTTGTGAAACATGCAGATAAAGAAAAAAGGATGGGATAAAATAAATGCAGCAGAAATGAGATACCTTAGAGCCATAAAAGGATGTCCGTACAATAATGAATAAAATAAAAAATGAAGAAATAAGAGAAGAACTAGGTATTTGCCCAATAAATGATAAAATAAACCAATATAGGAAAAGTTGGAGAAATCATTTACAAAGGATGTACAATACTCGATACCCCAAAATGGCACACAATTACCAACCATATGGGAGGAGAGATGTTGGAAGACCGATGAGGTGGAGAGAGACTTGAGGGCGGAACAGGAGAAGTCTCCTAAGCCATGAAGTGATGATGATGATGATAATGATGATGGTTTTAAATGTTTTTAGGTCTTCAGATTGTGAAGAGAATGTGTTGTGCAGTTTCTTCAAAAGTTCGATGTACTTTTCCAGGAGAATAACATTTACCGCGAACACGGACTTAAAGAAGCGAAATGGTGTAAATCTGAAACTACCAGTTGTCCTTCCCACAATCACAATTGTGTACCTTTTTGGCATTCTGACTCCGTGACATCCGCCTCTGACTGCTAGGTCTGCTCCCGTTGTCTTGGTCAGTGGTGGGGGACAATAACATATAGGGGATGCGAGTACATGCTGTAGGGTTGAGCAACCCTGGTAAAGATCGTCTAGGAATCGAAGTATTTGAAATTTCTCCTAGAAGTAAATAATAAGAATGTTCAGTGAGATATTTTAATTATCATTTTCAGAGGACTCCAGGGAACACGAAAACAGGGAACCTTTTGCTAAACAAACATGGACGCCACTAGAGTATTATTTCGCAGACCTACAATGCTCATTTTCTGAACTTGTATGTTACGAAGAAGTGGGAAAGTATTTCCAAGAGCTGATATGAGTCTGACTTCTTTTGTTAGTCAAAAGTCCTCGTGAAATGATTTTGAAAGACGCTTTACAATGTCATGAATAGGAACATGGATTAGTTTAAAATTAATTTATATTTCTTTGTTATCACCCAACAAAGGTACATGAGAACGTATTGTGAATATTACATATAAAACGCATTTATTTACTTATTGCTTTCTCTGCTACCTAGAAGAGGAAGTATTATTTTCCTCCCAGAATTCGATATCGAGATTTCGCCGGAAATATGTTTTGAGACTCCCTGAAAGGGGAAAAGTATTCAGAAGGAAAAAAAGAAAAAAGGTAAAAGATCCGCGTATATTTGTATTTGTGTGTCTTCTGTCTGTGCACATCTAGCACAAAAAACGAAATGTCGATGAAGTAGAAATCTTGATCTTAGGTTCAGCATCTCCTTCGAAGATTTTCAAGTAAATCCCCCAACTGCAAACTATTCATAACACGGAAAATGTGTCCATATTTTAGTGCTCTTAAAAATAGCTCTAATTATTTTGATTAACGTATCATTTTAATTGCTCTACCATGTACATAGTAGCTTGGGAAGGTATCTCTGATGTATTGCACTCAGATGACTTTCTCTACTCTTGTACTAACCATTCCTACAAACTCTTGTTCCTATATCTTCTTCGTGTTAGTTGAGCTAAACTTTTGCAGAAATTATCTTATTGCTTACTTCTTTTGCTTATTTCCTTGTAGGAGCAATAGACAAGCTTTGAGGTTCCATTCTCTTTACACGATAACATAAAAAATGCATAATGATGCTACATTTGACAGAAGTATAAGTTCTCCAAAACTCACACCAATAACGAGGCAGATATCCGAAATGGATCACTCTACAAAAAATATTTAGACATAAATTGTGTATTTTAGCAAGATCTAAATTTTGTATAGTATGATTTGGTCTATCTCTTACGCTTTACTAGTTATGCAAAAGTCGTCCACAGTAAATACGACTACAGGGGCTATAGCCAGAAAATTCAAGATATACATTTCATTTGTCATAAAAATATCTCAAACATATGACATTTTAATGAAAATTGTTAGAGCCATTTTCAAGAAAATCAAAATTTTCGAAAAATTTTCCATGTAAAGGGTAGTTTAGGGTGAAGCAATTTTCTTCAAAATCTGCATGTTGCATCCTTGAAAGACATTAAACTTAAACACAAAATTTGCTTTTTAACCGACTTTTCATTTTTGAGTTATGCTGTCCACAGACACAGTGACACAGACACACACGGACGTTTTTCTAATTTTGTTTTTTATTTTGTATTCAGGGGACCTCAAAACATATATTTCCAGTGAAATCTCGGCATCGAATTTTTGGGTGGAATACAATAATTCCTCTACTTTATTATTCGAAGTAGACAAAGTGAAACATGAATAACAATGTTCCGTTTCACACGAATAACAAGGAACATCTCCAAAATGGTTCACTCTACAAACATTTATTTGG
The DNA here is from genome assembly GCA_030765045.1 of Tenodera sinensis. Classification (NCBI taxonomy): domain Eukaryota; kingdom Metazoa; phylum Arthropoda; class Insecta; order Mantodea; family Mantidae; genus Tenodera; species Tenodera sinensis. The sequence goes on from CM060970.1 coordinate 91,885,588, forward strand.
ACGTAAATTGTATGTTTTAGTGAGATCTTCATTTTTGTGCAGTAAGATTTGGTCTATCTCCTAGGGTTTACCAGTTATGCAAAAGTCCTCCAGAGTAAATAGGGCTACATGTTCAATATATATATTTCATTTGCCATAAAAATATCTCAGACATAAGAAGGCATTTGAATCAAAATTGTTAGAGCCATTTTAAAAAAATAAAAATTTTCGAAATATTGTCCATGTATAGGGTAGTTTAGGGTGCAGGAATTTTCTTAAAAGTGTTTGTGTCGCATTCTTGAAAGACATTAGACTTAAATACCAACTTTGGATTTTAACCGACTTTTCGTTTTTGAGTTATGTTATCCACAGACTGAGGCACAGACACACACACACAAACACACGCGCGCGCGTACCTTTTTCTTATCCTTAAAAATGCTTTTTTTTTCTTTGGATTCAGGGGGCGTCAAAACATATATTTCCAGTGAAATCTCGACATTCAATTTTTGGGTAGAATACAATACTTCCTCTACTTACTATACGGCGTAAAGAAAGTAAAAAGGCAAAGGTCTGTTTGTCTGGCTGGGTCTGTCTGTGAAGAGCATTACTCGAAAACGAAAAGTCTGTTAAATACCAAATTTGGTACTTCAGTTCGGCGTCTTCTAGCGATACAACACAAAGTCTTTAAAAATGCTCTAATAAACTTGATTGACATATGCTTAACATATTTTCATGATAAATGAAATGCATACCTTGAATTTTCTGGGAACAGCTTGTGAAATTCTCTTCTTTCCGAATTACTTTTGTGTAATTTTGTTTAAGTGGTAAACCATAAGAGATAATAAAACTACAAACACCATACTTAAAACGTACAGTTTATTTTAAATAACTTTCACTGGCATCACCCACTTCTTCAGTTGTTTCTGGTGGCAACGTGGAAAGAGAATGGAATTTTAAGTTCAGAATATTGCGACCCGTTGAAAAATATTTGACTCTCGTATCTTCTGTATCCTCTTGGTGCATACAGTGAAGTGTGCAATGAAGCCATTTCTCCAAAACGTTTATCTCCATTAGCCTGAAGCAGACAGAGGAACAAAAATAACAGATTGCAGAAAAGATCGTATTTCCTAGTAAGCAGTGGTGGGTAGAGAAAGGTTATGTGAATGAGAAAATAAGATTTTTACGCTTGCAGAAGGGTGAGGATGCGGTAGTGCCTGTGAAAGCTTGACTAGTACACGTTTCATTAGAAGTATATTTTAGTGTCAAAGCAGAGAGGGACCAGTAACGTGGTGCTGTGTATTTTTAAGTGTTTTCATAGATAATTGGGTGAAATTTGTCCCTCTCTCCAGCCTGTGTAGGTTTATGGGATTGTGCACGCAGATTACGGCTACATATACACCATGTTATTGAGTCAGGGTTGGGGAGGGGCGGGGGGGGGGAAGTAATCAGCCTTATTGTGTGTGTCACAGGTGCGTACGCTTTCAAACCGCGGTTATATCATTATTTAGTACACAGGACGGGTTGTAGCGGCAATTGAACGCATGATTACGTACTAATAGCAGCTAACTTATGGCTCGATCAGGCCTAAGGAGTGCAATATTTGGATGAAATGCCTATTAGCTTCAACCAAATTATAAATCGTGTCCAATTAAGCAATCTATAGATTGCAAAGCATTCGTTTCTGCAGCATCCAGCGAACAGCATTGATGTTTAACATCATGTTTGCACAACACGCAAACTTTTTTTGAAATTATCGTTGTCACTAAAGAAAGCAAAACAAGAATAGCAACAACAACAACAACAATAATAATAACAATAATTATAACAACAATAACAAGCATTTAATCCCTATAGGACAACGACCTCTTCCAATAGGGGAGTAGCGAGATATGCTCTTGCTACATTTGAGCTATGAAAGTGAAATTCCCTTGCCTTTGTGTTTGATAATTTACTTGTCTTAAGCTACATTTCCCTAAATTTATTTTAATTTTCACTCCTCTGCCCTCTGGGCTTGAGTCTCTTTCGTTTTGACACTTGGCACTTGTTCTCACTTGTTTTGGCATATTTTGACACTTGCTTTCACTTTCACTAACTTGGTCAGTTACAATGTCTAAGCTTAGTAGGTGAGCTACCAAAAGAATGAAGTTGTGCACGTTTTGTCTGTACAGCAGACGGACAGAACCGGTTCCCCACACTGTGCCGTCACATGCACTACGAACGCGGATAACTTGATTCCTCTTTAATGTAGTTGGACTACTAAGTCTAGTTGTGTACCATCTTCATTGGCACGCGGTTACATTTAGTCACTTGTTCGTGAGTCTTCCAGAAGGCACATGTCTGACACAGCGACACCTCCCAGGAAACTTGGACCGCGCCATCGATATAGTGTATAAAGCACCTGGATCTTCTATTTCCAGCAGATGACGGCATAACGGCCCGGGAGTATCTTTCAGCCCTACTGGCCCTACTCTAGATATGTTTTGAGATACGGAAAATTGGCCACCCCTCAGGAAAGCATTGTTGTTTTGTCAAAATAGTGGCTCATTGGTAATGGAATGGTAACAGGCAGATCATTGTCACACCATTCAGATTATGTTTGATGCCTGGAAAGTATGAACGTTCCTTCAAGTGCAATGGAAATTCAGAAAGAACATTTTCGTGCAATGATTTTTTACGACTTCAAATGTGGCTAAAATAAAACGCAGTCACTTGAGGGAGCCTTTTGAGGACTACTCTCCATCACGTTCCACTGTGTATCGCTAATTTGCAGAATTTAAGAGGGGGCAGCAATCTCTTAAAGAATAGCACCAACATTAGTGACTGACAAAAACGTCCCCTCTATGGAAACAATGATTAGGGAAGATCCAAGACTAACCTACAAGGACATCGTGCTGGCCATGGATTGTTTGCCGAGTGTTCCAATCATGCTTCAGGAACGGTTTCATGAAAGGGGCACATTGTTGCACCAGGACAATGCTTCATTTCACACCGTTAATGTAACGATAGAGTTTCTGCAAGGAGCTGACTATTGACTCATCTACCCTATAGCCCAATCTGGCACCATGCGATTTCTTTGTTTCCTGTGGTGAAGAACACACTTTGAGGTCACTGATTTTCTAGCCCTGAAGGAGTTTCTGCATATGAAGAGGAATTATCTGCAGTGCTACAAACTGAATGGCGTGGATGCTTCCAGAAATGGTTCTGGAGGAAGGAATGCTGTATACAGTGGCAGAAGAATACTTTGAGGAACTAAAATAAGCAAATCGTTTTTGTGACTGTCGTATTGACTCCAGCCTTGAATGCTTACATTCTTTTATAACCCTTATTGCGGGTGTGAATTTTGCAATACTGTCATTTTTAAAGCGCTATCGCTCTTCAGTCGTTTTATCAGGATCTCATGAAGGTAATATGAAAGTTCAAGGCCACCATATAGTTGGCCGTTTTTAAATATCTTACTATTGATCAGTTTCCTCTATCCCTCTTGCATGTAAAACAAAGTGTTAATGCAACTATTTCTGTAAATTTTTATCTCTATTAACATGAACTAGTTCGAAAAATAACCTTTTCGTAAAAATAGTGCGTAGATATAAAAATAAACTGTATGGCTAAAGAACACCACGTAAATGTAACGTATCAGACGTTTTTTCTCGTATATACATATTTACGTTACTGCCTTTAAAGGGGGACCTTATTGAGGTTAGAAAATTCTTTATTTTTCATCGAATTTGCACTATATTTGTAGATTTGATTACAGTGGTAAACATTAAGATGTGTACTGAAAATGAAGACATTTTGACGCATAGTTTTACTTATTTTAACAATTAAGTAAAATAAATAAAGATATATTTACAACTTTCCTCTCATCAAAATATTTAAATAATTCCTTGAAACTTTTAACTCACACATTATAGATATATAAACAAATGTTGTTATGGGCGTTATTCTCTACATAATTTTAAAACCAGCCAATATATATCCTACCATTTTAAGAATTTCAATATTTTTAAATCTTCTAGGATTTGACATACTCTTTTTTGTGTAAGTAATGCACAGATTTTTATACACATGGCAAATTTTATGCACAATATAGATGTTAACATATATAAAAAGTTTCAAGGAGGTATGAATTAAATTACGACTTGTGGAGTATTTTGAATGGTAAAAATGTTTTGACAAAATAATTTTTTTATGCAAAAACTAAGATTTAATACGTTTTACCGGCATTATAATTTGCCAACAGTATACATATGGTAGGCCTACTAGATTTAAGTGTCTTTTCGTTCACTGACTACATTAGGAGCCATATTCTTCTTCTTCTGATTACCCTCCCCTTGTGTAGAACTTACACTCCCTAGGACTTATAAGCCAGTGCCTAGGGTCAGACGTCTGTCGGGGAGCACAGGAACCTATGGAGCGGACAGAGTGAAGACCTGGAAGCGGGTGGTCAGCCAAGCACCAGATATGAGAGTGAGGAAGAGGATGATATGAAATGTAGGCAAAATGGATGATTGGAAAGATGATAATGGAGCAATTGCTGGAATGAGTGGCGGGGGAAACCGGAGTATCCGGAGAGAACCCGCCCTGACGCCGCTTCATCCAGCAATACCACATGCGGGTCTCTGGGATCGAACCCGGGCCGCCTAGGTGGTAGGCGAGCGCCCTAGGAGCCATATTCAAGTAATAAAAATAATAAAATAAAAAAACAGAGTTGTATTGCTTCTCTAATTTCATTGGGTGTGTGTAAGCTAATGCCACGCAGCGCTTGTGTAAAGCGTTTAAAAAATGGTCGCACATAAAAAGTAATTATATCACCTTGTGGGGCATATCTAATGACACAATCCATATTTCGAGGTTTTTTTTATCGTTTTTGGTTAAAAACTCAGTTGGGTGCCCCTTATATCCGCTTATATAAGTAATTATGTTAGACTGATGTGACGTATTCACGGTGCTGCTGTGAGTTGCTAATATGCAGAGGAAGTGTTAAGATGATATTTTGGTAGACATGCTGTATCTGTATAAGGAGATATAGGTAGACAGTTCCTTTGAAGCACGTCCATTTCTAAGCGGGGATCTGATCTATCAAAGCTGGTCTCTTTGTGCCAGGCAATCAGCTGGGTGTGTATATGCCATTTGGTTGTGCAGAGGAGCAAATTAACTGGGAATCCCCCGTGATCTGGCAACAACAAGGGCATTGTAATTGATTGATAGCGAATTGAATTGCGTTGTCAGCCTGCTAATAGCCATAAGCAGTTCAACTTAGACGCCTCATTATAGCGAACAGCAACTCTAAGGACTCCCGTGACAACCTTGTTACGGCGGACACCACACCATCTTGAGGGCACTTTCCTCACTAACACTTGACATCACACAGGGTTCAAAGGTAGCACGTACTTGTCTTCCTTTTTCCCTTTCACTTTCCCTATGGCAAGTTTGCATTTCATTCAAAAATTCGATATCGCGATTTCACAGGAAGTACACGTTTTGAGAGCCCCTAAATCCAAGAAATACACTTTAGAAAGAGGTGCACATGTATGTATTGTGGAGATTCTAACTAAAAAATCTGATGTGTTGCACTCACATGACTTTTTCTACTCTTGTACAGCCATGGGAAAAACGATTGAGCGCTGTAAATTTTCTAAGTGTCACTTCGGCCTTACGGAAGTACACGAAGTAACCAGAGCATAGTTCACACATGGCGCGTGCACTATGCTCCAAAGCAGGTTTGTACACAGCGAGGTACTACACGGTTTATTACTTTACAACACAAAATAGCAACCAGGGTACAATCAAAAGAACCGTTCTTCTCCAGCATGCACAGAAACGCTCACGAAATACGTAAGCCAAACCCTGAGGGTTGAACTGTCCGTTACAGTTCTCTATATACGAGAAGAGGTTGTCCGTGGTAGAAATGGCTCATTGCCAACATTCTGCACTTGAAACTCAGTATGCTATGCGGGAACAAGGTTGGAATCCACAGACCCAGGTAGATTTTTATTTATTTTTTTATTTTTATTTCATATTAATACCTTTATATCGACATAGATTACATTCCATAAGTCAATATTAAACACTTATGCAAAATCTTTATCTAACTAAAAAATAAATAAAAATACAGCAACCTGATCTCCAATTGCTTTTAAATGTAACAAAACGTCAGTAAAACAAGAGAAAACCCAACCCAAGAAACACATTCTAATACTTAGTGTGGTCTCCATTATTTGCTATCGCTGCCCCCAATCTTCAGGGCATGGAATCCATCAACGTTTTAAAATAATTAGCTCTTCTGCTAATGACTCCAAAGTGCCTATAATGGCACACCAGAGTTGTGTGGCATTAATCAATCTGGGACCTCGAGAGAGCCTCTGCTTTACTTTCGCCCAAACGTGTTCAATTGCGTTGAGATTTGCTGACTTCGGAGGTCACGGTACCTGTTTTAAGATATCCCTGTGCTCCGATAACCACTTTTGGACCTTGCCCGACTTGTGGACAGAATGATTATCCTGTTGGAACGTAATAATTCCTTCAGGATAACGCTCTCGGGAAGATGGGAGTAGAACATGTTCTAAAACTTCAGAATAGGTTTACCCATTCAGCTTTTCATGACGTTCCAGTATTCCTGCACCTTCCCAAGACATTCATGTCCAAACAGTAACGCTCGTTTGACCACTCCTTGCGCGAGTAGCCAGATAGTGTCTGTTGTAGCAAGTCTCACTGGGCCTGTAAACAAACACGGTCGAATTGCCATCTGCAGTACAGAACACAGCTTCGTCCGAGAAAAATACTTCGCTCCAATCGAGGTTCTCATACTGTACAGCAAATGCCAACCTGTCGATTTTGTGGGGACTTCCTTTATTGCTGCACGTCTACGCGCAATTGCAGCATCTTTGCAACGGTTGTTAACCGTTCGTGCATTACCCGGGAATAAAGACAATGCCCTGTAGTTAGCAGCGGTTAGAAACGGATCTCTTTTCACCCCTGCCAAGAGAGATCTGTCTTCATTCTCGGTAGATACACGTGGGCATCCTGTACTCTTCCTTGAAGCAACCGCGCATCTTCACGATATGATTTCGCCCACCTCCTCGCAGTGGACTGTGCAACACCACTGTGCTTTGGTGGCCGAATATCCCTGTGAAACCAGGGTGAGAACAGCAGAACGTTAATCAACGGCCTCTGTCATTGCTAAAGTATGAATGAACGTGTCACTGTGGGCTAGGTAGTGGTTGGCGACCTCTTTTGGTGATGAATGGAACTAAAATAAGTGCATGACGAACACAAGGAAACACAGTGATACAAGAATCGAGCTTGTCACCAGTAGTTGAAAGAGTTGGCTATTACATAGATACATATATCTGCATATATCTAGTACTCAATTCATAAATAATATTGCGTAAAATCTACATTAGTTTAAATTAAAAATAGGAAGCAGAACATGAAAATGTCGGAAGCAAAATAAAGGGAGGAAAAAAGTATATTCTGTCGCCGAGGGTTGAACGTAAGCACCAGTTCTTAAAGAGCGTACGTTGCCTCTGAGCTGTATTTGTTTGGGGCTCGAAACGTCTACTGGCACATCCAGATATACGTTGTAACTCCGGCCACATTTTTAATGCTAACATGACTAATTTATCGTATTCATGTCTTATGAAACATGTCATTGGTTGTTTCGGTTGATTGAATATCGCTGCTCCTCATATATCTAGAACTACTAATGCGCATAGCATCAAACAGAACCACGTTTGGGTTTGTTAAAATTGGCTAACGATATGGTGCTAGTTCTCGCACCACCCCTCTTTCTTTATCATGGACCAATACAAATGCAAACACGATTTAAGGGAAAGCCTTTATATGTGCTCGACAGACGATAACATATGCCGCTGAGACTATTAGCTAGGTTAAGCTGCATATTGCAAATACCGACCAGTGTAAACTGCGCTGCGATACGAAGTGGGAAATTTTCTGCTCTCAGAATGCGCTCAATCGACTTTTCCATGGCTGTACTAATCATTCTTACAAACTCTTATTTCTTTATTTTTTCATGTTAGTTGAGATAAACATTTGCAGAAATTATCTTATTACTTATTTCCTTGTAGGTGCAAGAGGAATATGGGAATACAATAGTCTTTGAGCGATAGTCAAATCTTTTAAAGGTTTCAAATTCTGCTCTCTTTGCACGGCTAAGATATAAAAAAATAACGATCTTCCATTTTACGAAAGTTTAAGTATTCCAAAATTCACACACATAACGCAATGTTTCAGAATTTGTTCACTCTACGAAAATCTTATTTGAACATAAATTGTGTGTTTTAGCAAGATCTGTTTTTGTGTCTTTTACGGTTTACCAGTTACGCAAAGGCCATCCAGAATAAACAGGACTACATGGGCTAAACCAGAAAATTCAAAATATTCATTTCCTTTGTCATAAAAATATCTTAAACTTACGGCATTTTAATCAAAATCGTTAAAGTATTTTCCAGAAAATCAAAGTTTTCGAAAAATTTTCCATGTAAAGGACAGTTTAGGATGGAGGAATTTTTTTAAATCTTCGCATCGCATCCTTGAAAGACATTCAACTTAAATATCAACTTTGGTTTTTAACCGACTTTTCGTTTTTGAGTAGTTATTCCGTCGACAGACTGGTAGACACACACACACACACACACACACACACACACACACACACACACACACACACACACACACACACACGCACACACAAGGACCTATTTCTAAAAATGCTCTTTCTTTGGATTCAGGGGGCCTCAAAATATATATTTCCGGTGAAATCTCGACATCGAACATTGGAATACACTACTTCCTCTACCTACCATACGTAGAAGAGAAAGCAAAAAGGGAAATGGTGGTAAGTACCGAAATTGCATTTAGGTTCAGTATTTTAAAATGATGTGATACGAAGAACGTAAAGAACCTGAATGTAACAAATGAAAAGGTCCAGTTACTTTTGATGTCACTTTATTTCTCTTCTAAAACTGAATCACAAAGACAGCCCTCTGTTTTTGTAATTTATAATTCGTCACGACCTTGCAGCTGTTCGATCCTCTCGTAACCTTCACACATGCTGTTCAATTCTACTACTCTCTCACAAACAATTAGCCCTGACGATATACTCACGAACTTGCGTCAATAACTGGCTTCTCTCGCTCATACAGGGTGGAAGGTACTGCTTTGGCCATGCGTTAACTAGGAATTCTACATGATGAGTATAACAAATATGTTCAATACAAATATTGTCAATAAAGAACCGTTTCCCCGAAGAAAAAACAATTGTTTCAACTATTTGGAAGCATCTAGCTTCTTGATGAATGGATATAAATGGTTTATTATTTCAGTAACTGTAGCGCAAACATTGTGTAAACAATGATGTAATGCATTTCTACCTTAATTTGAATGACTTTAGCCACAATTTAAAGTTAAAATCTCATGCAAAGTTTGATTTCTAAGACAGATTTGGCAACATCACCTTAACATTAAATTGTGACTAAATTAATTAGAATTGAAATAAAAAGACACTACAGCACAATGTTTGCGCGACAGTTAGCAAAATAATAAACTATTTATATCCATTCTTTAAGAAGCTAGATGGCCCCAAATATTTGACACGCTATTTTTCGGCGAAACAGTTGTTTATTACCAACTATTGTATTAGACTTTTTGTTACACCCGTCATGTGGAATCCGTGGTTAATGTATGTCCAAAGCAGTTCCTTCCACTCTGTATATGCCAGGCGACAAGCGGATTCTCTGGAAAATACACCTTTTCTTGAAACTTGTGGTAAACAAGCCCGGCAACGTAAACATCTTCTACAGCTGTTTGGAATCGGCATTTTTTCCGGCTTGAGTATTGTTGTCCTTGTTTATCGATCGCGTGTTGCCTACTAACGTAGTAGTGTGAGGTAGTTATCCTCGAGCGTCCTTTGAGGCCCGCGGCCTCCGTGACAATATGGAAGAAGGGCGTTCAGGTACCTACTTAGCCGAAAAGCGACTGTCACTTGTAAACCAAACCAAAAGTCGTAACAGAAAATATTAGATATCTAATATTTTCGCCACAAAACGAAGACATCTGAAATGTTTGATACTGTTTATCCTTTTCATACCAGCGATCATCCGATGAAACTTCTTATAATTTTATTAATCTCCTGTATAATGAACAACTGCTGCTAAAAACATCTCCTAGGTACCATTTCTGCTTTGAGGATTATCCCTAGGCTACTAATTAATGTGTCATGAAAACAATGCTCAGGTAGGTGGGTAGGTATTACACGAGCTGCTTGCTCTTGTGAGTAATCCTTTAAGCAGAATTAGTGTTCATAATGAAGGAGATTTGCACAAGGTACGGATTTGTACTAAATAAGCTTTTTGAGTAGGATCTGTCTATAAACTTGCTGCTTTGGAACGTGGAATTGCTTTAAAATATCTTATACGTTTTACTCAGATACCCACCCTTACACAAATTATTTTTGCAAATGTTTATTCTATTATCTACTTTATTGTAATCGAGATAAACTATTGCAGACTTTGTCTTATTGCGCATTTCCTTGTGGGTAGAATGGCATTAGATGAGTACAGTCAAATATTTTAAAAGTTGATCGCTTTGTGGTGGCTTTGAAATTCCTTTCTCGGAATCGGAAGCAAGAGTCATGTGCAGAGAAGAAACAAAAGATACATTATTCGGTACGATTAGAGAAGTGGAGACAAAGGAAAAACAGACTTAAAGATACGGGTTGTTTCCAAGGAAAGTTAAAGAAAAATGGCTAAGGAAAGCATAAAAAAAGGGAAAGGAGCAAGGTCAGTAGTTTTTAAGATTTTACATAAATGTATCACAAACCTATTTTCTTTTTGCTGGATCTTCGGTACAAATAAATATTCCATTCGATTCTAAATGTTCCATTTTATTCTATTCTTGTATACTTCAAGGATATCTATATTTTTTGTGTAATAAGATTTCATTTATCTCTTACGGGCTACGAGTTAGGCAAAAGTCATCCAGAATGAAAATGAATACTTTAGAATACTGTTGGTAATACTGCTACTCTTTTTAAATGCTTTTGCTGTGGAAATCGTTGTTTTCTTATAATGTACTTTAGTATGTTTTAACGTTGTAGGATCTGTGTAGTTTAAAAATAAATATTAATTTATCCATCATTTAAAACTACAAGTATTTATTTAAAACTAGGACATCACAGGCTTTCCCAGAAAATTCAAAATATACGTTTTATTTGACATGAAAATATTTTAAGACATATAGTGACTCGATCAATATCACCAGAACTATTCTTGATAAAATGAAAATGTTTATAAAATGTTCCTTGTGAAGGGTAGTTTGGGGAGGGAGATTTTTTTAAAAAAATGAAAGACCCTGAACTTAAATACCAAGTAATACCAAGTTTGGTATTTAGCCGACTTTTCGTTAGTGGGTTGTGTTACTGATAAACAGAAGACAACACATACGCATAGGTTTTTCTAAACATTCTCTTTAGATTCAGGGCGTCCCAAAACATGTCGTATTTCCGGTATAATTTCATTATTGATTTTTTTGGTGGTATGCAGTACTTCTACTTAAATAAGTGCAAGAGAAAGTCTAATGAGATTATCCCCAAGGTTATTTTATGAGCCGTAATAGGTAAAACGTTCAAAAACATTAGCAAAAAATGACCGGCCTATTCTTATGTAAACACTCGCTTGATATTACAAAAGGGTCCGTTAATATTAAAATTGAATACTTTTGGGGTTTGATTATCTTTGCTCGGTAGATGAATGCTGGGATAAATAATATGATGCAAACAATTTTCATTTTCATCGTTTTATTTCATTTAATATCCTTGCCATTTTGTTTCAACGGTTGCAATATGTGTAGTGCTTTTCTGAGAGATGGGATTTGCACTGTGGAAAGGATTTCTCCTTGGCGCCTAGTTAATTGGACCGCGGTCAGGTGCTCCTGGGTGTGGCGCCCCCCACCCCATTGCATTACATTATTTTGTGGTTTAACGACGCTGTCAATTGCCGGGATCACATGAACGTCGCCGGTGTGCCGGAATTTCGTCCCGCAGGAGTTCTGTTACATGCCAGCAAATCTACTGACATGGAGCTGTCGTTTTTAAGCACACTTAAAAAACCTTCGGTCTGGGCCAGGTTTGAACCCGCGACCTTGGTATCAGTAGACCAGCGTCTAACCAAATGAGCCACCCAGACCGAGCCCCCTCCAATGGATTAATGGATTAATACCGCCGTGGGGAGAGCATACTCAAGGGATTCCACCTTCGTTTAGCACGCGCCGCCTTCCGGATTTGATTGCGGTTCCAGACTTCCACCTATTGCTTCCGCACAGAGGTCCCTGTAATTTAGTCTGGTGGCCTTCACGTTCATTGGAGCCTTCCTCAGTATGCTATTATCCCTAGGGAGTTAGATATATTTGCTCCTGAGCCTAAACTAAAACTTGAAAACTATGCGGTTTTAATTTATTATCATGAGTTTCTTCCCCTTCCATTAATTACATACGTTCGTTATATCGGCGCGTGTGTGTGTTTGTGTGTGCGCGTGCGTGTGTGTATGTGTCTGTGACTTTTGTAATTTCTTCCACCATTTACAAATGATTCTTCCTCTGGGCGGTCAAAGGCGATACTAATTTTTAGAAAAATGTTAATTGGAGGAAGGAGGAAATTTGGGTGGGTTTCATATCACCTGATTTCAGTCTCGTTTTTTAATTTAAAAATCAGAGCAACTGCCTCTCATACAATCTTCGAAGGCAAAGCACTGTGAAGGAAAAGATATTAACTACTAGGCTTGAAAAACCCAGATGATAATCTTCTTACCAAAAGTTCATTGTCCTTTAGTAAAGGAAATGGCTACATAACTAACATAATAGAGATAGGAAGATGTACTATAAACCGTTCGTCCTCCGTAGTCTAGAAGTAACATACAAACCTCCGGTACTCAAGGTCGCGGGTGGGCGAAGGATCTTTTTGTTGTCAACGTATAAAAAGTCAATGCTCTATAGTCAAATTAACTGGCTAGTTTTCACTATCTGAAGTATAACTAAGCTATTATTTAACTAAACCATGCGTGGCTATAGTTTAGTGTAACCAGGAGTACCTGGGTCTGTGGTAGCCGAGAGTTCTCCAACCAAGTACTTTAGCCACAGACTCTGAACACTGTTCATGCCATCGGCTATATGAAACGATATTCTGCATCTACGATTCCGTTTCGTAACGGGTTGAAGGACGGCATCGCATTCTCAACATAACATGTGTGTTCTTAATAAATTTGTATAGGAACTGTTCGTCATCGTGGCACAGTGGTGCGAGATTAATGTTATTGAATCTAAAGATAGCATTAAAGCACAACTTACACTTACGAAGCTTACTTATTGGATGGCAGAGATGGAGCAAAAGTAGTTCGCTTCTAACAGTGGCACAGGTTGGCAGCGAATGGCTCTGCAACTATAGAGGTTACCTACACTGCTATTTCAGAGCAACTTCGGCAGGTTTCGTAAGCACCCGTTGGACTTCCAAAGAATTTTTGCAGGACGTCAAGTAAAAAATATCCAAAAATTCTTAGCACAGCTTCCTTCGGAAGGGAAGTAAAGTCTGTGGTCCCATGTTGTTACATTACAATACATAAGCAAAACTCAAGTTTGATGATTGTCGGTCTGGGTGGCTCAGTTGGTTAGACGCTGGTCTACTGATCCCAAGGTCGCGGGTTCAAACCCGGCCCAGGCCGATGGTTTTTAAGTGTGCTTAAAAACCACAGCTCCATGTCAGTATATTTACTGGCATGTAAAAGAACTCCCGCGGGACGAAATTCCGGCACACCGGCGACGCTGATGTGATCCTGGCAATTGACAGCGTCGTTAAACAACAAAATAATTTTTTTTCAAGTTTGATTAAGAGACCGCTGAGCAAAATTCTGGGACGAGAGTGCTACTTATCTCCTTATCTCTTCAACTGCCCGACGCTGATCTCCTGAAGCTTGAGCAAAAGCTCCTGCGTCACAATACTTATCATATAGAAGCTCTTGCGTTATTATGTTGAACCAAAGACATAGTGATTCAGTTTTGGAAGTCTGAACTCACTTATGCAACACCTTCACCCCATCGTATCTCGCGCTCTGCGAAATGTTCTGTGCTTGTATAAAGAAATTACTACGTGTGTATACACAAAACGAGGCCAGAGGGCGTTTTATAGCCTAGCAGTGCTCTAAAATAACATCCAGAGAATCACATGAAAGGGCCACAGATTTGAATACGAAAAGGCTTTTGAGTCGCGAAATTCCCTCAAGGAGATTTGGCTAGAATATGACGTTCTTGGCGAATCCGTCCTTATACACAAAGCTCTTCGGCTAACGATATTTTGATAGTTTCCGTCCAGCCCTGTCTCCTTACAAGGCCTCTTTGTAACTTACTCCATTTGCATTTTTAGCTGATGCTATTGCGGACGGAAATTGAATATCCTGACAGGATGTACACTGGGTGTTACAGAAAACGTTGAGTGGTTTATATGCTTGCATCGTACACTCAGCTGACGGAATATTAATGTTTCGCTGCAGTGAAAAACAGTTTTCCCAATTTTATATTATTTTATCCCAGAAAAAAGCCCAATAGTCATTCCTTTCAAAATGTATACATTTGCTATTCCAGAACTGCTCGTTCCTCATGCACTCAAACACATCCAATACTGTCAATTAAAGACACTAATATTGTTATCAGAGGTTTATAAAATTGTTTTTATGTTGGTGTTATGGTTGCAAGTGGTGTTGTCCATTCCACATTCCATTTTGTCCCCATCGTCTCCATTAGGAAATTTATTTAAGTTCCCACTCCACAATTCCAGGTTTCATGCAATTGCTATCTCCTCCATTCCAGATTTATTTTCACCTCCGTTTTTACATTCTCCATTCTGGAAATTACACTCTTCATTTACTCTGCATTTTCAACATTCCAGTTAATATGCACATGGTTTTCGTAATGTTTCACATTGACATTTGTTAATTCATTTAATTGCCATTAATTGTGTGTTATTGTTATTAATTACTAGCTGCACCCGGCATGCATTGCAATGCTACTTAAAATAAAAAGCTTTTTCTAAATGATTACGTAGACTTCCACAACCTTTATTCGTTGCTTCTTTCTTGGTTTCTGGCCCGACTTGGTTTCCAGAGAAAAGAGCAGTCTGAACCGTGGCACAGGTAAACCATTCAACACAATATGGAAGACCCTATTAGCAGGACGATTTGCTATTGGAGGAGAAGGAACCAATAGGATTGCGAGTGGGACGGGACAGCGAGGCCTGTCGGAATAGGTGCTGACTAATTGGATGAGGTTTCCAGTCGCACATTGAAGAAGCCTAACATAGTTTGCGGCGAAAAGTCGGCATAATTTCTAGTTTTTTAATTTCTTAAAAGAGCCATCAAGAAGTGGCTCATACCAGAAACCAACAAACAAAAAATGGTTTTTGTTGTTGTGTAATCTGTTTATTGAAATGCATGTTCGATTTTTAAGGTCTAAATAATGCCTATATGTCTATATATACATGTATTGCTATAGTAGAGGCAATAGAGAAGGAAGTATGATTGTGTTTCATAAAGGAAAAGTAATTAGAGAAAATAGTGTGAATATAAGTTGATTTCTATAGCAAACTGTATCAACTTTTTTTTATAGAAAAAGGGTTATACAAGGGCATGTAAATGGGTTATGTAAAAGAAAAGCGGGTAGAGAAAACCATGTGAATGCAATAAGTTGAGTAATAAAATTGATAGCATAAAAACCTTTATTTTTGAAAGAAAAAAAAAAAAGGTTAGATGCACCAATTTTAATGGTGAACAATCAACCGCTATTGGAGTTTATCTACTTCTTAAATACCGCGTGTATATAATGCGTTGCATTTGTATTTCAATCATATGGAAAATTGGATGGATTGTTTGTAGATGAGGGAATAGGGCAATAAATGTGATTGTGTTTCGTAAAACAAAATTGAATAGAGAAACCCATGTGGGTGTAATGATGTACTGTGGCTATAACCTTCACGCAAGTGACGGGACAAGACGAGACGTGACATGACGTAAGGAGACGACGAGACGAGGCGTGACATGACGTGACGAGACAGGACGAGACGTGACGTGACATGACGTAAGGAGACGTGACGAGACGAGGCGTGACATGACGTGACGAGACAGGACGAGACGTGACGTGACATGACGTAACATCACGTAACGAGACGGGACGAGACAAGTGACGTGACGTGACGTGACGTGACGTGACATCACGTAACGAGACGGGACGAGACAAGCGACGTGAGGTGATGAGACAAGGCGAGACGTGACGTGACATCACGTAACGAGACGGGACGAGACAAACGACGTGAGCTGACAAGACAAGGCAAGACGTGACGTGACATGACGTAACGAGACGGGACGAGACAAGCGACGTGAGGTGACGAGACAAGACGAGATGAGGCGTGACATGACGCGACGAGACGACATTCGTGACGTGACGAGGCAAAACGATACGTCACGTGCCATGATGGGATGAGAGGTGACGTAAGGTGACTTGACGTGACGGGACGAGATGAGACATGACGAGGCAAAACGAGACATAACGTGCCATGACGGGGGATGAGAGGTGACGTAAGGTGACTTGACGTGACGGGACGAGATGAGACGTGACGAGACGAGAGTATGCGTGATGCCGGCCGAGGCGTAGGTAGGCATCCGCGTAGGCGTAGGCATAGGCGTGATGTGACGTGACTTGACGAGACGATACGTGACGTGGCGTGACGTGACGTGACATGGAGAGACGGGACGGGACTAGACGAGTAGTTCAAGGCGTACGGGTAGGCATAAGTGTACACGTATCCATGGACGTGAGAGACGAAACGTGATGCAGGCTTAGCCGTAGGCGTACCAGTAGGCGCTTACGTGTAGGCAGAGGCTTCATGTGTCGTGAGGAGTCTAGTGTGTTCTGTGTGACAATAACATTGAGTATAATGTTGAAAAATGTGATAGGACCAGTATATGATTTTGTCATGTTGGAAAGATGAATGTGATGTGATAATAATAGTTATATTAAAGTAAACAATAAGTAATAACATTAATTATCACAGCGTTTAAGGATATATATAAACATACTGATATAACTATCTTTCCATATTCATCTATATGTTTTTGTTAAAATGGCGTCGAATATTAAAATGAGATAAAAGGCGAAATGAATAATCACAAATCAAACAAAATTGTCTTTCACTATGTAAAATACAAAAATAATATTTTTCTCATTCTTCATGAAACGGGCACATAGTCATTCTGAAGGTCGGTCCAGCACTGCTCACTAGTTTCAACTGCACCGTGTGGAAGGAGCTGAGTAGCGGGGTGGCTTCTAGGAGACAGTTGATGACGCGTCCGATGTAGAGTCTATCCTAAACGGATAGTGTGAAAGAACCATTCATATCCCTAAGTATGTTTGTAAATGTAAATTTTTGCTTAAATTATAAACAACTGGTTCCGCTTGTTTTCTAAACACTGACACATGCAGGAAAGACTAAAATTGTAATATATTGTTATAATAACCTTGTAGTTTGTGTAGACATGCTTTGCCTGTGTTCTGTTATTCCCAAATCCCACAACATTAGTGGACGTGTTTCATTTTGACTCCAAGGTTTACTACAGTTACTTTTCTATAGATATTTCCCTGTTGATCTCTCTACATAGTCTCTGGAAATTTAAATCAAGCATTTCTCTTTCGATAGCTCCGTTAAGGTCTGGACACTCTATTTTATATTCTGGTTTACTCTTTTGTTTGTTTGATATGGCTTTAGTATGTCTAGCACCTTCCATAGAAGCACTTTCGCTGCGATCATTTTCCATTTGACGTGTTTCTTTGGTAGTCATTTAATAACGCACGAGATGGCTCTGCGGTAAGATGCGTTATTATTTATTCATTTATCGTCGCTTTAACTACTAGGTCATATCGCAACGTCATGGTTACACAAGCATACACTGGTTAACAACTGAACAACAATGTAGCACAATAGTGTGACAAGAAAAAGAAACAATTGAGGTTCCTGAGGCCATCCTGTACATCCACTGGTACACTAAACGAGCCTCTTGGTAGCTTCATCGGTGATTTCCTGTGATAGTGGGAGGTATCCATACCTCGCTTATTCATGTCGAAGAGAATTTTGACCTCTTAGGGAGTTGAGTTATACTATATGTGGAATAAAGATCAGGTAGCCTCTAACCTGTAAAAGTGTCCATTCCATCCATTTATATTCTGTGGAATTAAGGATGGTAAGCAGCTGTTTCTGAACACCAGTACTCCTGATTTTCATTTTACGTTCTGTATAATGTGGATGAAGTCTTTTGAGTGTATTAAGAAGAGCTTCTTGATCGTTAGTGTGTTGGAAAGCCAGTGTACCTATATCACTATTGCCTACAGTGTTTTCGAATAAACTTTTGAGTTGTAGAAAATCGAGATTAAAGCTGTGAGGATCTGTTTTCATGACGGATTTGACCGGTTTCAACAATTCTGCATACGAAGCTATTATTTTTGTTCTTCTCGCCTTTTTAACAGTATGTTTTATCTGAAATTGAGGCTGTTCTTCAGCATACGAGCCTCAGAAAGATCTTCCGGGGCTTTGAGTGGATCAGATAGTGATGGTACTTTGTCAGCAGTTATTTCTATGGAGGTTTCGCTAGAGAGGAAACCTGGGATATGGTGTTTTAGATTTAGAATGCCAGGCTCCTTTGCTGCTATGTGACATTTAGGTTGGGGTTTTGGTATCGAAGCATTTTTCTCCTTGTTTGTGTTCTCTTCTTCACTGGGAGGTGATGCTGTACCTGTAAGTTGCTCTGTTTGAGGCCTATTAAGTTTCTTAGGTACTGGCAGTAGCTGTGGAAACTGTGCTGAATCACTGTTAGTGTCTTCGCGTGGAAGATCAAAATCATGTTTGCAGTATTTAGCAAGGTGCTCTTCTTGTTTGCATAAAAGGCAGGTGAGTGTGTCGGAAGTGGCGTAAATCCAATAGTTTGTACCCTCGTGGTTAATGTTAAAGCTGCGGTAAGATGCGAGCCTCGCATTCCAAAGGTCCTGGGTTCGATTTACTTAAACTGTCCACTCTGATCTTGGGTCTTCAGATGAGCATGGAATTAAAGCCTTTGTATTAACCTGACGAAACACACCAATCTTACCAAAACTCCTGGTGATTGGTGATTTGTTGTAATCGGAAGGCGAATCCTGATGTTTCTCATCTTCCATAAATTTATTCTCATCATTTCCCTTTCATTCTCATCTTTCAGGTGTGCTTCTAGGTTTCGTGGTGTGTGGCGGTGAAGGACAGGTGACGCGGATGCTTGCTCAGAGGAAAGAGTGCCCCCCGCAGATATGGCCCGCTCTAGCTCCAACAGTAGGACAGGTTTTCGAGTCCCTGTAATTGTTAGGCTAAAACTGAACACCACAAGTAGACTATCCAGCTTTTTGTGCTTCTACCGTAACTCTGGGAGGGAGAAATAAGGGAAGAGACCCAAAGGGATGGAGAAGGACGAGGTCATGGAAGGCGTTCCTTATGCATCCGACGCCACCCTAGCCCATCTATGAACCCCTTATCACCAGCGCTCCCACTCCTCTGCCGAAGCCTACACGGAGGGTCCTGATGGGTAGTCCCTACTGAAGCCAGAGATGAAACCTCTACAAAATATACATCTACCGCTCAGCCGCAACCCACGGAACACTGTCGCCTGGTCTTACAACTCTGAAGCAGATGACGTTGAAGGAAAATTGGCAACGGGCAACGAAGGACACGAAAGTGGTGTTAGAAAAGGAACCATCCCAGCATTCGTCTTCCGATCCGGGGAAACCACAATAAACCCACAGGTCAAAGTGAACTGTCGCCAGGGATCAAACCCTAGACTATTGGAATGCGAATCGCACGATTTACCACGGCACCAGCTCTCTTTTGCGAAATGTGTAATGAAAGTTACAAAACGTAGATAGAAGAATAGTTTAGAGGCCCTCAGGGAAATTTTAGCAAAATTCTTAATTTATTCAAAACGAAAGAAAACGAGAAGATTGAAATTGATTGTAAATATCAAATTATAGAAAAATATCAAGTTCCTAACGGTATTCACATGGTATGTACACGACAACCAAGGACCCCAATAAGTTACGCTGGCAAGGAGATTAGAAAAAAAAAATCTCCAAAAGAAAGATGCAAAAAGGCAAAAATATTGTGATAGAGGTTAAATACTGTCACGGCGTCTGCACCTCACAGAGGGATAAGTTACTTCATACCATTACCGTTGTAATCGCCGACCGGTAACACACGACCATGTGCCGGCTCAAGGGCAAACGTCGTTATCCGCTTTTGTAGAAGCTTTCAAAGTGCAGGGACTTTGTTTACGACAAGAGCTAAGAAACTTCGGATTTCTAAAAATGTCGCTAGTAATTCTGTACTATACAAGCAATTCGACACGGATCAACGAGTTAGCAGTGAATTGCGAACAGTTCAATTTAGTTGTTTGTGTGACAGAGAGAGTTGTGTCACCAAACCGTGTCAAGGGCAGAGTACAACGGTGAGTTATAAGTTCACGAATAGTGAATTGTGAGTAGTACGACAGAATAGTTGTTTATTAAGAAAAAATAATGTGACACCAGTGATACAATTATCGTAAAATTTACGAAAAATGAAAGGTTTAAACCGTTTTATTTTCCAGTATTATTTTAAAGGCTACCTATATAATTAGTTACCGTTCATCACCGTCCACCTGAGCAATTGGAATCTTCATGTTGTCGATGAGTTACGCCGAGGCAACCAGGAACAAAAGGTAAAACTACAACCTACATCAATATTTTAACCAGCTTCATAAAAGAAAAGGAGCAACAACCACTTTGCACATAATACCCCACCCCAGTTTGGAGAGGAGTTGAGAAAGTCATATGAATGTTGCAGATCCTATATTACTTTCTCTACTGCGTATAGTAAGTAGGGGAAGTATTGCATTTCACTCAAAAATTCGAAGTCCAGATTTCACCGGAAGTGTAGGTTTTGAGGCCCCCTGAATCCAAAATAGCATTTTTAGAAAAAGGTCCGCGCGTACACGTGTGTGCGTTGGGGTGCGCGCGCGCGCGTGTGTGAACAGCATAACTCAAAAACGAAAACTCGGTCAAAAACTAAAGTTGGCATTTTAGCTTAATATCCTTCAAGGATGCGACACGAACATTTTAAAGAAAATTCCTCCATATTAAACTACGCAAATTTTTTCATAAATTTTGTTTTTCTCAAAAATGGCTCTAACATTTTGATTAAAATGTCATAAGATATTTTTGACAAATGATAGGTATATTTTGAATTTTCAGGCTATAGCCCATGTGGTCCTGTTTACTCTTTATATATTTTGCATAATTAGTAATCCGTAAGAGATAGACCCAGTGTTACTATACAAAAAATGTACATGTTAAAAACAGACGTTATGTCTATATACATTTTTTTTGTGGAGTGAACAATTTTGGAGATGTTCCTTGTTATTCGTGTGAGTTTTGGAACACTCAAAACTTTTCTAAAATTGTAGGTCGTTACTCACTTTTTTTATTTGCTTGGCCGTGCAAAGATAATTGAATTTCAAAGCTTAAAATTTGACTATCGCTCAAAGCCCACTGTATTCCTATACTCCCCTTGTACTTACAAGGTCAGCAATAAGATAATTTGTACAGATGTTTATCTCAACTAACATGAGGAAGATATAGGTATAAGAGTTTGTAAGAATAGTTAGTACAAGAGTAGAGAAAATTAATTGAGTGCAACACATCAGATTTTTTTCCTTCTTTTCCCTCCCAGCATAACTTCGCTTTAAATGGCTGGTTGCTAGATTAAGACGCACGTGCCCATTAGTTTCTTCATATGAAGTGCTGCAGGTCACAGTTGGGCTATTTATTAGCAGTCAATATATCTCTCCGGTGCATGCAGCTGTATTACCTGATAATCAAAGCAACGCTCTGTGCAACCAAACCTTGCAAAGGTCAAGGGTGATTTTAATGTGCTTTATATGTTTATGTATACAACGGTGGCTAATCGCTGTGCTGTTTGTATTCAGCAATATGCAGCCGCAGCAAAATTAGGATCACAGGAACGCCGCCACCACTCGGCAATTATGTATAGCTACTGCAACTGTTTGGTTCTGAGTTCGGTGCTGGTCTTGGGTAGCTCACACGTAGGCCATTATCGGTAGACTGAACATATCATACTAACAGCAACACATCTCCCTGTTCTACTTTATCTATTGCTTATTCACGTTGATATCAAGATTTTACTGGAAATACGTATTTTGCAATCCACTAAACCAGAAAGATGTCAATTTTTGGAAAAGGAAACCTTGTATGTAGGTGTGTATGTGTGTGTGTGTGTTTGTGTGTGTGTGTGTGTGTGTGTGTGTGTGTCACTTTGTCAGCTCGAATACAATATAATTAAAACAATCTTTGTGTACACTCACACGACTTTCTCTACTCACTCTTTTACAGAATATTGCTAAAACACTTATTCTTCTATCCGCTTTATGTTAAGAGATATAAATGTTTGTAGAAGTGGTTGTATTACATATTTCGTAGTAGGTACTATAGAAATAGAATACAGTACGCGTAAGAGCGGGTCACTTTGTGATGGCTTTAACATCCTGTTCTCTTTGCATGGGCAGGATACTAAAAGGAAATAACAACTCCTTCTTTGCGCATTCAAATCAATATTTCGAAAAGAGTTATCTGCGCGCACACACACACACACACACACACACACACACACACACACACACACACACACACACACACACACACACAAAATATACATACCCATAAAATGTATTTGAAATAAAGAAGACTTCAGAAGGCATTCCCAGAAAATTCAATTTACACACTTCGTTTGGCATGACAATATCCTAAACATGTTATTTTAGTCAAAATCGTTACGGCATTTTTGAGACAACTTTTTAAATCTTTGTCCATGTAAACAGTGCGAAAGTTTTCTTGAAAAGCTTCCTGTAACATCTTGGAAGATTCTGAACTTAAATGTCAAGTTTGGCATTGAACTGACCATTCGTTTCGTAGTTGTTCTGTTCACACACACGCGCGCGCGCGCTAGAGATTTTTCTAAAAATGCTTCTTTTTGGATTAAGGAAGTTTCAAAATATGCTTTTTCCAGTGAAATCTCGCCATAGAATTCTTAGGTAAGACAAAATATTTCTCTGTTTAGTATAACTACGTTGACATTCATTTTGTTGCTGGTTGTTATTTTGTGACTTAAAAACTCAAAAGAATAGTCATTTTGTTATTTTATATTTTATGTTTTCAGTACCCAGACTACCTACTTTATGGAGTAGCGAAATTAATAATCCTTTTTTTAAAATTTATGTAACAGTAGTTTGTGGAATCTAAATAAAACAAATCTCATATGTTGCACTCACATGACTTTCTCTACTCTTATACAAACTATTCTTACAAACTCTTATTCCTATATCTACTTCATGATAAACGTTTGTTGAAGTTATCTTATTGTTTATTTTCTTATAGGTGTAAGAGGAATATAGTAGGATTTAAGCGATAGTCAAATGTTTTAAAGCTGAACCTGAATAATATCCTCCCAATACAGAAAAGCATAAGTGTAGTAAAATTCAGACCAATGGCATGTAATATCTGAGACATAACTCATTAAAAAAATTATTAGTTATAAATTATCTCTTTTAACAAGAACTAGATTTTTGTGTAGTAAGATTTTTTTTCTATCTTTACCACATATGCAGGTCACCCAGATTGGAGAGACCTTCTGAGGAGATTTCCAAAAATTCAAGATGTGCATTTCATTTGTCATTAAAATATCTTAAATATGTGGAATTTTAATCAAAATCGTTAGAGCTATTTTCAAGAAAGTAAAAAATTTCGAAAAATTTTCCATGTAAAGAGTAGTTTAGGATGCACCAATTTTTTTCAAAATCTTCGTGTCGTATCCTTGAAAGATATTAAACTTACATACCAAGTTTGGTTTTTAACCGACTTTTCGTTTTTGAGTTAGCTGTCCAAGGACTGACAGACACACAGACACACACACACGGACCTTTTTCTAAAAATGCTTTTTTGGATTCAGGGGGTCTCAAAACATATATTTCCCGCGAAATCTCGTCATTGAAAGTTTGGGAGGAATACAATACTTCGTCTATTTTAGTAAAGTAGTAGAGAAAGTAAAAAAGTACAAACAAGATGGTGGTTAAGGAAAATCATGTGAATAGTACAGCACATTATATTATATGAATAGTTTAATACAGGGTGTAATTATGAAATGTAATAGCTAGGAAAATTCGTTACAGAGTACGGATTTTTACTCGTATTTACTACATTATGCGCTTAAATCATAGGATGTACCAAAAAATCAGTTTCCCGGTGCGAATGTGTACCGTAAAACGCAGTGGTATGTTGGTATGCGTGTTTCTACATACAATCCATAATTACTGGTGCCCCGGCGGAGTATCCAATCCCCTGCTAGGTCGATGTTTATTCATGATCCTCTTCCTTAACGAATATCGCTCGGAGCAGTCCGGCCATCCTCTCTATATATGCTGCTATCCTTCCTCTCCTTAGCCACACTGCTTACACAGGTAAATTGCCTTTGTACGTAGCATTGCTTCAATTAATAACTATATTCACCTTATTTATTGCACGTTCCCTCCAGCACAAATAGATTTAGCCACTGCCCGCACGGCTTAGTAATGGCATCCATACTAACGAGGATACCTAACAGCTAATTTAATTAACTTTTTATTTTTTAGTATGTATATCAAAATTATAAACAATCTTTATAGTTGATCAAAATTGTTAACATTTTGCTAATATTACAAAACAAAAATCTAGTCCAGTTACTTTACTATCACATTATTTTTCTTCTAAACTTTTGCACAGTAACAGATTCTTTTCTACTGACGTTAACACTACAGTCTTTCGTGATATTACAACTGACAACTGTTTTTTTCCCGTAGATTTGACTCACTCCTTTCACTGTAACTCTTAACTTTCTCTACTATCTCTCAACATTCGTTAAAACTTCTTCACTTCGACGTGACGTACTATCTTTCACAAAAGTAAATACCTACCTTCAGTGAGACCTGCGTGAAGGGTCACCAAATTCTCAGGCGTTCCTAAACTTCCCTTGCTGATCAGAGGGAATGGAAGCCATTGGCTCACCTCGTAACTTTGAAGAGTGATATTTCAGCAATCACTCTAAATTACAGCGTAAATATTACAAATTCAACATCACTACGTTGCAGAAAATATGTTCCTATTGGGTTCTGATTAAATAGTGGACCAGAAGTAAAAAATCTGATGTGCTGCACTCACATGACTTTCTCTACTCTTGTACTAACCATTCTACCAAACTCTTACTCCTATATCTTCTTCGTGTTAGTTGAGATAAACGTTTGTACAAATTATCTTATTGTTTATTTCCTTGTAGGTACAAGGGGAATATGGGAATACAGTAGGCTTTGAGCGATTGTGAAACCTTTTAAAGCTTTGAGGTTCCGTTCTCTTTGTACGCTTAACATATAAAAAATCTGATGTGTTGCACTCACATGACTTTCTCTACTCTTGTACTAACCATTCTTATAAACTCTTATTCCAATATCTTCTTCATGTTAAGATAAACACTTGTACAAATTATTTTATTGCTTATTTGCTTGTTGGTGCAAGGGGAATATTAGAATACAGTTGGCTTTGTGTGATAGTCAAATCTTTTAAAGCTTTGAGATTCCGTTCTCTTTGCACACTTAATATATAAAAAAGAACAACGATGTTCCATTTCACGAAAGTTTTAAGATTCCCGAAACTCACACACATAACAAGGAATATGTCCGAAGTGGTTCACCCTACAAGAAAGTTTATTCCGAAATAAATTGTGTATTTTAGCAAGATCTACATTTGTTGTATAGTATGATTTGATCTATCTCTTTAACCGTTTACCAGTTATGCAAAAGTCGTCCAGAGTAAATACGACTACAGGGGCTATAGCCAGAAAATTCAAGATATACATTTCATTTGTCATCAAAATATCTCAAACATATGTCATTTTAATCAAAATTGTTAGCGCCATTTTCAAGAAAATAAAAATTTTCGAATAATTTTCCCGGTAAAGGGTAGTTTAGGGTGGGGCTATTTTTTTCAAAATCTTCGTATCGCATCCTTGAAATACATTAAACTGAAATACCAACTTCAGTTTTTAACCGACTTTTCGTGTTTGAGTTATGCTGTCCACAGACACACAAACACACACACACAGAACTTTTTCTAAAAATGCTTTTTTGGATTCAGGGGATCTCAAAACATATATTTCCGGTGAAATCTCGGCATCTAATTTTTGGGTGGAATACAACACTTCCTCTACTTATCAGTGGAGAAAGTAAAAATGATGGCAGTGTTGAGCTCTTTGCTTGCCAAAGTAAGCTTAACAATCCACACTCAATTCCTGTACTCATTGTTAGTCGAGGGCGTTAAAATGCTCTAACGCGGACCCAGAGTGGCCTGTGAACTTGGATCGAATCCCACGAATCGCATGATTTTTTTCCTCTGTTCCTTAAAGAAGATCGATACTTATATAACCTGAGCTAAATATACTATTACACAATATTATCATATTGCTGAAATACTATTGAAATTTTAGAACTGAAAGCTTTAGAAGACATCGATTAGAATTTCTGTAGACAATACTGGGAATACGCCTGCTTCAAGTATCAATCATTCTTCCACAAATTAATATATATACTATTAATTGCAGGCGTCTACTGCAACACAAGGTGGAGTGTTTGTCTATGAAGTTAGTATTATTGAATTATAATATCTATTAGGTATATCATAATTTAAAGCATTACATCACTAACTCAATCTTTCGTTATTATGGACGTGAATTTGAACAGCAGTGTTTTCAAATGTCTATCAGCGAGAACGTATATTATTATATAACTTTAATACTTTCATCTTTGCTTGTCGTTAATAACACCAACTTAAAAGGATGTTACCATCCACACTGAACACTGCGATACCCATGTTTGTTCTAGACAATGTTCTTTTCCTAAAGAAGTGTAAACGAACATCCAGTAACAAAAGCAAAATATTTAAACTTTTGTTAATAGTGATACGAACTTGCTGCCTAGCAAGGAAATTTGTTGCCAAGTTAATGATAGAATCTAGCTTAATACAACAGGAATAGAGCGCAAGTTGCCTGACCCAGAAATAGCCGTAATGGTTGCGTGGCTGTGCGTAGGAGTTGAAATTACTCCTTGTAGGTGTCATCAACAGTAGACAAAACTACAAAAGCTATAGCCAGAAAATTCAAATTTTAATTTCATTTTCCATAAAAGTATGTTAAACATATGGTATTTTAATCAAAATCGTTAGAGCTATTTTTGAGAAAATCGAAATTTTCGAAACGTTTTTCATGCAAAGTAGTTTAGGATGGAGGAATTTTTTTTCAAAATCTTCGTGTGCATCCTTAAAAGATATGAAACGTAAGTGCCAATTTTGGTTTTTCACCGATTTTTCGCTTTTGAGTTATGCTGTTCACAGGAAGGCGCACAGATATACACACGCGCGTGCGCGCGCGCACGCACATACATACATACGGACCTTTTACTAAAAAGGCTTTTTTTGGAGTCAGAAGGCCTCAAAACATATATTTTCGGCGAATTCTCAACGAATACTTCACCTACATACTATACGTAGTAGAGAGAGAGAGAAAAAAAAACATTAAATTGAAGATTGAATACCTAAAGCTTTCATTAGTTTTCTTAAAAAGCAATTCTTTTCCGTGCAACAATGGTATAAAACACAATTTACTGTATAATTTTAGCTCTAGTATCTGTTAACTTCCCTGAAATGCCAACAGACAGTGAAATAAGCCGACTATATCCAGACTATAAAAAATGTTCCACCTAGAAGGTAACATGCAGTCTAGTTTACAAAGGTATAACTGTTTCACCTTTTTATTGTTAACTTTCTTAATGGTTATTTATTTATATTCTCTGTGGAAGTGTGTAATCCATTCACATTTCAAAACAAAACGCTGTCACTATTTACAAAAACAAAAGAGGAGGGATAAAGGTTAAAAACATGAAAATAGCAGGAAGCGTTTGCGCAAATAGTTGTTTCGGTTCCTTGCATTTTGTTGTAAACATTGAATTGAAACAAAGTTCAGAGTAGGAAAGCACTGATATAGATTCAGTTCGTTTTATGTCCAGGCAGTATTTCATACAAGCCATTATACTGTCGGATAAAAAACAGATGTCACAGGTGCACCAGGCGGCACCTCCCTTAACTCACTGCTTAGTGCATTGTGTTTTATTGCACTAATGTCATATTATCTTCGTATTGTACTCTGCGACAGTTGGATTTAAAGACGATCCCAACCTAATAAAAGTAGCTCCACGGCTTTTCAAGTAAAAACTTGTGCATTTTTGTCCAATGCAACACGAAGATAATCCAGAAAATTGCTCCAAATATTTAAAAAGTCGAATTTGTCACACTCACATGACTTTCTCTACTTAACAACTATTGTTAGAAACGCTTATTTCTCTATATTCGTCATGTCAATCGAGATAAACATTTGCAGAATTTATCTTATTACTTATTTTCTTGTAGGTATCAGGGGATTATGAGAATACTTAGACTTTTAACAATATTCAAATGTTTTAAACCTGACCGCTCTGTGATTGCTTTAAAATCCCCTTCTCTCTAAGAGATAAAAAAATAAATAACAACCTGCCATTTGAGAAAGTATGGGAAAATTCAGACAAATTAGAAGTAATATCTGGACATGGTTGACTCCACAAATAAAAAAGTTCCATGGGACATAAATTGTGTATTTTAACAAGACCTGCCATTTTTCTAATAAGATTTTTGTGTCTTAAGGTTTACAGCTGTACAAAAGTCATCCAGCTGCACAGGGCTCAGAAAATTCCCAGAAAATTCAAGATATGGATTTAATTTCTCATAAAGGTGTCTTAAACATATGGTGTTTTAATCAAAATCTTTTGGGCCATTTTTGAGAAAATCAATATTTTCGCAAAATATACCATGTAAAGGGTATTCTGGGAGGGAGATTTTCTTAAAACTCTTTATGTCGCATTCTCGAAAAAACATTAACTTTGGTTTTTAACCGACTTTTCGTTTTTTTAGTTATACTGTTCACAGACATACACATACACGGGCCTTTTTCTAAAATGTTTTCTTTTTAATTCAGTGGGCCTCAAAACATATAGTTCCGGTGAAATCTGGACATTGAATTTTTGGGTGGAATATAATACTTCCCCTACTTGCTATTAATAGCAGAGAAAGCAAAATTATATAGGACATAAATTGTGTGTTTTAACAAAATTTGCTCTTTTTCCAACAAGGTTTTCTCTATCCGGACTGCAAATGACTGAGCAGATTCCCAGAAAATTCAAGATATCCAATTTGTTATGAAAATGTATTAAACAAATGGTATTTTAACTAAAATCGCTATATCTATTTTTGAGAAAATCAATATTTTCGAAAAATGTTCCATGTAAATGGTAGTCTGGAGAGGAGATTTTTTGAAGTTCTTCGTCTTGGATTTTTGGAAGTTGCTGAACTTAAATACCAAGTACTTAACCGACTTTTCGTTATTGATTTATGGGTTTCGTAGACATAAACACACACAAACACAGGCGCACGCTCCTTTTTTTATACATGGGCTGTCAAATCGTGTATTCCTGCTGAAATCTCGGTATCGAAATTTTGCATGCAATGTTCACTACTTACTATAGGCAAGGGAGTCTGTTTTTATATGCTGTCCATGCAAATGGAATATGTTAAAGCCGTCATATAGCGACCAGGTCTCCAGAGATGGAGCTATCGCTTACGCCTATTATAGTCCCCAAGTGCCATTGTGCCTATAAGGAACTATGTAATAAAATCTTTTTCAAAAAAGTTTATCTTACTTAACATGAAGAAGGTGGGAGAACAAGACAAGTGTTTTTAACAATAGTTTATACTAGAGTGAGTAGAGAAGGTCATATGAGTGCACACATCATTTCTTTTTAGCTATGGTGTACTCGGAGTGACAAAGTGGCGCCACAGACACACATACACATACATAAACAGTTTATTGTTCTAACAATCAACACATTTTTGGGTTTAATGTGTTGCAAAATGTATATTTCCCGTGAAATTTTGATACAGAATTTTGCGTGAAATGCTTCCTCTACTTGCTATAGGTAAACAGAAGAGAAAGTAAAAATCTAAAGCATTCACATGATATTCTGAACTTACTCTTCTTCAAACTACTCTTACAAGAGCTTATTCTTGTATCTAATTCTTCTTAATCGAGATAAACTTCACTGCAAATGTACAAATATACTGATAGATTTTTAAAAAACGAATCGTTATACTGCCATGTTCTTTGCATTGCCACGGAAAAAAAAAAAAAAAAAAAAAACAATAGCGACTTGTCATTTAAAAAATATTAAAGTATTCCAAAACTCAATGTATACACCATAAGTGAACAGTACAGAAAGCCAAAAGAGAAACTCCAAATCTAGAAGACAAATTACCATTAATGGAAGCTATACAGTGCAGATATATATATATATATATATATATATATATATATATATATATATTTGTTTGATAATTGAAGACAGTGAACTATGTTACATTAGTATTTGTTTCATTTGCGGGCTTATAATTTTATTTAATAAACGTAGTATATTTTCAGTTTGGTTAGTAGGTATGGCACAGATGGCATGACGGAGTCGTGATAACGAATGGTGTACGATACCAAATTCCAATGTTTTCTACAATGCTTGCTACATAGCCAATAAATCGCGTATTAAGGTATTAAGTAAACGGATAGTCTATGCGACAGACGCTGTTCATTTTACGGCGCAGTTACGACTGCAAAAAACATGGGTAGTAAACTTTGTGATTGGTTTGTGATAAAATTGTTAGACGAAAAGAAAAAAACAATAAAAATAGCGAGGTGGATACATATTAAGGTATCAATTATGAAAATATCTAACAGTCTCTGTAAGGGAGAAATTGGATTAGAAAGAATAGTAAGAGCAGTATAAAATCGCAGAAATAAACACAGAAAGTCTGCAAGTACCCTTTGCTATACTTAGATTTCATTATCGAATTGCTTCACAGATCGGATATTGAATGAGTGAGATAATTCAACAGTTTTTTCTCTCACTGTTCGTCGGCGACCACAAAGACCAAATTATTTCTAATTCCCGCCACCACTAGCGACAACGATATTGGCGCTATGGGACAGCCTTAGTCTTCTTCATGCGGATTTGAGGCTGATTAACTTGTAGGCCGAGCCGTGACCGCAAACAGTTCATCAGTCAAACAGCTCAGTTATTGGATCCCGCGGTCTGCCACTACGGCAAGTGGTGAAATTTAATAATGCCATGTTGGAACAACGACCGCGGTAAACGCAATCTTTATTAATCCAAAAAAACCAGCGTAGCGTACCGGGCTGGACAGAAACAAAGGAAAGTAATAATAAATAATGTACCTGGTGGTGGCTCTCTGTAAATTGTAAAGCTATTGTATGTATGTATCTACTGCTTCACACAGGAAGCCTGGCTCCATTTGTTTTGAACAAAAACTGCTGGGTGCTTCTTCCTTTATGTTCAACTACACAAAATCTGATCTCTAACGACTTTTTTGCACATTACCATTTGTACAGACACCATGAACAATTCATCTGAAGAGCAACTCAGCAACAATTTTTAAACATCCCCCATTTATTTAAAACAATGCTGGTTACATTCAAATGTATCTCTCTATCCAATGTTGTTCATATTTATTTCTTTTCCGCATAGTAATCTTATGAAATCATATCACTTCCTCTATTGCGTATAGTAAGAAGAGGGTCATTGCATTACAACTAATACGGATGTTCGACGGAAATGTATGCTTTGAGACTCCCTCAATTAAAAAAATTACTTTCCCTGCTACGTATAGTAAGTAGAGGAATTATTGCATTGAACCCAAACATTTGATGTCAATATTTCACCGGAAATATATGTTTTGAGGGAACTGAATCCAAAAAGAAACATTTTTGGAAAAAGGTCCGTGAACAGCGTAACTCAAAAACGAAAAGTATGTTAAAAGTCAAAGTTAATATTCTTCAAGGATACGACACGAAGAATTTGAAGAAAATTCCCTCACCCTAAACTGCCGAACACATTAAAAATTTTAGAAAATTTTGATTTTCTCAAAAATGGCTTAACGATTTTAATTAAAATGCCTTATGTGTAAGACATGTTAAGGCCAAATGAAATTATATTTTAAATTTTCTGGCTATAGCCCATATAGTTCAGTTTACTATTGATAAATTTCGCATAACTGGTAAACCGTATGAGGTTCTTGCGGAATGTGACCATGGCCTTATTCAAGTAGGCCACGAATCTCAGTTATACAATGGTTGTATAAAATGGCGAGTGATTTGAATGTGAATATGGACT
The DNA here is from genome assembly GCA_030765045.1 of Tenodera sinensis. Taxonomy (NCBI): domain Eukaryota; kingdom Metazoa; phylum Arthropoda; class Insecta; order Mantodea; family Mantidae; genus Tenodera; species Tenodera sinensis. Next base: position 91,918,083 of record CM060970.1, read on the forward strand.
GTGTCTGAACCTATTGAAATTTTACAAGCAGCGGAGAGTTACCCAAAAAATCAAGAAACCAACTCGACCTTGCATATAACGATTAATTAAATTTTGTTAACTTATTTGCATCGTTTTATTATTTCCACCGCCTCCCGGCAACAACTGCACATCGCAGCCCGATGACCGTGAAAAAGGTAAAACAATACCATATATATATAATCCACAATATATGTATAAATATTCAGCACCGTCTAAAAGATAGTATATGATGCGTGTTTAAAGGATTTTATTTTGTTCGTAACTTTCCCCAACTCGGCCTGCATCCTCGTTTCGGAAACACACCTACTCATAAAACAAACCCTTCCTTTTAATCCTTGTATCATAAATAACTATTACAGGCTAATCCCCGGGAATTGAAGATATAAATTTCGTTACTGCTGTACATAATTAAATATATAGAATTTTAATCAAGATTGTTGGAATCAGTTTTGAGCAAGTAAAAAAATATCCACGTAAAGGGAAGTTTGGGGTGGTGCGATTTTCTTGTAAACATTTGTGCAACATCTTTGAAGCTACTAAACGTTAGTACCAAGTTTGGTATTTGTCGGTAATTTCGTTTTTCAGTTTGCTATTCATACACATGAATCTTTTTCTAAAACATTTTCTACCGGTGAAATCTCGACATAATATTTTTGGATGGAAAAGAATGCCTGTTTTCTTTCTTTCTTTTGTTTGTTTGTTTTTTTTCTTTCGCTTACGTCCTTTAATCTGGCTGGTCATATTAAATGATGAATGAATGAAATGGGTGAAATTATGCTCAAATTATCCCAGGATCCATAGAGTTTAAGGTTAACAAACATTTGCCTTCTCAGGATAAGAGAAAACCCCGGAAAAATCCGAATAACTCACCCTAACCGAGGTTCGAATTCGGGATCTGTTGAATGTGAGGCAGACACTTTACCGCTACACCACAGAGGGGGCAATAGAATACTTGTTCTACTTATTATAAGTAGACAGTAGGGAAAATAAAACCCCTAAGTGTATTATTGATATAGGTTACACCACACAGGCGGACACCTCGCGCACTGACACTTATGCTGATCTATTGTGGCTGTCATCCCAAGTGGAAGGAATGAAGTGAAGGAACTACAGGAGGCTACAGATCGCAGGTAGACAGTACATAAAGACGCGAGGAAGTCCCTAATAGTTCCAAACTTGCCGACCTGTCCCATCACTGGAGCTACCAAGAGAGGGCGACAAACTACCTGTAAACTAAGTAACCCTTTATTGTCACTACCATACACCACAAAATCTAGAAGTACATCTGAAAGATGAGAAGGAAATATAATGAAAGAGAAATCATATCATCAAGTTCATGGCTTGGGCCTATTGACCCATTCCGTTCCCTAGTGGAAATTTATGGCAGATGATTTCTCAAGCGTTGTTTAGTTCTTCCAATATCTCTGTGGCCTAAAGGTATATCATTTAACGTCTTTTTTTAATCTACCTTCGTTCATTCTTGTTACACGTTGAAACCAATTATATTTATTTGCGTTTATCTTATTACTTAGTCTGAAAATATTTAATTTGTTCCTAATATCTTCACTGCTTTTATAGTCTCTTAACTTTACTCCTAAGACTCTTCGGCTGTTTCTATTTCCCTCTTCTATAATTTTGTTAAATACCGTGTTTCTGGTCCCAATTCAATGTTGGTAGTGCGATTGTTTTATACAATTTTAATTTTGTTTCCCTTGTTTTATTTCTCGAACATCTACTTATTCTAACACATATATGCTGGAGCTTTTATACTTTCTTTTCTATTTCCATATTGTGCCTAAGGGAAATTATGGAAAGGAAATCATAATAAATAACAAACCACTCCAGTATTCGTCTACGATCAGGAAAAACTACAAAAAATCTAGAGGGGAATCGATGGGAATCAAACGCGGGATCTTCTGATTGCGAGTGTCACACATTACCTTAGATCTATTGCGCTCGCCAGTAAATTTACTGCTGATAGAGAAATTTCAACTCTTAATCATCAGTGAGGTTTAACATTTGATCGAAGAGATTCACAACGAATCGTTTCTTGCAACTCCACAAATAATTTTCCGCGGTTTTAAGTGAGTATTTCCTCGTTTTAATACACTTCGTCGAAACTCCGCCCTCAGTTTCATCAATTTCGTGATATGTTCTCACGGGTCTTAAATTTAGATTGCCTGCAAGAAGGTGGGATGTCAATCAAGAGCTGAGACTCGCGTGTTATACATATTTCATAGGCAGCCCGAATTGAACCTCACACTGCTGATTAAAACGCCCCAATAGGTGTTCTCTGTTCGTGCACGCAGATAAACTGCAATTAAGAGACGTGCATCTCTAAGCGGAAGGCACGGAAAACTACAAAATATGAAACACTATATGTTAGGTGACCAAGAAGTTAAGTACGGTATAGGTAGTAGACTCCGCTAGCAATTATTAATATAATTGTTTAATGTTTCATTTATACTCGGCGCCAAACAAGAAGGTGATTGACAGTTGCTTACCACGTAGCGGAAAGGTTTTAATGAACAGGAGGGGATGGATGCGTCATAGCGGTTGTCATAGCAACGAAAAGAAGAACAAGCTAGCGCTAAGGTGTTTCCATTACAACGGTACACGCCAAACCAGTTTTGACGTATTTAACACGTGATTAGCATTTGCCTGACGAGCAGTTTAGCAGTAACATAAATTGTGCGTGTTATCTTCAGTTCCTATAGCGTCAACTTGGAGTCAGAGATTGACTGCGTGCTGACAAGTCTGTTTGCATCATTCTATTTATTTGGATATTGGCCTTGTATTTACAGTTTGTTCACCAGCTCATGGTCCCAGGCAGGAATGCAGCCAGTCACCACGTTAAACAATTTGAGATAAAGAATGATATCTGAAACAGAAATTGTGCTTCTAATCGCGTTTACGATAATGTTGCCAACCTTGGAATGTGCATTCGCGCTAGATTAAAACAAAGAACTCGCTCAAGATAGCAGAATTTAAATGTTTGTTTTACTTCATGGAGTATATTTAGCTTATAAAACGTAAACGATGTTTTCGATTACTCCGTCTTTCTCTCACTGATCCTTTTCTGCCTTTTCTATATTCTTCAAAAATACTGCCATAATGTTTTGGTCTCAAGTGATATATTCTCGAGCGTTATTTCGTGCAATTCCTGTAAGAATAAGTTACCTGTTACATTTATTTAAGTATTCATTTTACATTGGCCCAAGCTAGTTCTATGGGATTGAAGTCACACATGTATGGGGGCAAGTAAATGGCTCAATAAAACCAAAAAGTGCCCACTTTAAGAGCCTCTTTTGCATTGTTTGATTCAATCATCCTATAAAGACCTGTTTTACACACAGAGCTATCACTCTGAACCACTTTGTTCTACAACCACAATAGCATAGCAGATTTCACAGCACTCCTAGGCAAAGGATTATCTGCTTTTATATTACTTTTGCCATTACTTCCGACATAAGACTAGTAACAAGTATAACTGAAATTAAGGGAATTTAGCAGCGAGTAAACATAGCACGAAGTTGGCAACATCACCAGCAGAGCAACGTTTGCGCCGAAGTTTACAACACTCAGGTTATCTACGTGGAATGGCGCCCCTGCCCTGCCCTTTATTCCCCTTAGACAATGAGCTGATGAACAGGCAGTACGTGTGTTTGAGTATGTGTATCTGTGCGTACGTTATGAGCATTTGCAATTGTCTTATTTTAATGAAGTTTAGCTATGTTCAAAAATATTTGCAAAAATAACGCAACCCACTTAGCGTATTCGGAAAGCGAATAAAATTGTTTGGTAAGGTACGTTGTACTGCAATTAAAGAATTACGCAATCGATGGCGTTGCTACAGAACATGGTCGCAGGGTTGCCAACATTTAAAAGTAAAATTATCGTACCAGCCACTCAAAATTATAGATTTGGATTCAAAATTATCGTACATCATAAAGCAAACGTTACAACAATAAAAATATCAGTATAATACTTATGAAAATATAAGAGTAATGATGTTTATTATATCCACTTACAAGATTGAGGACCTCAACAAATATTCCAACTTTAGCACTTATGTTTTTCGCACTATTCATCTGAAAGTTCAGCTTCCTCAACCGTTGCAGCATTGCACAAATTTGTTGTTGAGATAAACCTTAACATCTTCTCGGTGACTTGCAGAGTTTATGATCTACCACGTTCTTTCATAAGTTGAGACGACAAAATGAGTTCATTTACCGTATCTAGTGCCAATCTGTTTCTGACTTTGGTTTTTATTAAACCCAGTTTAGAAAAAAAAAAAAAAAAACTTTCACAAGAAGTGCTTCTGTAGGGCAAGGAAACCACTGATAATGCAAAGGCCGCTAGTTCTTTGAAATTAGTATTTCCACCAAGGTAACATGTTTAACAGCACTCCAGAAACTGCCAGGTTCAGGCATGTTCTTTATTTCACACGGAATAGCACGTATTCCGAGTTTTCTACATTGATCGTCAATTTTCTGAACAGTGCCTTCATTGAGATTATCAGACCTGGGCACACTGGCAATAAGAGGATAAAGGGTAGCAGGCTTAGTAGCTATTGGGTGGAGACAGACAATGAGGACAAAAGTGGTGTTATTTGTAATTATTTTCACTTCGCTGGAGTGACAAACCAGCGAAAATGATATTTTGCCGATATCGAACTATCGTACATTCAAATTATCGTACACCCCCATAATTATCGTATGGGTTGACTACCATCGTACAAACATTAAAATTATCGTATGCCCCCATAATTATCGTACGAGTTGGCAACCCTGCATGGTCGTAAAACAGTTTGGCTTCCTCCTTTCCTAGTGTATCCGGAAACATTAATTTTGGCTGAAGGAAAGGGTTACGTTGGTCAAAAAACAAAGATTTCACTGTGTCGTCTGAAACAAAGCTACAGAAGGGTTCTAACAGGAGTAAAAAGTGTAATAAGTGCAGCATCGGAAAATGAGTTTAGAAGAGTGGAGTGGAGCTTGAGGGCTCGTCGACTAGGTCATTTGGGAGTTTAGAAGAAAGGATGGAACAGCTTGGCGTTTCCGCGGGTAACTCCAGCAACAACAGCAAATGATGCAAGCGATTCGGATATCAGCGGTATTTTCCCATGACACTATTTCACATATATGTCTCTTTGGTTAACGTAAATCTTTAAGTTAATATATATTTGCATGTTTCATCCTTTGCATTTGGATTCGCTATTTTACTGCTGTCTTCAAATACGAATATAAATAATGCCCGCTCTACATTCCAAGGGTAATCCAACCGTCTTGGTGCACATGTTCATACCGCGCTCTCCACGTGGTCGCGATAAGCGGCAACTTCGCCTCTCCCGCACCACGAACTGTCAATCCGTTTCTTGATTGGCGGCGATAATATATGCCGGCTTAACATCTAAGATATATCGACAGCGTTTTACCTTTGGAACAATTGCTCAACAGCAATGGCGTTCACTTGCTTACACTGATGTTAATCTTTGGATGGGTATTATTGTTGGTTATTAAATTTATACACACATTCACACTCCTATTCATACTTCCAGACTCTAGGAAAGATGGAGAATAATTCTGGCTAAACAAAAATTGCTATCCTCCAGCAATTGCTCTGAATTACCAGAGTACAGAGGCTGCTAGATAAACATTTACAGAACTTATTACCAATTTTCTTGTAGGTACAAGAGAACTTTGGGAGTACAGTAGGCTTTAGGCGATATTCAGATCCTTTAAAGCTGGTTGCTATGAGATGACTTAGAATGTTCATTCTCTTTGCATGTCCAGGACAGAAAAAGGTGAATGACTCCCATGTAAGAAAAGTATAAGTACTGGAACATTCAAACAAATAACAGGGAATATGTCGGACATGGTTCACTTTGAAAAAAGATCTGATGTGTTGCACCCACATGACTTTCTCTACTCTTGTACTAACCATTCTTACAAACTCTTATTCCTATATCTTCTGAGATTCTGTTGTCTTTGCGTACTTAACATATAAAAAAATGAACAACGATGATCCATTTCACGAAAGTTCAAGGTTTTTCGAAACTCACACACATAACAAGGAATATCTCCAAAATGGTTCACCCTACAAGAAAATTTATTGAGACATAAATTGTGTATTATTGCAAGGTCTACATGTTTTATAGTTTGATTTGGTCTATCTCTAACGGTTTACCAGTTATGCAAAAGTCGTCCAGAGTAAATACGACTACAGCGGCTATAGCCAGAAAATTCAAGATATACATTTCATTTGTCATCAAAATATCTCAAACATATGTCATTTCAAGAAAATAAAAATTTTTGAAAAATGTTCCATGTAAAGGGTAGTTTAGGGTGGGGCTATTTTCTTCAAAATCTTCGTGTCGCATCCTTGAAAGACATTAAACTTAAATACTAACTTTGGTTTTTAACCGACATTTCGTTTTTGAGTTATGCTGTCCACAGACAGACAGACAGACAGACTGACACACACACACACACACACACACACACACACACACACACACACACACACACACACACACACACACGGACCTTTTTCTAAAAATGCTTTTTTTTTTTTGTTCAGGAGGCCTCAAAACATGTATTTTCGGTGAAATCTCGACATCGAATTTTTGGGTGGAATACAATACTTCCCCTACTTACCAGTAGAGAAAGTAAAAATATGTATTTCACATACATTGTGTGTTTTAATGATGCTATTAGGATTCCCGAGGGCTAGGGAGTCTTTATTTTTCCAATCTCTCCATTTCTCTAATTTCTCTATAAAATCTTAACTGCTAACATGCTGACCTGTCATGGCATGTAATACGTCCTGTGATTGGTAATCAGAGGACATGGTCGGTGAATTTATTTTGATAATTCTCCCGGTCAGGTCGGTGAGACCCGTAAACCAACGACAGGTGTGATCCTCCAGACATTCTGGGGGTTGTGAGAGAGCGATGTGACCGCCAAAAGATAAAAATATGATGCTCTCTAAAAAGCGGTTGCTATTACTGCTATTGCTCTCTTCAATATCACTGAAAAATATTGGAGAGCAAGAGGGTTAATGACTTCATTGTCAGAAATCCAGCATTAGCTAACAAAAACATTTTTTGTGTAGGAAGATTTGGTTTACCTCTTATGCTTTACCATGCGAAAGTGTCACAGATGACTTCTCAGGAGGTTTCCTGAAAATTCAAGACATACATTTCATTTATTATAAAGATATCTTTAACATAGTATTTTAATCAAAATCTCTAGAGCCACTTTTATGAAAATCAAAAGTTTCGATAAATGTTCTATATAAAGGATAATCTGGGGTGTGGGAGTTTCTTGAAAAATCTTTGTGTCGCATCCTTGAAAGATGATACCATAAATAAAACTTGAGTTTTTGAAAACCTTAAGCTATACTACCCACTTTGTTGGACAGTTCGTTTTACTTTCTCTACTGGTAAGTAGAGTTTTGTATTCACAAAAAGACAGAATCACATTGTAATATTTCAAATATTAAATTATTTATTAATTGCTTTCTGAAGATGCTTATACGGTAAATACATAAATGAGAGACGACAAATTTCCTAAATATGGCACTACATAGTGGGAAATGCATAATTTGGTTTCCGATGCAGGAAATACGTCATTAGCAAGTCTGCAGCAAGCTATAGGCGCATTCTTCTAACGAGTTTGTGATAACACGGCAGTTTCTTACTTCCGAAAATAATAAATAATAACACGGCATGTCATTACGTACAGTCTTGTTTACATATCTTAGTGCTGCTAAGGTGTAATTACCTACTGCACTTATCAGCACAATTTTATGAAGTCGTGACCCCAGCTATTACTGGCTTTATCTCAGCTGAAAATACAGCCTTTTGTTTTGAGTTAAACGTGGCGAAAATAGAACCAGGATAATATTTGGTTAGAATGTGTAAAGTTTGCAGTACTCTGTACAACGTTTAAATCATCTAAACACACGCGACCTGATTGTTAACATTTACAAAACTTTGTCTACTCATTCTTCAACAAACTATTCTTACAGTAATTAGAACAATTTTTTAATATACCCACCGGAAATATGTTTTGAGACTTCCCTGGGAAAAAAATCATTTTTAGGATAGTCTATATGTACATGTCCGTTGGTGTGTGTGTGTGTGTGTGTGTGTGTGTGTGTGTGTGTGTGTGTGTGTGTGTGTGTGTGTGTGTGTGTGTGTGTGTGTGTGTGTGTGTGTGTGTGTGTCAGTCTGTGGACAACACAATTCAAAAACAAAAAGTCGGTTAAAAACCAAAGTTGGTATTTAAGTTTAATGCCTTTCAAAGGTGCGACTGGAAGATTTTGAAAAAAAATTCCTCCTCCCTAAACTACCCTTTGCATGGAAAATTTTTCGAAAATTTTATTTTATTTTATTTATTTTTTTTAATGGCTCTAACGATTTTAATTAAAATGCCATATGTTTAAGATATTTTTATGACAAATGAAATGTATGTCTTGAATTTTCTGTCTATAGCCTATATAGTCCTGTTTACTCTGGATGACTTTTGAATAACTCGTTAACCGTAAAAGATAGACAAATTCTTACTGCACAAGAAATGTAGATCTTGCTAAAATACATAATTTATGCCTAAATACATTTTTTGCAGAGTGAACCATTTCGGAAATATTCCTTTTTATTTGTATAAGTTTTGGAGAACTTATACTTCTGCCAAATGGAACATCATCATTCATTTCCTTATATGTTTGGAATGCAAAGAAAAGGGAGTTTGAAGGCTTTAAAAGGTTTGACTCTCGCTCAAAGCCTACTGTATTCCCATATTCCCGTTGCACCTACAAGGAAATAAGCAACAAGATAATTTCTGCAAATGTTTATCTCAACTAACACTAATAAGATACAGGAATAAGAGTTTGTAAGAATGGTTAGTACAAGAGTAGAGAAAGTCATGTGAGTGCAACACATCCGATTTTTTTATAGTAACATTTTGTATATCTCTTACGGTATACCGGTTATAGAAAAATCATTCACAACGAAGAGGACTTCAGAGACTTATTTCCAGAAAATTCAAAATATATATTTCCCTTGTCATGAAAATATCTTATACATATGTCAATTTAATCAAAGTTTAGAGCCATTCTGAGTAAAAAGAATCATAGGGCTAGGGAATTTTTCCTTTTTTTTTTTTTTTAACTTGACCGACTTTTCGTTTTTGAATTTTACTGTTCACACATATACACACAAGAGGGACTTTTATCTCTTCTTTTCTTTCCTTCCGGTTTTTTTTAAACGTTTTAATAAATAGTTTGAGTGCCAGAACGTATATTTCCAGTGAAATCTCTATATTGAATTTTTGGATGGAATGTAATACTTCTAGGCGCCACCGTGGTGAGCGGTTAGACCGCCTATCACCAAGATGGCCCGGGTTCGATCCCAGAGACCCGTATGTGGTATTTGTGGTGGACCCAGCGGCGTCTGGGTGAGGTTTCCCTGGTTCCCCCCGCCAGTCATTGCACCAACTGCTCCATCACCTTTACAATTATCCATTGCGTCTGCATTTCATATTATCCTTTTCCTCACTTTCATACTTGGTGCTTGGCTTACCACCCGCTTCTAGATCTTCACTTTGATCCATAGGCTCGTCTGCTCCCCGACAGACGTATCACCGTAGGCAATGGCTTGTAAGTCCTAGGGTGTGCCAGCTATCCATACAGGGAGGGTAATTAGATAAAGAAGAAGGTGGGATACCTCTTTTACTAAGTGTATACATAGTAGACAAAGCAAAAAACTGATACATATTGTAAAATAATGTTTGAAAAACAATATCTGCAATGTTTAGGAACATAACTAATTGTTATTGAACAAAGTACACCAGAAGTCTTAAAAAGAAAATTTACATCAGCGACGTAGGCAAGGCTATCTTATCTTAAGGGTGATCATTTTATTGTTTTAAATACTCTTTAAGTTCTAGTATCCGAAAGTGGAAAGTTTAGGGAAATAGAACTTGAATCCGAGCGCCTGTCGTGTGATGTTATCTTCGAAATAAACCTTATTTAGAACGAATGTAGAACCATGCATGGCACTCGATAAAAATTGCTTTGGCCATTCGGGTAATTGGGTTGAATAAGTAGATAAGTATCAAGGCAGCAAAACTGCACATAACGAGGGCTTTTCTTCATACAAACCCATTTATAATCTCGTCAAGTCTGCGGGAGATAATTTTAGCTAAATTAGCGTGTGTATTTGCCTCTGATCTTTAAAATCTTATTACTTAAACTTCTTACGAACAACTAGATTGATATTTATTTACGAATTTATTGTTCTGTGCATATGTGTTTAAAGAGAAACTAATTTTGTATTACACCTTAAGGATATACCGGGTGGAAGGTGTTGCTTCGGCCATATATTAACCCGGGATTCTACATGTTGAGTGTAACAAATGTGTCCATACAATTATTGTCAGTAAAGAACCATTTCGCCCAAAAAGTAATGTGAGTCAAATATTTGGAGCATCTAGCTTCTTGCCGAATGGGTATAAATGCTTAAGTGGTGGAATCAGTACTGAAAAATGCAATGCCATAGCCGGGATTTGAACCACGGATCTTCCGCTTACCGAGCGGCTGCTTTAACCACTAAGCTCCTGTGGCCAGTACGACATTAAATTCCCCAATCGGTTCGTACTTTCCCGTTAGACCACAAGGGAATCTCACATCAGAGATAAATACCCCAAGGGAGACTTACAGTTATAAGTACTTTATGTCCCGGGTTTAAGTAACCTTTAGATGGTAATTATTATTTATTTATGCCAACAAACTTACTGCTGGTGTTTTTAAACACACAAGCCGTGTGTGGGCAATGTTTAAGAGGTGGAATCAGAACTGAAAGATTCAGTGACATAGCTGAGATTTAAAAACATCAGCAGTAAGTTTGTTGGCATAAATAAATAATAATTGGGTATAAATGGTTTTATTACTGGCCGGGAGGGCTCAGAGCGCTGACCACGTCCCACCCTCCAGTACTGCACCTCACCAATGACGCCTGTAGTGAGCAGAGGTGGGGGACGCAGCGGCTGCGCGGTAGGCCTTGGCCCCTCGTGGGCTGTCGCGCCGGGGTTTAGTTAGTATAAATGGTTTTATTACTTCACTTACTGTCACCAAAACATTGTGTAAACAATGCTCTGATGTATTCATACCTTAATTTCAATGACTAGCCACAATTTAATGTTAAAATGTCATGCAAAGTTTTAATTGTAAGAGAAATTTTGCAATGCCATGCTATTAAATTGTGACTAAATTAATTCGAATTGACATAAAAGGACATTATAGTATTGTTCACACAATGTTTGTGCAACAATTAGTAAAATGATAAACCATTTATATCATTCGTTAAGGAACTAGATGGCTCAAATTTTTTACATGAATTATTTTTTTTTTTCGGCAAAACCGCTCTTTATTGACATGAATTGTATTGGACATATGTGTTACATTCATCATGTAGAATCCCTGGCTAACGTACGTTTGAAGCACTACCTTCCACCTGGTATATCACTTAAATTGCATGAAAATCGAGGGAAAAAAACCTTTTTAATTTTAATTTTGTAATTGAGTAATTCGTGAGTCCGAAAAATGTACAATTTGCTTTCGGACACCGTTTTTAAATATCGTATTGCATGTTTATATGTTGTGTGGAATTTAATGTGAGCTATGCATTCAAATATTTTACCACTGTTTTCTTGCTGTTATATTTGTTGTGTAAGATTTTTTTTTCGCGGAGCGGCTTTTGTACTGTACTAATGAAATTTGATACACGTGTTTACAGAAACATAAACAAAATCTCCCTAGGTTTTATTGTTAGATGTTAGATGTGTCTAAACATATATTTTCAATTTTCAACATAAAAGGTATAACTTTTAGGCAAAAAAAAAAAAAAAAAAAAAAAAAGAAAGAAAGAGAGATAATCCGACTTGTAAGTTTAAAATGTTATGGAATCTAAACTGAATAGGACACAGAGAAACTGTAACACTTATGATATAAATTTTAAAAATCTAGCAATAAGTATTAATTCAAAATTTGGAATATTCATTGCTACATATCCTCAAGACGTATAAAAAGCTGCAGCTCAAACTGTTCAGAAGCATTATGAAGGACGGAACAGAAAGCATCTTACAAAGAAGTTTGGTCTTGAAATGAAGTATCAATAATTGGAGGAAAAATTGAAGAGAAATTGAGATTGGTAGGAAGGTACCCAGTAATACCAATAGTATGGCTGCTGCAGCTCAACATTTTCAGAAGTGAAAAAGAAAAAAACAAAGAACAAAATGAAAAGGGGAAAATGAAGAGATGGAGGGACATGTTAGAAGTGTGTAAATGGCCTGATGTCCTTAGTCCTAGATGGATGGTGAAGTTGTGATACAACATATACCTAATGATATGAACAGTTTTCCTTCAGTAAGGATACGCTGACGCAGAAATCGAGTCAAGGATCCTTCAGTTGAAAGTTACGCGTGCTAAGAGCATTAGAATGGAGTTGCAAATGACTATGAAATATGTATGAAGGATAAAGTGCACGATAGAGCTGCCTTGATTAACATACCGCTTCAAAATACTCGGTTTTTGTATGGAAAGTGTTTCACATTTGTATGTCGTCGGTTTATGAGAACTCGTCCCAAGTTTGTCACTCTCTCTTTCTCCTCCATTTTCTCGACATTCCTACATGCAGGACCTACACGCTATGGAATGTCCTGTTTATATACTAAACTGTCGTATGTGTGGACTCACTTCACGTTTCATATAAAAAGTTCACGCGACTTTCTCTACACAGTCATCAAAACACTTTTCTTACAAAACTTATTCCTCCCTGTACTTCTCAATTGTTATAAACTCTCGTTACACATTTCATTATAATTACAAGAAGGACACACTAAGCTGAAGCGATTATCAGCTTATTAAACACCGGTTTCCTATGTGATAGCATTGAAGTTCCATGCTCTTTACATTATTATGGGAAAAACAGAATAGCGACCTCCCAGTTGAAAAAAGTAAAGCATAAATATTTAAAAATGCATATTAATAAAGATATCTCCAAAACGGTTATCACCAGAAAAAACGAGATAAACATATTCATCTAGTAATATTTTGTATTTTATTGCGGCTTACGGATGATAAAATAGTCACTGAGAATGAAGAGCATTTCACAGACTATTTCAAAAAATTTCAAGGTATACATTTTATTTGTTATACCATTAACGTAAGGGAACAAGGTAGTCTGACTATAAAGAAATTACACCTTACGAGTGAGTTAATTAGATTAATTTACAACTGCTCTTGAAGTTCTCAATGTTTTTTCCTGGAAGTTTTAAGAATCTACACATATAAAAATCAATTGCCCTGCATTAGTCTCGCAAAAACTCAAAAATGGCTCGACAGATTTGAATATAATTTTGTTTTGTTCGCCCAACTACTGGGATGGTTTAGAAAAAAACTCTGATGTGTTGCACTCACATGACTTTCTCTACTCTTGTACTAACCATTCTTACAAACTCTTATTCCTATATCTTCTTCGTGTTAGTTAAGATAAACATTTGTACAACTTATCTTATTGCTTATTTCCTTGTGGGTGCAAGGGGAATGGTAGAATACAGTAGGCTTTGTGTGATAGTCAAATGTTTTAAAGTTTTGAGATTCTGTTCTGTTTGCACACTTAACATATAAAAAAATGAACAACGATGACCCATTTCACGAAAGTTCTAAGTTTTGCGAAACTCACACACATAATAAGGAATATCTCCGAAATGGTTCACCCTACAAGAAAATTTATTCAGACATAAATTATGTATTTTAGCAAGATCTACATTTTGTGTAGAGTATGATTTGGTCTATCTCTAACAGTTTACCAGCTAAGCAAAAGCCGTCCAGAGTAAATACGACTACATGGGCTATAGCCAGAAAATTCAAGATGTACATTTCATTTGTCATAAAAATATCTCAAATATATGATATTTTAATCAAAATTGTTAGAGCCATTTTCAAGAAAATAAAAATTTTCGAAAAATGTTCCATGTAAAGGGGAGTTTAGGGTGGTGCTAGTTTCTTTAAAATCTTCGTGTCGCATCCTAAACTCAAATACCAACTTTGGTTTTTAACCGACTTTTCGTTTTTGAGTTATGCTGTCCACAGACACACACACGAACCTTTTACTAAAATTGCTTTTTTTTTTTTTTTTTTTTGGATTCAGGGGTCTCAAAACATGTTTCCGGTGAAATCTCAACATCGAATTTTTGGGTGGAATAGAGTAGAGAAAGTAATAATAAAAAATCTGATGTGTTGCACTCACATGACTTTCTCTACTCTTGTACTAACCATTCTTACAAACTCTTATTCCTATATCTTCTTCGTGTTACTTAAGTTAAACATTTGTACAACTTACTGCTTATTTCCTTGTAGGGGCATGGGGAATGTTAGAATACAGTAAGCTTTGTGCGATAGTCAAATGTTCGAGATTCTGTTGTCTTTGCACACTTAACATACAAAAAAATGTGATGTGTTGCACTCACATGACTTTCTCTACTATTGTACTAACCATTCTTATTCCTATATCTTCTTCGTGTTAGTTAAGATAAACGTTTGTACAAATTACCTTATTGCTTATTTCTTTGTAGCTGCAAGAGGAATATTAGAGTACAGTAGGCTTTGAGCTATAGTCAAATGTTTTAAAGCTTTGAGATTCTGTTGTCTTTTAAATTATTAACAACGATGATCCATTTCACGAAAGTTCTAAGTTTTCCGAAACTCACACACATAACAAGGAATATCTCCAAAACGGTTCACCCTACAAGAAAATTTATTTAGACATAAATTGTGTATTTTAGCAAGATCTACATTTTTATATAGTATAATTTGGCCTATCTCTAATGGTTTACCAGTTATGCAAAAGCCGTCCAGAGTAAATACGGCTACAGGGGCTATAGTCAGAAAATTCAAGATGTACATTTCATTTTTCATCAAAATATCTCAAACATATGACATTTTAATCAAAATCGTTAGAGCCATTTTCAAGAAAATCAAAATTTTCGAAACATTTTCCATGTAAAGGGTAGTTTAGGGTGGGACTATTTTCTTCAAAATCTTCGTGTCACATCCTTGAAAGACATTAAACTTAAATACCAACTTTGGTTTTTAACCAACTTTTCGTTTTTGAGCTATGCTGTCCACAGACTGACAGATTGACAGACTGACACACACAGACCTTTTTCTAAAAATGCTGTTTTATTGGATTCAAAGGATCTCAAAACATATATTTCCGGTGAAATCTCGACATCGAATTTTTGGGTGGAATACAATACTTCCCCTACTTACCAGTAGAGAAAGTAAAAAGAGCATTAGAAAAAATCCAAAGGAACAGCCCAACAATCGAAAATATCTAAGTTGGTAATGTTTGTATTTCTTTCAATATATGGCGGCCCTATTGTTTGACAGCTGCAACTTTTACATTTAAAATAGTTTTTTCTTAAAAAAGGTACTGGATTTTGAAAATGGATTTGCTTAAATCGAATTTAATTACACTTTTCGAACATTCATTTTGATCACCCATTCTACTGAGGTAAATAGACTTTACAGGTTTAGAAATAAAAACGATCATTCTATTTTGTTTTAGCAAGACTAGAGCAGGCTTAAACATAACCACAAAATATGTCGAGGAATTAGTTTGAGGATGGCAATACTGTAAAATTCTCAAGGTAAGTTCAACAAATTTGAGTAACTGTGAAAACAATTACGTGTCATTTTACAGTGTTCATTACAATGCCAAGGAGAGGACAAGCTGACAGTCGAGAACGACTGAAAACGATCGATAAGCAATAGGTTTAGAATGCAACGAGTTCGTGAACAGCAAACTCTACGCCAGCAAACACGACACAACGAACACGATCAATTATAACGCGTCTAATATTATCGATCTCAATGAATTGAGTTGGAAGGTTGATAAGAATTAATAGTCACTTATGAAGAGTTACAGTTAAATGAATTTTAGGTGGTATGAAGTTCACCGGGTGATCTAGTTAGTCTATAAATTATGACAATTATTTGAAGTGGTTACCTGCATTGATAGCCGACGTGTTTGAGTAAAGAATTGTTGGTACAGGACATTTTCTTGAAAATCTTCTTGTCGCTTCCTTGGAGAACGCTGGGCTCAAATAGCAAGCTTAGCATTTAACAGGCTTTGTTTTTGAGATTTACTGTCCACAGACACGCGCGCGCGCGCGCGCGCGCGCACACACACACACACACACACACACACACACACACAAATCTTTTTCTAAAAGTGATATTTCTTCGATTAAGGGAGTCTCCAAACGTGCATTTATGAAGGAATGTACAACAGTTCTTCTGTTTACTATCGGTAAGTAATAGAAAAAATTTATTTTGTTGTTTAACGACGCTGTCAATTGCCAAGATCACATCAGCGTCGGTGTGCCGGAATTTTGTTCCGCAGGATTTCTTTTACATGCCGGTGAATGTACTAACATGGAGCTGCCGGATTTGAACCCGCAACCTTGGGATCAGTAGGCTAGCCTCTAATTAATTGAGCCACCCAGACCGACTCCAAATCTGTGAAGTGTGAATGTTTATCTAGCCAAGATAATTTCCATCCTCCCCAGAATTCTGGCAGTATGAATGGCAGTGCGAGTGTGTGTGTGTGTGTGTGTGTGTGTGTGTGTGTGTGTGTGTGTGTGTGTGAGTGTGTGTGTATGTGTGTTTGTGTGTGTGTGTTTGTAATCTAATGTACAAAAATCCCAAATACACAAAATACAGCGTATAAGAGCTAACACCATTGTCTACAGACAATATGTTCCAAAGGAAAGACCGCCGATTTGATCATTGAGGTTAGAGGAAGTTTTGAGTTTCATGGAACAATTCAATCCGAGTAAAGTGCTTAAGACTCCAGTTAGGCTCTTGGTTTCTCTCCCAACTCAGGGTCAACTTTATTCCATCCACTATGGCGTACTCAACAACTCTTTCAAGGATCCAATACAATATATTAACGTAACAAACTCTCCTACATAGGAGTTTTAGCTTGGAACTCATTATAAAAATACTCGAATGACCGTATTTTTCAGAAGATTGCTATTTTCCAAATAACACTCAATTCCAAAATTACAGTTACCTACATTATATTTGTGCTACTTATATTTGAAGTTTTGTTATTGCTTAGCTGAGGCAAATTGGCTTGGAACAGTAAGATCAGATCAGATCAGTGTCATATGAGGTAAATTAGATGTGTGTACTTGAAGTAATGACTCTAATAATTCAATAAACATAGACGATTAGTTTTATAATTGCTTACTGACCTTTGCTATAATAATGAGTTTACAGGTAGAACTATTCCCAACAGGGACACTTGCGATCGTTAAAAAAATGAAAAAAAAAAAAAATGTTGATAATCAAGAACACATAATTATCCGTAATGGATTACTATAATGCATCGATTAATGTCTATTGAAGTAACAAGTTCATCAAACAAAATATGATGTTTTGGATTCACATGACTTCCTCTACACTCTTATACAGATTATTTTTACGAAAACTTTCTGTACTATCTCAGCCGTATCCAACGCTTGCTAAAGTCCATTATACGCGGACTGTGCCACTCTTTTATCACTCAGATGTGCATTGTGTTGCAATAGCCGTTTGGTTATACATATCTTGAGTTTCATTTACTGAAGCACTTTCAAATCCCATGTGAAAACATGTGTTCATTTGTGACTTCTTTGGTACTGCTTACGTTTAAAGAAGCCTATCAATATTTGGTGACAAACTCGAAGTGCATAGCCTTAGAAGATACACCAAGTGATCGTCGCGTAATATATTACGATACAGACTTTTAATATAGTTCAATTTGGAGAAACTCTGCTTGTAAAATATATGTAGACCCAAATCCTGACATCATATTGGAGGCAAACAATTGCAATTCGAACCAATAATAAAGAAATGGTTACCACAAAAAAGAAGTCATTTGACAAGTTGTTTCCTTCGAAGAAATACACATTGTTTGCATAGTAAAATTTTACATATCTCTTGTACTAAAGTGGTTCAGAACAAAGAGGACCACAACGGCTATCATCATGAAATATAAGATAACATTCTATGTTTCAGAAAATATCTTCAACATGTGGTATTTGAATCAAAATCATTCCAGCCATTTTGAGAAATTAAAACTTCGCGAAACATTTTCCAAGTAAAGGGTAGTCTGGGGTAAGGGAATTTTCTTAAAATGTTCGTGTCGCATCCTTGGAAGGTCTTGAACTTAAATATTAAGTTTCCTGTTTAATCGACTTTTCCTTTTTGAATTGTGACGTTGACAGAGAGGCTCAAGCGCGCGCACACACACATAGAGGTGTCTCACAACCTCGTCTGAGCTTTGCTCACACGTATGAAATCTCCCACGTTATCGGGAACCACTGCCTCTGCCGAGTCCAACGCAATCCAAACAACTACCTCCCGGAAGAAGCTCGAATGTTCGGCCCAGTGTACTTCTGGTACCTTCAGTAGTACCATGACTGCTAAGGATCGCCCGTGCACTGAAGGGGTCGGAACCAGATTCAGATGGGATTCAGATGGAATGCTATACCTTCTTTACGTACTATCCTGGTGGTAGAGAAAGTAAAATGAAGTCCACAGTTATGCATTGGCGAACATCCAATGCTACCGCATCCTCCGATCCAACCTTGTGGTAAGAAAATACCAGCATAGCAAAATGACAAGGTGTCCCATTCTGTTGTAATTACAGTTCAGGGATATCACCTCTGTGAGTTGTGGCAACACTACGTTTGCAACGTTTTTAGATAATTGTTAGCATCGAAGAAAACTGATCCTGTAACGCATTTGTTGGACATTATCTCCACACATTTTCAAATTCCATGGTATGTTTCCTTCCCACATATACCGGGTGAGTCAGCTGCCCCTTATTTTCCAGTTTTATGAAATCCACATTTTATACTAGTAGTGATAATATGAGCTTTCTGGCTCAAGAAGTGGCATAAGTGACATGAGCTTTTTGGCTCAAAAAGTGGCATAAGGGACATATCAGTCACACCACCCTCCCCCCCTCCCCCTCCCCCCTCACCCCTCCACCCCCACATGTGGGAATTTCCAAAAAGGTATGAGCTTTCTGGCTCACTTAGCATAAATTCCCCATTAATAATCCGCCCCCTCACACTCCTCTCCCTCCCCCCTTAAGTGACATGGGTATTTCTTTGGACACGTGGGAATTCCGAAAAGAGAGGTCGGATGATCTGTCGCGAATAGGATGACAAAGGAAGGATAATTAATGACCCCCGTCCCCCCTGACCCTCCTATTCTAGTGTCTGCATGTGTTTTCGAAAGAAGAACGTGAGGGTAAGAAACCCTACAATGAATGGCCCCTTTCAGATCTTGATATATTTATGTGACAGTTGGAAATGTTTCCCTCTGACAGTTTTGAAAAGAACAAGGCTTCATCTTGCAAGGGGGCGAGCATAGACATCCCCATTTTCCTGTCTGAACAGGCTTAGTGTTTTTCTCTTAACAAAGCAGCCAAAGATCACCACCTGCAGGAAGAAACCTTTTCAATAGCGAAAGAATACTTCTGTATTGACGCGTGGACCACCCATGTGATCCCCCACTGCGAGGGTTTCCCTGCCTTCCCATTGTGTTGAATGGCCGTCCAACCCCTCCAACACTTCAATGCGTTCCCACACAGTGGGGACAAAAGGAAACCTGTAACATAACTCTTAGCAGAAAACAAACTTGCAGTTCGACATAACGAAACTTTTACTGATCAAAATCTACCCCCCCACACACGCATTCTTCCGAAGAAAAACCTATTCTCACTGAAATTTTCGGACCGCACACATCTTTGACTTTGCACTAGCCATTAAGCGGAAGGGTAATGAGGCTTTTACATTCACAAGGCTTTATCGGTCCACTTTTCCTGTGTCATGTTTTCTAGTTTTTTGTTCTTTATTTATCTATTTTGTTTATTTTGGATTCCTTATGGACTTCAATGATGTCCCGCACAATCAATGCAAGCACTATCTCTCGATCTTTTACGCTCATAGAGTTCTCTCTACACACGCTTCTTACTGTGACATGATTGTTTGCATTCTGTTAATCCTCATGAAAAATACTGGCTTATACTCTCATTTAATTTCAGTATTATTCTATAAATAATGTTATTTTATACTTGCAACATTCATTTTGTGTATAGTATCATGTTCGACGATCAGAGAGACTGTTTCTCGTTTCTTTCAAGCAAATTTAAGCTTTGACAACATGTTACTTAAGCTGAAAATATTGTCTCGTCTGTTACCCTCACGCAACTTTCTCTGCTCTTGCCCTAACAATTAATACAAAATGTTATTTGCACTAACATCTTCGTGTTAGCTGAGATAAACGTTTTCACAAATTATCTCCCTGCTTATTTCCTTTTATGTGCAAGGAGGGATATTAGAGTAAGGAAGGCTTTGTGTACTGATCAAAAGCTACATGCAATTCTACTGAAAAAGCATTCACAAGGAATTTTTTGGGTCCATCCACATCTCTTGACTTCGCATTTGTTTATGTTCCCAAAACTCAACTAAAATCATGGAAATATCTCCAAAAAATCCTACAGGCACACACACATACTCACACGTAAACACACACACACATACACCCCGCACACATGCACACAAATACACATGCACACCTACACACATGAATGCACAACCACACACACATACACACACACACACACACAAACAGACATACATACGCGCAAACACACGCACAAAACCGCATAAGCTTCATTTATAAGTTCCTTAAATTAAGGACTTTATGTTAGCCAATGCATCACTTTTCACAAGGATACTCTACTCAGTTTTCTTTGTGAAATATCCGGGGTGTTTAAGAGGACACTTATTTATACATTTATTTTCTTGTTTATAGTATCTTACGAGATTACTATGCTTGTTTAATCCTAGCAAGTAATATTTTTTAAATCGCACCAAAGAATAACGATACCACAATGCAGGAACAGTAAGCACCCGAGGAACGTAGCTGAATCATTGAACCATCAGCAATACAGGTTTCAAAGTAATGGGCAAATTTCAAACACTAAGTAATATCTCGCCTTATTATTAGTTTCTTTATTGACAAATTCGAGAGTTCTGGTCAAAGTAATTACTGCAATAACACATGTTAACATATATAATAACCCCTTTCAATCATACAGAAAATTCTTTTGACTTCATTTCTACATAAACACAAATATTAAAAATCTGATGTGTTACACTCACGTGACTTCTACCCTCTTGTACTTCCCATTCTTACAAAATCTTATTCCTATATCTTCTTCGTGTTAGTTGAGATAAACATTTGTACAAATTATCTTATTGCTTATTTCCTTGCAGGTGCAAGGAGAATGTTAGAATACTGCAGGCTTTTCTGCCATAGTCTAATGTTTAAAAGCTTTGAGATTCTGTTGTCTTTGCACACTTAAGATATAAAAAATGAACAACAATGATCCATTTCACGAAAGTTCTAAGTTTTTCCGAAACTCACACACATAACAAGGAATATCTCCGAAATGATTCACACTACAAGAAAATTTATTCAGTCAATTTTCAGGCAAAAATTGTGTATTTTAGCAAGATCTATATTCTCTATAGTATGATTTGGTCCATCTCTAACGGTTTACCAGTTATGCAAAAGTCGCCCAGAATAAATACGACTACAGGGGCTATAGCCAGAAAATTCAAGATATACATTTCATTTATCAAAAAATATCTCAAACATATGACATTTTAATCAAATCGTTAGAGCAATTTCCAAGAAAGTCAAAATTTTCGAAAAATGTTCCAGGTAAAGGGTAGTTAAGGGGGATATTTTCTTTTCAAATTCTTCGTGGCGCATCCTTGAAAGACATTAAACTTAAAAACTGACTTTGGTTTAACCGAATTTTCGTTCTGAGTTATGCTGAGCACAGACTGACACACACACACACACACACACACACACACACACACACACACACATGCCTACACATACACACACATTTTTAGCAAACACTCACACACACACTTAGACATACACACACGCACACATACACACACACTCACACACCCACCCACACCTACACACATACACACACTCACACACGCGCAGACACCCACACTTACACACATACACCCATACACATGCACCCAAGCACACACAGGCCTACACATACACACACACAAATTTTCAGCAAACACTCGCACACACACTTAGACATACACACACACATACACACTCACACACCCACCCACACTTACACACATACACACACTCACACACACGCAGACACCCACACTTACACACATACACCCATACACATGCACCCAATCACACACAGGCCTACACATACACGCACACACAAATTTTCAGCAAACACTCACACACACACTTAGACATACACACACACACATACACACACACTCACACACCCACCCACACTTACACACATACACACACACTCACACACGCGCAGACACCCACACTTACACACATACACTCATACACATGCATCCAAGCACACACATACACGCACCTTTTTGTAAACCTGCTTTTTTGGATTCAGGGGGCCTCGAACATATATTTCCGGTGAAATCTTGACTTCGAATTTTTGGGTGGAGTACGATACTTCCCCTATTGACCAGTAGAGAAAGTAAAAATAGAGGTTGCGACAACTGAGCATAAAAAATACACAACGCTAATTTCATTTCAATATATGAAACTCCTGATATTTTTCTTTGTTATCAAATGATTAAAAATTGAAGAGACAGAATAATGAAAATTTCATTCATCTTACCCTTGCTATTGAATAAAGTTAGTGAATGAGACCTGATGCTCTGAAAGTATTTATTTTTTCTCAAGTAGTAATAGATAAGGGGTTAATAAAATATCAACAGGAACTTTTTGTCACTAGATGTAAGTTTATTTAATAAGTTTGCCAGTTTATAGCAGGTTTGTATAAAACAATTGTACTATTAAATCTTACAATCCAGAGGCTTTTAAGGGGAGAATATGTTTGGAAACAACTCAAAGAATGAGTGAAAACTGCGTACCAATATTCATTACAAATACAAACCAAAACGGATAAGTGGGGCTTGTAGACAGAATACAAAACGAGCTCTATGGTGTTAAAGGAAATTAAAGGCGCAAAACTCCTTATGTGACTTAATCCCTGGGAATGACTTATGGTAGCATGGAGATGGGAACAATAACAATGATAATGAATAGGAATCCCGCCAGCCTATATTTTAAACATTTTGCTCGGTGTTATTCATCTTTATTTTTTTATTGAAGCATAACATTTCTTGTCATTTCTTACTGAACCTTCAGCATTCAGTTCATTGAATAAGAAAAGAGAATAAAGACATCATTCAGATGTTCATACATTCATTTTAAATTACATTAAAGGCTGGCTTTGTCACTTTCATTATAAAACAAGCTATTATGTATATCATTTCACAGTATCCAAATATTGGAAAGAAAGCTAACTTCTTAGTTTAGCCAATAGAAACAAAGTTCGGCGGGGTGGTGGGGTAGCTGTTTTACTGCGCAGCTGCATAGGTGTGGTGGGGGAAAGCATTCTAACCTATAAAAGGGTACACCGTCCGCAGGAGTGAACGGACTCACAAGACACACAGGTGTGATTGCAGTTCTAGAGGGCGAAACATCAGTTGGCATTTACACATTACTGCAACAATAACATACATTCCATAATGGCAGGTAAGCCCATTTTATTATACCTTAAAGAAACATTTTGGTGTCTTTCTACGAGTGAAAGTCATTAAATAGGAACAAAATACGCAGAAAAAAGTTTTTATATGTTAAATGGCATGTATTTCCTTACAATGGACTTGAAATTATCAGCTCATCATTCATTGCCTTTACACATTGAAAGATTAAGTCAAAGTGGAAATCCGAACTAACGATGAAATTGCCAAATGTAGGAAAACACGATAACTTTTTTTTCCCACTATTCATTAAATGTTTCTCTTGTTGTTATTTTTATTATTATTCTTTTATTCTTTTGTAGGAAACATCAACAGGGCAAATGAATCTAACACGAGCATCAATGGCTTGCCCCTGGACGTTGCACAACACGACTTGACAAAGTTACAATGCCAGTTAGGCCCAATAAATGCAGTTGTGATAGTTGTAAAAATATTTCATCACTGAAAAGTCTACTGGGGGGAAATTCAAGGTAAGAATTATTAAATATTGAAATGCTAGTTTATATTGTTCCTTATTTGGCTCATTGTAGGAATTCCATCGTAAGCAATTTTTGTGTACATTCTGTCTTCCAGCGTTAGCATTTCAGCTCCAAACCATATGTTCAATCGAAATATCATATATGATATTTTGTTTTTCATCATTCATCTGACTTATAGTATCCCTTTTAATACTCTCTTCTTCATATCAAAGTGACTTATCTCAAATAATCTGTCTCTAAGCCAAAAACATTTTCTTTTATACCTGAATTAAATATAGTCTTTTATTCAATCTTTAATAAATGTTCACTTGCTGAATATGAATATCCACTTCAAATATTATAACACCATTAATTAATTTTATTGTTTCATCTTACTTCAGGCCCATATGAACCAATGGACCTTTCATTGAATCGCCAGCCTAAGGAGCAGCACACCATGAGACCTTCACAAACAGCTTTACACAGAGAATCAGCGCAAAAGAGGGAATTATACCATAAATCACTTTGCGATGGCAAGATCGCTAATCAAGCTGGGAAGAGCACATCTTCTTCAATATCGCAGAGTAATAAGCAGCCGCATGAAAACACCCATCAGATTACAGATGAACAATTATATCAACAACGCAAGTACAGCTGGGAACCTTCAAATAAAAGATGTCATACTCATACAAGGGAGCAATTCAACAGCCCGCAGCAAAGAAGTCAACAAAACTTAAAGGAATTGATCGAAAACAAGACAAGGATATGTATTCATACCTGTGAAACTATGAAATGTGATACTTTGAAAATTGCCATAGAACTTATTTTATAATTCAATAAGATTTCTTAGAACAGATAACCATCTCTTATAGAGATACGTTATTGACTTTGGCAGGGACTCTAGGTCATATCTAACGACAGTAACAATCATTCATCATGTAATTCATGCTTAGCCTGCAGAGTCGCAGTTATCAGAAGTAACAGGTATTCTATTTTATTCCAAGGGCGGAAAAACAGCGTGATAGACACGCACAGAGAGAGAGAGAGAGAGAGAGAGAGAGAGAGAGAGATAGTGAGAGAGAGACTGACTGTTACGTGCAGGTGTTTTACCCATATTTATGAATTGTGAATAATATCCACAGGCATTTTGCCTGAAGCAGTATCTACTTATATTGTGAAATCATCAATTTTGTTGAAATGTAAAAAACGATCTTGATTCATTTAATAAAATTTATGAAGAGAAATATCAGCGTTATCATTTAACCTGCCCTAACCTATCCTAGCCTAAGCAAGCCTACCCTATCCAAATTTAGCCTATCTTAACTAGGAATGCATGCAGGAATAACATAATGTATGATATAAATTAACAAAAGAACATAATTACAATCAGATAATTTTATTTAACTTATAAAGATGAATACACTACCATTACCATTCAGAAAGCAAGCATATACTATTGAAAGACAATACATATATATTCATTTCATTTCTTAATCATTCAATGATGCCAGTCGATTTCAGTTCATTGATAATTCCTTGAATTTCCTTATAGTGATTCTGTCCAGTCGATTCTTGTGACATGATTAATAATCGTAAACGTTTTACTAATTCATTTGGATCGAACCAAGGATATTCCAGGCGAAAAGCAGCACTTGATGGAGCATCTTGCATGTTATCGGAGACTTGGAGATTATTACTTTCTTCCAATGAAGTCATGTTTCCAGATGTTTTTACAATAACGCTTAGCGTTGATTTTCCATCTTCATTATTAGATGTTTCATCAATTCCAGATTTTTCACTCTCTTGCAACGGAAATGCCCCTGATTCAGAATTAGCTATATTGTTCACAGGACCATTAGAAACCTCTTTCTTGCATATTTTATTATGGCGTTGAAGCCTACTCGTTGTCCTATTCTTTAAAGTCTGCCCACACTCACAGCATTTGAGGAAACGATCCTTTCCAAGACTAATATATGAAAAATTAAGTCTTGCGTATTTTGTGCAATACAACCTTTTACTGTGATCACTCATTGTGAAAATGCAAGTGAAGCTGACAATAACCGTTTAAGCAAAAGTTAGAGATGCTCGTTATTTTATACATTGATTGTTCATATGTCAAATATAAACTCGCAACAATGCAAAACAATTTAGTGTAGGCAGACACCCTAAGTAACCACAGGTGAGCAGATGAGGTGACCATGGGTGACCATGGGTGACCAGATGAGATGACCATGGGTGACCAAGGGTGACCAAGGGTGACCATGGGTGACCATGGGTGACCATGGGTGACCATGGGGTGACCAAGGGTGACCATGGGTGACCAAGGGTGACCAAGGGTGACCAAGGGTGACCATGGGTGACCATGGGTGACCACGGGTGACCATGGGTGACCAAGGGTGACCATGGGTGACCACGGGTGACCATGGGTGACCAGATAAGGTGACCAAGGGTGACCATGGGTGACCAAGGGTGACCAGATTAGGTGACCATGGGTGACCAGATGAGGTGACCACGGGTGACCATGGGTGACCAAGGGTGACCAGATTAGGTGACCATGGGTGACCACGGGTGACCATGGGTGACCAAGGGTGACCATATTAGGTGACCATGGGTGACCACGGGTGACCATGGGTGACCAGATAAGGTGACCATGGGTGACCAAGGGTGACCAGATTAGGTGACCATGGGTGACCATGGGTGACCAAGGGTGACCAGATTAGGTGACCAAATAGGTGGCCCGTGACCCAAGCATGTATGTGAGCAAAATAAGTGCAAGCTAATGTGAGACTATCAAACATTCAAAATATATAACCTAAACCTAACCTAAGCTAACATAATGTTACCTGAACCTGTTTGCTTGAATCTACACACTGTAACTATTTTTAATTGAGGATTTCATTCTGCTTGCACCATCAAATATAACATTACCTAAGCTGAATTCTTCTATTTCAAACTTTTATTCGTGTAACACATGCACTAAGTCATCCCATCCCATACAAATATTCAATTTCCGTATAACATAGCCTAATCTACTCTTAATGTGTTTCATGTCTCTTAAGACACGATTCAACATTCAGAGAACAATGTCTCAGGTCGATTCTATAGACACAATTAACAAATCATTTCTGGAAAGTAATGTTATTCCACTATTCTTCCATACATCACCCATACAGGTTATTCACACCAATCAGATAAACATATATCCTACCCTCACCTAACTCTAATCTAAATTCAAGCAAACTATTAAGAGAATGCTATTGTATTGTAGATGCTCTGATGAAGTCAATGTGATCATTTCCTCTCATATACAAGTATTCAATACTCTGAACACCAAACCAGGCTTAATATTCTTGATGGCACATAAAATCAAACACGCCAGAAGATAATCGAAACAGCTTGCTCTCAAGATAATTAATTGTGGTTGATTTTATGTGCCATCAAGAATATTAAGCCAGGTTTGGTGTTCAGAGTATTGAATACTTGTATATGAGAGGAAATGATCACATTGACTTCATCAGAGCATCTACAATACAATAGCATTCTCTTAATAGTTTGCTTGAATTTAGATTAGAGTTAGGTGAGGGTAGGATATATGTTTATCTGATTGGTGTGAATAACCTGTATGGGTGATGTATGGAAGAATAGTGGAATAACATTACTTTCCAGAAATGATTTGTTAATTGTGTCTATAGAATCGACCTGAGACATTGTTCTCTGAATGTTGAATCGTGTCTTAAGAGACATGAAACACATTAAGAGTAGATTAGGCTATGTTATACGGAAATTGAATATTTGTATGGGATGGGATGACTTAGTGCATGTGTTACACGAATAAAAGTTTGAAATAGAAGAATTCAGCTTAGGTAATGTTATATTTGATGGTGCAAGCAGAATGAAATCCTCAATTAAAAATAGTTACAGTGTGTAGATTCAAGCAAACAGGTTCAGGTAACATTATGTTAGCTTAGGTTAGGTTTAGGTTATATATTTTGAATGTTTGATAGTCTCACATTAGCTTGCACTTATTTTGCTCACATACATGCTTGGGTCACGGGCCACCTATTTGGTCACCTAATCTGGTCACCCTTGGTCACCCATGGTCACCCATGGTCACCTAATCTGGTCACCCTTGGTCACCCATGGTCACCTTATCTGGTCACCCATGGTCACCCGTGGTCACCCATGGTCACCTAATATGGTCACCCTTGGTCACCCATGGTCACCCGTGGTCACCCATGGTCACCTAATCTGGTCACCCTTGGTCACCCATGGTCACCCGTGGTCACCTCATCTGGTCACCCATGGTCACCTAATCTGGTCACCCTTGGTCACCCATGGTCACCCTTGGTCACCTTATCTGGTCACCCATGGTCACCCGTGGTCACCCATGGTCACCCTTGGTCACCCATGGTCACCCGTGGTCACCCATGGTCACCCATGGTCACCCTTGGTCACCCTTGGTCACCCTTGGTCACCCATGGTCACCCTTGGTCACCCCATGGTCACCCATGGTCACCCATGGTCACCCATGGTCACCCTTGGTCACCCTTGGTCACCCATGGTCATCTCATCTGGTCACCCATGGTCACCCATGGTCACCTCATCTGCTCACCTGTGGTTACTTAGGGTGTCTGCCTACACTAAATTGTTTTGCATTGTTGCGAGTTTATATTTGACATATGAACAATCAATGTATAAAATAACGAGCATCTCTAACTTTTGCTTAAACGGTTATTGTCAGCTTCACTTGCATTTTCACAATGAGTGATCACAGTAAAAGGTTGTATTGCACAAAATACGCAAGACTTAATTTTTCATATATTAGTCTTGGAAAGGATCGTTTCCTCAAATGCTGTGAGTGTGGGCAGACTTTAAAGAATAGGACAACGAGTAGGCTTCAACGCCATAATAAAATATGCAAGAAAGAGGTTTCTAATGGTCCTGTGAACAATATAGCTAATTCTGAATCAGGGGCATTTCCGTTGCAAGAGAGTGAAAAATCTGGAATTGATGAAACATCTAATAATGAAGATGGAAAATCAACGCTAAGCGTTATTGTAAAAACATCTGGAAACATGACTTCATTGGAAGAAAGTAATAATCTCCAAGTCTCCGATAACATGCAAGATGCTCCATCAAGTGCTGCTTTTCGCCTGGAATATCCTTGGTTCGATCCAAATGAATTAGTAAAACGTTTACGATTATTAATCATGTCACAAGAATCGACTGGACAGAATCACTATAAGGAAATTCAAGGAATTATCAATGAACTGAAATCGACTGGCATCATTGAATGATTAAGAAATGAAATGAATATATATGTATTGTCTTTCAATAGTATATGCTTGCTTTCTGAATGGTAATGGTAGTGTATTCATCTTTATAAGTTAAATAAAATTATCTGATTGTAATTATGTTCTTTTGTTAATTTATATCATACATTATGTTATTCCTGCATGCATTCCTAGTTAAGATAGGCTAAATTTGGATAGGGTAGGCTTGCTTAGGCTAGGATAGGTTAGGGCAGGTTAAATGATAACGCTGATATTTCTCTTCATAAATTTTATTAAATGAATCAAGATCGTTTTTTACATTTCAACAAAATTGATGATTTCACAATATAAGTAGATACTGCTTCAGGCAAAATGCCTGTGGATATTATTCACAATTCATAAATATGGGTAAAACACCTGCACGTAACAGTCAGTCTCTCTCTCACTATCTCTCTCTCTCTCTCTCTCTCTCTCTCTCTCTCTGTGCGTGTCTATCACGCTGTTTTTCCGCCCTTGGAATAAAATAGAATACCTGTTACTTCTGATAACTGCGACTCTGCAGGCTAAGCATGAATTACATGATGAATGATTGTTACTGTCGTTAGATATGACCTAGAGTCCCTGCCAAAGTCAATAACGTATCTCTATAAGAGATGGTTATCTGTTCTAAGAAATCTTATTGAATTATAAAATAAGTTCTATGGCAATTTTCAAAGTATCACATTTCATAGTTTCACAGGTATGAATACATATCCTTGTCTTGTTTTCGATCAATTCCTTTAAGTTTTGTTGACTTCTTTGCTGCGGGCTGTTGAATTGCTCCCTTGTATGAGTATGACATCTTTTATTTGAAGGTTCCCAGCTGTACTTGCGTTGTTGATATAATTGTTCATCTGTAATCTGATGGGTGTTTTCATGCGGCTGCTTATTACTCTGCGATATTGAAGAAGATGTGCTCTTCCCAGCTTGATTAGCGATCTTGCCATCGCAAAGTGATTTATGGTATAATTCCCTCTTTTGCGCTGATTCTCTGTGTAAAGCTGTTTGTGAAGGTCTCATGGTGTGCTGCTCCTTAGGCTGGCGATTCAATGAAAGGTCCATTGGTTCATATGGGCCTGAAGTAAGATGAAACAATAAAATTAATTAATGGTGTTATAATATTTGAAGTGGATATTCATATTCAGCAAGTGAACATTTATTAAAGATTGAATAAAAGACTATATTTAATTCAGGTATAAAAGAAAATGTTTTTGGCTTAGAGACAGATTATTTGAGATAAGTCACTTTGATATGAAGAAGAGAGTATTAAAAGGGATACTATAAGTCAGATGAATGATGAAAAACAAAATATCATATATGATATTTCGATTGAACATATGGTTTGGAGCTGAAATGCTAACGCTGGAAGACAGAATGTACACAAAAATTGCTTACGATGGAATTCCTACAATGAGCCAAATAAGGAACAATATAAACTAGCATTTCAATATTTAATAATTCTTACCTTGAATTTCCCCCCAGTAGACTTTTCAGTGATGAAATATTTTTACAACTATCACAACTGCATTTATTGGGCCTAACTGGCATTGTAACTTTGTCAAGTCGTGTTGTGCAACGTCCAGGGGCAAGCCATTGATGCTCGTGTTAGATTCATTTGCCCTGTTGATGTTTCCTACAAAAGAATAAAAGAATAATAATAAAAATAACAACAAGAGAAACATTTAATGAATAGTGGGAAAAAAAAGTTATCGTGTTTTCCTACATTTGGCAATTTCATCGTTAGTTCGGATTTCCACTTTGACTTAATCTTTCAATGTGTAAAGGCAATGAATGATGAGCTGATAATTTCAAGTCCATTGTAAGGAAATACATGCCATTTAACATATAAAAACTTTTTTCTGCGTATTTTGTTCCTATTTAATGACTTTCACTCGTAGAAAGACACCAAAATGTTTCTTTAAGGTATAATAAAATGGGCTTACCTGCCATTATGGAATGTATGTTATTGTTGCAGTAATGTGTAAATGCCAACTGATGTTTCGCCCTCTAGAACTGCAATCACACCTGTGTGTCTTGTGAGTCCGTTCACTCCTGCGGACGGTGTACCCTTTTATAGGTTAGAATGCTTTCCCCCACCACACCTGTGCAGCTGCGCAGTAAAACAGCTACCCCACCACCACGCCGAACTTTGTTTCTATTGGCTAAACTAAGAAGTTAGCTTTCTTTCCAATATTTGGATACTGTGAAATGATATACATAATAGCTTGTTTTATAATGAAAGTGACAAAGCCAGCCTTTAATGTAATTTAAAATGAATGTATGAACATCTGAATGATGTCTTTATTCTCTTTTCTTATTCAATGAACTGAATGCTGAAGGTTCAGTAAGAAATGACAAGAAATGTTATGCTTCAATAAAAAAATAAAGATGAATAACACCGAGCAAAATGTTTAAAATATAGGCTGGCGGGATTCCTATTCATTATCATTGTTATTGTTCCCATCTCCATGCTACCATAAGTCATTCCCAGGGATTAAGTCACATAAGGAGTTTTGCGCCTTTAATTTCCTTTAACACCATAGAGCTCGTTTTGTATTCTGTCTACAAGCCCCACTTATCCGTTTTGGTTTGTATTTGTAATGAATATTGGTACGCAGTTTTCACTCATTCTTTGAGTTGTTTCCAAACATATTCTCCCCTTAAAAGCCTCTGGATTGTAAGATTTAATAGTACAATTGTTTTATACAAACCTGCTATAAACTGGCAAACTTATTAAATAAACTTACATCTAGTGACAAAAAGTTCCTGTTGATATTTTATTAACCCCTTATCTATTACTACTTGAGAAAAAATAAATACTTTCAGAGCATCAGGTCTCATTCACTAACTTTATTCAATAGCAAGGGTAAGATGAATGAAATTTTCATTATTCTGTCTCTTCAATTTTTAATCATTTGATAACAAAGAAAAATATCAGGAGTTTCATATATTGAAATGAAATTAGCGTTGTGTATTTTTTATGCTCAGTTGTCGCAACCTCTATTTTTACTTTCTCTACTGGTCAATAGGGGAAGTATCGTACTCCACCCAAAAATTCGAAGTCAAGATTTCACCGGAAATATATGTTCGAGGCCCCCTGAATCCAAAAAAGCAGGTTTACAAAAAGGTGCGTGTATGTGTGTGCTTGGATGCATGTGTATGAGTGTATGTGTGTAAGTGTGGGTGTCTGCGCGTGTGTGAGTGTGTGTGTATGTGTGTAAGTGTGGGTGGGTGTGTGAGTGTGTGTGTATGTGTGTGTGTGTATGTCTAAGTGTGTGTGTGAGTGTTTGCTGAAAATTTGTGTGTGCGTGTATGTGTAGGCCTGTGTGTGATTGGGTGCATGTGTATGGGTGTATGTGTGTAAGTGTGGGTGTCTGCGTGTGTGTGAGTGTGTGTATGTGTGTAAGTGTGGGTGGGTGTGTGAGTGTGTATGTGTGTGTGTATGTCTAAGTGTGTGTGCGAGTGTTTGCTGAAAATTTGTGTGTGTGTATGTGTAGGCCTGTGTGTGCTTGGGTGCATGTGTATGGGTGTATGTGTGTAAGTGTGGGTGTCTGCGCGTGTGTGAGTGTGTGTGTATGTGTGTAGGTGTGGGTGGGTGTGTGAGTGTGTGTGTATGTGTGCGTGTGTGTATGTCTAAGTGTGTGTGTGAGTGTTTGCTAAAAATGTGTGTGTATGTGTAGGCATGTGTGTGTGTGTGTGTGTGTGTGTGTGTGTGTGTGTGTCAGTCTGTGCTCAGCATAACTCAGAACGAAAATTCGGTTAAACCAAAGTCAGTTTTTAAGTTTAATGTCTTTCAAGGATGCGCCACGAAGAATTTGAAAAGAAAATATCCCCCTTAACTACCCTTTACCTGGAACATTTTTCGAAAATTTTGACTTTCTTGGAAATTGCTCTAACGATTTGATTAAAATGTCATATGTTTGAGATATTTTTTGATAAATGAAATGTATATCTTGAATTTTCTGGCTATAGCCCCTGTAGTCGTATTTATTCTGGGCGACTTTTGCATAACTGGTAAACCGTTAGAGATGGACCAAATCATACTATAGAGAATATAGATCTTGCTAAAATACACAATTTTTGCCTGAAAATTGACTGAATAAATTTTCTTGTAGTGTGAATCATTTCGGAGATATTCCTTGTTATGTGTGTGAGTTTCGGAAAAACTTAGAACTTTCGTGAAATGGATCATTGTTGTTCATTTTTTATATCTTAAGTGTGCAAAGACAACAGAATCTCAAAGCTTTTAAACATTAGACTATGGCAGAAAAGCCTGCAGTATTCTAACATTCTCCTTGCACCTGCAAGGAAATAAGCAATAAGATAATTTGTACAAATGTTTATCTCAACTAACACGAAGAAGATATAGGAATAAGATTTTGTAAGAATGGGAAGTACAAGAGGGTAGAAGTCACGTGAGTGTAACACATCAGATTTTTAATATTTGTGTTTATGTAGAAATGAAGTCAAAAGAATTTTCTGTATGATTGAAAGGGGTTATTATATATGTTAACATGTGTTATTGCAGTAATTACTTTGACCAGAACTCTCGAATTTGTCAATAAAGAAACTAATAATAAGGCGAGATATTACTTAGTGTTTGAAATTTGCCCATTACTTTGAAACCTGTATTGCTGATGGTTCAATGATTCAGCTACGTTCCTCGGGTGCTTACTGTTCCTGCATTGTGGTATCGTTATTCTTTGGTGCGATTTAAAAAATATTACTTGCTAGGATTAAACAAGCATAGTAATCTCGTAAGATACTATAAACAAGAAAATAAATGTATAAATAAGTGTCCTCTTAAACACCCCGGATATTTCACAAAGAAAACTGAGTAGAGTATCCTTGTGAAAAGTGATGCATTGGCTAACATAAAGTCCTTAATTTAAGGAACTTATAAATGAAGCTTATGCGGTTTTGTGCGTGTGTTTGCGCGTATGTATGTCTGTTTGTGTGTGTGTGTGTGTGTGTATGTGTGTGTGGTTGTGCATTCATGTGTGTAGGTGTGCATGTGTATTTGTGTGCATGTGTGCGGGGTGTATGTGTGTGTGTGTTTACGTGTGAGTATGTGTGTGTGCCTGTAGGATTTTTTGGAGATATTTCCATGATTTTAGTTGAGTTTTGGGAACATAAACAAATGCGAAGTCAAGAGATGTGGATGGACCCAAAAAATTCCTTGTGAATGCTTTTTCAGTAGAATTGCATGTAGCTTTTGATCAGTACACAAAGCCTTCCTTACTCTAATATCCCTCCTTGCACATAAAAGGAAATAAGCAGGGAGATAATTTGTGAAAACGTTTATCTCAGCTAACACGAAGATGTTAGTGCAAATAACATTTTGTATTAATTGTTAGGGCAAGAGCAGAGAAAGTTGCGTGAGGGTAACAGACGAGACAATATTTTCAGCTTAAGTAACATGTTGTCAAAGCTTAAATTTGCTTGAAAGAAACGAGAAACAGTCTCTCTGATCGTCGAACATGATACTATACACAAAATGAATGTTGCAAGTATAAAATAACATTATTTATAGAATAATACTGAAATTAAATGAGAGTATAAGCCAGTATTTTTCATGAGGATTAACAGAATGCAAACAATCATGTCACAGTAAGAAGCGTGTGTAGAGAGAACTCTATGAGCGTAAAAGATCGAGAGATAGTGCTTGCATTGATTGTGCGGGACATCATTGAAGTCCATAAGGAATCCAAAATAAACAAAATAGATAAATAAAGAACAAAAAACTAGAAAACATGACACAGGAAAAGTGGACCGATAAAGCCTTGTGAATGTAAAAGCCTCATTACCCTTCCGCTTAATGGCTAGTGCAAAGTCAAAGATGTGTGCGGTCCGAAAATTTCAGTGAGAATAGGTTTTTCTTCGGAAGAATGCGTGTGTGGGGGGGTAGATTTTGATCAGTAAAAGTTTCGTTATGTCGAACTGCAAGTTTGTTTTCTGCTAAGAGTTATGTTACAGGTTTCCTTTTGTCCCCACTGTGTGGGAACGCATTGAAGTGTTGGAGGGGTTGGACGGCCATTCAACACAATGGGAAGGCAGGGAAACCCTCGCAGTGGGGGATCACATGGGTGGTCCACGCGTCAATACAGAAGTATTCTTTCGCTATTGAAAAGGTTTCTTCCTGCAGGTGGTGATCTTTGGCTGCTTTGTTAAGAGAAAAACACTAAGCCTGTTCAGACAGGAAAATGGGGATGTCTATGCTCGCCCCCTTGCAAGATGAAGCCTTGTTCTTTTCAAAACTGTCAGAGGGAAACATTTCCAACTGTCACATAAATATATCAAGATCTGAAAGGGGCCATTCATTGTAGGGTTTCTTACCCTCACGTTCTTCTTTCGAAAACACATGCAGACACTAGAATAGGAGGGTCAGGGGGGACGGGGGTCATTAATTATCCTTCCTTTGTCATCCTATTCGCGACAGATCATCCGACCTCTCTTTTCGGAATTCCCACGTGTCCAAAGAAATACCCATGTCACTTAAGGGGGGAGGGAGAGGAGTGTGAGGGGGCGGATTATTAATGGGGAATTTATGCTAAGTGAGCCAGAAAGCTCATACCTTTTTGGAAATTCCCACATGTGGGGGTGGAGGGGTGAGGGGGGAGGGGGAGGGGGGGAGGGTGGTGTGACTGATATGTCCCTTATGCCACTTTTTGAGCCAAAAAGCTCATGTCACTTATGCCACTTCTTGAGCCAGAAAGCTCATATTATCACTACTTATACTCTAACATGAAAACATCGGCCCCTATACTAGGCTCCACCCAAGTATTTAACATGCATATATTTGTTACTATAGGTAGCTCAGTTGGAACAGCGCACGATCCGTAAGTAGTCCATATTCTGTAAAGTTGGTTCGAATCCTCTGCGTGTACTAATTCTTTTACTGCATAATATTTAAAAATAACGTTAGCTGAGCAATTATTCTGTGTAAAGTTGTTATCATTTGATTTCGTAATTGTTTTATTGCTACTTTATGATATTGTTTGAATATGAGGATATCTCTTCCGGCATAGATTTTGAGTTGCTTGCACTTTGGCTGTTGCTTCTCCGTAGATCAAAGCTATCTCAACGTACTTGTCTGTCGAGCACATGATGAAGGAATGACACAAAATATCGTGCGGCAGCATACACGTGGAGAATGAAGGGAGTCGGCATTCATAATAAAACACTACATTATGCCACTCCAATGTGGCTGAAGCCATTATATCTATTCTATTAAAAATGCAGACAACCTAAAACGTTTTAAATTATATCCTAAGTCCTCAGACATCTTAAAATTACATTATTGTGAATTCGGTTTCCAAGTTTTGATGAACAGAAAAAAAAAAGTACAGTACCGACACGCGAAGCCGTGTCCCGGGGGTTAGCACACAGAGTACATTCATAATTCTATTCATCTATTTGGAGGCTTGACTGAAAGCCCACTACGAGCTCCAGCCCTAGAGCCAGTACTCCAGATGCTATGCCATTGCCACCTCGTGACTTTTTGAACAGAATTTAGCCACAGTTTTAAACATTTGCTGGGCGTTTTAATATTATTAAACGGCAAAAGCTGTTGTGATGTTATTTGGGTTGTACGACACGTAGTTTACGCTAACATTTAAAGAAACTGTTACTTAATAATTTGTGTGTTTTGACTGTACGTGTCCATGGT
The DNA here is from genome assembly GCA_030765045.1 of Tenodera sinensis. Classification (NCBI taxonomy): domain Eukaryota; kingdom Metazoa; phylum Arthropoda; class Insecta; order Mantodea; family Mantidae; genus Tenodera; species Tenodera sinensis. Next base: position 91,955,317 of record CM060970.1, read on the forward strand.
GGATAAGGCATGTCTGTCATTTTGTTGCAGCCAATCCGGCTCTAAGTACAAGAGTCCGCCATTTTCTTTTTAACTGATGTTGTTAATGTGCTAATATGATAGATCCATTTTTTCAAAGACGTTTAGTGAATTGCGTTGCTGTGCATACTCTTGTAAAATCGGCTAGAAACCCGGAATTCGCTCTCAGTAAACGAGTCGTATGTTTATGAGGTGCACTTTAGCGAGGAGTACATTCTTTCCCCTAAACCACTGTTCATTTAAATTTTGCGCATTTGTCTGTCTAAAAACGTCAAGAAATACGTTTTAGTAAGCGCTAAGCTTCACATAGTGTTTGATGGCGCCTGGTATAATGCTTGCATTCTATCAATTCAATTTTACATAGTAATAATTGCAAATTCCAATTCCATAAATGCAACATTCGCAATATCTATTAAGAAATTAGTGTACTACTCGCACACTTTATGTTGAGCCCTGGAATCTAGTGGTACGAACGGTCCAAGTCAAGAAGGCCTGTGCTTTATCAAATTAACAACTGAGCATCGTTGTCCATACTACAGTGTTACCACTTGTACATTTCACTGTATCATGTTACCTTTGTTGCTGTTGTTGCTTGCATTATCGGACTGGGTTATTTTTGTGTTTAACCAACTCGAAAATCAATTCTAAGTACTAAAGTCCCTGAAGCAGATCTAGCCAACATCGTTAACTCCTGTAAATAGTTAAAGGAGTCAGGTATTCAGCCTATTACTTTGAACGCTAACCAACCTGGAAGAAACAATTGCGAACACTACAACTCACAGCTCTTTTTGACATAATTTAAAGTACAACTGTATAAAAGACATTAAAAGTCCTGTTGCTATCTTCGACAAAAACACCATCTGTGAGCTTAGGATGAATCGAGCGAGTAGTAAATGCGTAATTGAATTTAATGTTTAAAAAGAAAACCCAAGGTAAACAAACTTTAAGTTACACAAATAGTAAAACAAGTGAACATTATTGCCAATGAGAAATTTCTCAAAAGGTCGATATGATCTTAGATGTTAAAGTCGACATATACCTTTAGAAATAAAATCTATAGATTTATTTACCTGTTAGCTTCCCCACATTAGGGGTTACCTTTACAGAAAATTAATGAACAAGTGTTTAAATATACACACAATTGATTAAATTTACATTCAATTAATTATAAAATGTTTAAGAAAAAATAAGTTTATAAAATATAAGTATAATCTAAAAGTAACATACGGAGAGACAGAGATACAGAGGCAGAAAGAGCCAGAGAGAGGGAGAATTTTTTGTTACAAAGGTGTTCAGTGCTGTACACCTCCAATAGGAGCTCGATCAAGTTTTGCTCTTCTTGCTCGCCATTTACTATTATTGTGTTACATCTGTGGCGTGCTCATTGACGGTACAAAACAAGTAGCAGGTTCAATTATAGAGCTCAAGTCTAATAATAGTGAATCAAATGTTCTACATTTATACTATTCCAAAGTAAATGTATGAAATTACAAATTTACAGCGTGCTAAAAATATAAGTGCAGATATTTTGATAATTGGTACCTTAGTATATACACTTCGTCCAACAGTTTTCCCACAAACCAATCACAAAGACCATGTTTTTGAATGGGCGTAACTGTGCTGTAAATGTATAACGCCTGCCGTAGGGACTATCCGTTTTGCCTCTCACACCTCAATGCGTGACCTATTGGCCTAGGTTGCGCGAGGTCATTGGCCTTGCAGAAAGCTTGGAACTTGGTTCCGCTACACCATTCATTATCATGAAAGCTCTCAGTCTTCGTCATGCCTTCTGTACCACACATACTTAGAGGCACTTACCAACCTGAAAACATACCACTCTAATAAGTAAAGCTGTAACTTCGCAAATGATGTAATATTGTTCATTACAGTGTCCTCAATTATCAATGAAAATATTTGCAGTTCATGTCACAACACCTATATTTATTACAGTACTATGTTAGAACATTGATCACGCCACTTTGCGCTGCACTTACAGAAGAATATGTTGTCTATGTTTATAACTGTCTATACAGTAACTTAATCAGAAGGAATAAAACAGAAACCATGGTTCCAGGTTTAATTAATCAGCACTTGACCGACTAAGCAGAATGGTGCAGGTGGTAATGTCTGTGGCCCGGAATCAGGAAGTCCTGGGTTCAAATCCCGTGGGCCGACCAATCTGCCTGCGGCACTTTGTGGTTGCCCTCAGTCGCCAAGGTGAATACTTACTTCCATACAATCCGTCCAAGAGATGCTTGGATTTCTAAGTCCAAAATTATAATCACCCATATATGGTTCCACACAGCAATAGGTGCCCAGCGACAGTTCCACCCTGACTGGTAGCCACTGATGAGCATAAATTGGTACCTCTCTTCAGCCTCCAACCTCATTTTCACCCGCCACCTTGCAAAACCCCACATCCTGTCATGAAAGTGGTTAAGAGCTAACGTATAACACACCTCGGGCTGCTCTCAGCCTGCCAACAGACTGATGACGTTACTTACTTATCTAACTTTGACTTACAGTTGTATGAGTCAAGTAATGCGTTATAATTTACATGCTTGTTAAAATAGGTTAGGTATATGAAAATATGCAGATCATGTCTAATGGACCAGCAATATGAATATTAATTAATGGAATACCCCTCACATACGCAAACCAGTATACATACCTGGAAGAAATAATATCCTTTCAAGACAAAAAGGGGAAGGAAATACAAATGAGAGTCTCTCTAGCCTGAAAGGCATTTTGTGATCTTAAGTTGACACTCTTAGACAAAACCCTAAGTAGACGAATTAAACTTCACGTATTGGAAATCTGTGTCTACCCTGTATTACTCTGTGGGTGTCAAGCATAGTCACTAACAATATATCAGAAAATCAAATCAAAATATGCCAAAGAAAGACAACGCAACTCCTGGGGTATCTCTGAAAGATAGAATCTCTAATACTAGATTAAACCATTTATCACAGGCAAAAGACTTGACACAATCAGCCACAAGATTGAAATGGAAATGGGGAGGCCACGTGGTGAGATTACAAAACAACAGGTGGACATACGAGGCTACTTCGTGGGATCTCCGTATAGGAAGAAGACTACAAGGAAGACCGAGACGCAGATAGACAGACCTAACAAGGAGTAGTTCACCACGTTAGGATAAATGAGTTTTCCCTTTTGATAGGAGGCCTTTGTCCTTCATGGAATATTTTGGGCTATTTTCATTTCATTATTGAAAATGCATATTCTATTTCCATAGGGCATGCCGACCACTTTTGAATTAGTAGTAATACCCATTGTAAGGTTGGCAGTACTTCAGTTTAGTGTAATGTCGGTCATCGTTAATTCTGGGAACGTCCATTCCCCTATATATAATGGTAGAAAGCAGTAACAGGGAGCTGCTGGTGCGCCCTGTATAGCGGGAGAGAGTGCAGTAGGTAATTGTTCATCCGAGATTCTGCCCAGTTTGTGCAGTAGGTACCTAAACCCTCAGCGTGAGGCAGAAAGATCCAATATCAGGTAACAACTGTTTTAGCTTTATCAACGCAATGTGAAGTTGATTAATTCATAAACAGCATTGTTACGGCTCAGTTGCAGTACGCGGAATTCCAATCTGTGCTTTGTCAAATGGGTCGAGAGATGGCACATTTGGTTCTTCATTAAAACCATGAACCGTCCAATGACGTCACAGTGCTCATGTTTACACATTTATCCCTTCATTCTTCCTGAAATTTCAATCTGGAGCACATTTTCTGCAATTAAAAACTCCATTACACCATTGTTACAACTGCTGTTACACATCGCTATACTTTGGAGACCTCTGGTGTACAACAAATAAAATCAGTTGAGTTATATCCAGCAACCAAGGGGAGTAGCGCAGGCGGAGCGCTTGGTACCCGGTGACCAACCAATCTAACTAAAGATTTTTTAAAATTATTTTTATAGGATTTCCTTGGTTCCCAGGCGAATAGAATTAGATGCATTCCTTTTCGTGACTTCGCGTCCTTCCATTTCATTTCACTTTCATTTCAATCCGGTGTTTTGAGGGTCGGAAATGTCACTGAAGGGCGAGTGTAGCGTGGCTGTGTGGGGAATTTGCGCACTGTAACTGCTGTTCTCTGCGTATGGACAGGATTGTAGTCGCCTGTACTACTGGGGGAAGAGATGTCGAAACCCATGAGGCTGGAGGCAGCGTGAAGAAATCGGAGGCCGAGATGAATCTCCAGCTCAAGATAGGGACCTCACGCTGGTTCACGCCCCTAGCCCGGGCCTTAAAGGCTCCCTTTTAAATCCCTTCCTACCAGGAGAGGGAACAGAAAAGCTGCCTGTAGTCACAGTGTGGAATCTCCTTCAGTCCACTTCAGCATCATTCACCACTAACAAGATAGTTGCTCTTACGTATATTAGATACTGGTGCTCGCGTAGTGCCACGGCAGCTGCGGAGGCTGTTGTAAACAAACGCAAGGTTGTTGCACGAAGTAAAGTAAAGGCAAATTCGCTTAGGAATATTGGATGTTCTTTACTTTTAAGTCCCGCAAAAATTCTTCCCAAATCCAACACCGGACTAAACGAACACAGGCCGAACTTGGCCTCGAATAGACCGAGCGGGATGGCTCACGCATTCGGGAGGTCACGGGCTCGATCCCCGTTGCCGTGCACTCTGTCATGGGCTTTACCGAGGTTTTCCCATGTCACTTAGGCGACTGCTGGGGTGCATTATTTCACACCACGTTTCCTTTCCATCATTTCCCTTCATAGGACCTAATATCGCTACTGATGTCTCTACTCTTGTACTAACCATTCTTACAAACTCTTATTCCTATATTTTCGTCATGTTAGTTGAGATAGCATTTGCAGAAATTATCTTATTGCTTATTTCCTTGTAGGTGCAAGGAGAATATGCGAATACGGTAGGCTTTGAGCGATAGTCAAAGTTTTTAAAGCTTTCAAATTCCGTTGTTTGCACGCTAACATATAAAAATGAATAACGATCTTCCATTTGACAAACATTTAAATACTCCAAATAACAAGGAATATCTCCGAAATGGTTCACTCTCAAAAAAAATTATTTGGACATAAATTGTGTGGTTTACCAAGATCTGCAGTTTTTATAGTAAGCTTTAGTCTATCTCTTACGGTTTTCCCGCTGTGCAAAATTCATCCAGAGTAAACAGGACTACATGGGTTATATCCAGAAAATTCAAAATATACGTTTCATTTGCCATAAAGATACCTTAAACATATGGCATTTTAATCAAAATCTTTAGAGCAATTTTTGAGAAGATCAGAATTTTCGCAAAATGTTCCATGTACAGGGTAGTTCAGGGTGGAGAAGTTTTATTAAAAATCTTGGTGTCGCATCCTTGAAAAACATTAAACCCAACTTTGGTTTTTAACCAACTTTTCGTTTTTCATTTGTGCTGTCCACAGACTGACAGACACACATATACACACAGACAGACAGACAGACAGACAGACAGAAAGACAGACAGACAGACAGACAGACACACACACACACAAAGACACTCAACCCTTTCCTAAAAATGTTTTTTTTTTCTGTTCACGGGCCCCTCAAAACATATATTTCCAGTGCAATCTCGACCTAGAATTTTTGGGTGGAATACCATACTTCGTCTACTTTACCATACGTAGTAGAGAAAGTTAAAAAAAAAGGGGAACTATAATTATTGTGAAAGCGATAAAAACTTTGGGTTGTGAAGATTAACAACTATGCAGGAGTGCATTTTCTTGTTACTATAAACGGCATAAATGGTATATTTTCCCATACATGACGGAAACCTGAAGATGATTATAACCTATAAAGTGTCATACAACGTCGAAAAACATGATAGTAATAATAATTGAAACCCTGATAGGAGCTTGAGTGCCAAGTAATTCTGATACTTCTATTGTATAACGTTTCTTTTGGAAGACTGCGCTCTTCTTATTTTCTGTTCTAAGGGGAAAAATATCCAGTGAAAGAGACTGCAAAAGAGGACACAAGCAAAAACAAAAACCAGATAGATGAATGGACTCTAGAAGGGGAGTCGGGAAAATAAGAGTAGAGAGGCTAACGTAGAGATGGATGGATTGGTATTTTATTTGAGTTTAAGTTTATTGCCTCTAGTAACGTGGCCATTATCTGCTGTACCTCAGGGATGATACCGCCGTCTGGAAATTGATGTTACCGGCCGCTGTCTGAAGTTGCGCATTCTGCAATATAAATATCTACTAGTGAATGTGCTATTCATGTAGGATTGCCAACTTTCACAAGTGAAAATACGGGACAGGTAGGCAAATGCTCCAGCACATTCCATGAAGAAACACTTATCACGTCACAGATTTATTAGTGTAAATGATTGCTTTATATTCTTCTGTCTTAACATTAGTACATCACTATTTGATATCTAATATTTTTATTGCTTCTAGAGTTGTCAAAGAATATAAAAAATGAACATGTCTTGTATTCACATGACTTTCTCTACTTTGTACAAATTATCCTTAAAAGCTCTTCTTTCTCTACCTACCTCATGTTAATCGAGGTAAACATTTGTAAAAATTATCTTTTCTTGTAGGTGCAAGGGGAATACAGTAGGCTTTAAGTGATAGTCAAATGTTTTAAAGCTGGTCGCTATGTGATGACATTGAACTTCCGTTCTCTTTGAATGTCCAAGAGAGAGAGAGAGAGAGAGAGAGAGAGAGAGAGAGAGAGAGAGAGAGGGGGGGAGAGAGAGACAGAACGGAATTTGACAAAACTATAAGCATTGGAAAATTCAACTTGTGTGCTTTAAGGATATCTACTGTTTTGTGTTTTAAGATGTCTATTTCTTGCAGTTTACCAGTTATACAAAATTCATGGAATGAAGAGGTCTTGTAAGGAAATGCCCAGACAATTTAAGAGGTAGATTTTATTTGTCATGAAAGTACGTTAAACATAAATGCTGTTTTAATGAAAATTGTTAGAGCTACTTATAAATTTTCGAAAAATAAAGGGTATTCTGGGGTGGGGGAATTTGGTTGAAAACGATTCGTGTCGCATCCTTTGAAGTATGCTAAGCTTAAATACCAAGTTTGACATTTAACCAACTTTTCGTTGGTTAAATGTGACTAATGTACACACAAGTGCGCTTTTTTTTTTTTTTTTTGATTTAGAGGACCTCAAAACATATATTTCCAGTGAAATCTCGGTATCGGTTCTTTTTTAGTAGAATATATTCCTATTCCTTATAGTTCGTATTACATATATGTTCATATTAAATGAAAATGTGTAATTCTACTTCATGTGACAAATTTACAATATTTTTACATTTATATTTTCCTAAAAGACTCCTGCAGTTTTTACATAAACACTGCCAGCGTTAGGGAAACATGCGCTCGAGGTCACATGCTGTAATGGGAGCAAAGCGTAAACATTTGTTGTGCAATTCATATACTTTGTTATTCTCAGGCAGACTGTTTCTCTTCAAAATATCCTTGATTATATACGATTTAGCACATCCACGATTTTTATGCATTAACTACAAAGGGGCAAGACCCACTCTAAAATCTAAAGCGCGTTTCACCCTTAGAAGACAGTACACGTTAAATGGAGCGCAGTGTTGCAACATGTACTAGTTACGAATCTTTCTCCGCGAGCGACTCGAGGTGGCCGGTGTCCTGTACTTGGTCCTTCAATTGCTGCTTGATGGACACTTTTAACTTTGGTATCCCTCAATGCCTTTGTTACTGTATGACCTAAATTTACAAATGACTCGTCTGTATAAACAATTGATTTCCCCCTGGTCCCTAAACCTTTTTACGTATTTTAGATATTTATGTCGCCATCTGATGGTATCGTCTCTTTCTATTAATATGCACTTCTTACCCCTTCTTTCATATTCGGACCCCAAATCATGTAAGAACCGACTAAGAGTGGCCCTTCAGAAATTTGGTTGTGTCTCATCACTGTTGAATAGTGACAAAATTATATTCAGCGTGTGTGGAATATTTGCAAACAGTAAAGAATGAACAATTCGCCGCAATCCACCTTGCACTATTCAATCATATTGCGTTAACCTAGCGTTTTGTGTAGTCCCACCCTTTTTGCTTTCTTTTTCGATGGCATTCTTAGAGACCTTTTATTACTTCCTTTTTAATCCTATACACTACTGCTTCTGAACACTCAATAGCCTTAGCTGTTTCTTTTACTGCCTTACACGCAGTTTACTTCAAAAATAATCTAACACATTCATAATTATTTGGCGTTCCTTACTTCTTAATTTACCAACATATCGTCTCTTCCTAGCTTCCCCCTCCATAACTACAAATATTTACAAAAATATTAAACAAATAACGCAATAACAGCTCACAGTTACACACACGGCTTCTTTCGAACTAATGTTAGTGCTGCTCCTTATACTATCTTCTGTGTCAGGCCTGGCGCTGAATAGATGAATACCTTTTGTTTGCCTTACTGGATAAAAGAAAGAGGTTACTGCCTTTTGGTTTATTTTAAAAACTTTCTCCAACCTTCCTCAACATTTGCTCTCGCTGGTTCCCTGATGTAAACTCAATAACAAAAAAGTTTCACACTGCGTAACTTTTGCAGTGCACAGATATAAAATTTTCCGAAAACACTTAATTTAAAAAATTATAACACTTAACTGGGTAAACATAGAGAATTCAAAGTAGGCAGGTAGTAGCACTATGGTCTACTCTACCTAAGTAAAAAATATAGATGCATTCTAGCAGTTAGTTTGTTAGTTAGCGCGTGATGAGTGTAGAAACAGCAAATATCGGACTTCCATTGAAAAAAACGTTTTCTGAAGAAATTTGGGCCTATAGAAATGTATAATGACGCTGAAAAGGATATAACCTGATAGAGAAAAAAATTCTGCATAGGATAATGTGTTCAAACCTGAAATTTATAACAAATGAATATTTATACCATGCTATTAGTAATCTGGTAACAGCGCAACGGTAGAAAAGGACGCGGCTAATGGCAACTTGTATGCGCTAGATAGAGACAGAGATGTCCCATTTAACTCCATACTGTCTTCTAAGAGTGGAACGCTATATAGTTAACCTGAAGTTATCTGCTTCTCTCCCATTGGTGTACAAGTTTCGCTGCCTAGTTATGACGAAGGTGAGTCATTTCGGTACCTGCCTCTTCAAGTTTAGTGCACACGGACCTTAATCCACGAAATGCCGGGCAGCGACAATGTAAACAAAACTGTGTCTAATGCGCACTCAACAGTGGCGTACAAAGTAAACCTGTACCTACTTGTAGATGGGTAGTTAATTTGAAATCACATGCAGGGTTACACGGTAGCTATTAAATTACACATTGGGATACGTAAAAGAGACAATGTAATAAGAAGTTGAACTGCATGTGAAAGATTGAATTATTTACCTATACCATTCATACGTTTATATATCGTAAACATTATTATCATAAACTGTTGCAATATATTGTGACGTCAGGCTCGGCACTCAACAAAGGACGTACGCGGCCAAGCTACTTCACAGCACATGCCGTGCCGGCGAGCGGGTAAAGACATTTAGGGCTGGGCTGCCTCGCGCTGTGTGCACGTGACTGTAAACAATCGAAACGACAGAAGCAAAAGGGGTTTCTGGAACGTTGTGGAGACTTCTAGCTGTGTCATTTCCGGTGCGTGTGTGTAGAAATCTAGAAAGGTCCGTGTGACATCATCCCCAGTATATAATCGGAGGCCAGAGTGAGTGAGTTTTAGAATTGAGTTACGGACATGAATCGGTGACTGTGTGACTGAGTGCAAATCAGCCCCAATGTCCGTGTGATCGTACCCACTCTCCTGATACCGGAAATGTTCCGCCCTGGCCGTGTGTATAAGCCTATCTTCGTACTAATGCCACAGAGCAGCTTCAGTCCACCTCTATAACAAGTAATATTATTTCAAGAAAGGAAAGTAGGTTAGAAACAGGACGTGCAACAGAGAGAGAAAGCGTTCCACCCCCGTGAGGAATAGTTGGTCCTGGGGGTGAAAACTGGAAGAGTTTATTAAGGTGTCACACACAGTGACCCCAACTATGGCTGTAATAAACCACTCTCTTCCATTTTCTTTCTAGAGACCACAGGAATCCACGGTATGACGTCACACAATGCAATGACCTTTTTCTGGTGCAGGTACGTGCTTTATTTACGCTAGGCAAGTTTTATATCCACCCACAAAAACTACTAGCGTTATTTAATTTAATTAGAATAATTAGTGCAGACTTCTAGGAAGATGCAAGCGATGTTAAGCAGAACTACATTACGTGGAATTATATACATTAGCACTACTGCATCCATACTTAGAACAATTATTGTATTCCAACAAACATTTGTTTTGTGAGTTCTCATTTTGAACACCCTTTTTATTGAAAAATTACCCTTCTCTATTTATTTTAATATCAAGAACACATCACAGAGGGTAAATGATATTGTTTAAATTTCCAGTAGATACTAAACAAATCTGATGTGTTGCACGCACATGACTTTCTCTACTCTTGTACTAACCATTCTTACGAACTCTTATTCCTATATCTTCTCCGTGTTAGTTAAGATATCTTATTGCTTATTTTCTTGTAGGTACAAGGGGAATATTAGAATACAGTAGGCTTTGTGCGATAGTAAAATGTTTTAAAGATTTGAGATTCTGTTGTGTTTGCACACTTAACATATGAACAACGATGTTCCATTTCACGAAAGTTTTAAGTTTTCCGAAACTCACCCACATAACAAGGAATATCTCCGAAATGGTTCACTCTACAAGAACATTTATTGAGACATAAATTGTGTATTTTAGCAAGATCTACATTTTTTTGTATAGTATGATTTGGTCTATCTCTAACGGTTTACCAGTTATGCAAAAGTCGTCCAGAGTAAATACGACTACAGGGGCTATAGCCAGAAAATTCAAGATATACATTTTATTTGTCATCAAATATCTCAAAACATATGGCATTTTAATAAAAATCGTTAGAGCAATTTTGAAGAAAATAAAAATTCTCGAAAAATGTTCCATGTAAAGGGTAGTTTAGGGTGGGGCTATTTTCTTCAAAATCTTCGTGTCGCATCCTTGAAAGACATGAAACTTAAATACCAACTTTAGTTTTAACCGACTTTTCGTTTTTGAGTTATGCTGTCCACAGACACAGACACACACACACACACACACACACACACACACACACACACACACACACGGACCTTTTTCTAAAAATGCTTTTTTTGGATTCATGGGTCCTCAAAACATATATTTCCGGTGAAATATCGGCATCGAATTTTTGGGTGGAATACCATACTTCCCCTACTTACCAGTGGAGAAAGTAAAAATGAATTTCAAAAAGTGACATGGTTTTGCCACGTTTTTAAATTGCTCAAATATTGCATAATTAATTCAATCATTTGTAATGAATAGTTCAAAAGGATTCAAAATATTTTTGATGGACTATAACAATGAAAAGTTTATATATGACAGTTTTATGTATTAGTATTTAAACGTGTCACTTTTTTTCCATTCTGAATGTGTGTAATACTTGATTAATTGGTATAATGCAAACCAAATAAAACAATATGAAAAGCTATTAAACGTATCTGCACGCTATATAAAACGCACTTATCATTACGATGCATGCGACAAAACCTTGAAAACATTTTCAGAAAAATAGAAACAAATTGGCGAAGTTACACCAACTTTTAACATTTAGCAAAAATTATTTTTTAAATAACTAACCATGTTATTAATACCAAAGCAGATCCATAACACCACTTAGAAATCTTTTTGTCTCCCTAAAACTTAATTCATCTATTTCTGAGAAAGGGACTATTTATATCGGAAAACTTCGTTCACAGAAAAAGCTGTTCGAAGAAAAATGGAGGTTATAATCTGGCGTATATTCGCAAAAAGGGAAACCATATGCTTTGAGCATGGTTATTATGATATGAGTAGTTTGGTAAAAGAAGTAATGTGAGAAAATAAGTTGTATTGCGAATTTTAACATTGAAAATAGACACTGAATTTGTATTGGCAGCAATGGCCGGAGGCCTTAGATTACACAACTACACATTTGCAAACATTTTGAAGAAGTGACTTGAAATTGCCTAATTTATAGTAAGTTGGCCATGCTGATTTTGAAGCTGTCTTCCCTTTTTGTTCCATCACCCTAAGTTCTTTTATGATTCCCTTTCTTATTAAGCAATGTCGAGGATTGTATAAACGTCCTGTAAAAATAGCAGATCTTTATATCTTGTATATTCTAAAATAGTGACTTACTAGTGAGGCCAGGGCCGCGTCATAGTCGAGTGGTTAGACCATTCGCTTATTCCCAAAGCGGCCCAGGTTCGATCCCAGGCAACCACATGTGGGATTCATGGTGGACGAAGCGGCGCTGGGGCGGGTTTCTTTCGGGTTCTCCGGTTTCCCCCACCATCTCACTCCACCCGTGCTCCATCTTCATTCCATGTGTCATCAGTGTTACCGCCTGCGGTAGCGAAAGCGGGCGTTAAACACTACAAAAAAGAATAGTGAGGCCGTTCTTGATGAATTCCCTAATTTTATGTCATCACGGATTTGGTTGGGTACACCTGATAAAATTGCGACAAAATTTAGAAATTTGAAGTTCCTATTCACCTACCATACAAAAAATAAGCATTACATGCGACATTCACTAGCACATTACCTTTAGACTCCGAATGGTGAAACAATTGGTAAGCTTTCTCTGTGGGATTTTCTTTTATGCGAAAATGAACCTTCCTGCTGAAGAAATCAATCATAGTTGCCCATAATGAAGGGATCCCATCTAAATTGTTATCTACGTTCCATTTGTAGTACATCTTGGTGAAAATTTTGCCCTTACTCATCGCTAACTGCAGCCAAATTCTCGGGAATGTAAGTAGGAATGTAGAAAATGCATTTTCAGTTACATCCGACAACCCAAGTTTCTGTAGTTGTTTAAAAGATAATTGAAAAGTACTCTGTTGTTACCTAGAAACTCATTCGCTACTTCTTTCAATGACAACTGTGCAGCGGGATTCAACTTAGCATCAAACTGTTAATTCTTAAGCAAATTGCCTTATCTGTGGACAGTGAAAATTCTTTCTTTTATCTTGGCTGCACTTATATTGGGAAACAGTTGTGTCAGGTATCTGAAACCTTCACCTATTTTGTCAATTCCGTTTACGAACTTTTTAATGAGCCCCAGTTTGACATGTTTAGAAGGTTCACCAATAGCTTGTGTTTTGTATTCTGCTTTCTTGGTTCGAATTCTTCTCTCTCGGGCCATTCTTTGACCAGGTCGTTCAATAGCTAGTATATCCCACAGACACAGGAAACAGCAGAATTTTGTGAATCCACTCTGTAATCCTAGAACTCCAATAATTTTTAAATCAGCACAAATACGCCAGCTATGTTCCTTGTATTTAATGGCTTCTAGAATCAGTAACATACTTTTGGGTATTTCTTTCATACCAACTGAACGAGCCACAGGAACCGAAGGCAGTTCGATGCCATTGTAAAGTTGCACAGCCTTGACAATAATTTTGGAAGATTCTATAAATGAACTCCAATCTTCAGTATTGTACACAATGTTTTGTTTTGATATCAAGCCAATCACATTACATAACAAACACAGAGTGAACCGTATTACTTAAAATATGGTTACACATCTTGATACCCGTTTCGAAAAAGTTCTATAAACACAGGTGCAGTGATCCATGTCACATAAAGTCAGCAGTTCTATAGTCACATAAGTTTACGCAAGTACGCATGCGTGCAGATGCAGAAGGGGCGAGATTGCCATGCAGCGAAAAACATAAACAGCAATATCTTTTTTTTTTTTTCTTTTTTTTTTCCGGACGTGATAAAAACATTTTGTTTTCAGCAACCTAATCACCTAATCAGCACGTTATTTGTAATAAATCCACTACTTCCCTTTCCAGTTCCCAAAATATTGAGTTGTGTTATCAGCAGGAAGCAGTAGATTATCGGGACCATGAACTAAGTAGTCTATCAAAATAATGACTGCTATGTTAGAAACTTTATTTTTGAAAACCTTTTCATGGCCTCGCGAAATGGTTTGAATGTTTTAAACTCTGATTTTTGTCCTCGGTGTACTCTATTTATAAATCAACAACAATGACACTATGAGACTCGGCCTAGTACGCCCCCCACAGGGAGAGGTGAGATGAGAGAAGAAAAAGTGGTCATACCTGAGTGGCGGAGGGCAGGGTCCATAATAGCGACAGATTGAAACTTCCCGGTGGTGGCTTCTTCCCTCCCTGTGGACTTACATATCTCCTGGGGTCACTCGGAGAGCTCCCTCGATCCAGAGGACGAGGGTTTACAGAGACCAAATGTACGCCGAAACTCCCGCCGACAATTGGAACCTTGAAACAGTCAACCAGGATGAAAGATGAAGTAAAATGGTGGTACAGGAAGTTTGGGGGTTATAATTATGCGTCCCAACAATCACCCAGCCACCCGAGGAAAACCCCGGAAACCCATGGGTCAGGAAGGTCGAGCCAGGATCTCCTGAATGCAAGCTAGACGCTACCGCCTGAGCCATCCCGCTCGTTAAATCAACAACTAACTTAGCAGAAAGAATACAAGGAACAGCACTAACTGTTTATGGAAGCAGTGATTGCAATTGTATTACAGTGTGGGTTTTGGATCAGATTTACGCTTTCAAGAGCTGTCACTCAGAGACGCTGTTTTCTCCAAAAGAAAAAACGTGAAAAGTAAATAATTAATGTTTACGTTGATCTTCCATGGCCTCTTACGTTCTATTGTGGACGTGACGCTTTTAAGTTGGGCTGGTATTATTAAAAAAAGAAGAGGGTTTCCGGTCAACCCGCTGTGATTGATGAAGATAAATGGCTATAAACTCTCGTGGCATGACGTCACCTCGCACTGAATCCCTGCAGGGCTTTAGCAAAGGAGCGAAGGGAAAATATTCCGAAATTGGATTCAGAACCCCCGAGGTAGGTTGTGAAGGCTCAAATAAATTTGCATTCAGCTCCAGAAGAATGCATCCCAAGCCTTCTCAGGAAGCAAAAGGTCTTTCGTTAATAACACATTTCGTTTCAGAAGGGATTATGTAAAAAGGAAAGAAAAATAACAGTAAAAGTATTCTTAGGATCTTCTTGAATCTTGCAACCTCCAGCCAAGCGATGCGCTTTATGCTTATATTGGCTAAGAGCGCATCAGACATCTTATATGTTAATTTCACATGACTTTATATACACACACTCTTTTACGAATTATTGTGAAAAATAAACCTGTTGTTTGCATTCACTTGACTTACTCTACTCTTGTGCAAACTGGTCTTACAAATCCTTACTCCTATACTTCATGTTTATCGAGATAGACAGTTCTAATAATTATACTACTGCTAATTTTCCTGTATGTGCAAGGGAAATATGGAACTACATAGGAATTAAGTAGTGTTTTAAAGTTGGTCGCTATGTAATGGCTTTGAAATTCTGTACTCTTTGCATACCCAAGCGATTAAAAAATTAATGACCTCCCAGTTGAGGAAAGTATTAAGTATTGCAAAATTCAGGCACTCAACAAGGAATATCTCCGGAATGGTTAACTACCAGGAAAAAAAAAAAAATTCCACTAGACATGTGTTTTAACAAGATCTACATTTTGTCTAACTCTTATGGATATGAAAAATACCTCTGAGAAAATGCCCAGAAAATTCAAGATATATGTACGTTTCATAAAAATATCATAAACATGTGGTAATTAATCAAAATTGTTTAGACCTATTTTTGAAAAAACCAAAATGTTTGAGAAATGTTCCATAAAGCGGTAGTCTTCAAAATCTTTGTATTACATCCTTAAAAAGTGAACTTAAATACCAAGTTTGGTATCTAACCAATTTTTGGTTTTTGAATTATGCTGTTCACAGTCAGATGCACGGACGAAAACGTGCACGACACACATACACACTGATCTTTTTCTAAAAATGCTTTATTTTTTAGATTCATGTATTTCTAGTGAAATCTTGATATCGAAATTTTGGGTGGAATACAATAATTCCCCTACTAACTATCCGGGATAGATAAACTAAAAAGGTTATTTTTCCACTTCTTGTTAATCAACATAAACGTTTGCGGACATACCTCTTTTGACATTGTTTTTTTAAGTTACAAAGGAGATACAAGAGGACGAAGCGATAGTCAGATCTTTAGAAAGCGGTTTGTTATCTAACAACCTTGAAATACCACTTTTTGCCTAGCCCTAGAGGAAATATCTAACAGAGTTAGAACTTACAAAAAGTATCTGAAAACAAATTCATACTAATAACAAAAAGTATCTCGGAAATGGCAAGTGCCATAAAACAATTGTTTGGATTAAATTGCGTGTGTTAATTATATCTGCATTTGGTTGTTTATATCTTACATTTACAGGTTATATAAAATTAAACGACATTTTATCAGAATGAAGAGGACCTCGCGGATATTCACAGAAAGTCAAAATATACATTTTGCCAGTCATACGAATATCCTAAACATTAATATTTTAATCCAAATTCTTAGAATCATTTTTAATGATAATGCTTTTAATCAACTGTTCATTTTGAGTTGCGTTGCTCGTAGACAGACGAACAGAAACATACACATTAGGGTGGTCCTTAATTTTAAATTTTAGAATTTTACATGTGGCACCCCTTAGTTACATTCCATTGAGGATAAAAGTAATTCAGAAAAAAATAGACAAATCGGTGATTAGTAACACGTGCCCCAGTGACTATCTATTTTGTAGAATCGTCAAATTTCTGTTAGACCGCCCGTGCAGCGTAACAGCTTGGAATGAATCGAAGAAGTCCATATAAATACATGTAGCTCACGAGGAACATGTGCATACTGGAAGTCAACTTGGAAGAGATATTTACACGAAATAACATTAAGAAGTTTGTGTGAAACAAAGATGGATGATACTTCTTGGCCTGATGTGCCACTTTTCAAGCTGTTCCAAAAGAAATGTCTATCACTCAATATTCAACAATTCCGACCTGGGTTGGAGAATTTGCAAGGAAGTGAACAGTTGAGAGATTTATCAGAAGATATTCTTTCATTCGCTAAGGTGGCTTTGTGTAGCCAACAAGCAAGAGAAGATTACTTGTGGTATTTCTAGGTGATGCTCCACCTTGTGGAATGTCCTTAGAGTCCCAGGAGCAATGCATCCTGCAGGATGGATGTCGAACACAATCTACATTTTAAAATATTATTATTTTGCAGCGAATTTGTGTATATAGCGCAGTGGTAGTACACCTGCCTCTGGCGCGGAGGACTCGAGTTCGATCCTCGGTACCGGCGTGGGAATTTTTCCCTCGCTGGGATGTCTGGTATGGGGTGCACTTAGCCTCCTCAAGTCCTGGAGGGGCCAATTAAGGAGCTACTTGATGGAGAAGTAGTGACCCTAGATCGTGAAGGCAGCATAACTGACCGGGAGAGCGCGGGGCTCTCACCACTTCCCACCCTTTGTACTGCACCCAACTCATGACGCCTGTAGTGGACAGAGGTGGGGGACACAGCGGCTGGGCGGTAAGCTTAGCATTTGTATCAATCAACACAATTTAAAATTAAGTGCAAAAAGCATTTAAGTTAAAATTCTCTTACTTGATTCTCTTTGATGTAACACATGTAGTCACATCCTATTTATAAAACTTCTAAGATCAACTATTACTCATGTCACAAAATGTACGTAAAATATATTGCAATGTAAACATCTTATCACAATGTTGTTTGAGGCCCTTTTTGTTACGTGAAATATGGACGTTGAATATTTGGTTGTAATACAATACTTAAGCAGGATAGAAATGTATAACGAAAAATTCAATCCCATGGCCGGGATTTGCGCCTCGGATTTTTGGTTTACACTACAGTGTTGGTGTTCTAACATGATTTGCTTCCATGGCAAATTCCCACCCAAGAGAATAATTATTGCCAAACGTTGATTTCAATTAACATGAAGGAAAATACTAAAGCAAACTTCTGTACGAATAGCCTGTAGATAATGGGTAGAGAAAGTCATTCGAATGTAATACGTTAGATTATATTTTAGTTATAAGTGTTTTCATGTTATAAACAGTAAAATAGTTCAATTGTGTTTCTCATGTACTTAAAATAATTATGTTATTCTATCTCTGTGACTTTCCACGTATTTCTGAAAAGCAATAGACTGCAAGATAAATTTGTTATACGCCTTGCGGCAGAACTGAATATGAGCGGATAAGAGAGATGTTCTAGGGATGCTCAGAACATAACGTACCGGTTACATTGTAACTTACCTACTGGAATAACTGAGACTGACAGTAACTGTTTACGCATTATCTGTTACAAATGCAAAGAATACAAAGCAACTAAAGCGCGTTCCACCCTTAAAAGACAGTACATGTTAAATGGAGCGCAGTGTTGCAACATGTACTAGTTGCGAATCTTTCTCCGCGAGCGACTCGAGGTGGCCGAGTCCTGTACTTAGTCCTTCAATTGCTGCTTGACGAGACGGGCACTTTTAACTTTGGTATCCCTCCACGCCTTTGTTACTGTAAGACCTAAATTTACAAATGACTCGTCTGTATAAACAATTGATTTCCCCTGGTCCCTAAACCTTTTTATGTTTTTTAGATATTTATGTCGCCATCTGATGATATCGATATCGTCTCTTTCTATTAATATGCACTTGTTACCCCTTCTTTCATATTCTAACCCCAAATCATGTAAGAACCGACTAAGAGTGGCCCTTGAGAAATTTGGTAGGGTCTCATCACTGTTGAACTGTGACAAAATTGTATTCAGCGTGGGTGGAATATTTGCAAACTGTAAAGAATGAACAATTCGCCGCACTCCACTTTGCACTATTCAATCATATTGCGTTAACCTAGCGTTTTGTGTAGTCCCGCCCTTTTTGCTTTCTTTTTCGATGGCGTTCTTAGAGGTCATTTCATTAGTTCCTTTTTAATCATACATACTACTGCTTCTGAACACCCGATAGCCTTAGCTGTTCCTTTTACCGCCTTACTTACACGCATTTTACTTCAAAAATAATCTAACACATTCATAATTATTTGGCGTTCCTTACTTCTTAATTTACCAACATATCGTCTCTTTCTAGCTTCCCCCTCCATAACTACAAATATTTACAACAATATTAAACAAATAACGCAATAACAGTTCACAGTTACACACACGGCTTCTTTCGAACTAATGTTAGTGCTGCTCCTTATACTATCTTCTGTGTCAGGCCTGACGCTGAATAGATGAATACCTTTTGTTTGCCTTACTGGATAAAAGAAAGAGGTTACTGCCTTTTGGTTTATTTTAAAAACTTTCTCCAACCTTCCTCAACATTTGTTCTCGCTGGTTCCCTGATGTAAACTCAATAACAAAAAAGTTTCACACTGCGTAACTTTTGCAGTGCACAGATATAAAATTTCCGAAAACATTTAATTTAAAAAATTATAACACTTAACTGGGTAAACATAGAGAATTCAAAGTAGGCAGGTAGTAGCACTATAGTTTACTCTACCTAAGAAAAAAATATAGATGCATTCTAGCAGTTAGTTTGTTAGTTAGTGCGTGATGAGTATAGAAACAGCAAATATCGGACTTCTATTGAAAAAAACGTTTTCTGAAGAAATTTGGACCTATAGAAATGTACAATGACTCTGAAAAGGATATAACCTGATAGAGAAAAAAATTCTGCATAGGATAATGTGTTCAAACCTGAAATTTATAACAAATGAATATTTATACCATGCTATTAGTAATCTGGCAACAGAGCGAGGGTAGAAAAGGATGCGGCTAATGGCAACTTGTATGCGCTAGATAGAGACAGAGATGTCCCATTTAACTCCATACTGTCTTCTGAGAGTGAAACGCTATATAGTTTTCCAATAATGGTTAGCAAGGTAACAAAAACATTAACTTGATAGAACGGAGTCTAGGTGACGTCATTCACTGCATGTGCTTGGTATCGTTTATCAGGAACTGGTTACACAGTTTTAATCCTCCGTAAGAGACTGCGTGTAGCATTGTGGATTTAATGTGTTATTTGAAAAATGACCACTAATTAATTATCATCTTTTCAACAACTGAGGTTATCTGCGTCTTTTATGATACGATACCGCTCGCAAAAGTTAAAGGCATGTGAACGCTGGCCAATGCTCAAGCAGAGCGCTGTTGCCAAGCGTAGTGCGTGTACCGGCAGAGGGTCTGTATGTAAAGTTGTATGAGATGCATGCACCACATTCGGCAGCGCTGGAAGGAGGGGCAAGCGTAGGATTCGCTGCAGTCCGCAGTACGCCCCGCCTCCATATGCCTTTAAGTTTCGCGAAGATTATAGACAATAATGTGTGTTTGGAGTTAATGTTTCTCAATAATAGCATAATAATAACATTGTAGAGGTAGAACAGTGCCCCCCCCCCTTACACATCACAAAGAAGAGTAGAAAAACAACGTTAGAGGAGCAGTTTATAAAATGTCACCACTGTAAAGCAAGTCCTGTGAAAGTCGTCGCTTCAGTCGCGTTGTCCGGCGACTTCGGACGCCAGTCTCAAACGTCACAGCCCCTGGAACGTGGCGTGGATTATAGAGGAAGCGTCGGGCGACCTGAGAATATTTGAGTTCGAAGATGTTTGAAGATGGACAGACAACTTCAGGAGAAACACTGTGGACAATGCAAGTCAAAGAAAGACACACGTGGGAAAAAAATACCTACCAGAAAATAAACCACTTTCTTCCTTCCAGCGTAAGTGACAGTGGAAAATGTTAAAGCAATTCAAAGAAACCAGTGCCAAAACAATCTATAAAAATCAATTTGTGAAGTGTAAGGAAACGTATGGGAATGTATCGAAACATTTATAGTTGTTCGGTTCTGAAAATTTCACAGATGTATACCGTAAAAACTGAGTGTAAGAAATTAGATTAAATTGTAGGGTTTAAAGATCAATAAGTGAGTAATGTTTATAAAGAACAAATAATCTCGTCAAACAAGCACATATCTCTTAGGATTTGCTACTCAGTAGCAATTTCCTGCACAACCAGGAGATCTTTGCCCTTAAGGAGGTATAATACAGCTCAACGGGTATAAAATTAGTGATATTCAATAATTAATTTCCTCTGTATACATCAATATTACAAAACTGCTATGAAGTCTTGAAACATAATACTTTTTTCTTATCAAATGAACCTAATTTCAATTTCAGAAAATTAAGAAATTTAATTATTTGAAATGGCGGCAATTTGCTATGCTGGAACAGGGTTTGTCTCTAACACATTGACTGTTTTTAAACTTGTTTCAATTCTGTTGTCTTTATTTTACAGCCTAAGCTCTTTTTAGAGAAATAACCTGAACTAGAGTTCTGTCTCCATAAACAATATTGTCACGGTGGCCGTGAGCCCGGTGTCTACTGGTGAGAATTGGCGTGCGAAAGCCTAACCTTTACCAACAGTAGGAACGGGCAGGGGGCGATTACTTGCCTTAATGACCCGTCTTCCGACAGGACAATATAGCATTTGGAAACAATAGCTATTTGTGCTGTTCTGCCGTGTAGACTGCTCCTTTTCTTTCACACTCGAGCATTCCACTTCCAGAACTGTTCCATTGAGCGAGGGTCTATACAACGAGCTGCTGAGTGCCGAGTGAGTCAGTTAAACGTTTATTAAGCGTTCAGTGGACAGTGATTGTGAATCATGTCAAGTGCAGTTTAGTGCGAGTTGTAATTTCACAGTTCTATAATGTGATTAGATTCGAGCTGTAACTGTAACTTTGAACGAAAGTGATCTAAATGTCACGTTAACGCCAAGGTGACTTGAAGGTAAATAAAGTGTGATTAACACTAACGGGTATTCTCATTTGTTACACTAGTGTCGGGAGTGGGATTGATCGAATTGTCATTTTGTTACGTTGTTGTCAGAAGTGCGACATGAACGCCACCATAGAGGAGATATTGAAAAAAATTATTAATCGGAATCAAGAATATGAAATCCGGAATGGAAAAAAGATAGAGACGAAAGTGGAACCCGAATTCAAGAGTGTGAATACCGGCATGGGGCAGTTGAAGACAGAAATGTAGACGGAAATAAATAAAAATCTGATGTCTTGCGCTCACATGACTTTCTCTACTCTTGTACTAACCATTCTTACAAACTCTTATTCCTCTAACTTCTTCGTGTTAGTTGAGATAATCATTAGCAGAAATTATCTTATTGCCTATTTCCTTGTAGATGCAAGGAGAATATGGGAATACAGTAGGCTTTCAGCGACAGTCAAGTCTTCTAAAGCTTTCAAATTCCGGTCTCTTTGCAGAACTAACTAAAAAAATTAACAACGATGTTCTATTTGACGAAAGCTTGTTTTCTGAAAATCACACAAATAATAAGGAATATCTCAGAAATGGTTCAACCTACAAAACATTTTTTGGAGATAAATTGTGTTTTAACGAGATCTACATTTTTTATAGTAAGGTTTGGTCTATCTCTTACGGTTTACAAGTTATTCAGAAACCATCCAGAGTAAACAGGACTACATAGGCTATAGCCAGAAAATTCAAAACATGCATTTCATTTGGCATTAAATATTTGACATTTTAATCAATATCATTAGAGCCATTTTCGAGAAAATAAATATTTTCTAAAAATGTTCCATGCAAAGGGTTGTTTAGAGTGTGTCGCATCCCTAAAAGATGTTAAACTTAAATAGCAACTTTTGTTTTTTGACCGACTTTTCGTTTTTGAGCTATACTGGCCACAAACTGACAGACTGATAGACGCACGGACCTTTTTCCAAAAATGCTTTTTTTGGGGGGATTCAGGAGGCCTCAAAACACATATTTCCGGTGAAATCTCGACATCAAATTTTTGGGTGGAATATAATACTTCCTCTACCTACTATACGTAGTAAAGAAAGTAAAAACGTAAACTCTGGAATGGAAGAGATGAAGACAGAAATAAATAACGTAAACTCCAGAATGGAAGAAATGTAATCCGGAGTGGAGAAGTGTTCTCATTCGTTACAATATTATGAATTTGTTTTCAAATTAACAAAGCAATTTCCTAGGTTATTTAATCATAATCTGTTCAGAAAAACTATCAGAGGAGTATTATTCTTATTAGTTACCTATATTATGTATAAAGTAACAATCATAAAAAGTTTTATTTAAATCCCTTCAGTAGTTTTTGAACTGTCAAGGTTAAAATTTATAAAAACGTATTTTGTGGGAAATGAGCTTTAAAAGTTATATAACATTTTAGATGTCTTTATAACTATGTACAAAAAATGCCACATCTTGTGTTTTATAGATTTTTTCTTCAAAATACACTTAATTATTTGCTGAACTCAATAATATATATCTTTAAATATTTAGCGTTTGAAAATTTTAAGCAGTGCCTATCCCAACCATTTTTGAGAAAATGAAACATTTCGAAAAACGTTCCCCGTAAACGGTAGTATGGTGTGGAGGGATGGAGGAATTTTCTTGAAAATCTTTGTGTCGCATTCTTGAAAAATAGTGAACTTAAATATCTTAAGTCTGGTATTTAAATGGCTTTTGATTTGTGTCCTTACAGACGGACACACACACACACACACACACACATACACGCACACACACATGCACATGCACACACACACACACACACACACACACACACACACACGAATCGTGTTCTAAAGATCTTTTTTAGATGTGGGGATACCAAAACATGTATTAAGGGATGGATTGGGTGCTTATTTATTTGTTTAACTTCAGTAAAGCAAGTGTGTACCTATAGACTTGATTCATATTCAGACATAGTTACAGCTAATAGTTACTGGCAACAGTTACACGTAACCGTCAACGCTCAGTAACCGTTAACAGTTATAACCGTTACTAGAGAATAACTTTTTGTTACGTCCTGAATGGGGTTCCTGTACAGGCAGTATGGTGATGCAAAGCTCCCTCGATGCGATGACTTGTTAGAGCGGACGAAAAAGGGAGTTTTGTTCATCTCTGTTTTAGGTTTATGGTTAACTACTCCAGTGTAGAGATAAAACGATAAGATAAATATCGGAAATGTGGTACTTGGATAGCGACCGTGATTTTCGCGCCTCGTTGTACAACACAGAAAACGATTGTAGACCAAGGCAAAATGACGTATATCTCCCACCATTGAAGCTCTTTGGACTGATAGCTGCAGAGTCCGCTCTAAAGAAGTGAGATATATACGCTAATTGGTAGTGTGTAGGTATCTATATTATATAAATTACTGCAAACGTAGCAACTGGACAAACATTTGAAGATATTAGTTATGTCGATGTCTCTCTTATCCGCTTGTCCCATTGCTTCACAGAGCCATTTCATACTTTTATTTTCATCGCAGATAGATTTAAAAATTAACACTGTTTTAGGTTTCCAAGCATGTGCTTATACAAGTTTTCATATCGAGATCTCACAAGAAATTCACAACTATTTTTGTAGAAGCTTATACTTTCACATTTTTAAAATCAATTGAAAAAGCTTTACCTTTATTTTTATTGTCCATTTAGAGCCACCATTTAGGCATTCCGGAAGGCCCTATCCTTACAGTAGTACATTAGTCATATTTAATGTAGCTTTTCTCTTAATGTATTAAGAATACATCGTTCAAATGTTTACATTAGTAAGACTATGATTTTGGTTACACTTTAGCACAACGTTTGGGGATGTTGTATTTTTTATAAACACACAATTTTTATTAATATGTATTTTTTTCCTTCGGTTTAATACCTTTATGGTGCAATCCAGGAAATAGTTTATGTTTCTTAAAACCCTTATGTTAAACTATTGTAATAAACATGTCCTGAAAGTTTCAAAACAATATCTCTTTTACAAGTTTAGAAAAGCTACATCATATATTAAAAATTGTAACTTCGAAAAAAAGGCGTCCAAAGTGTTCACTGTATTTGTGATCCTAAAAGCTTTATTAGAGGCCCTAATGCTTTCTTTGTCTAATTTGAACATTGCTTTTACTTATTTATTTTTTTACACTGCCATATCTCCACTTGCTCCCTTATAATTTGCTTTGCAGCTTCTTTTATGTTACTGTTTATTTTTATGTTTACATAAATAGTGTTTTGGAAGCACAAAAGCATATACAACTTGTCCACTATCAACAATGATTGCTGTTACAGCACAACTTAATGATATGGCCGCGCTTTGGTCATGTTCCAAATGACAAGTCAGTTAATTGCAGACTTATAGTGTTCCTAGCAACATCCTCTACCTTAAATTCTATATATTGTTATAAGTAATAAATTTAGTAACAAGTAGGCTTAGATTCATTATTCTACAAAGAGTATTTTCACCATAATCACTCTTAACAATGGCTCGCAAGCCAAATGCTAGATATGCCACGCCCATTAGCATCAATTTCAAGCCTGTGTTAAGTAGGTTTAAATTTGAATAAACCCCAGAAATTATATATCAGTTTAAAGCTAAGATACCATAAGTTACGCTCAAATAAAACAAGCAAATTTCAAGACTTTTAACCTTTCCTGAGCGACTTAACAGCGATGGTCATATCGACGGCTTTCCTTTGAAACATATTGCCTATCAAGCAATGGTATTAATTCGTCTACAGTAGTTTTATAATCTTTGGAATTTTTACATTACATCACACTCACATTCATACATTCAGAATTGGGGAGAATAAAGAATAATCTTCGCTAGGGAGAAATCCTCCCCCTAATCGAACCCGGGACCTCTTGTATAGCAGGCTTTTCCAACAGAGCTACGAGTTTATTTACATTTTTACTTTCTCAACTATATAGCAAGCAGGAGAAGTATTGTATTCGACCCGACATTTCGATGTCGAGATTTCACCGGAAATATATGTTCTGAGGCTGTGTTTAAGTGTAATCTTTTTCAAAGATATAACACGAAGATTTTCAAGAAAATTAAAATATGCCTTACTACATGGAAGCTTTATGGAAGATTTTGATTTTATCAAAGGCGGCTCTAACGGTTTTGATTAAAATGCCATATGTTTAAGATATTTTCATGGCAAGTCAAGTGTATATTTTGAGTTTTATGGCTATAGCCTATTTAGTGGTGTTTACTCTTGATGACTTTTGCATAATTTGTAAACCATAAGAGCTAGACAAAATCTTACTACACAAAAACGTAGAACTCTTTAAAACACACAAGTTATGTCCAAATGCATTTTTGCGGAGAATACCACTTCGGAGATATTCCTTGTTATTTATGTGAGTTTTGCAGTATTTAAACTTTTATCAAGTGGTATGTCGTTCTTCACTTTTTTATCCCTCGTATCAACTTAAAAATATTTGACTATCGCTCAAAGCCTACTGTATTCCCATATTCCCCTTGTTCCTACAGGCAAATTAGCAATAAGATAATTTCTGCAAATGTTTATCTCGATTAATATGAAGTAGATAGAGGAATAAGAGTGTACGAATAGTCAGTACGAAAGTAGAGAAAGTTATGTGAATGGAACACATAAATATTTTCATTTTACCTTTTATTATAGGTTAGAAGGGAAAAAAACCTGATGTCTATGCCTTGAAATTCCACTCTCTTTCCATGACATTGAGAAACAATTGAATGGAGGCAGCACTTTCAAAAACTGACTAAATATTGAAAAATAATAGCGACATTAACGCATATATCTGAAATGGCTGATAACTGAAAAATCGTGTATGAAAACTTGATGTTTTAAATTAAACTACAAATTTTTGTAAAGAGAATTAGTCTGCATTATGGTTTACCCATTATACAAAATTTGTTAGAAACTAAGAGGACTCGGCGTGCGAACGGGTAACCTCTGCGACTTGCATTTGGAAGATTGCGGGTTCGCTTCCCGTTGACAGTGCATTATATTACACTGATTGTATATAACTATCAATTTTATTATTTAACACTTACAACATAGACTTTCGTGAAATTATTCGACAATGCAATACCTTTTGCGTTAGATGAAGTTAGGATAAGCCATGATATCACACTTTTGCGTTTGTAAATAATTTAAACATCTAAGCATTGCTCTTCATTTCTTTCGTATACATGTTATCATGTATGCTATTATATTAACTTAAATATTGATACTAATTCCCTTAAAATAATACTGAATTATGTTCTTAACATTTTAATTAGGTATATGAGCATTATGTTTGTGACGTAATACGCTAAACAAAATACTT
This sequence comes from Tenodera sinensis, assembly GCA_030765045.1. Taxonomy (NCBI): domain Eukaryota; kingdom Metazoa; phylum Arthropoda; class Insecta; order Mantodea; family Mantidae; genus Tenodera; species Tenodera sinensis. The sequence continues at coordinate 91,982,520 of CM060970.1, forward strand.
GTCTAAGCATCATTGTATTGTTATTACTTTCTTTCCGCCCCAGATACAAGTGCATTATGACATTTGAACTTGGCTTAATAACCTTAGGAGCTAGTCGTACATAACATTTCTGATGTGTTGCACTCACATGACTCTCTCTACTCTCATACATACTATTTTTATGCACACTTATTTCTCCATCTACTTAATGTTAATTGGGATAAACTTCTCAGAAATTATATTATTGTTTATTTTCTTGTAGGAGCAAGAGGAATATGGGATTATAGCAGGCTTTAAGCCACTGTCAAATATTTTAAAGCTGGTCGCTATGTGATGAGTTCAAATTCCATTCTTTTGCACTGCTGAGACATAACAAATGAGTAACCACCTCCCATTTGAGAAAAGTATAATTAATGGAAAATGCAAGTATGTAGCAAGCAATATCTAGGAAATATATCGCACATAAATTGGTGTTTAAATGAGATTTACGTTTTTATGTAGTAAGATTTTGTCTATCTCTTTCAGAATAAAGATGCTTTCAGAGGCTATGCAAGCAAATTCAGGATATAAAAAGGTCATAAAAAGGTCTTAAACGTGTGATATTTTAAGGAAAATCTTTAGAAGCGCTTTTGATAATATAAACATGTTATAAAGAAATTCATTGTGAAGGATAGTCTGTGGTGGCGGGGGGGATTTTCTTGAAAATCTTCGCATCGCATTCTTGGAAGATGCTGAACTCTGCCACACACACACACACACACACACACACACACACACACACACACACACACACACACACACACACACACACACACACACACAGACACACACACACAGACACAGACACACACTCAGACACACACACTCACACACACACACACACACACACACACACACACACACACACTCTCTCTCTCTCTCTCTCTCTCACGGACCTTTTATCGTTTTATGAAATTCAATACTTCCCCTACTTAATATGCGTAGTGAAGGAAAAAAAAGATTGAATAAAATAAATAGAATAATATTAACATAAAAATACAAATAAATGTCCTCCATGGTCTAAAGGTAATCTTGGATTCCGAGGTCACGGATTCAAACCCGGCAGAAAGCCCTGGCTTTTCGAGCATAAAATCCTTAGCAAGGCTTCCTTCGGAAGGGAAGTAAAGCTGGTGGCCCCGTGTTGTACATCTGCAGCACGTGACTCAGCTCTGATAAAGAAGCCTCTGAACAAAATTAAGGGGTATTATAAGTAAACAATAATGGTGATCCTTGATGTCAGAGGGGCCTTCGACGCGGTCAGGTGGCCGAGTATATTAAGTAACTTACAAAAGATTCACTGTCCAAAAAACTTATATGACTTAATCGGAGACTTCCTCAACGACAGGGTTGCATCAATACACGTCAAAAATTATAAAGTAGAAAGAGCAGCAAAGAAATGCTGCCCCCAAGGATCATGCTGCTCCCCAGGACTATGGAACATAATGTATAACATCCTTTTGAACTTGGACTTCTCGTCATACTATAGTAATCACCTTCGCAGACGACGTAACAATCCTAACTGCTGGCCACACTACAACAGAAGCGGAAGTCTAGTCAAACGCCGACCTTGTCAAAGTAGAGAAATGGGCTAGTGACAATAAAATACAATTCAACGACAGTAAATCGAAAGCTATGTTACTGTCAAGAAAAAGAAGAACTTAACAATTAAACATATACTTGAATAACAGAAGACTAGAAACAGTTGAAGGAACAGAATACCCAGGAATTTACTTTGTCCACAAACTATCCTTTGACAAACATATAGATAACATAACTATGAAATCTACCATCTTAATACATCAGCTAGGAAGAACATGAAAGCTTAACTGGGGCCTAGGCTACAAGTTCCTAAAAACAATCTACGAAGGAGGACTCATCCCTGTAATAACATATGGTGCCCCTGTATTGGGAAAAGCCATAAAGAAGCAAACAAACCTGAAGAAATTGCAGAGGATACGAAGACTGACCATATAAAAATGATAAAAGGTGACCAAACAATTTCTTTTGACGCTTCTTGCGTGATAGCAAGTGTACCCCCAATAGGATTAGCAATAAAAGAGAAGATTCAAGTGTATAGATTGAGACATAACCTAGAGAAAAGGGACCTAGAATGCGAAACACCAAAACCAATCAAAGATTGGCCACATCCATCCCAAATAGTTAAGATAAATGAAAATAACGACACAACGCTTCCCATAGAAATCTACACAGACAGCAGCAAAATTGAAGGCTAGGTGGGAGCAGGAGTAGTGTGGAAAAATCCATTTGGATAGAACTTAAATACAGATTAAACCACGTCTGCTCAAACAACCAAGTGGAAACTATTGCTATCATTAAGTCTCTGGAACGTTTACAGACCTCCCCGGATTACGCCAACCACAGCACCAAAGTAGCTATATTTACAGACAGCAAAACCACCCTTGACTCACTTAGAAACAACACCATATATTCCCCAATCCTTGGATAAATAAGGAATAAGCTCCGCCAACTAACGGCGGAAAGCTGGTTGATAGATTTCAGACGGACAAAGGCACACGTAGGGATAAAGGGAAATGAACAAGTGGATCGCCTTGCCAAAGAATCAGCCCAAGACAGTGACCTACCCATAGTACCTACAACATCAATAGCCTCCGAACTGAAGAAAACAACTCAAGAAAAATGGCAAGAACAGGGGAGAGCTCAAAAAGGGGCTAAAACAAGATCATTCTTCCGAAGTATGGAACAGAGATTAAAACTCAACATTCCTATAGTATCAGAAATTACAGCAGCAGTAACTGACCACGGCATAACAAAAGCTTACCTCCACAGGTTCAAAACAATCGACGATTCAACGTATATCTGCAAACTAGGAGAACAGACAATAGATCACCCGATAATATATGACTGCAAACGAAATGTACGTACCAAGGCATTCTACAGATTTGTGAAACCAATAGACTTTGATGGACTAAAATTGCACGATGATTAACAAAATAAAATAAATTATATAATGTAAATTTAACTTCCATGAAACCTTGTAAATATGCAGTACTTATCTTTTAGGAAATAAGATTAACTATACATAGATTCTAGTTCATAGTAGCAGCATTATGCATTCTAAAACTCGCCTGATACAAGAAAAACTGAAAACTAAAAGAAAACTAAAAAATGTAGCTAATATTACTTTGTAATGGAGCATGTTGTTATATGTACAATAAAAATAAAAAAGGAGGGATATTTTACGCCCTGTATAGAATGGGACACTGAGCACCAGGGCATTTAAAGAAAGTTTCATAAATAAATACTCAATTTGAATTTAAGAAGATAAGAATATATTTTAGAAAATGCAAGGCTTAAAACAATAAAAATGCTTAGAGTGCACAATTTTGGCCAAACGGATCTACATTCTTCCTTTACTGCCTTATTTTTAAAGGAACCTGTAGGTACTTTCTTACACATGCATCACGTGCGTTCTAACTGCTGAATAAACTGATATTCTACTGATAGCTTCGCTGACCTCATATATAACGGAGGTTCGTTACAAGCTCGCGGAATGGATAAATCAAAGGACATCGCATGAACCTCTAATACGCATTAATGTACGTACATCGCGGCGAGCTTGGAGGAAAAAACAATAAAATTAGAGTTTAGGAAAGCCGAGCTCTGACGTGCCATTTTTCAAGAACACAGCGGGCTACACGCATCTGCAAAGTGCAGACCATCTCTCGCTGCATAATTTTCGCATTTAGCAGACGTCTCTGCTTTTCTGCGAGAAAAATTGCGGCATGCTACGTGAGGAACACAGCGGCCCAGTGGAAAATCGCGGGCTATAATATTAGCATAATACCGCAACAGGCACTGTGCCTGCTGCAACATCCATGTTTTGATTTTCCACTCCGAGCTTCGCCTCTGGTTCTTCCAACTCCTAGGTAGCGGGGTGGGGGGACTTGATTGAATATACTATATGTATCTGGCAGATATTCACTGTTCGAAGTCTTTTGTCTTCTCTGCTACTTAGAAAGCACTGCATTCAAATATTTAATATAGAGATTGCATTGGAAATAGAGGTTTTGTGACTTCCTAATATAAACAATAGAAGAAGAAAAATCTGATGTGTTGGACTCAGATGACTTTCTCTACTCTTGTACTAACTATTCTTAAAAACTCTTATTCCTATATCTTCTTCGTGTTAGTTGAGATAAACATTTGTACAAATTATCTTATTGTTTATTTCCTGGTAGGTGTAAGAGGAGTATTACAATACATTAGGCTTTGAGCGATAGTCAAATATCTTAAAGCTTTGAGATCCCGTTCTCTTTGCACGCCTAACAACGATGTTCCATTTCACGAAACTGACACAAATAAGAAGGAATATCTCCAAAATGGTTCACTCTACAAAAAATTACCAAGACATAAATTGTGTGTTTTAGCAAGACCTACAGTTTTTGTACAGTAAGATTTTGTGTATCTCTTACGGTTTACGAGTTATTCAAAAGTCATCCAGAGTAAACAGCAGTACATAGGATATAGCCAGAAAATTCAAAATATACGTTTCATTTGTGTTACAAATATCTTAAACATATGAGATTTTAGTCAAAATCGTTTGAGCCATTTTCAAGAAAGTCAAAATTTTCGAAACATTTCCCATGTAAAGGGTAGTTTAAAGTAGGGCTATTTTCTTCAAAATCTTTATGTCGCATCCTTGAAAGACATGAAACTTAAATATCAACTTTGGTTTTTAACCGACTTTTCGTTTTTGAGTTATGCAAACACACACACACACACACACACACACACACACACACACACACACACACACACACACACACACACACACACACACACACACACACGGACCTTTGTATAAAAATGCTTTTTTTTTTGGATTCAGGGGGTCTCGAAACATATTTCCGTTGAAATCTCGACATCGAATTTTTGGGTGGAATGCAATACTTCCTCTACTTACCAGTAGAGAAAGTAAAAAGTGATATAAAGGTGTGTGTGTGTGTGTGTGTGTGGGTGTGTGTGTGTGTGTGTGTGGTGTGCTTCATGAGCAGTATAATAATTCTAAAACAAAATTCGGTTACGCCTGATACATGGAAATCATTGCATGTATAAAAACCTTAAAAAGCCTTTGAGGTGTACGAGATTCCTTTATGGTCTACCGGCAAAATGTGAATCAGATGAAGAATTTAAGACCGTGCCGGCATGTTGCTGTATTAGCTCAGTGGATAAGAGCAGCGTGGCAATGGATTTTTCATTTCTACTTCTACCTTTCAAAGTTTACCTAATCATGCTTTGTATGTGTTAGAACAATCATTTATCACTGATTGGCCGGATAAATGGAAACAAAACTTCCAAAGATGCTTCACTAAAACTCATGTATCAAGAGACAATAATGCTCAATAATGCCGTACTGGAAGCTTGTGATAGAGACTTTACCACATTGCACCGTGACTAGGTGGTCACAGAGGTAGGGAAGAGCTGGCAGACCACAATCAGCAAGTGAACACTGGCAGTAAACCTCTGGAAGAACAAACACCACGTGTATTGACTAGGAAGTGAAATTGGGATTCTTCCTGACACAATCCTTCATATATTTAAGACGAAATTAAAGACGAGGGAAGTTTGCACTCAATGGATTCCACACAATCTTCAAGAGGAAAACATGTGACAGAAAATAGAAACAGCGAGATCTACTTAGAATGCTATGGGCGGAAGGCGAGCGCTTCTTATCTTAAGTTCAGATTGAACTAGGAAGTTTTGGAACATCGCCATGATGAAATTGTCACTTAGAGGAGTAGAGCAGTGTATTAGAAGATTAGTTCAACAAGACGTGTGGAAGGCATCTGTCGTCTTCCTGAAGTGTGCAGGCGAGTAATTCATATTGGAGATTATTTCTAAGCACAGCAACAATGTGACAGTTCCCAAAAGGTTTTCTTATTTGTTATTTCAAATGTTTCTACTAATTTATTGAATGATACTTAAATTGTGTGTGCAATGCTGAGAACGCCTTCGTAGAGCAGTGGTAACGCGCCTGCCTCTGGTTCGATCCCCAATACCGGCGTGGGGATTTTTCCCTCGTTAGGAGGTCTGGCACGGGGGGTAGACAGCCTCGTTAGGTCCCTGAGGGGCCAATTGAAAAGTAGCGGTCCCAAGCCGTACAAGCGGCCGGAATGGCTCGGCTGACCACGCCCCACTCTCCAGTCCTGCACCCCACTCATGATGCCTGTAGGGAGCAGAGGTGGGGGACGCAGTGGCCGGGCAGTAAGGCTTGCCCGTGAAGCGCTGTTGGTCTAGGTGTTATAGAATGATGTGAATTTTTTTCTGTGGTTATTATTAACAAAAGACTGCGCCGTGGCCGAACGGTTAGACCGTTCGTCTACCACCCAGGCGGCCCGGATTCGATCCCAGGAACCCACATGTGGTATACTAGGTGGACGAAGCGGTGTCTGGATGGGTTTTCTCCGGGTTCTCCGGTTTCCCCGCCACTCATTCCACCAATTGTTCCATTCATCAATTTCGCCTGCATTTATCATCCTCTTCCTCACTATCATAACCGGTACTTGGCTGTCCGCCCGCTTCCAGGTCTTCTCTCTGTCTGGTCCATAGGTTCCTGTGCTTCCTGACAGGCGTCTGACCCTAGGCACTGGCTTGTAAGTCCTACATAAGGGGAGGGTAATCAGATAAAGAAGAAGATATTAATAACAAATCACCTGCAAAAATCAGGGAGTCTAGTTTTATTTTTCTATTGATTTGAAAATAATCTGTGAATAATTCTATTAATTTATATTATAAGCAATAAGGGGAGAAACCATATCCATGTCTTAGTTCAGTGTTCATATGATCCAATCCATTTGTTTTTGAAGCTTATTTTGTTTTGTAGATATTGTATATATTTGAAATATATTTGCTAAAGTTTCTAATAGCAGCTGCTTTGTCTGCAATAAACTACGAAGTATACAAGAAGTCCATTGCATCGCTACTGATGTACCAGAACAGCTGATAATTATCGTTGCTATTGATACCTACAACCAGGACCTTCTAGAGAATGGACCTGACACTGGCACTCGAGATCTAAAAAACGGCGCCGGTAGTTGGTGGTGATCTTTGACGTGTTTGCACACGATACGCTATCTTCTATATTGTTTTTTCTGTGCTTGTGATTTGTTGTTCGTTTTAATAACTGCGATTTGTTTATCCTCACGGTATATACAAACTATTTTCTTTGTAATTTTAATGTGTAGCTGTAGTTTTAAAGATACTGCTATGTAGCGGCATTTCCGCCTGACAATGGGTGTCCAAAATGGAACCTTAATTTTTCATAATTAAAGAACTATGGATAATTAATCAACACCCAATATATTAATTATCCATGTTTTGAACTAATTGCATTGATAATTATATCAAATAAAAGCCCTTGAAGAATTATATTTATGTTTTAAGTTTCATAAACACAGGCACTGTTACACAGGAAAATCAGCTAGTTTCCCGTTCAAGAAACCAAGATGGTTTCGGCAGACCGTTTGTAGAGTCTGTTTAGTCAACACATGTTCAGTTGGGTCACAAAGGAAATGTGTGCTAACCACAACTAATGACTGTCATAAATCCATCTCCACGCTTCAGAAAAGGGAAACCTCTGTCCCTGCCCTTGAAAACGAATAGGAACCCTGATTTTAAAATAGTGACAGTTACATGTTAACTCTGCGTGCGGTCTCAGTTGCCAAAATTCTGAATTCCAGTTCTTTTCTGTTTCATAGCTACAAAGGTTCATACTGAGATGTTGCAACTCTGCCTGAAAGGACTCAAGAGGAAGGGACCGTGTTGTAAATCTATTATGGTTGCTCAAAGGAAGCGGCCGACCTGCACACACGTTGAGTAAACCGACAATACCACGTGTCCGTATACGAACTCTTAAACCGTCGCTAAAGTTGAAAGGTTCAGACAGAGAACCAATGAACTTAAAAGCCCAATAAAATAGTCAATCAGGGGAGAGAAATGTTGTTTACAGTGAAAAATTCAAAATCTTTCCCCACTGCCTTAAGACTAGTGTTGGTGAGAAAATCCACACAGTTCGTCGCTATCAGGTGTACGGTGAAGGTGTGTCGCTCAGTCGCGGAATGGACACCACGTCATTAAGAAGTACCTCTCCAAGTGCCACTAAGTCACGACACGTCAAGTGATAGTGCATTATATACAAAGGAATTGGGATTTATTCAGTATTATAAGTGAGCATATTACGCTAAAGGGGTTGAAGATAGGACTTGCAGAGATTTCTGTAACCCGAAGTGCCAGTAGTGAAAGTGCATCTCATGTTTTTCTTCCGAGCAACCCCGTGTAAAACCCATTCCCTCTATCACCGTCCAACACACCGCTCCTTTTTCGAAGACTAAAATCTCTCGTCGAGGCTGAGACCCTGAGAAGTTGGCACTTCCTCAGCTGCATCGACGAGACGAAGGACGTCGAGCCACCAGGTCATCATTGGGGCGACCAGAGGCAAGGGCGGGCAGTGAAAACGCTGCACGGCATGAAAAACTGTAGACTGAATGAAAGCTGCTTTGTAGTGCTGATTTAAGGTTATGTATTTCATATATTTCAATTACAGTGCTAGTTTAGGGTTACATATGTTTCATAGTTCATCTATCAGTGTAGCCCCCCCCCCCCCTCCTCCTGTGACATCTAGTAAAGAAGTGTTGTAAGGTACTAAGTAGTATCTTGTTGCAAATTGAGGAAAAAAACTTCCAATAAAAGCAAAAGCAAACTTCCAGCCTAAAGCTTTTATACTAAGTAATTTAATTACTATAAATAGCAAACTTTTTTACCAGCCATCCTGTGTATGTTTTGTATAGGCATATAATATTGTGTACATGGTACAGTGTGATTAGCAGTGTAAACAATGATCACTCAATGTCAGCAGGTCTGCAAAACTGCAGATAGCATGAATGTGGTTTAAGGTTATATATTTCGTTGTCCATTAGACACCGTTTAACATTAAATTGCATTTATTTTGTTACTTCATTTTATTTTATTCTTAAAACAATGTTTTTGTGCATAATACAGCCTATACCGGGTGGAAGGGAAGTCATTACATTAATTTAAACCAGTGGTAGATCTCGGTATTTGGAACACATTTTCTGTCTTACGTTTTTGTCTCCGACCATTTCCTACGGAGATATTTTAGCTTTCTCGAAAACAAGCTGACAACACTGCAGATTGTGTGGGTGTCAGTTTCCCTAGCTCAGTACATGAACAAACTTCCTAATGGTGAGTCTTGAGAACAAAACAGATACGTTGCCTTGTTGTTCTGTGTTTACTTTGTTTAGCTCCCAAAACATAGGACGAAAGCGAAACTACCTGACGTGTTTACATCCACAAACCAGGTCAATTCCCTGACCAACCTCAACGCAACGTTGTCGACATACTTCACGTGTTAAGAGCTGCTCGCAGTATTCCTTCACGTCTTTTAAGTGATTAATAGAGTAAGGCAATTAATGATTTTGCATCTTTTCCTTATGAAGGTTGAAACATTGCTTGAATATACGGAAAGGTATATGACATTGACTAACGAGTTAAATAAAAGCAATTTGTCAGGGATTTTTTGTGCATTTTCTTACCTTTTTACGGATAAGTCATTTTTTGGCAATTTTTCGGTCATTTTGAGCATTTTTAACACTTTTCCGTAAGGTTAGGAGATTATTTGTATTTAATTCATTTTTTTAAAATTAAAATTCAGTATTTTTCCTTGTCAATACAATTTCTTGGATTTAAGTAAATGCTATGCTAACTTCTACCCCTATTTTTCAAGGAATGTGCATTATGAACTGGCCCACTTCTAGGAATTCAATTTCTTAGAGCTTATGCTACTTCCTACCCCTATTTTTCAAGGAATGTGCATTATGAACTGGCCCACTTCTAGGAATTCTATTTCTTAGAGCTTAAGCTACCTCCCACCCGTATTTTTCAAGGAATGTGGTAATGGACTTGCCTACACTCCCAAGGTAATTCTTATATCCAGGTAAACTGGCATTGTTGTGCTGTTAAGTGAGGTGATCAGATGTTCCTAGCACCTGTACGAGCACCATAAGAGCAAAATGCCTAAAGTGAAGGGGCATTTGTTTCAAAATATGAGAAAATATTTTTTCCACAGACGGTCATATATTATTATGCAAGATCTGTGGTGTGAGAGTCGCTGCTGAAGAAACGTTTACGGTAGAATAAATATCTCACGGGAGAAGCATAAACGTGGCCTGCAACGACTTGAAAATAAATCCAGTGTAAGCTTACAGCAGATGCTTCTGGGCGAAACTCGTTCAACATTTTCGCCATTTCCTGGAGATTATGCGAAGCATTTTTATCTGCCGATATTCCACTTCACAAGCTGAATCATCCTAAGCCGCGCGCTTTCTTAGAAGAGGAGACAGGAAAATTAATTCCAGATTCCAGAACATTGAGAAGAACCTACGTGGATAGATGCTACAACAAAACTTTGCAACAAATAAGAAAAAAGATTGGAGAAAAGAATATATTTGTGTCCATCGACAAGACAACAGACTCTGTAGGCCGTTATGAGCGAATGTTATTGTTGGAGTTCTAGAAGCACACTCCCCCGGAAAACAATTTCTATTACATTGTGAGCAGCTGGACAAAGTGAACTATTCAACCATCAGCTTAGTATTTGACCATGCATTGAGAATACTTTGGCCTAATGGGATTCAAAATTCCAATGTATTGCTTTTTATAACAGACACAGCACCCTACATGATGAAAGCTGCTGCTTCTTTTAGTGCACTCTACCCAAAAATGGTGCATGTGACATGTTTAGCGCACGCATTACTCCGGGTCGTAGAAGAAGTAGGTGCAAATTTTCCTGAAGTGGATAAATTAATTGGACGCGTCAAGAAAGTATTCTTGAAAGTCCCCTCTCGAGTTGTAGCATTCAAAGTAGAAGCTCCAGAAATTCAACTGCCCTTTTCACCTGTTTTGACTAGATGGGGAACATGGCTCAAGGCTTGTACTTATTATTGCAAGAATTCTGACGTTGTGAAGAAAGTAGTTGATTCTTTTGATAATGCTGAGTCTGTGTCAATCAAAAAGGTGCAAGAACTGCTAGCTGATAAAGAGATTGCGGGTAAACTTTCTTACATAAACACCAATTTTGGATTCCTTCCTGATGCAATAACTTCTCTGGAAAAATCCCAAGTGACATTAATGGAACAGCTACAAATAGTGTGGATAAAGTAGTGAATGATTTGAGCCGTGCATATGGTAAAGTGGGTGATGCAGTGGCAATGAAAATAAATAAGTGTATAGACAAGAACAGGGAGTACAAAACATTGTGTTCAATTGGCAGTGCTTTGTCTGGTGAACAGTTTTCTCTTGCTGACTGTGAGTTAAATCCAGCAGATATTCCTTGCTTTCAGTATGCTCCAATTGAGCTAGAGAGAAGCTTTTCCATTCATAAGCCAGTACTAGCAGACAATAGACAGTCATTTTTGTTTGAGAATCTCCACCAATTTGTGATTGTTAACTGCAACTCAAAATTGTTATAAAAGTGCACTGAGATGGAATTTCTTCAATAAAAGATACTCTAACATGTACATTTATAATTTTCTTTTAATATTTGTGTTATATTTTATGTAATTAGTAGCAAACTGAGTGCTTAATGTAATAATAATAATAATAATAATAATAATAATAATAATAATAATAATAATAATAATAATAATAATAATAATAATAATAATAATAATAATAATAATAATAATAATAATAATAATAATAATAATAATGATGATGATGATGATTTTTTTTTCAAATTAACGTCCTCCAACATTGTGTCATATCGGACGAATGAATGAAATGAATTGGGTGAAATGATGCTCAAATGAGCCCGAGGTCCATGGAGCTTTTAAGTTACCCGGCATTCGTCTTCTCAGGGTAGGGAAAACCTCGGAAAAAAACCTTACCCGGGTAACTTACCCTAAGCGAGATTCGAACTCGCGACCTCTTGAACGTGAGGCAGACACGCTAAGCATCACGCTACCGTAGCGGGCGATGATGATGATGATGATAATAGTAATGATGATGATAATGCTAGTGATAGTGAAAGTGACAGTGACAATGACAATGACAATGACAATGACAATGACAATGGCAATGTCAATGGCAATGGATTAAATGCCTGGCCCTATTGATTAATTATTTCGAAACCCTGTGTGATGTCACATAATTACCACAGAAATTAGTTACTCTACGCATCTTACAAGTAACAAACTGTTATCTTCGTACATTCTTAAGGAATTACGCATACAATTTGTATATATAAAAAAAACATTTATTTTTTCGAAATCGGCGGATCAAAAAAAAAAAAAAAAACAAAACAAAATGGCATTCGACTTTTTTGTATGTAAAGCTTCTATGAAGCACATATTAGAAGGAATGTAATGACTTTCCTTCCACGCTATATACACACAATAGAGTGCTATTACACCATCTTTTTGTTTGTTTGTTTTTTTTTTTTTTTTTTTCGAAGTAATAGTTTGCAGACGAGTTACTTATAAGTACGGGCGCCGTTTTGTATATCAGTGTGAGGTCCAGTCTCTAGAAGGTCCTGATACAGCCGAACAAACAGGCTATATTATTGACCCCAGAGTACGATTCGAAGTAGATTTGCAAGAACTAGCCTCGGTAGATCTCGACAAGAAAAAAAATGTATGCTCCTACCATACCATATTTTAAAGATAAATATAAAACCAGCATCTTCATTGTTGTGGGTCTAATGGCAGTCGTGGAACAATCCCAAAACAGCTTCTGCATTTGTGCCAGGATTTTTCCATCCACAAGGAGCTTTGTTTGGCCGTATAACCTTAAGAGGCTTTATACAAATTTTGAAGAACCATTTGTACACCACCTCTTATAGTGCCTTAAAATGCATTTGTATTCTTTTGCTAAGCATCTTTATTTTCAATTATTTTTGTTTTACCCTGTTGTTTATCCATTTTATGTGTATCAAAAACTCAATTTGTTAAGTTGGTATTGCCTGTCATTGAGGCAATCTACACATATGGAGAGATTATTAAATGAAATTGTTATTGATATTTATTTATCTTAATGAAAATTCATGCACGTCAATTAACATTGCAGTAGTTAGTAGTTTGACATTTCTGTGCATATTTAAAGGAGTATTTTTATATCTATAACATAACATTAGGTTAGGAATTGAGTTAGTTACTGTAGCTTCAATTTCTGCGGGGATCTTTCACAAACAGACCTTTATGAGGGTGCAATTTTACACAAAGCAAAATGCCTTTGAGATGATAAAAAATACAGAAGCAAGGGGGCTGAGTGTTCGCTACGGAAAGGTAGGGTTATTGTCATAAAGTTTCAGGAGTACAATTTTTCGCTCCAGCAGAGAGGAAAGTCTGCCAATCTGAAGTTATGGGAGCCTTACATTACGGAACTGAAAATGTAGCTGTCAGTAGGTAACGGCGCTTATTTCCAAACAAGATCACGCTCTATTTCACTGCGCTTTATTATATCGAGGAGTCAACATGTTATCATATATCTGTACACCGGGTGGCAGGTACCTGGCCTAACGGGAGTGTGGTGAAGTGGAAACTAACTCGCTAGCCTTGCTAGCATTCTTATTCACAATAGTCTGAACTAACATTTTGAAACTGTTTTAATTCAGAAACACATACAGGTGAATTATAGTGCCCCTTCAGTAAGTGTATACAAGTTCGGTGTATTGCAGTGCTTTTAATAGTTTATTGCGTGTGTTAGTGAACACCAACAATGTCCCGATCTTGACACAACATATCAGATGTGTTCTGCTATATATACATGCCATTGAATATCAAAATGCACTTATTTGGATAAGGTTTTCTCCGTTTTTCCCTTAATCCTTATAAGAAAAATGTCGGGTAATATTAAAGTCTGGAGCATCATTTAAGCATCTTTTACCCATTTCATTCATCGTCCAGTATGACTTACCAGGTTTAAGTGCGTAAACCTTAAAAAATCCGACGTGTTGCACTTACATGACTTTCTCTACTCTTGTTCTAACTATTCTTACAAACTCTTATTCCCATATCTTCTTCATGTTAGTTGAGATAAACATTTGTACAAATTATCTTATTGCTTATTTCCTTTTAGATGCAAGGGAATATGAGAATACAGTAGGCTTTGAACGATAGTTAAATGTTTTAAAGCTGGTCGCTGTATGTAAGCTTTCAAACTCCATTCCCTTTCCACGGCTAAAAGATAACAAAGTGAATAACGATCTTCTATTTGAGAGAAGTGTAGTTATTGCAGAACTCAGAATAATAACAAGCAATATCTCCGAAATAGTTCTCTCCGCAAAAAAAATGCGTTTGGACATAACTTGTGTGTTTTAACGAGCTCTACATCTTTGTGTAGTAAGATTTGGTCTATTTGTTACGGTTTATCAGTTATACAAAATCATCAGGTGTAAACAAGACTACATGGGCTACAGTCAGAAAAATCAAAATATACATTTCATTTGCCATAAAAATATATTAAACATATGCAGTTTTAATCAAAATCGTCACAACAATTTTTGAACAAATGAAAATCTTGGAAAATTTTTCCATGTGAGGAGTAGTTTAGGGTGGAGAAGTTTTGTACGAAATCTTCGTGTCGCATCCTTAAAAGATATTAAACTTAAATACCAACTTTGGTTTTTAACCAATCTTCGTTTTTGAGTTATGCTGTTCATAGGCAGACACACGCATAGACACACACACACACACACACACACACACACACACACACACACACACACACACACACACACACACACACATACACACATACACACACCTGTTTTTATCAATGCTTTTTTGGATACAGGGGCCCTCAAAAGATATATTTCAGGTGATATCTCAACACAGAATTTTTGGGTGGAATACAATGCTTGTTGTAGTAGAGAAAGTAAAAAAAATATACGAAATGTAGGCAAATCAAATGCATGATAAAGTGGGATGCGTAAGAGGAGAGAATTTTATACATCCTTTATAACGGCATATGCAGCAAGGGAGAGAATATTTGCTATCATGAAATCCATTTTCAATAGAGGTTAATTTAAAATCGTGCCCCATCAGATATGCACGCCTCAATAATATGTTGGCATAATGGGACCTTTCTCCGCAAACTTTTCTTATCTGCAATGCAATTGGGTGCGCTTTTTGTGTCTGAAAGTTGATTTATGAAGAAAGTGGAATTTATAGACTTCCTCCAGATATATAACATCGCAGCCTTCTGGTGCTATGAATACTTGCAGACCAGTTTGAAGTTCTCAGAAGGTGATTGTAATGCTATGATAAATTGCAAATCTCTGCTTCACTTCATCAAAAATATTTTATTTCCATTCCTGCTTTAACCTAGATAACCTTTATAAGTAGGAACTTAATGGTAACCCTTCTATTATGTTTTTATTGATTAGGTTAGAGGAAACAGTTACAAGATAAAAATATCTGATGTGTTGCAATCACATGACTTTCTCTACTCTTTCCTCTATCTTGTTCATGTTAATACAGATAAACGCTTTTAGAAATTATCTTATTGTTAATTTTCTTAAGGTGCAAGGCAAATATGGAATACAGTAGCCTTTAAGCGATGGTGAAATGTTTTAAGAGCTCGTCACTATGTGGTCATTTTGAAATTCTGTTCTCTTTGCATGAACGCGGAAAAAAAAAGCTGATGTGTTGCACTCACATGACCTTCTCTACTCTTGTACTGGTTATTCTTACAAACTCTTATTCCTATATCTTCTTCGTGTTAGTTAAGATAAACATTTGTACAAATTATCTTATTGCTTATTTTATTGTAGGTACAAGGGGAATGTGGGGATACAGTAGGCTTTGAGCGATAGTAAAATCTTTTAAAGCTTACAGATTCTGTTCCCTTTGCACACTTAACATAAAAAATGAACAACGATATTCCATTTCATGGAAGTTCCTAAGTTTTCCGAAACTCACACACATAACAAGGAATATCTTCGAAATGGTTCACTCTACAAAAAAATTATTCGGCCATGAATTGTGTATTTTAGCAAGATCTACATTTTTGTCTAGAGCAATTCCGCGTGTGACTAACTGACATTTACACTACATTTTCTTCCTAAAATGTCTCTCTAATGGTCAATATAGGTGTAAAAATGTTATTTTAACGACATACGATGACAGAGAATACATTGGCGGTTGTGATAGGAAATATAAAAACCTTAAAACAGTGAAACAATTATTTAATAATGAGCGCTAAACTTTTCGTGACTTACTGACATTTTTGTCAACTGCAGGTCCAACTTCAAACGTTTGTCCTCCATTTTCTCTGAAAGTTTTCTTATTTGATTTGTTCTGAAAAATCATTTGAGAGAGGAACTTCTAAGCTTTCAAATGACCTGAAAAAAGGTTTGGCATGTTATTCTCATCTGGAGATATTTATTCAAAAGGTCAGCGTGACTAACTGACATGAGTTTGTGACGAACTGACACTTACGAAAATTGTAATACTTTGTCTTTGTTTTACATGGTATAAAATATGGTAAATCATAGTGTTACGTATTATACATTACATACATGTAATACATACAGGTGTGTAATTGTATTTATCATTTTGAGAAGAATCATATCCTTTGGAGAAGCATTACTGTCATGCAACATAAACAGAATAAACATGTTGACAGCTCTCATTTCTTATTACAGATACGTCGTTGCAAGTATAAAAAGCTGACTCAAAACCATAACAAAGACGACACATGAGAGCGCACAGCACATACCTGTAACGCACTCTGGATTGGACTCCTTATAGTGCAGGAACGCTAGATGCAGTAGTCTCGTAGTACACGCGCATATCACTACACTGTTTTTATTTCCGAAAGTTGTGCATCATTCTGACACTTTCCGCACACGAAAGAAAAGCATATTCCACAACATTTAAACCTAATACTTTCACATAATGAACCCGCTGAGTGGACGGCATAGGTGAAATACGTTCAAATCTTTTGTCGAGAAATTCTTTTGCTTCTTCAATTTCAGGCAGAGAAACCTCAAGAAGACATAATTTGGCTTTCTTTCTAACAGTATTAACAAATTATTCAGCACTTTGAATCCTGCTTCCTGCTTTCGCATCTGTCCATTCCATTCTCTTCACTTGTCCTCCAATCGCATCTTCTGCCCCCTTTCCGTGATAGGATTCGAAGAAGTGCCATTCAATTTGGATTCCAAATACTTCGGAAAGATATGTCACATGGCTCAATGTGTATTTCTGCTTAAAATGACAAGCAGCTCCATCAGAAAACACTTTCACAAGTTCAAGATTCGGAACAATATCCAATATTTCCGAAAATATATTCCTTAAGCAAATATCAACTGCATATTTGTCATGCAATACATAATCAGACACCAAAGCAAAAGATTGTTTCTGAATTTCACCAATATCTTCTTTCCTATACCAGGCAACAGCAGTAAATATTGAGATCTGTGTATTGTTCCAGTGGGCAGCTCCTTGCATGTGTAGTTCTCAAAGAAGTCGATCTGTATCACAGCTTCACTAATGGCAACATTTTCCCGAGCCTTCTTAAAGGCCTCGGATTGCTGTCTTTTTACATAAACGTGATTAAGGAAACATGGCAGGCAATTGCTCAGTTCTTCAATGCAGTCTTTTACAGACCCAATTTTAACTTCTATTTCCATTCTTCCATTACGTGAACTCCACAGCTTCCATTCGCATGGAGAATTAGCAAGTTTATCCGAAATGTCTGCTCCACTCAATCCCGGGCAGTTGGAGCATCCTCCCTGCACACATTCACTCAATTTCTGATCACAAACCACTTGTGCTATGAACTTACGAAATTCAGTCTCAGTGAGTACATGATTTTTACACAATGCTTTGAGAAGAAACTTCGTATTTTCATGTATAATGCATGTGCACACATTATGTGGGATCTGACTTTGAAGACGCATGTGAGCAGGGCGTAATTCAGCGAATTTTGTCAACCTCACGGATATTTCTACTCGATCTTCTAGAAAGAGTGCATGTGCTTCTTTTAATGTTACCACTAGATACCTAATGCGAACTTCTTTTGTTTCTCCTTGAACATAGATTTCAATAAAATCATCTCTTTCAGGAGCTTGGTAAGATATTGAATCATCCTGACAGAACTTGATGATTGCACTTTTAAGTTCCTCTGTTAGTTGTTTTCCTGACACCGGGACAGAATGCTTTGGTTTTACAACATGTAATCCCTCTTCAACTGCTATTTTACGAATCATTTCTTTTCTTTTACGTGGAGATTGCGGCAATGCTTCCTCAACACGTTTTCTGCACTTTCCGAAATACCGTTTGCTTTTGAAAGCGGTTGATGTTGATGGAGTATCCTTATCAATCCCTTCTTGGTCCCTTATCTTCTGTCTTGCCCACTGTTCTTGCTTATGTCTCCTATATTCAGCTTTGAGCTGTTCTTTTCCTTGTTTTGTTTGTTTCATTATTGCTCTTCCTTTCCTCATAGTCACTTCTATTTTTTCCTTCCATTATGCATAACTGCCTTGCTCCTTCAGATATTGTTTGTATTCACGTTGTCTTTGGGCTGGTGTTTTAGCCATGGAGTCAGAGACAGACTGATACGTCTATTCTGACTGAAGTCTCAGAAGCAACTGTACGCGTATGACGACCACGGGATGCCCGCACTAACTGTCCGTTAGTCACGTGTTTTGTGGGAAAACTAATGACTATAGAGGAAAACTTTCTGATACTTTTTTATTTGTTATATTGTAATGACGCAGAATCAAAAAGGATATTTATTTTAGTCTATTACTTTTCCCTCCGGAGGACTTTATCCTTATTTACCGTGACTAACTGACATTGACACACAGTGATAATTAAAGAGGCTCTAAGGATTATTTATAAATGTCGAAAATTATTAGCCATATACGCGTTTCGAAGACGAAGAGTCATTGTGTGATGTACAGAACAAAAAATTAAAACAGTTGTACATAGCTCCTGAAATATTGATATGAAAATCACCGTTATTCGCGCTTATTTTTAGTGCTTTGGAAATATATGGGTAAGAAGTGAAATTTGAACCCATATTCACGTTAAAAACATTTATTTTTCACTTCATAAGATACTTTGGAGTATCTAGCATCATCTTTCCTCAGTAAAAAAAGTGAAACATTAATTTCAAATTTTAACACTCGGTATGACAAGTTCGCGGAATTTAGTATGATTGATCTATCTCTAACAGTTTACCAGTTATACAAAAGTAATCCAGAGTAAATACGACTACATGGACTATAGCCAGAAAATTCAGTATATTATACATTTCATTTGTCATAAAAATATCTCAAAACTATGTCATTTTAATCAAAATCGTTAGAGCCATTTTCAAGAAAATCGAAATTTTCGAAAAATTTTCCATGTAAAGGGTAGCTTAAGATGGACCAATTTTTTTCAAAATTTTCGTGTAGCATCCTTGAAAGACATTAAACGTAAATACCAACTTTGGTTTTAACCGACTTTTCGTTTTTGAGTTATGCTGTCAAAAGGCGCGCGCCCACGCACGCACGCACACACACACAGAGCTTTTTTTCTAAAAAATGTTTTCTTTATATTTAGGGGGTAAAAAAACATGTATTTCCGATGAAACCTTGGTATTAAATTTTTTAGCGGAATAGACTACTTCCCCTATTTATTCCTAGTACCTAGTAGAAAAAGTAATAAATGACTTGCGACTTCTGGAATCCAGATATTAGGACGTTAGGAAGCCATTGAAGTTAGACAATTTTGCTGAATAGACAAATAGTTCACGTACCGAAACCCCAAACAAATACGCGGGTAGTGATTAGGGCGAAAGCTGAATTACGGACTGTATAAACATTCTAACCTTGTTATATAGCTATACCTTTCTATAGCCAGTTTTGTGTAATACATTGTTATAGAAGATTATATTTATTCTCTACGTCTTGCTGATGAAAGCAATAGCTTGCAGAAATTCTTTAATTACTCATTTTATTGCACATAAGGGAGGAATGGAGAAAACAAATGACATCTTTAAAAAGTGGGTCTGTGTGATGACTTTCAAAATGCACTCTTTTCATGAACACGAGAGGCGCCACAAGCACTTGAGAAAGGCGCTTCATGATTCAAATCATTAACAAAGAATTTCTCGGAAATGATTGATGCTACAAAAATTTCTTTGACACATTGTTTTTCAGGATATCTATATTTTGTATATAGTAAGCTTTTGTAGTTGTATATCTCTTATGGTTTAGCAGTTATACAAAATTATGGAGGGTTCATTCTGAATGAGGATTATTTCATGTGCTATTCCCAGAAAATACAACATATGGACTTTTTATATCAGGTGATTATCTTAAGCCTATAGTATTATAATAAAAATCATTAGAGATTTCTGAGAAAATCACACTTCGAAAAAAATCCATGTATAGAGTAGTTTGGAGTAGGAAGACAGTTTTCAAAATCTTCGTACTATCTTTGAAACCTAACATGTATATCAAAGTGAATGTTTTTAGTTCCAGGAATTTGTGTTAGCAAACATTTTATCAACGTGGGAAAGTGTGATGTATGCACTCACAAGATTTTCTCCACTCATTCTGTCACAAACTATTCTTAAAACCACTTCTACTTCATAATCGAGATTGACAATTATAGAAACACCTTTATTACACGTTTCCTTGTAGATGCAATGGGAACAGGAGAACACAGTAGGCTTTAAGCGATAGTCAAATATTTAGACACCAGATAACTATGTGATGGCCTTCAAATTTCATTCTCTTTGCATGACCATGAGATAAAAGTATTAATAACACTTCCTATTTGAGAAACTATAATTATTGTAAAATTCAAACCAATAACAGTAATATCTTGGAAATGATTCACTCTACAAACCATTTTACTTTCTCCGTAAAGTAGAAGTATTGTATTCCACCCAAATATTCGATGTCGAGATTTCACAGGAAATATATGTTTTGAGGCCCCTAAATCCAAAGAGGCATTTTTACTTTCTCTACTACGTATAGTAGAGGAAGTATTGTATTAGAAAAAGGCCCTTGTGCGTATGTCTGTCTGTCTGTCAGTCCGTGGACAGCATAACTCAAAAACGAAAAGTCGGTTGAAAACCAAAGTTGGTATTTAAGGTTAATATCTTTCAAGGACGCGACACGAAGATTTTGAAGAAAATTTCTCCACCCTAAACTACCTTTTATATGGAAAATTTTTAAAAAATTTTGGTTTTCTTGAAAATGGCTTTAACGATTTTGATTAAAATGCTATATGTCTGAGATATTTTTATGACACATGAAATGTATATCTTTAATTTTCTGGCTATAGCCCATGAGGTTCCTATTTACTCTGGAAGACTTTTCCATAACTGGTAAACCGTAAGAGATAGACCAAATCTTACTCTACAACAAATGTAGATCTTGCTAAAACACACCATTTATATCCGAATAAATTTTTTTGTAGAGTGAACCATTTCAGAGATATTCCTTATTATTTGTGCAAGTTTTGGAGAACTTATACGTCTGTCAAATAAAACATCGCTATTCGTTTTTTTATATGTTAACCGTGCAAAGAGAACGGAATGTGAAAGCTTTAAAAGATTTGACTATCGCTCAAAGCCTACTGCATTGCCATATTCCCGTTGCACAAGTAAACGAGCAATAATATAATTTGTACAAATGTTTATCTCAACAAACATGAAGAAGATATAGGAATAAGAGTTTGTAAGAATGGTGAGTAGAAGAGTAGAGAAAGTCATGTGAATGCAACACATCAGATTTCTTTGAAATAGAGTGCGTGTTTTAATGAGATCAACATTTTGTATGGAGTAAGATTTTATCTACTTCTTACGATTTACCAGTTAGGCAAAAGTCATCTAGAATGGAAAAGACATCTGAGGACGTTCCCAAAAAATTCAAGATATAAGTTTCATTTGCCATGAAAATATCTTAAATATGTGACATTTTGATCAAAATCGTCAGTCATTTTTGAGAAAACATAATTTTCAAAAAAATGTATGTAAAAAGTAGTATGGGATGGAGGATGTTCTTGAAAATCTTACCTTTGCATTCTCAGAAGATGCTGAATTTAAATACCAAATTTGGTATCTAATCCACCTTTATTTTTTGTGTTTTGATGTTCACACCAAACAGGCCTTTCCAAAATATGAAACTATTGGATCAGGGAGTGTCAAAATATGTATTTCCGGTGAAACCTCGACATTGAATTTTTGGGTGGACTGCCATATTTTCCCTACGTAGTATAGAAAGCTCAACTGTTCAGAAAAGGGACCAAAGTTTATTTCCATTTTGTATTAACACGGAATGAAAAGAACAGTCTGAATGGTGGCTGGGTATTTGACGAAAGTTTCTCGCTCCTTTAGATGTTATTTTCGAAGCAATTGCAACAGAGTGTATCTTAGGGAAGCTGTCACAGTAATTTACTTAGTTACGTACGCTTTCGTTTTATCGCTTGTTAGTGAATCTATATACAAACACGTCCTTTCAAAGTGGTTGGTATTGGACTCGCTCCATAGCAGCGCTTTGTTTTTACTCACAAAAGAGGAAATTAAATCAGAGGGCTTCAAAGAAAATAATCAGATTAAAGGAAAGCTAAGTAGGAAAGCATTCTCCCCTTACACACAAGAGCTCCTATCTTCAATTTTTTGTGCCACATTTTCCTCTTGTTTACTTTAACAGTTCTTGTTAATTCTGAAATATCAATAGCAGATGTCATTTTCATACGCCTGGACACGGTGGCAATGAAATTCAATGGTGCAAATCTTTTCTTTTGAAGTTAGTCTTGTGTAGCGTTTTTCCCGTCTGTTTGAAGTTATTCTGGTACTTTTTATTCCTTTGGTGCACGTGTGGAGATAAAATAACATTATTTAAATACATAATTACAAAGGGTCTTCTAATTTTGGGAAACCTCGCGTACTGCGACATAGATATATAGAGCAAGTTCGGGTAATGTGGAATAGGTACCAGTTTATTCCAGTATTATAATTTAACTAATTATGTTTTTAGGAATAAATTGAACCGTTTATAAACTTCTTATAACTAACAATTTCTTGTGAGGTTAGATTAGCTTTAATTTTATTACCTTTTATTTTTACTTTCTCTAGTATGTATAGTAATGTATTGTATATCATCCAAAAATTCGATGTCGAGATTTTACCGAAAATGTATTTTGAGGACTCCTGAATCCAAAAAAGCATTTTTAGAAAAAGGTCCGTGCGTATGTGTGTCTGTGTGTCAGTGGGCAGCATAACTCAAAAACTATTTTTGAAGGTTTTGAAGAACATTGCTCCACCCTAAACTACCCTTTACATCGAAAATTATTCGAAAATTTTGCTTCACTTGAAAATGGCTCTAACGATTTTGATTAAAATGCCATATTTTTGAGATATTTTTATGACAAATTAAATGTATATCTTGAATTTTCTGGCTATAGCCAATGAAGTGCTATTTACTCTGGATGACTTTTGCACAACTGATAAACCGTAAGAGATAGAGCAAAAATGTAGATTTTGCTAAAATACACACTTTATTTATCAATAAATTTTTCTGTAAAGTGAATTATTTCAGAGATATTGCTTGTTATTTGTGTGAGTTTTGGAGAACTTATACTTCTGTCAAATGGAACATCGTTATTCGGTGTTTTATGTTATACAAAGAGAACGGAATCTCAAAGCTTTAAAAGATTTCAGTATCGCTCAAGGTCTACCGTATTCCTATATTCACCTTGCACCTATAAGGAAATTAACAATAAGATAATTTCTGCAAATGTTTATCTCAACTAACACTAAGAAAGAGGAATAAGAGATTACAACAATGTTTAGTACAAGAGTAGAGAAAGCCATGTGAGTGCAACACATCAGATTTTTTTTAGTGAGAGGATATTCATTATTTGATTTTTTATTATCAGATACGAATTTGAGTTTTGTTTATATGTTTACCTTTATGTAATGTTTGACTTATTTCATGTGTTGCTGTGACAAATCAAAGATCATTTGATTTTAATTTGAACAAAAAATTGGAATTTGGTTTTATTTTTTGATAAAAAAATGTCACACTGTTAATTGGTGGAATACTACATACAGTTTCCAATTAATAGTTTTCTCATGTAGCAAATTGACATAGGTAAGACCTTATTTCTTGATAAAACGTTTTCTCGTTTAATAATGCACTGAATTGAATTACAATAGTATGAACATACGCTACAAAATATAGTGTGGTTTTATTTCGCATTGAAAAATTTATTTGCAGAAATCGCTAACATAATGAAGGTTTCGCGATCTTGCGCTCTCATTGTGTGCCCACATGTTACACATTAGGTACTGGACCCAATGTCCAGTATGTCTTCTGAAAACTTATCACCACCTACAGAAAATGCACCCTGTATCTCCATCCGAGAGAATATCTTCTCCAAATTAGTGTGACGTTTGTTTGGCATTTCTGCAGAAACAACATTTAATTGCATTATAAAAAGCTCTAAATTTTATTCATCAGAAACAATGCGGGTATTTTGCAATACTTGATATTGTGACATGGCTTCTCCATGTCATTAAGACTCTTTGATTTTCAAGGAGGTTGCCATGGAGACAGTTTTTATTGTGTGAGAGTTTGGAAGGATTAAGAGACAGAAACTAGTAGTGTGGCTGTACTTGAAGCTTGAGAAAATAAAAAGATTTGCTAAATTTGTTACATTTGGTGTCAGGAGTGGGATATTCGGAAACCAGGATGATGGCAATGATGAAAGAATTATTTGCCAAAATGGAAACGTCAAACGACAACCTCGCTGCCGAGCTGAAAGAGATGAAGACGGAGCTATCGGCGAAAATTGACGAGCAACTGGCTGGCGTGAGGAAGGATGTGAAAGAGCTCGGTGGAAAGATGGAGGACCTCGGCCAACGCGTTGACGCCCTGGAGAATGTCGGGGAACGGCTTAGCGTTCTTGAAGACAGGGTCGACGGTAGCGCCAAGGAGCTAAGTGCAATGGTGGAAGGGGTGCTTAGTGAAAAGCTCAAGAACTACAAGGCCGAGGCTCCAGCACGCGACACAACATCGACGCGCGTGAAACCACCGAAGTACGATGGCACGTCAACGTTTGAGGTCTTCCGCCGTCAATTCGACACAGTGGCCAAGCACAACAAATGGTCGCCAGAAGAAGAGGCCGCGCAGCTGATAGCCAGCCTCCAGGGACGAGCTGCAGAGGTGCTGAACGCAGTTCAGACAGCGGCGGCGCCCAAGGACATCTGGGAGGCCCTGGAGAACCGATTCGGAAACCAACGCTTAGCCGCAGCCTACCGCAGCCAACTGAAATCTAGGATGCAACTGCCAGTGGAGACGCTGCAGGAGTTCGCCCTGGCAATCGAACAGCTAGCCAGCAAAGCCTTGGTCGACCTTCCCTCCGAATTCGTATCCCGAGAAGCCGCCTATACCTTCGTCGACGGGGTACGCGATGCCGAGATACGTCAACGTCTGATGCTCGGCGACTACAAGACCATCCACGAGGCACTTACGGCCGCATTAAGGATGGAAGCGGCCAAAGTGACGGCTACCCCGACCTCGAAGACACGGAGTGTCCGCTACGATGAAGACCGCAGACCAGTCCAGGGACGCCGACGAAGACCAGGTGGTGTGTGTTGGGGGTGTGGCCAGCCGGGACACCTGATGAGAGACTGCCGGTACCAAGAAGAGCAGCCGGAAAAACGAGTAATGACCGGCGTGGCGAGGGGCACGTCGGCGCCGTCACCATCATCCCCTCGAGTGACACTGCGCGCCGTCAGCCGACGGATGGATGACAGCCTCATCGCGGACGGCTGGGTGAGAGGGAAGCCGTGCCGCGTGCTTGTTGACACTGGAGCAGCCGTGACTGTCGTCAGACCTGACGTAGCCAGGGGCTTGCCGTCGAGAAAACCGAGCCGACCGTACCAACTAGTGACGGCATCGGGTGACACCTTGCCTGTGGAGAGGGAGGCCCTGCTGCAGTTGACCTTGGGGCGAAGTGTCTTGCGTTTGTGGGTGTTCGTCGCGGAGGTGGCTGAGGAGGTGATACTGGGACTGGATGCCCTCAGGAGCCACGAGGCGACGGTCGACATCGGCAAGAAGGTTCTGCGGCTTAAGGGAGAGGAAGTAATGCTCCAGCACCCCGAAGAACGCCTTGGAATCTGCAGGGTCATTCTCAGGGAAGACGTAGTTGTCCCCGCGAGAAGCGAGATGGTAGTGACGGCGCGACTGGAAGGCCAGCGCAAGAAGAACATGCTGCTGGACCGGAAGACGCATGTGCACGGGCTCTGTGTAGCCGGGACATTGTTGCCGTGCCGAGAGGAGGTGCCGGTGAGACTGCTCAACCCAACAGACACCGATCACGACGTCCAGGCCGGGACGGAGTTGGGGACGTGCGAGCCCGTGGTCAGCGTAACTCCAATAGACAAGACCCAGGAGCCGGTGCCGACGCAACACTTGGGGCTCCGACTGGGAGAATTACTGGAGAGGGCGGCCGACCACCTGACCGCTGAACAGAGAGAGAAGGTCCAACAACTGCTGAGACGATATCAGCGCGTCTTTAGCCAAGGCAGCAGCGATTACGGCCGCACGGACCGAGTGCTTCACCACATCGACACCGGAGACGCCCGGCCTATTCGGCAACCACCTAGACGCGTTCCGTTGGCTAAACAAGCGGCGGTACGAGACATGCTGGAGGACATGAGAACCAAGGGAGTGATCGAAGAATCTGACAGTCCTTGGTGTTCCCCTGTAGTTCTGGTGAAGAAGAAGAATGGCGAGCTACGCTTCTGCGTAGATTACAGGAAGCTGAACGCTGTCACCAGGAAGGACTGCTTCCCCTTACCCCGGATTGACGACACCCTGGACACGCTTGCTGGTGCGCAGTGGTTCTCAACCCTGGACCTGAAATCGGGTTACTGGCAGGTGGCTCTAGACCCAAGAGACAAGGAGAAGACCGCATTCTCCACAGGCCAAGGGCTTTGGCAGTTCACAGTTATGCCCTTTGGTCTCTGCAACGCACCAGCTACCTTCCAACGCCTCATGGAGTCAGTAATGAGAGGATTGACTTATGACGCCTGCCTGTTATACCTGGACGACATCATCATCGTCGGCAAGACATTCGAAGACCATCTTGACAAACTGAGCCAGGTGCTGCAGAGACTGCAGGCGACCGGCTTGAAGCTGAACGCCAAGAAGTGCCAGCTCTTCCGCAGGGAAGTCAACTACTTGGGCCACATAGTCTCACCAACCGGAGTGGCCACGGATCCGGAGAAGACACAGGCCGTGAGAGATTGGCCTCGCCCAAAGGATAGGCGAGAACTGCGCAGTTTCCTTGGGTTGTGCAGTTATTACCGCCGCTTCATAAAGGGTTTCTCCAGCATCGCCAAACCCCTCACTCGCTTGACGGAAGAACATCGACCTTATGTGTGGACGGAGGACGCCGAAGGTGCTTTCCGACAGCTCAAGAGGACGCTCTGCAGTGCTCCTATTTTGGGATTCCCGCAACCAGGCGACGCCTTCATTGTGGACACCGACGCCAGCGACCATTGCATTGGAGGCGTCCTATCCCAAGTCCAGAACGGCCACGAGCGGGTGATAGCCTACTACAGCAAGACGTTGTCCAAGGCAGAGAAGAACTACTGTGTCACCCGACGAGAGCTACTGGCGGTAGTGAAGACCTTGGAGCACTTCCACAAGTACCTGTACGGTCAGCCATTCCATCTGAGGACAGACCACTCCGCCCTAACCTGGCTACTTAGCTTTAGAAACCTGGAGGGCCAGACAGCCCGTTGGGTCCAAAGGTTGCAGGAGTACGACTTCACCTCCGAACATCGCAGAGGGAAGAGCCACGGCAACGCAGACGCCATGTCCCGAAGACCCTGCCTAGAAGAGTGCGGCCAATGCGCAAGAGTGGAAGAGAAGGAGCGTACCGCAGCTGTCAGAGTGGTCACGGCAGTGCCTGCGGACGGATGGGATAGCGCGGGCCTGAGGAGGGAGCAGCTGGCGGACGCCGACTTGGGGCCACTCTTGAGAGAAGTGCAGGCAGGGACAAGACCAACTTGGGAGGACATCGCACCCAGAAGCGCTACATACAAGTCGTACTGGGCCCAATGGGACTCGTTGAAGACCAAAGAGGGCGTGTTGTTCCGGGTATGGGAATCACCTGATGGGAAGACCCAGAAAGAGCAGTTGGTACTTCCCCGAAGTAGGGTCCCGGAAGTCTTGGAGGAAGTGCACGCCGGTACCTCAGGCGGACACCTAGGAGCAAACCGGACGATCGACAAACTCCGACAACGCTACTACTGGCTGAAGCTCCGAGGAGACGCTGAGAATTGGTGCCGTCAATGTCACGTGTGCGCGGCGAGTCGCGGCCCCCAGACTAGGAGCCGGGGTCGCATGCAGCAGTACAACGTCGGAGCGCCCTTCGAACGCATCGCCGTCGACATAGCTGGACCATTCCCAGTGTCCGATCGAGGCAACAAGTACCTGATGGTAGCTGTGGACTACTTCACCAAGTGGCCGGAGGTGTATGCCATTCCGAACCAAGAGGCGAAGACAATTACAGACTGCCTCGTGGAACAGCTATTTTGCCGTTTTGGGGTCCCGTTAGAGCTCCACAGCGATCAGGGCACCAATTTTGAGTCCCACCTAATGAAGGAGGCATTAGAAAGACTTGGGGTGAACAAGACCCGCACAACACCCCTACATCCACAGTCGGACGGCATGGTCGAGAGATACATCAAGACCCTAGAGGAGCACCTGAGGAAGGTCGTGGCCAGCCATCAGAGAGACTGGGACCTCAAGGTACCACTGTTCTTGCTGGCCTACCGTTCGTCGACACACGACACTACCGGGATGACACCAGCAAGCCTAATGTTCGGCCGAGAGCTACGCCTCCCTTGTGATCTGGCTTTTGGTAGCCCCCCGGAAGCGAAACGGCCGGCAACCGAGTATGTGGAGAGTCTAGTAGACCATCTCCACGACATGCACGAGATGGCTCGTCAGAACATCCAGATGGCGAGCGACCGCATGAAGACCCGGTACGACAGGCAAGTCAACAGCCGAGGATTCCAGCAAGGTGACATGGTCTGGTTGTACCGCCCTACCCGGACCAAGGGACGCTGCCCAAAACTTCAACAACCGTGGCAAGGACCGTACCGAGTGGTAAAGAGGATTAACGACGTAGTCTACCGCATCCAGAAGGTGCCCCGAGGGAAGATGTTAGTGGTACACCTGGATCGTCTGGCCCGTTACGATGGTGCTGTTCGGGACGTTCAGCATTGAGAAGGGAGCAGTGTGACATGGCTTCTCCATGTCATTAAGACTCTTTGATTTTCAAGGAGGTTGCCATGGAGACAGTTTTTATTGTGTGAGAGTTTGGAAGGATTAAGAGACAGAAACTAGTAGTGTGGCTGTACTTGAAGCTTGAGAAAATAAAAAGATTTGCTAATGTGGGGCAATATGGGATACCAGTATTCCATATTATCCACTACGCCATACTGTAACAGTGTCACTGGACGAAAATAAAATAAAATGAAAACGAAAGATCTGAGCAGCACAGTGTTTTAACCTTTTTATAATCATATTAATAACATGCCATCAAATATTTTTCATAAATATTTAAAGACTTACCTACGAAACGTTTTGGATGATAGACATCAGGTAATCCTTAACACTCAAAAACCATGTGGCACAAACCAGGCGAGACTGCTTGCAGGGCTCTGAAAGTTACCTCTGATTATTTCTAGTAGACACTGTTGGATATCACTACCAAACTACTTGAGGACTTCATATTACCTGCCTATTCCACATTACCCGAACTTCCTCTAATCTATATTGGCTGCCTCCTCCAGGAGAAATGGATGAGATGAAGGCTACACGCCATAGACACAGTCTATAGAGACGCTAACGGTCCCAGATTCGTAGATTCGTCCCACTACTGGAACTGCCTAGAGAGGGCGATGACGACCCGTCAACCAAGCAACCCTCTAGTGTTCATAGGGCTCTTTCAATAGAACAAGCTTTCGCGCCGTGTCCGGCAGTGCTGTAACAAACACACGAAACCTAGAAGCTCATCTAAAGGAGGAGATGATGAAATGGAAATTATGTTAAACGAGAAACCAACCCAGTATTTGCTACCGATCAGGAAAAACCACGAAAACCCAAGACATTGTGGGCCTTCAGACCGGGAATCGAACCCGGTAATTGTCGAATGCGAGCTCACGCGGTACTGCGGAGCTCGGTCTAAACAGCCTTTATTATTTGTCAGAATTATTAATATGCATCAGATTAGTAAAATGACTATGGTAACAATTACGTCATAAATTAGTCACGAAAGGTGGAATCAGACTGACGAATTCAGTGACATTGTCGGAATTTAAAATACAGGCTTCGGTTTACACATCCTACTGCTGTAATCGACTAAGCTGTCGTTACATTAAATTTAATGCCATAGTCAGGTTTTGGACCTCGAATATAATCTTCAGTTAGCCTTTGGCCCGCATGATTAGGATATTGAGATTTCGTTTTATGGACGCTATTTATCTGCTGTGGTTTTCAGCCTTCCATTCCATATTCGGCGTGAGACTGCTGAATTTTTCTCAAAGGCCACTTTATCAGGCTTGTGGTTCTTTTATGTGGATAAATCTACGACACGAAACCATCGACTTTACTTCCCTTCCGAAGGAACCATGCGAAGCATTTTACGCCTGAAAAGATCCATCACCCTATGCCGAGTTTAGAACCGCAATCTGGTTAACCAGAGGCAAGTGTGTTACTTCTATTATAGACCACATTGTGATTGTGATCATGTTTTTTTTACTGTAATTGAATGATTTAGCAAGATACAGTTTCCTTTAACATTGATGTTAAAGCGGTTTACACGTTAATATTGATTAAGCTATGAAAGGAGATTGCGAGGCAACAACCAGAATTTCACCGGATTGTACAGGCGACTTCAAATGTTTTCCGAGGCACGTGCTCCTACCCGCAGGGGGAAGCCAGGCTGGCTTATCTATTGGTTACCCAGGTGGTCTCAAAGGTAGATTTGCCAGTTCGTACCTGTCTAGAAGAGTGAGTGCGTAATGTTAAAGAGAATATCAATTCAACATTTCTCTCACACTTGGTCGTAAGAAAATAATTTCAGTGTAAGGAAAACAACATCAATGTTAACAATCCAGAACGAACTGGCAGTGAGGATGGAAACTAAATATAAATAAATTAGAGGCGTTATATCACTCTGTAATGAAATTAAATTTAAAACGTTTAAATAATTTTAATGTATTACGTCTTTTTAAGCTATTCATGGAGACACACGCTTGCGCACTGTAAAACTTGCAAGTTGGTTTTATTCAGCGAACATGAAATCGTGTATGTGACCTGAAATTTCACATTGAAGTTTAAAACATTGAATGGCGGTTTGTCAGAAATAGCAGGAAAACAGAACTTCAAAGGAAAATGAAAGTTTAGCGTAACACAAGTAATAGAACTATTGCAAATCACAAAAGAGCATATTTCAAAAAATATAAGGCATCAACCTTTATAGGTTACGACGTAGCCTCTCCCCTTCAGCTTTTGCCTATCCCCCTTTAAAATTAACCAATTTATCTATATTATTATTATTATTATTATTATTATTATTATTATTATTATTATTATTATTATTATTATTATTATTATTATTATTATTATTATTATTATTATTATTATTATTATTATTATTATTATTATTATTATTATTATTATTATTATTATTATTATTATTATTATTATTATTATTATTATTATTATTATTATTATTATTATTATTATTATTATTATTATTATTATTATTATTATTATTATTATTATTATTATTATTATTATTATTATTATTATTATTATTATTATTATTATTATTATTATTATTATTATTATTATTATTATTATTATTATTATTATTATTATTATTATTATTGTTGTTGTTGTTGTTCTTCTTCTCCTTCTCCTCCTCCTCCTCCTCCTTCTTCTTCTTCTTCTTCTTCTTCTTCTTCTTCTTATTATTATTATTATTATTATTATTATTATTATTATTATTATTATTATTATTATTATTATTGTTATTATTATTATTATTATTGTTGTTGTTGTTGTTGTTGTTGTTGTTGTTAACCAGGAATACATTATATTTATTATCTTTGTTTAAGGAATTGCTTAAGCATATTCCTTAAGCACCGTTAATGTTATCACAAAAAGGCAATGTTACTTGTTTAAATACGTGCGGAATAGAATGTGCCGAGTTTCTTTGTTTGGATAGAATAACGTTGATTATTTAACTTCTTGTTGGCTCCCCGCTGACCACATTTCAGAGCAACACACACAAAAGTAAATACCGTATTTTATCGCGTAATTCCTCCCCCCCCCCCCCTTTTCTTTCTGGAAAAATTTGCTTGAAAACACTGGGGAGGGAATTATGCGAGTGGTGCTTCTAGGAATTCAGAAAGGAAGGGAAACCATGTAGTATTATGTAAAAGTTATGTAGGTATACAGTAATTTGTGAATAAACTGGATACATACCACGGCTTCATTGGGCCTACAATGTATTGTTTCATTGTTTCTTTTCTCTGACTATTCTGCGGTCTCACTTTCGTCACTATCATCACTATTTTCATTTATATCTGGCTCAGATAACACATCTTCATTTTCACTATTCCACATGGTGTCAGAACCATTAATGGCACAACAAATACCAGTGTTTTTTAAAACTCTTCTTAACAATATGACGACTTGTAAGAAATTGACTTAGAAACAAACACGTGTGTAACTTCACATTTGAATTTTACGATACGTTGTGACAATAGCAATACGAGTATTTTTATTGTACATTATCAAGTCATGTCAAGTCCGCACCAATAAGAACGAACCAGGAGAGGGACTTATGCGATGTTTAATAGGTAAATAATTTTTAGTGATGAAAAATCATAGGGGGGGGGGGCTTATGTGATAAAATACGGTAACTGGTGAAGCCATCGCTGAGCCGGGCGGACCAGGCGCAAGTAGTTCATAAGAAAATGTTTCGTCTCTTTCGCCTACACCTTTCACCCATCGTTAAACATTTGGAACCGACTGTACCAATAGAAAGATATTTACATCCCACAAATTTACTGTCCCTCCATTTCACCTCACTTCTCTTCACTTTTTATTTCAGGGTTCTAACCGTCGGCGGGAATTTAGACTTGCATGCTAGGGAATTTTCTCTCTGCAAATCAGGCAGCCTCAACTTTAGGAAAAAATGGGTGGTGGGCAGGGTCAGCATGTTCTGTGCTAACAAGCGGACAGGGCGTGTAACTAGTGTGTGCTTGTGATTTATAGGAAAGGCAACTTCTTAAAGTGTTGCTACTTCATCTTTCCCTCGCTCAAATACATTCCTCTCTGTTTGGGAAGAACGGTGCCTGTTCCTAGACATACCCGCAGTGAAATGTTTAGGGCACGGCAAGGTTTTTCCAACAACTAACAAATATAACTTCAAACGACATTACTCTACTCTACTCATAGCAGTGGATACGATTGTTATAAGGAAGTGGAAAGTGTTATGATACAGAAGCTCAAAGACATCTAGCTACTGAAAATGGGTTGCAATTAAACGTGCAATATGATCGGGAAATGAAGTCCTCTCTTCACAAAACAAACATTACTCATTTTTGCTTAAATTTTTCTCAGACCGAATTTCCACGACTACAGAAAACGCTGGTAAATATGAAGTATGTTTGCATCCACTTATCTGGTCACAGAAGCCAACATTTAAGATAGTCTTTTGCTTTGTACAACACAGGCAATATTACGAAGATGATTAGAGGGAAAAGGGTACAAAGGGCTCGACGTCTGTTTTACGACTGAATAGAATTGTAAATATTGAATGTAATACCGGCATAGGTATACTCCTAATAGCAGAATATCTACGAAATGGACTGTTCATTTGCTCTATTAGGCACCCAGTAGAACGCAGTATGAAACATTATTTATATTTCATCTGGCATACACAGTCAATAAAAGTGCGGATATTCTGGTATTGTAAATTGTACAACTGTACCGCCACTGCTTTTCCTTCCACCTGTTGACCTTCCATTCTGCCCGCTTCCAGATTTAGGCATCCGACTAGAGTATGACGTCACAGTACTTTGAGTTGAGACTGCCTGCTGTAAATTCTCCTCCTCTCGGGGGAGATCTTCAGGTCCTGTATCCCCCCCCCCCCCCAAGTGATGTGTAAGCCCGCAGGGGTGGAAGGGAGCCAGTTGCACGAGCCTTCACCGGGGAGTTTTAATCTGTAGCTACTATCTAATCTGTTCCTCCCGGGGCGTGTGGCGTCCCTTCAGGGGATAGGCGTAAAAGATCTGTAGATTAAGATGGTAACTCCCCCCCACCACCCCCGAACTTTGTCAGAGTCACACTGCAAGTGCTCAGACCGATGGTTTTTAAGTGTGCTTAAAAACGATAGCTCGATGTCAGTAGATTTACTGGCATGTCAAAGAACTCCTGCGGGACGAAATTCCGGCACACCGGCGACGCTGATGTGATCCTGGCAATTGACAGCGTCGTTAAACAACAAAATAATTTTTCTGCAGGTGCACAAGCTATGCAGATATTTAAAGATAGAATGGCAACTGAATGCCATACTAAAAGGACACACCTATGAATTGGCAAGCATAGTGAAGCTCGAGTGCGCATTACAACATTAATTTATTCAGTGCAGCACCATGTTGTTTTCATATTTTCTTAATTTATAGCATACCAAATGGCAGTAATTTACATGAGTAATAGTGAATAAATCCTTTCTTTATGTATGTGCCCATTCTCATATATAAAGTGAGGGAAATAAAGGATCAGCAAAATCCATCGTAATAATTCCCAACATATTCCAATAGCGTGCCAAAATTTCATTTGTGACTGACACCTGGGCACAAATTAGTACTTTGCATATTTATTGCACAAGATAAATTACAGCTTGTTCCAGAAACGTGTGCAGCGCGGACAGGAAAACATGAAAAGCTAAACGACCGGTGAGCCATCTATCCATCAAAATCCTAACCTCAACATCCACACATGCTGCTGTCCATTGAAACCCATACTGGATCTGTGGTGGAAAAACCCGTGTTGTGGCCCCCACATCATCCCTGAGCATTAATCATCATATAGCGGTGCACTGGCGCATCCTTCTTTCATCCATTTATACACAAGTGTCTTTTTCGTGTTTAAGTGACGAAAATCGACACCGTAAGTCCAACAAAGTTTCTTCTATTGTCACCATCGTTTATTGTATATAGCTTCAATAGAGTAGCAGCTAACATACCTGGTATTGTATGTGCTTTAGCGATTTATACCTAAAAGTTTCAGAGTTACACTTGCCCAATAACCTTGTGTTTCTGTGGCGAGATTTAAAAAATATTACATAATACACTTAAGAATTCATTAAAACTATTAGGACACTATAAAGAATAAAATAAAAAATAAGTAAATAAATGAATGAATAAATCAGTAAATAAGTAAATAAATAAACAAACAAACAGACAGGCAGACAGACAGAAAGACAGACAGACACATAGAAAGATAGACAGACGAACCGAGACAGGCAAACCGAAACAAAGCAAACAAACAAATAAATAAAAAATCTGATGTATTGCACTCACATGACTTTCTCTACTCTTGTACTAAGCATTCTAACAAAATCTTATTCCTATATCTCCATGTTAGTTGAGATAAACATTCGTACAAATTATCTTATTGCTTATGTCCTTGTAGGTGCGAGGGAGATATTAGAATACAGAAGGCTTTGTGCGACAGTCAAATCTTTTTGACCTTTGAGATTCCGTTCTCTTTGCACGATTAACATATAAAAAAATCTGATGTGTTGGACTCATATGACTTTCTCTACTCTTGTACTAACCATTCTTACAAATTCTTATTCTTATATCTTCTTTGTGTATGTTAAGATAAACATTTGTACAAATTATCTTATTGCTAATTTCCTTGTAGGTGCAAGAGGGAATACAGTAGGCTTTCTGCGATAGTCAAATGTTTTAAAGCTTTAAGATTCTGTTGTCCTTGCACACTTAACATATAAAAATCTGATGTGTTGCACTCACATGACTTTCTCTACTCTTGTACTAACCATTCTTACAAACTCTTATTCCTATATCTTCTTCGTATTAGTTAAAATAAACATTTGTACAAATTATCTTATTGCTTATTTCCTTGTAGGTGCAAGGGGAATATTGGAATACAGTAGGCTTTGTGCGATAGTCAAATCTTTTAAAGCTTTGAGATTCCGTTCTGTTTGTACACGTAACATATAAAAAAATGAACAACGATGACCCATTTCACGAAAGTTCAGTTTTCCGAAACTCACACACATAACAAGGTATATCTCCGAAATGGTTCACCCTACAAGAAAATTTATTGAGACATAAATTGTGTATTTTAGCAAGATCTACATTTTTTGCGTGGTATAATTTGGTCTATCTCTAACGGTTTACCAGTTATGCAAAAGTCGTCCAGAGTAAATACGACTACAGGGGCTATAGCCAGAAAATTCAAGATATACATTTCATTTTTCATAAAAATATCTCAAACATGTGACATTTTAATCAAAATCGTTAGAGCCATTTTCAAGAAAATCAAAATTTTCGAAAAATTTTCCATGTAAAGGGTAGTTTAGGGTGGGGCTATTTTCTTCAAAATCTTCGTGTCACATCCTTGAACGACATTAAACTTAAATACCAACTTTGGTTTTTAACCGACTTTTCGTTTTTGAGCTATGCTGTCCACAGACTGACAGACTGACAGACACACAAACACACACGGACCTTTTTCTAAAAATGCTTTTTTTGGATTCAGGGGGCCTCAAAACATGTATTTCCGGTGAAATCTCGACTTCGAATTTTTGGGTGGAATACAATACTTCCCCTACTTACCAGTAGAGAAAGTAAAAAAATGAACAGCGATGACCCATTTCACGAAAAAGTTTTGTTTTTCGAAACTCACACACATAACAAGGAATATCTCCGAAATAGTTCACCCTACAGGAAAATTTATTGAGACATAAATTGTGTATTTTACCAAGATCTACATTTTTTGTATAGTATGATTTGGTCTATCTCTAATGGTTTACCAGCTATGCAAAAGTCGTCCAGAGTAAATACGACTACAGGGGCTATAGCCAGAAAATTCAAGATATATATTTCATTTGTCATCAAAATATCTCAAACATATGACATTTTAATCAAAATCGTTAGAGCCATTTTCAAGAAAATCAAAATTTTAGAAAAATTTTCCACGTAAAGGGTAGTTTAGGGTGGGGCTATTTTCTTCAAAATCTTCGTGTGGCATCCTTGAAAGACATTAAACTTAAATACCAACTTTGGTTTCTTACCGAGTTTTCGTTTTTGAGTTATGTTGTCCACAGACTGACAGACACACACACAGACACACACAGACCTTTTTCTAAAAATGCTTTTTTTGGATTCAGGGGGCCTCAAAACATATATTTCCGGTGAAATCTTGACATCGAATTTTTGGGTGGAATACAATACTTCCCCTACTTACCAGTAGAGAAAGTAAAAACAACCAGAAATACCAGAGGAAGAGAAGCGATTACAGAAAACTGTATGAATGTAATGCGCTGCATGTATATTTCAATCATATAGAAGGCATGGATTGACATTGAAGGGCGAGTAGTGAAAGACATGTAAATGTGTTACGTAAAAGAAGAAAGCTAGTAGAGAAAACCATGTGAATGTAATACATTGCGTAGTAAAATTATATAATAAAAAGCTTCTCCATGAAAAGACACTTTAAATGTGAAAATTGTCATGGTGATCGGTCAACTGGTGTTAACATTTATCAACTTTATAATACCAACATTCATTTATTTATATTCCAATCCAATATTATTCCACAAGGTAAACGGCAGTTAGGTAAAACCCGTTCGCCCAACGTAAATATGCTATGGCCAGGTGAGTACATACAGACTTCTGGATCTTTCACTTTCATGAACGTTCTGGATTTCTGTGGAGACTCTCAGTGGCTATATAAGCGAGCATTTTTACAAATAGGCTCTTCTTATTACTGGTTCCATTTCCGCTGAACTGGAACACAAGTTTCAAAGACAATGACTCGCCGAACCTGTTTTTACAAATGTCTTTGGTGTTGTAGAGTAAAGTTCTATATCAACTTTCTCTCATAGTACATTATCTTCTATCCAAATCTGATGGCATTCGGCAAAATATTTACTCAATGACGTCACATTTTTCTTAAGGCCCTTTGGAATGGGACAAATATCCACTGTCAGTAACAGCCTCAACGAGTATCGAATTCACAATCAGGACCTTTCGAATATTACCTCTCGATAAACGGGGTTGCGATCGAGTGTTTAAATAACCGAACGGTTTTTCATCTAGAGAATATTTTTCCAGGTCATGACTGTGTGCAAATTATTGGTGTGCGCATTTTCAGCGCACATATCTTTCAGACACGTGAATAATATTGACTAATTTTAAACCTCGGTTTGTCTCACACATTACTACGTGCATTTCTTTAATTGAGTATCCCATATTTATGTATTTCAATATTTTCGTTTAGTAGTATATTGCATTGATACGGTCAAACATAAAAGAATAAAAATGAACTCAATCATGCATTATAGTTAGGTACATGATATAATCAGCTATGGTCCAAGGTTAATGGCAGCCGGAATTTTAAAGAGACAAACAACACTATCGCTAGATAACTAGAACGTTCTGGAAATTTCACTTTCTCAAACGTTCTGGACCTGTGTGGAGATTTCTAGTGGCAATATAAGTGAGCGCTTTCCCGAGAGAAGTCAATCGTAGGTGAGTGAGTTAGTCAGCAGTCAGCGAAGTGGTAACTACGTTGCTAGTGCGACGCAAACAGCCGTTCTCGAGCGAGTTTGTGATGAGTGTGGTAACGCGGAGTGAGTGTCATTACTGCAAGGAATTAGAGACGTCTTGTGGTCTACTCCGTAGCGATGAACCTCCCGGAAGAAGAGGCGCCGTCGTGTTTCATTATCACGTGGAAGAAAGTGAAGTTAATAGGAAAACGGGATTGTTTGTGTTAGGATAATTGCTTTTTTCGGATTACTGAACGTTGAAGGAAAACATTCAGATAGAGTTGTGAAGGGTTGGAAGAGAATTAAAACACTATAAGCTGTGTTACAAAACACAAAGCTGTATTGTAAGTTTATTTTACATGTCTTAAAATACTCTGCAAAACTTCAAAATACGGCGTGGCATAGTTTCGGGTCAGCTTGCGATTTGAATTTACTATCTTAGGGCTTTCGACTAAATGATGTTTCGGATGATCAGCTTTCGGATAATCGATGTTCTACTGTAGTTCACATTGGTGAAGTGGTAGTATGAGCTTAGGGAAAGTTAACTATGTTTAAATGACTGTGATAACTGAGTGAAGATAGAGATTAAAGACCAGACAAGTCACAATATTATAACAAGGATTTTCAGTCAATCCCCGGCGAATAGTTATTTTGAATATACACCTTTCATTTGAGTTATGGGATTTGGAATATTACTACAACACAACCATCTGAGGTGACATCCTAGTGACGGCTTACAAACTTCGGACCCAAATGGCCTGCTTCTCGACGGGCCCTTGAACTGCACTCACTCACTCACTCACTGAATCAATCATTCACTCACTCACTTACTAGTTGTGAGCTTAATAAGTAAGCACTATTAGTTCACTCATTGCTAATTGTTTTTCCCCACATGCCGTGTACAGGCTAAAAATGGAAAGTTAGTCTGAAATCAGACTGCCATAGTCGGATTTGAACCACGGAGCTTCAACTTACCGTGTCGTTGCTCTAACCAACTGAGCTACCATAGCGTCATGCCAGTATGACATTAAATTTCCTAAATGATTCGCGTTGTTTCCAGTAAACCTTGATGCTTCCACTTATACACGTCTCAACTTAAAACTTTTCTTCTTCTTCGTTTTAAGGTCCTCTTACATTGCTGTCTCTTTGCCAGGCTAATTGCAATCTTCCATCTTTTTCTTGGATGACCCAAGTCACGTTTCTCTACGGTTCCCAAAAGTTTGCTTGTCGTTGTAGTCGACTGCCATTCTCTCTCTGATAGTCCTTAATTTCGTCAGCGGAATTCTTTGCTTTTAATTTTTCTCTTGTTTCTCTCGCATTGTTAACATTTTAAATGATATTTGGAACGTCATTTGTGCTGCTTCAGTTCACTTCCCATTCTTGGTTTTTAGTGTCCATGTTTAATTATCGTACAGATAAGCGTACCGATTTTGATAGAAAATTATGGAACTAATTTGGAAAATTTTAGTGATTTTCAATAAAAACTTTTATATTTATTCTGTTATATTTCTGTAATTATATGTTCATAAGTCTAAACTAAATGTTTACTCTCTCTACTATGTATAGTAAATAGGGGAAGTATGTATTCAATCCCAAATTATATTTCACCGGAAATATATGTTTTGAGGCCCGCTGAACCCAAAAAAGAATGTTTTAAAAAGGTCCGTCTGTGTGTGTGTCTCTGTGTCTGTGTAAAGCATAACTAAAAAACGAGTAAAAAACCAAAGTTAGCATTTAAGTTTAATATGTGTCAAGGGTGTGACATGAGGATTTTGAAGAACATTTCTCCAGCTTAAACTACCTTTTGCATGGAACTTTTTTCGAAAATGTTGAATTTCTCAAATTTGGCTCTAACGATTTTGATTAAAATGCCAATTAAGATATGTTACGGCAAACAAAATGTATATTTTGAATTTTATTGCTCTAGCTTATGTAGTCCCGTTTACTCTTGATGACTTGCATAACTGGTAAACCGTAAGAGATACACCAAGTCTTACTATACAAACAAGTAGGTCTTGTTAAAAAGGTACAAGCTATATTCAAATTTATTTTTTTGTGCAGTGAATCATTTCGGAGGTATTCTTTGTTTTTTGTGTAAGTTTTGCAGTACTTAAAGTAAACCTTTCTCAAATGAAAGGCCGTTTTTCACCTTTTTATCTCTTGGCCGTGCAAAGAGAGGGGAATTTCAGAGCTTCAAAAGATTTTACTATCGCTCGAGGGATCTAAGGAGGTTGAGGGGACCACTGCCCCAGCGAGAGAAAATCACCACGCTGGTACCGAGAATCAAACGCGGCTCTTTCGCCACGTAATCAACAACACTAATACACATTAAGAAGACGATCTGTAATGAACAATATTACATCAATATTTGCTGAATTTGCGAACTTATAATTTTGCTTCTTAAGAGTAGTATGTTTTCAGACTGGTGAGTAGGTACCTCTAAGTAGTCGTGCCACCAAGCCATACGTGTGTATTTTCTCCGAGACGGTGAAGTGGAAAGCGTAACGCAGGGTGGGTGGGCCACGGTGACGAATATTGTATTGGAACCCAGCTCGAATGTTTTCTGCAAGGCTAATGACCCCACACTAGCTAGGACAGCAGGTAACGCCGTGAGGTGTGAACACGTGAAAGCAAGACGGATAGTCCATACTCACAGGCGTTGTTCATTGTGTAGCGCAGTTACGATCATGCAAAAACATCAGGTA
The DNA here is from genome assembly GCA_030765045.1 of Tenodera sinensis. Lineage (NCBI taxonomy): Eukaryota > Metazoa > Arthropoda > Insecta > Mantodea > Mantidae > Tenodera > Tenodera sinensis. The sequence continues at coordinate 92,024,152 of CM060970.1, forward strand.
GTGAACTATGTGGATTTTTCGTGGGAAAACTGTTAGACGAAGAGAAAAAAACAAGTAACACACTCAAGTGGATGCACATCAAGGTACCATTTACCAAAATATCTGTATCTACATATATCCCTAACATACTTAGTTTGTGAAAATGACTGACAACCAACAACACAAGGAACTGAGCCAGTCCGCCTTTGTTCTGTCCATAACCAACACATGTTTTAGCTGACATTTAACGCTGCGTTGTGCTAGTTACAATTTCATGCGATTTTTTCCTCTTCCCCTCAAAAGACAAGTGAAGGCTGAAACTTTGTAGCGTGTCAGTCACAGCTGTTAACAAATTGACAGTGTAGGCCCATCGATTAAAAAATATTTCCGAACCATTTCCATCGCCGATGTGTCACCAACATGACAACCGCCATGTCGATACGTTTATTTGTGATTTTTTCCTCATTTATCTAAAATGACCGATGGTCGTTAGATTTGATGTTCCGGTGTTGTAACTGACCGGATTTAAATAATTCCAAGATGTCTCTACTGACGATTTCATTCCATTTTTTACATTTTTTCTAATCATTAGGAAATGAATACATAGTATCTGCTTGCAATTTCTTAGTTTTTCTGCCGCTTACCTAAGGCAGAAAAGCGTTAGATTTGCTCCAAGATTTTTTGGAAATTCGTAATAGTTTAAGATTACATATATCATCAAATAAATGGAAAGATGCTATCACACCTAAGATTCGCTGACGAAATTCAATTGGGACACAATTTTAGAGTGAATAAAATTGTGAATGTTGGTAGAAACCGAAGGTTCAAAGCGGGATAAAAGCGGTGAAATAAAATACCAAATATTACTCTTATAATTTCCATTTCAAATGTTTTATTTAGCGTGTTCATTGAAATAAAAAGTATAGCTTTTAAGTTATTTGTTGTATTATTGATTCTTTTATTTGACAAAATATAATTGTGTGTTGAAAGAGCTCTTTCACAAACAACATTAGATATTTAAATATACATTGACAGGAGACATTTTAAACCAGATACTGGTTAATCCTGTATTAATCCTCGTACAACTTGTTCTACATGACTTTCCTAACAGTAATATTTTTATTTTCTCTACTACGTTTGGTAGAAGAAGTATATTCCACCAAAAATTCTATGTCGAAATTTCACCGGAAACATAGATTTTAACGCCCCTTGAAACCAAGAAAGCATTTTTAGTTAAGAGGTCCACGTGTGTATGTATGTCAGTGCGTCTGTCAGTCTGTGAACAGCATAGCAGTTTTTTCCTTAACTATATTACCTTTTGCTTTACGTTTAGGAAAAGTTCGAAGGAGTGACACATACTTCAGTTTGTATGCATAAACAGAAACCTAATGCTAAGAAGTTTATACTTCCATTCCATAGTTTTACCTTTCGATAATCGGATACTTTCGCTCCTATTCGGTTACTCTCCCACGGCCTTTGTCATTCTAATTGAAAGCTTAACGCGACAGATTATAGAAGGCGGCTAATTCCAGCAATTGGAAAATCTAATATCAACATATCCTATCAATGCAAAACAAATAAAAATGTCTGTCGAATATGAGATACAAGGAGAACAAATACAGATCGTAAATTTGTTGAATTAACCACTTACACATTCCACATTGTCCTTATCGAATCGACATAATTGCTTGAGGTCAGAATCTCTAGGCCCGTTTATTTCTTTAAATGTCTTTCCAGCCCGAACTTTAACAAATGCAGCCATTATACTTTATTATGGACGTATTATGCACAGAACATCTAAGTATAAGAAGTGAAAGTCCCATGTTAATCTTTGGCAACAAAAAGCGCTCCAGGTGGGGTGGAATGGAACTAAACTATGAGAAATCGTCCTCTCAAATGCTCACAGCTGTATTTTTCATGCCTGCTAGCTGTTAGTATCAGCTGATCATATGTCCTAACGCCATATTGCTGTCGATGACGCCTGAAGGTTAATACGTGAGCTTTTATAGTTGTTTGCTCACGTAAATGAACTTTTATTTGTTTTAATAAACGCGGCACGCTTAAAAACTATAATCACAACTATCGTAGCTCACATATTAAACTTTGCGCGTCATCGGTAGCAATATGTCAGTCGAAACTGGCATATGGTAGGTATAAAAACACATGTTTATTTTTTATAATTCATTTATTGAAATTGTCCCATAGTGTGTACATCAGTAGCTTTTTATGAAATATTAATAGGTTCTGTAGTGATTTCAGGTCCAAGCGACTAGTTGTCTTAATACCAACAACAAAAAAGGTTTTTTCTTCAATTCCGAGGCTCCCAATAATTACTCTGCATGACACAGAAAATATTTTGTGCTTTAATGAGCCGCCTCAAAGTTTTTGTATGAACTTGCAACCAAACATTAGGACGTGGTAATTGACAGGGAAATGGGAAAAATTACACATGTTTGACACTTTTATTTATTCCTTCTAGCATCCAGATAGCATAACATAATTTGACATATTTGCGTAACAAACACAAATAACCTCACAAAGAGGCTTCTGCATACATTATATACAACAGTGTATTACTCCATATCCATATGGGAACACCTGTTTTGTCATTCACTGCATCGTTATCAGCAAGGCAACAAATGTCCTCAACAGTTTCACGTCATTTAACACTTTCACACCATTTCACTCTGTATTCAGACTTTAAGTACCAGCACTGGACACTAAACAGGCACAGCTTGTGAAGTTATACATAGACTATTATTTTCACAATCACAGGAATACCTTTAACTCCAACTTTCCATTGTGCATATCCTAGAAATAAACAAAAACATAACGTAATGAATAGCAACATTTATGTATAACTAGTAGTCTAAGCAATGAGAGTGCCTTGGGTAAAGAAGGGCTAGGCCTTCGAACACTTAAGGTTTTTTCTTTGAAACAAATGACTTTATACTATCGATTACAAGGACAATAATTCTCAAAAAAGCTTCCTGAAAAAAGCCGCTAACATAATTCTTTCTCAAGCTTTAGCAACCATCCACCATTACGAAATTTACGATCATACGACCATTAACCACACGGAACTAGAATCATTTTCCCCGTACCTATTTTGGTTTTAATCTTGAGCATTCTTTACTGCTTTGGCCCAATTTCTCCGTCGAACCCATCAATTAAGTGGAAACAAACGACTTCAGTTTTTCAAGTATGCTCGTACATAGGTATCTATCACATCCTGAAAGTGTGAATTGAGCATTATGTGCATTACTATACAATAAAGGAGTTCACAATGTAATGTTACCTCTGTGCAATAAGCAATGTTGAATGTTGAACCTTATACTCAATTTGTCACGGCTTTATTTTTAATAATATAAATCTGTAACTACATATCCTGAATGCGAATTATTGTCAGTTATCTGTGTTACAAGTTGTGCAATAAATGAATGCAATTTACTGCCACATTTGCGCAAAAAACTATGTTAAACGTTATAGCAAATACGCAATCTTCATCGAATATCACTTACTGTTACGGTAAGAAGCTCTTAAAACTTACCCTTAAGTTTGTTTCTGAAAATAAATAACGTACCTTCGGATTCCAACTTTAGTCTCCACTGGATTTAAGTCACAATGCTGCAAGGAACAAACCGTAGGCGTATCACACTGTCTGCATGGTTGAAAATTAAATACAAATTAATATAATTAATAATAAAATACATGTTAACACTCCACTAACAATAACCTGTTAAAAACATCTTGCACTTAATTGCTATGAATTTCACCAATATTGTAACAAATATATTAAGCAGAAATGATGCAAATATTTAAGATCCTTCCGAACAAAAAACTTATTTTAGCAAAACCCGAGATGGCTCGCTTCCTGTTAACGGCAATTAATTCAAGTATTTCAAAACTTGAAGCAACCAATCAGATTTCCGTACGAGTATACCAGCGCTCCCAGCGTCCAGGTGCACAATTAGTGTTTCGTGTTTCCAATTCCCCAATATCTTCACCTTGGAAGAGGTATTGCCTACGAAACAAAATTTTTCCCTAGTTTTATACATGGGTCATAATTTATTCTAAGGATAGAAGCAAAAACCTATGCATGGCCTATTATATTGATAATTTGCTAAGCGAAGAACAATATATCTAGTATTTTATGCATGTTTATTGTAGTATTTCCTTCCAAAACTGTAGGAAAGGAAATTAGTATGATTTTATTGATTGGTAACTGTTCCAGAGACATCCTACGTTTGCTCCTGGAGCTAAGCAGGGCTAGCAAAATGGCAGCACTTTCGATAACGTTAAGCAAAACTAAACAAATGAACAACAGACCGGCAGACCCAATATTCATTGATGAAAATGAGCAACGGCATATAGAAGAATATAATGTATACCTTGACCAACACTGCACTATAATTAATATACCTTGTTCCACTCTTAGATGACAGTATGGAGTTAAATGGGATATATCTGTCTCTATCTAGCGCATACAAGTTGCCATTAGCCTCGTCCTTTTCTACCCTCGCACTGTTGCCAGGTTCCTAATAGCATGGTATAAATATTCAGTTGTTATAAATTTCAGGTTTGAAAACATTATCCTACGCAGAATTTTTTTTCTCTATTAGTTTATATCCTTTTTAGAGTCATTATTTCTATAGGCCCATATTTCTTTAAAAAAAAAAAACATTTTTTTTTCAATAGAAGTCCGATATGTGCTGTTTCTATACTCATCACGCACTAACAAACTAACTGGTAGAATGCGTCTATATTTTGTTCTTAGGTAGAGTAAACTATAGTGCTACTACCTGTCCACTTAGAATTCTCTATGTTTACTCAGTTAAGTGTTATAATTTTTTAAATTAAATATTTTCGGAAAATTTTATACCTGTGCACTGTAAAAGTTACGCAGTGAGAAACTTTTTTGTTATTGAGTTTACATCAGGGAACCAGCGAGAACAAATGTTGACGAGGGTTGGAGAAAGTTTTTAAAATAACCCAAAAGGCTGTAACTTCTTTCTTTCATCGAGTAGGGCAAACAAAAGGTATTCATCTATTCAGCGTATTCTCGCGCCAGGCCTGACACAGAAGATAGTATAAGGAGCAGCACTAGCATTAGTTCGAAAGAAGTCGGTGTGTAACTGTGTGGAATTTATGAGCTGTTATTGCGTTATTTGTTTAATAGTTTCGTAAATATTTGTAGTTATGGAAGGGGAAGCTAGGAAGAGACGATATATTGGTAAATTAAGAAGTAAGTAACGCCAAATAATTATGAAGGTGTTAGATTATTTTTCAAGTAAAATGCGTGTAAGTAAGGCAGTAAAAGAAACAGCTAAGGCTATCGGGTGCTCAGAAGCAGTAGTGTGTAGGATTAAAAAGGAAGTAATGAAAGGACCTCTAAGAACGCCATCGAAAAAGAAAACAAAAAGGGCGGGGGAAAAAGAAGTATATAGTGAATAATGCAATGTGGAGTGCGGCGAATTGTTCATTCTTTACTGTTTGCAAATATTCAACCCACGCTAAATATAATTTTGTCACGGTTCAACAGTGATGAGACCCTACCAAATTTCTCAAGGGCCACTCTTAGACGGTTCTTACATGATTTGGGGTTCGAATATGAAAGAAGGGGTAACAAGTGCATATTAATAGAAAGAGACGATATCGATATCATCAGATGGCGACATAAATATCTAAAAGACGTAAAAAGGTTTAGGGACCAGGGGAAATCAATTGTTTATACCAAAGTTAAAAGTGTCCGTGAAGCAGCAATTGAAGGACTAAGTACAGGACTCAGGCCACCTCGGGATCGCGCGCGCAGAAAGATTCGCAACTAGTACATGTTGCAACACTGCTCTCCATTTAACGGTACTGTCTTCTAAGGGTGGAACGCGCTTTATATCCAAGAAAGCGAAAGAACGAAATCAACAGACGCATAGCTCAATCATGGAAGACTCTCTGGGCCATTAAATCCATATTCCTGGACAAATCATTAAATAGAGAGCATAGAATCGAAGCCCTGAACTCACTAACTCAACACTGGCAATCCGTAATTTAAGCAAAGGCGAGACTTATAAACTGCTTTCCTTGAATGGAGGAACGGCGATAGAAGAAGGGTATTTCAAGAGCTATTGATACAAGATGGGTAAAGAAGTTGATTCAACTTGTATGAGATGAAACGGCAAGCCATCAGTAACAAAGCAAGCATTCTGAGAGACTAGAAAATAAAGCTAAAGGTCGAGGCTTGGAAAGGGTAGAGTGAGATTGAAAAATTCAATGCTATGACCGGGATTTGAATCACGGATCTACAGGTTACCGTCCAGCTGCTCTAACCACAGTAACCAGCAGTTCCGTGATTCAAATCCCAGTCATAACATTTAATTTTTCAGTCTCACTCTACCCTTTTCAATCCTGTCCTACACACGGTTATTGTGTGGAAGAACATTAATTACATTAAAAGTCGAGTTGATTAGGATTACCATGGCCCAACCTCTTAAACTTAATCTTTAAGGTTAAACCTAAACCTAACATAAATTAGCGTAAATTAGGAAGAAAGAAAAAAGAAAGGAAAAAGTTTGATAAAACCAATGTTAAGAAAATCTACATTTTTGAGAGTAAGAAAAAATTGTTTCTTAAGTGTAAAATTTTTCTGTGTAAATCCTCTTCATTAGGAATGAATTTTGTGTAGTTTTCTATACCTGATATACCGTAAGATTTACATAAACAACATTTCACGAAAGTTAAACGCACAAACAGAAAACGAAACAGCTTATTTTAAACAGAGAAATAATGTGTATATTTTTCTGGCATTAACTATTTTCTAATATTCCAATCCGTTATTGAAATGAACAGTCCTTGTTATTTTATATTTTATTCTCATGATTCCTTGCAAAGGTTGGAATTTTAAAGCAAGCACATAGTGACTCACTTTTTAAACAGTTGACTATCGCTTCAGCCTACTCTATTCAAACACACACACACACACACACACACACACACACACACACACACACACACACACACACACACACACACACACACAGATACACACTCATACTTCCAGACATTAAGGGAGATCGGGGAAAAGAATCCTGGCTAAAGAAAATTCCCACCCTCCAGCTGTAAATGGAACCCGGGACCTCTGGATTTAAACTATTTCTGCAAAAGATTACCTTTGTTAACATAAATTTGATAGAAGTATATACATATAAGGATATTTGTACAAGAGATAGATTAGGTATAGGTATATATTATACACAGAGGGGGACACCTCGCACATTGTGACCTGGACGGGAAGCAGCGATGAAGGAACCACAGGGGGTTACGGGCCCCAGGGTGGCAGGTTATAGTGCCTAGCAGTTCCAAGTTCGAAGACCCGTCCCATTGCACCGTCTAGTGTCCCTCTGTCCTCTAAGAAAGCGCCTGCGCTATCTGTCAGCACCACCACACGCCATGAAACCTAGAAGCACACCTAAAAGATGAGAAAGATACGGAATGAAAGGGAAATGATGGAAAGGAAGTCATGATAGATGAGAAGTCACCTCAGGACTCGTCCATCGACCACGCAAAACCAGGAAAAACTCAAAGTCACAGTGGACGGTCACCGGGAATTGAAACCAGGACAGCCCGAATGTAAGCCCCACACCAAATGAGTTTAATTTATGGGCGCTCTTTAACTGCTAAGGTTTTTAGCGTCTCCTCTACATTGGGCGTGAAAGACCACTTAATTTTGCTCAGAGGCCTGTCAATCATGTTTGAAGTTCTTTTACGTGCCGTAAATACGGACCAACGGCTTTACTTCCCTTCCGAAGCTAAGCCCACAGGCTACAGTAGAACCAATTATTATTAGTTATGAATTATTTAATATTTGCACACAAGGTAGGTTTTAACACAAACGTAGACTGTTTTACTACTGCGCGTGGCTCTAAATACCGTAAAAGGATATAATGGAAGCAATTACTAGATATGTTAAGATAATTCATACTGTTCTCTGCCTAGATGAACTTGTTTATCTGTTGTCTGTACTGTGACGGCCAAACGTAAGTTAAAACAGAGGTTACTGGATGTTAACAACAGTTAAACTGTTATCTGGGGGAACACAGAAGTTGGCAAAGTCACAGATTGCTCTCTCAAACAGCAATAACCTGGCTTCGTATAAGGGACACTGTATGCAAAATATATTGCCCGTGTGGTACAGGCTAGAGGTTTCTCATACAATTTAGAAAAAGTAACATTCTTGTTGTATCTTTGCAAAATAAAGGCTTAAGTAATAACTGTTTGGTTGTTCTAATACACAAATGTGCTTTCATTAAACAAATGAAAAGATAAACAGGGAAACTGACAAGCAAAAGTAGAAACTGATGTGGCAGAAATGTTTTGATCCACACAAAGAACAACTGGAATTGAATGTGGTTAATTAAACGCAAAAAATGTATACAAATCTGATGGATTACACTCACATGATTTTCTCTATTCTTGTACAAACTTTTCTTAATCATGCTTAGTCCTTTATCTCTTCAAGTTAATCGATATTAATATTTCCAGAAATTAACTTGTTGCTAATTTTTGTAGATATCGGGAAATATTGGAATAAAGTAGGCTTTAAGCCTTGGTCGAATGTTCTAAGAGCTGCTCGCTAAGGTGACGTAATTCTGTTGTCTTCCCGTGGCCAAGAGACAAAAACAGGATACGGGCCTCCTATTTGAGAAAAGTACAAGTATTGCAAAATTCAGACAAATAATAAGGAATATCTTTGAAATGGTTAATGGTTCACTAAAAAATAAAAAATAAAATAAAAAATCTGGTGTGTTACACTCACATAACTTTCTCTACTCTTGCACTAACTATTCATATAAACACTTATTCCTCTATCTTTTTATGTCACTATACCTTCACACACCTATCGCCCTATCTGTATGTCACTCGAGATAAACATTTGCAGAAATAATTCCCAGTATTCTTGTAGCTACAAGGGGTATATGAGAGAAAATTCAGTAGTAGGATAGCTGTCCTATTTTAGTATTGTCATGAAGACACACCTGCTAATAAATCTGTAGGAAAAGACATTTTTAAATATGAATAATAAGGGATAAAAAATCATACAACGTAAAAATATTTAATAGATAAAGTGTAATAGTGTACAATATTAATATAAAAATTGGAAATAGGTCAGCTAACCATTTTATAATTATCTGCACACTTAATTTAGTGTAGTATATAGATGATAGCGTAAAATGTACAAAGAATCACTAATAACTTCTAAACCAATATATTCTAAAACACTTAACTGCAATTCAAAACGTCGGAACAAATTAACAGTAAATTTAGTAATCACTGCACCAAAAGGTAGATCAATCACTTCCGAATTTGAACTTTTGTATTTGCCTCTTAAATAAGGAATTCAAGGCTCAACTTAAATACCACCATTTCGAAAACCACAATGTATACCTTTGAATAAATCGTAATTAATTATTCCTGTATATAAAAATTTTCTTGTTAATATTTCCCCAAGATAGTATTTTATTTGCCATAAAAATATCTTGAGCATGTGGCATTTTCATCAAAATTGTTAGAGCCATTTTAGAGAAAATAAAAGTTTTCCATATAAAGAGTAGTTTAGGGTGGAGAAATTTTCTTCAAAATCTTCGTGTCCCATCCTTGAAAGAGATTAAACTTAAATACTAACTTTGGTTAACTGATTTCTCGTTTTTGAGTTATGCGTTCATACACACACACACACACACACACACACACACACACACACACACACACACACACACACACACGCACACACACACAGACGGATATTTTTCTAAAAATGATTTTTATTTGATTTAGGGGGCCTCAAAACATATTTCCGGTGACATTTCGATATCGAATTTTTGTGTAGAATGTATACTAATTACTACACCTAGTAGAGAAAGTACAACTGCATTAGACATAAATCGTGTGTTTTATCTACAGAAGGCATGGGGAAGAGGGTTGACAGGAATGCCATCGAGTATTTACCCTTTTCCCCTATATGACATAATTTGAAGGACTGGCCGGTTCGCTGAGGTATAAAGTCTATAGCGGGAGGCGTGGCCTGATAGCTAAACGCTGTGATGGAGTGGAGGGGCTTAAAAGTACGATGTAGGGAAAGTGACTTATTGAGTCAGTTCTCCCCGTCTATGATGTACATTTTTACTGTCACTACTACCTTTAGTAAGTAGGGGAAGCATTGCATTAGATACAAAAATTCGATATCGAGATTTCTCCAAAAATATGTTTTGTGGCTCCCTGAATCCAGAAAAAGCATGTTAAAAGGTCTGTAGGTGTGAGTGAGTGGTGTGTGTGTGTGTGTGTGTGTGTGTGTGTGTGTATGTGGGTGTGTGTGTGTGTGTTTGTGAAATGCATAACTCAAAAACGAAAAGTTGGTTAAAAGCCAATTAAGTTTAATATCCTTCAAGAATGCGATACAAAGATCGTGAAGAAAATTCCTCTAGCCTAAACTACACTTCACATAGAAAATTTTTCGAAAATTTTTATTTTCTCGAAAATGGGTCTAACAATTTTGATTAAATGGCATATGTTTAAGATACTTTTATGGCAAATGAAATGTATATTATGAATTTTCTGGCTATAGCTTATGTAGTCTGTTTACTCTTGATAACTTGCATAACTGGTAAACTGTAAGAGATGGACCAAATCTTATTATACAAAAAATGTAGGTTTCATTAAGTCATACAATTTATGTACAAGTGTATCTTTTGTGAAGTGAACCACTTCGGAGATATTTCTTCTTATTTGTGTGAGCTTTGCAGTACTTATATCTTTCTCAAATAGAAGGTCGTTATTCACTTTTTTATGTCCTGGACGTGTAAAGATAACAGAATTTCAAACCTTTCATATAGTGACCACTCTTAAAACATTTGACTATCGCTCAAAGCCTCCTGTATTCCCCTTGTACCTAAATGGAAATAAGCAATAAGATAATTTCTGCAAATGTTTATCTCGAAGATGGAGGAATGGGTGTTTATAAGAATAGTTAGTAAAAGAGTAGAGAAAGTTATGTGAGTGCAATAATACTGCACAACAAATTTGAACTTTTTTTCTGTCCTTTAGATGAAACTGTGTGATTATGTATAAACTAAAGGTGCTTGACTCATATCTGAAAACCAAATTGGTCTATCACGTACCATTTTTGTAGGAGACCCACTTTTGATATTTATACAAATTTATTACAGAGAAATGAAATATGAGGCTTGAGTACAGAAAACACATACACTAAAATGATTTTTTGACCGTTTCCTCTTGTAGGCATCTGTTGGTGTGTCCCTGACAATATACCAACAATACTCAGGTAGCATACTTCCATTCCATCGTCTACTAAAACGTTTTTCAAACATAGAAATGTCCTGGTGGAACCTTTCCCCATGCTCGTCACTTATTGCGGCAAGGTTTTGAGGAAAGAAGTCCAGATGTGAGTCCAAAAAGTATAGTTTTAATGACATATTGCAACATATAGCATGAAAGCATTCTACCATGTCACTGACAAGATCTTCATAATTTTCAGCTTTCTCATTTCCAAGGAAACGTGAGCACACTGATTCAAATACCAACCAGGCTGCTTTTTCTCCTTCTGACAGTTTGTTTTCAAACTCTTCGTCATAAATGACTACTTAATTTGGGGACCAATGAAAACCCCTTCTTTTACCTTTGCCTCACTTAATTTGTTGAATTTGTTCCTGAGATGCAAGAAAGCTACTCCTCTGTCCAGAGCTTTTACAAAAATTTTCATTAAACCGAGTTTAATGTGCAGTGGTGGTAGAAAGACACATTGTGGATTCATAAGTGGTTCATGTGCTATATTTTTGGTGCCAAGAATGAAGCTTTGTCTTGAAGGCCACTGTTTACGGGTGTAGTGATTTTTACCAATGGCGACAAGCTGCATTGCTGTGTCTTCGATGTAAATTCGCCACACACGTAACAAACTACGTCCGACTTATTTTTACAGCGACGAGACATTATAATGCACTGAATGCAATACAATTTGTCCTTAAAACACTTAAAACTGATCGTCACTAAAATATTCCTGCCAGCAACACTTCAGAGAGGAAACTTCCGAAAATAAACAAAATTTTACAGTTAAAATGCTGGCATAGTCGAAAGATCAAGCTGACAGTGAATGTTTGATATAGATATCCATTGTTTAATATGTGTACATCTATATCTGCAGTGTAAATGATGAATGGAATAAGCAGATCATAAAAATTGATTTAAATTATCAAAGACGCGAATTTATCGCGCAAATACGTGAAAAACTAAATTTGGGTTTTTGGGAAAATGGTACGTGGTAGACAAAAACTACTTATAGATTTGTTATTTTCAGCCATACTTGTACAAGAAACACATATTTTCATCTAAAGGACATTTTTCATGTTGTACGGTGTAATCAGATTGTTTGTGGAGTAAGGTCTTGTCCATTTCTTAAGGTTTACCTGATATGCAAATGTCACCCAGACTGCAGAGTCCTTTTGAGGGCATTCCCAGTAAATTCGTTTATTTGTCATGAAAATATCTTAAATGTAGGATATGTTATTCAAAATCGTTAGATGTGCGCACGGCATTTATCTAAAATTATTTTTGGCGGATTCACGAGACTTCAAAACGTATGTTTCCACCAAAATCTCGTTATCGAATTTTTGGGTGGAATACAATGACTTCTTTACCTACAAAACACAAGGCAGTAAGTAAAATGTATCGCCGGGTAAAGCAGCAAGATATGTAATAATGAAGATTCTTAGGAGATAAAAAACAGAGAATGTGTGACCTTTTCCCAGCACACTACGGCGGCTTCACTGTTGGAGTGCTAAGCTGCGGTCGCTTCCAAGTAACGCCGAGGCTATCACGCCTGGTATACATCCCACAACTTTGAAAATAATGTTTTAACTTTACATGGTCGTAACTTGCGCCGTTTCCTACGAAACCTCTGCAGTTTTCATTGCAGCAGTCGTTATAATATTCTTGTGCTATGAAATGTTCATCGCTAAAGGTTACACCTAACATTTGGAGAACTAGAAAAGGATTTTAACTTAAAGGAGGAATCCGCGCGTTTTATTCTGTAAATGGAGTTAATGAAGTCACAAGCTCAGTGAGCATGAACTTCCGTGGCAAGGTCTTAACGATTTAACGTCACAGCCCGCGGTCTTGCAATAAACTCCGAAATTAAGCTGCAGATGCGAAGAGTGAAACGCTTTTGAGAAAGAGGAAGCTTACAATATACTGGTATGTTTCACTTGGAACAATGGCTAAAATGTGTTACACCAGTCTTTTGTTTTCTCTAATTCGGGGGAGAATTATTTTAGTGTATTTAAGCTTATTAAGTGGGGCGTTCTTCGCTTGTCTCTCAATAAATTCTTGGCTTGTTACAACTTCAGGTCTTCCTGTTACTGAATTGTAAAGTTCTTGGAGTTGCAGACTCAGATTTTCAGCAAGTGAAAGATTGCTAATGATATTCTGCAGTTTAGACTTCTTGTATGTAACCTGGGCAGCGCCGTGACAAAGTGGTTAGACTTAATGTACTCGGAGTATGTGGCATTTCGGCGGATTATATCAAATTTCTCCAGTTTTCCCCCGCCATTCATTCCACCAACTGCTCCTCATCACCTTTCCTTTTATCAGTTTCACTGAAACAATTGACAATCCCACTCCTGACACCAGCGTGACAAAATGACAAAGTCCAATTACATTCTCTCTAACATTATTTTTCTTCTAAAACTCAAGTATAAAACAGAGTTGTGTTTTACTGTCGTTAAAACAATCTACAGTTCCTCGTGATCTTACAACTCACAGCTGTTCGGTCTTCTCGTGGCCCTGAGACCACTTTTCTGTTTCTCTTTAGTTTCTCCGTCCTATAAACGGCTGGCTTTGATATACAATCACTCAATACTCAGTAACACTGCTTTACTTCAAGACTCCGACGCGACGTATCCCAAACTGTCTCTGCTGACACACACAGTTCTCACAACGATGACTCTACTCACACACACTCTGTTAACAGCTGTCTCGTTCTCATACTCCTCCCTGTGTCTCATAAAAACTTTCATTTGGAGGCTAGCTAAATACTTTCTCTCTTTTATAGTTCAGACAAAATACTGTCGAATTCTCTTGAAAAATGCACCTTTTCTCGAACTTGTCATAAACAAGCCGGCATCCAGAAGACTCGCGAGCGTTCTGTAAATTCCTTTATTCTGCTGCTGTATATTGTTGTCAATCACGTATTCACAAGCAGTATTGTGAGCGCCTTTTACGTGGTGCCGCGGCCGGCATCATAACATTCTCTCCTTCCTCACACTCATACCAGATTTCGAGGCACTCATCCATCCTAGATTCTCTCTCTCTCTCTGATCCAGAGTTTGTCTGCTCCTCGACTCCAGGACCCACTTGTAATCCTTGGGGGAGGGGAGCGTGCAAGTCCTCCGAATGAAGAAAGTCGGTCTGGGTGGCTCAGTTGGTTAGACGCTGGCCTACTGTTCCCAAGGTCACGGGTTCAAATCCGGCCCAGACCGATGGTTTTTAAGTGTGCTTAAAAACGAGGGCTCCATGTCAGTAGATTTACTGGCATGTAAAAGAACTCCTGCGGGACAAAATTCCGGCACACCGGCGACGCTGATGTGATCCTGGGAATTGACAGCGTCGTTAAACAACAAAATAATTTTAATTTTTTTTGTAAACAGAGAAAGAATTGTGTGTAATATCAGGAAACATAAATTTTCGTAACTCAACTGAGTGTAAAATAAGTAAATTTTGACTAACTAAGAGCTACTTAAACTTAAGTCAATTCTAAGAATGCCCCAAATGATTTGCAATATCCTAATGAGCCCCTGAAAACCAGATTGGATCACACATGACAAGCAGCAGCAAAGACCAAAAATCCGAGGTTTTGTTTCAGAATAATGAAAACTGTATCGCCCAAAATATTGTAACAATTGACAGTGTGACAAATCCCACTCCTGATACCATTGTGACAAAATGACAAAGCCTAGTTACTTTTTCTGTCACTTTATTTTTTTTCTCTAAAATTGAAGCACATAAACACAGTTATGTTTTATCGTCATTAACGTAGTCTACAGTTCTTCGTGACCTTACAACTGACAGCTGCTCTGTCATATAACCTTGATACACACTTTTCTGTCTTTCAGTTCTCTCTGTGTAGTAGTTGGATTCGACGATCACATTTATTAAAACTGCCTCATACGAAAGTAATTCCTACGCGATAATTAAATGTCCCAAAATTGTTTCTTCTTACTTCTTTCGCCGTCTCGCCTTGCTTATCTACAGAGTAGAAGGTATTGCTTCGGTCATACGTTAACCAGGGATTCTACATGACGAGCGTAACAAATGTGTCAAATACAGTTATAGCCAATAAAGAGCCGTTTCGCCGGAAAAAAAACGTGTCAAATATTTGGAGCCATCTAGCATCTTGACGAATGGGTACAAATGGTTTATTATTTCACCAACTATCACGAAAACATTTAGTGAACAACGCGGTAATGTGTTTCTACCCTAATTCGAATGAATTTGGCCAAAGTTTAATGTTAAATGTCATGCTAAGTTTAATTTCTAAAAGAGATTTGGCAATGTCGCGTTAACATTAACTTGCGACTAAGTCTATTCGAATTTAAATAAAAACACACATGCAGCATCGTTCACACAACGTTTGCAAAACAGTTAGAAACATAATAAACCATTTATACCCATTCGTCATGAAGCTAGTTGGCTCCAAATATTTGACGCAAAATATTGTTTTCGGCGAAACGGCTGCACGGATTTTTCTCGAAATCCACATTATCTCGAAATTCTAACAAACAAGCGGACGGCAGAAAGATCGCGAAAACTCTGGAAACGGTTTGTTCTGCCTCTCCATTGTTGTCGGTCACGTATTTACAAGCCGCGTAGTGGTGTAAGGTAACTTGATCTTGAGCATCTTTGACGTGCTGCCGCAGCCGGCGTCGCAATATTGTTCATAAAATATTTCTTTTTAAATAACAAAGTTAAATATTAAATTTTGTAACAAAGCTTGTTTATCATAGAATTGCGTAAATTCAAAATGCTCAATTGAGTACTTCAGGTTTTGGAAAAGCCTATCGTATACACTTGTGCAATTACCAATCCCGCTTTTGTGGTTTCTCCTCGTTTCCCCAGAGAAATATTGCAAATATCCTGAAAGATTTGGAAATTTCGGGGAAAACAATTACATCAAATGAATGGGGTTAAAGATATAAATGGTATGGAAGGTGAGGAAATATATCTGAGAGATATTTGAGTTGTACTGCAGCATTTCATATTGTGTATCGGAAACTCGTTAGGGGACTGCGTGGAACAGCTGACGTTCTGAGACTGCACAGAGGCGATGATAAATATAGTTAACGAGAAACGGCAAACTGAAGGAAAGGTGGAGAAGGCCATTTCCCGAGCCAGTGCCTCAAGTTAAGCGAGGTGGATCAAGTTCACTGAGGTCCTGACACTAAGGGTGGTCCTTTTCCACTTCTTTAATATGTTCCTCTTTAAGGCGTTGGGCTTGATACAAATTGCTTTTGAGATTTCAAGAAAGCAGGTGGTAGTATTCGTCGGCTCGGCGGGGGGCGGGGGGGGGGGCGATGGGCGGCGGTCACCGACAAGGGTAGCCGAGGTAGGTACTCGAGAAGAGAGACTCAGGTTCAAATCCCGGCAGGACAGTTCTCCTTCATTGAGGCTCAATCCAGGGTTTTCTGTCTTCATAACTGACAAATGGCCTGCAGATACACTTAACCCTACCATTACCAAGGGGTGGGGGGGGGGGGGGCAAATACTTAGTGCCCATTTTCTTTAATTTCTGGCCTTTAATTGCTTCATTAAAGACATGCAGTTAATAGTTATTGTCAATTACTATTTCTGCTACTGGATTGCGTAATTATTTCAAAGTTTTCATTCTTGGTCTTCTTGAGAAACTATGAAATGTCAAGGTGTTCATAATGTGTATCATGTAGAAAAGTAAAAAAGGAATAGTTAAACAATATTAAACATTGAATTTATAAACATGACAAAATATAATACCCAATTTTAAAATAAATTTGTTTTAAAAATTGCTTAGACGTTTTGTTACTAGTGGTGGTCAAAAGGCCCCCCCCCCCCCCCGGCGCACTGGTAATCTAAGTTCTAGAATAAGTCTTGTCATTGCTAGGGTTAAACTTAGTTCGGGAGTATCTCCTTCTCAAATTTCCTTTAACAATTATCATTCTACTTCATGTGCCTATATTATCAGTGTTATAAACTGAGTTTTTATTTACTGTGACGCCGACCGCGGCACACAATAAAGGACGGTCGGGGTAAAACTACCTCACACCAAATCGCGCGAAAAAACACGTGACAACAATCAGTGCGGATTATGAAGGATTTGCTAGGGCCTTCGTGAATTTTCTGATTGCGAGTACATCGAGAAAGAGGAGCATTTTCGAGAAAGAGCAAATAGAGCAAGTTCTACATTTTTTTGTATTGTAAGATTTGGTCTATCTCTTACGGTTTACCAGTTATACAAAGGTCATCCTGAGTAAATAGGACTACATGGGCTATAGCCAGAAAATTCAAGACATACATTTCATTTGTCATAAAAATATCTCAAACATATGGCATTTTAATCAAATTCCTTACAGCTATTTTCAAGAAAATCAAAATTTTCAAAACAATTTCCATGTAAGAGGTAGTTTAGGGTGGAGCAATTTTCTTCAAAATGTTTGTGTCACATTCTTGAAAGACGTTAAACTTAAATACCAACTTTGGTTTTTTTAACCGACTTTTCGTTTTTGAGTTATGCTGTCCACAGACTGACAGAGAGAGACAAACACGGGCCTTTTTCTAAAAATGCTTTCTTTTTTTTTTTTTTTTTGGTTTCAGGGGTTCCCAAATCATATATTTCCGGTGAAATCTCGACATCAATTTTTGGATGGAAAACAACACTTCCTCTACTTTACTATGCGTAGTAGAGATAGTAAAAATAGAGCTATTTCGAACATCCGACACTTCTGTCGAGTTAAAGAGCGATCGGATTCATTTCCATTACTTTAAGAACATCCTAATAGACCCATTTCTTACTTCACGCTCATCCCGTCACGTTAAGTAAAGTCCATCGTAATCCCGGCCTAAAAAGTGTATTTAGAAAGGAGCCTATGGGTTTCCCACCCCAAGCCGTTATATCATATTTTCTCTAAAATGGCTCTAACGTTTTTTCCGTTAAAATACCTACCATATGTTAACATATTTGCATTGCAGATAAAAGTCTCTCTTGAATTTTCTGGGAACAGTCTGTGAAGTTCTCTTTATTCGGAATGACTTTTCTATAACAGGTTAACCATAAGAGATAGACAAAATCTTGTGACACCAAAACTGTAGACCACGTTTAAGTGGACTATTTCATACATAAAAGCGTTAATTATAATAGACTATCACCTGGTCATTCTTTTGTTTAATCATTGTCGTGAACTCTATACCTTAAATAGCTGGAAATCAATTTATACATTACAATCGATGAACAATCAAAATTAGATTCCATTTTAATTCGACCATTGTATTATTAACAATTGTTCTTTTAATAATTATTTTTCCTGGAGAAAGGTTACTTGTTAACGTTAAAAAAGTGAGATTTATTTGAGATTATAAACTGGTTTTGTGTTATAACAAGAGAAGATCGAAATACATCGAATTCTTGAGTTCCGTTTTCTTTGTTTGGTAGTGCGGAATAAGTCGAAACACACTAATCGATATGAATATCTTTTAGGTTATTTTTATGAAATTTAACATTTTCTGGTCAAATTTTTTCGATATAACATTTTAATTGATATTTTATTTATGAAATAGTCCAGATAAATATAATCTGATAGTCTGATCAGTTAGGTCAGGTTTATATTATCTGCCATTTATTTATATCAAGGAAACATTGTTGTGATGTTAACCCTTTCCAAGATATTCTTTATTATTGACATGAATTTTCAAATATTTATACTTTTTAAGTGGAAAGTCACTATTCATTTTTTGAAAGCTTATTTCAATTAACAAGAATAAGCCTTTATAAGAATAGATTGTGAAAGTGTGAGCAGAGAAAGTCATATGAATGAATCACATTGTATTTATACTATTTGTACCTGTAAAGCAGCTAGGCGAGTAAACAAGATACAATGAGGCTGGCAGAACAAAGCAATTCCACATAATTCTCGAAGGTGCCGGGATCGTTTATAAGAAGTTTCGAGAAAAGGTGTATTCTCAAGAGAATTTGCCTGATATATACAAGCGAGAGAGACCGGACAGAGAGTCAGTCGTTAAGTGTTTAACGAGATAGGTGTATGTGTGTGTGTGTGTGTGTGTGTGTGTGTGTGTGTGTGTGTGTGTGTGTGCGCGCGCGCGCAGCCCGTTTGAGTATCGTCAGAGATAGCTGTAGACATTTAATCGTCGCATCGGAGTTGTGTGGATCAGTTTTTATGTAGTTAGGCCTGTTTGAGTGAGAGTGAGTGTATCGTGGAAGCAGTGTGTGAGATAGAGTAGAACTAAAAGACAGGAAGTACCTGTCAGCTTACGAGTGGACAGAACAGCTGCTAGTCGCAAGATCACGACGAATTCTAGATTTTGCTGGCGATAAAAAAGAGATTGTGGTTTTGTGATTCAATTTTAAGGGGAATAAGCAGACAGAAAAGTAACCGAAAGTGTCATTTGTCACCCTGGTGTCAGAGGTGAGGTTTGTCACATTGGCGATCTATAACAATATAATTAATTCTGTCATCAGATGGTGCAATAGAGAGTGTCACACTTTCTTGAGGAGCTGTGCAATACCATGGTTAGTTAATAAGTTCAAGGGATAACGAGGCAGCCTCCACCGGGGTGCTTCTAACTGGGGAAATGTAGGTATCCTGCCCTCTGCTCTGTCGTGGCAATGTTCCTGCCGCCCTTAGGATCCTTTCGCCTCATTCATCCTCCCGGGGTTGTCCCGTCAGGGGTATAGGCACAAAAGGTCACCTTTCGGTCGAGGTGCTAAGTCTCCCTCCGCAAGTTGCCATTATAATAATGCAGCATTGTGAGAAAACGGCCCTTATATTGCTTTTTGGCCATTCTTAATCGCTACAAAGTTCTGTGTATCAGTTGGACAAGTAAGGGAACAATAGAGTTGTCAAGTAGGTATCATATAAGATCGAGAATCTGTTGGGTAAAAGCTGGAGACAAAGGTATATGACTTTACATATTTAGTGTTGAAGTTTAGGTGGAGAAAATCCTCGTGTCAGCAACATGGCTGCAAGTTTCTCCTTCTCACAGAATTTACGGCACAGTCATTACAGTAATCCAGCTACTCAGTTAGTTCTCAGCCAGTGCAACAGCTGTTTTCTTATGATTTACGGCCAGTTTGCACATAGAGTCGCTTTTCACTGTATTACTTTTTCCTCCAACTTCCGTCAGGAGAGATCGTTTCTTCCCATCGTTAGACCTTGGCGTGTTTCCTGGAAACGTGCTGGATAATTCACTCATTCGTCTAAGAATTTCTGTAATAAATTGGATATCTACATTTCAGGTTTGCAGTCGCACCAAGTTTTTGCTTGAAACTTCTTCACAGGAAAGCAACGGAGAAACGCGTATATCTTAAGAATATGATACATATGATTCACTTGCTTGTTATATTACTTACAAGCTGACTTTTCCCATGTTACATGGTTAGTATTTAAACTCGATTAATTAATTAATTAATTAATTAATTAATTAAGCACAAGTAATCTACCAAGAAAATTGAGTTAAATATAATTCATAATGATTTGTTACTAGGACCTTGATTTTGATGACATAAAGATTATTAAAATGACCTTAAAATGTATTAAAAATCGCCTAAAAGAACCAAGAATGACTTAAAAATTACCTTAATTTAATTAGAGCTTCTCGAGTTGCCAGCCATCTAATATTTATGAAATTGTTCGAGCTTTCGGCCGTATTAACTCATGGTCATCATCAGGAAATGAACAATTAATAAATGACCATCTCAAAGTCATGGCCTTCATTTGGATCTGCATAAGAAATAAACGACCATCTCAAAATCATGGCCTTCATTGGGAACTGGATAAGAAATAAACGGCCATCTCAAAATCATGGCCTTCTTTTAATAATAATTATGCCTGTTCTAACTGCACTCGTCGTAGACCGTTGTCCCTATTAAAATTATTTGGGTCTAATTTAATTTCATTTGCCACTTTTACGAGTCCCTTAATGTTAATGATGTTTGATGATGGCCATTGAGTTCAATGTGGCCGAAAGCTCGAACAATTTCATATATATTTTACAACTGGTAACCCGAGAAACTCTAATTAATCATCGCTGTGAAAGCTCCAATACTTATATTACCTTAATTTGTTGATCTTGCACATTTCACTTGTTCTTTATCATTGAATACTAAATTACAATTCGTTACAAACAGTTTTTGTAAGTTTTAAAACTTGAAGGACTGCCTATTGTCGACTAATACGGACTTACACATACAGAAGTTTCTTACAAAATCAACATAAGATCAGGGGAATGTTTAAATCAATAAAATATTGCGGGTTTCAACTTTTCCTTACCGAGGAAGTACTTTTTACCTCACAGTACATTAGCAATTTTGAACTTGTATCAAATCCATGTTCTTATTTAACACATTTTTCATTTTAACAAAGGGAAGTTTGCCCATTTCATCTTCCCCACGACTTAAGATTACTTACAACTGATTTAATAAATCGTATCCGATTTTCAATTTTGCGGAAATACTCGTTTTTATTCTCGGCATGACGAAATGCAAATACCTATCAACTCAAACACTAGTTACTGCTGTGTGAAGATTACATTGTAATAGTTGGCATGGTGCAACCCTCAAGAGTAGCAGGTGGACTCACTCTACATTCCTTTAGAGGACAAATCTGACTTGCAATAGACATGAACTAATTAGTTGGATGATCCAAATGTTTGTATAAAAATAAATAGAGTCACACTTCAATAGATTTCCAAGAATTTTTATATCTTGAGGTTTCGAAAATTGATTCTTCTATTATATATTATATAAAATATTATATTATACACTCACAATTTCGACAGCTTTAGTTACACCCTAACAAACAGCCTTCAGAGGAGGTTGAAAGTTCGTTTGAAGAATCCTCGTTAAGGGAGTCCGTGGTATTTTTGAAGCTGGTTAGTTGGCTAAGGTCAGCGAGGACATTTTCCATTTTGGCGGGTAGTATGAGGGTACTTCCATCCAATAAGAAATGCATATTTTGTAAATTTCTGGACATTTCAATAAAGGGATGTTTCAGTCAATATAACACGCGAGAGATGGGTTCAAAAATGCTACAAGTATGTGCTACTTCTTCATTTTTGTTCTTTGTTTGGTTACTTCTTCACTTCAGTTTTTTGTTTCCCTCACTTCTTCACTCTGGTGCTCCTAAGACATTTAGAACAATTGCTGTCTCATAGCATTGAGCGGAATGGTACGCGACTAATAATTTGCGATCTAAATTTCCGAACGTGCTCAGGTTACTCTTGTGACAATCTATGGAGGCTCGTAGAAGGGAATACACACTCTATGTTCTTGAAGGAGAAAGCGAGCTTGACATCGAACTAGTGGCAGTATCTATTTCAGGTTGAATGTGTTAATTTCTTATAACTACAGCTCTGCTGAGGTAAACTAAGGTAACTGTATTTTTATAGAGTATGATCTAATTTTAGCAGGCAGATAAATCAATGTTATCTATATTGATTAGCTACATTCAACACGTCACCTCGCAGAAGGCACTCAGACAGTCCCATAAAGCATTTAGTGTGACAGCTCCCTATGCGGGGGTCGTGAGTTTGAGATACGAGAACTTTCTTGGTGCTTTTATTGCCGGATGGAACAAATCTGTATACCTACCGTCTGGCCACTAGAACAAGACGAGCTGCAGGATTGTGGCGCGTAAACCTTTGTTTACTACCCCTATCATGTTTATGCACAATAGTAACTCATATATCAGTGCTACCAACTAGTGTTAGCCAAAAGTTGCCAAATCTTAAATATACAAGTCGCCTAAATCAAAATAAATACTATAAATTCAGATATATTTCTATGGTATTTAATAATTATTTTAAAAGAAACATTCACTACCTTAATCCAAGAAAAATATCTCATTTTCCAGGTTCTCCTCAAGTTTCTCTACAACAAATGACGTTGAAGGCGAGTGTAACATTTTGTGAGATTTCGAACGAGTTCCTAACGGCATTTCTGCATTATAGCATATGTAGCTGCCACAATTGGAGCATTTAAGCTGACAATGTTTGACAATGTTAAAACTGACTACAAAGTCTTTCTACTTGCGTATTGCAAAATGGAAGAGAGGTACTTGCGCTTGCCAGATCTACATGTTCTTTAAACGGGTTTGAGGCTGCCACATCCTTGTAATAATCTACTTGTATCCACAGCTCACAGCGTTGGAAATGTTTTGGCGTTTTGTATCATTTAAGTTACGCCATTGATTCTGTGTTTCATTTATTTGAGAAGGAATTCTACCACAATCCTTCTGAAACAAAATAGTACTTTTTGCAGTGTATTTATTCTATTTTATATTTAAAAATCCAATTATTCCCCAGCTAGCAAATCATTGAAGCCAAAAATTTGAATCATCCAGAATTGTCTCTGTCATCTAAATTCAACAGAAAAGTCGATATCCAGGGAATGTCACTGGGCTATGTGAAGCATATGAGGCTATGCCGTATCTGTGGCACGTTGCGTTGCAGCTTTTTCTGCAGGACTTGATAGTGTGCGTCAGGAATCAGGTGGAAGTCGACATGGGGTCGAAAACAGCGTCATTGAATTGATTCAATCTTTGCTGCATGTGGACATCAATTGGAACATCATCTTCGTCCAGGTAACTACTTAACTTCCGACATACGTCCATTGTGTTGTCACAACGCCGTAGCTGTGCGGAACATGTTTGCATGATGGAGGTGAGAGATTTTAGAGCACCCACTCTATTCATCGGTATGAGCCCCTGTGACCTTTATCCTTTCCCTAAGGTGATTAAAATACTAGGAGGGATACATTTCCGCAACAGAGGGACCATACTTCGAGCTATAGTGTGCAGATATTAAAGAAGAGGGCACCGCTGCTGGTATCCTGCGACTTCCCCATGTATTACAACAGGTGGAACATGTGGCAGGGGATTACAGTGAAGGCTTGTAGAAGTATCATGATTGTACAATAAATAGTTCACATAAGATTTATATGTTGCCATTTATTTCTTCCAGCCCTCGTATCGTTCTCTTCATATATGTTACAATAACAAACAGGAACAGCTACTACAACACAGACTCATTCGTTCCATCCCCAACAGAAGCTGCAACCTAATTACAATTTACTACGTTAACTATGACATACATATTTCCCCCATTATAGTCTTGTCTGTCTATTTTTGGTGATGCTCCGTTTTTCAGTTGACATCATTATCAACGATTTTCTAAACTATACCCTTGGGGTGTACTTAAACAGGGAGGGAGACACCTCGCGCACCAATACCAACCGAAATCTCTTATGACTGTCACTCCCCAGGAGGTAGGGCTGAAGTGAGGGAACTACAGGGTCTTAGCTAGACAGGTCACAGACACGCACGGCAGTTCCCAACAAGTGCTAAGATCTCTTCATCCCGGCTGCCCCCCCCCCCCCCCAAGCAGCCACCACACACTGCGGGTCCGGCGGAGACAGCGGCAGTTCAAACGTCACCTACACAGAGAACAGCAATTATACGTAAACATCCGCGCCATCTGTCCGACACCGCCACCACCACTCGCCTGAAAGCATACCAGGTATTATAAGGAAATGGAATGAAGGGAAGTGATGGAACGGAAACCGCGGTATGAAAATAAGTATCCCAGCATTCGCCTAAGTGACATGGAGGGCGCGACCACGGGGATCGAACCTGTAACCTCCCGAGTGCGGGCCACGGACGTTATCGTCTGAGCTATCCCGCTCGGTAAACTATCCCCACGGTAAGGATATGGTGCTGACAGTTTGTGGCACTTGACTTCATTATTATTATTATTATTATTATTATTATTATTATTATTATTATTATTATTATTATTATTATTATTATTATTATTATTATTATTATTATTATTATTATTATTATTATTATTATTATTATTATTATTATTATTATTGTTGTTGTTGTTGTTGTTGATCAATGTACACTTAACCTACATAATGTCGTTAGCATGTCTATTTGTGTTCCCCATGCTTCTTTTTCTTTATTTCCTTTCTTTATTTCCTTTCTTTTTATCTTCAAATTGTATTAGAAATCATTATTTCCAGCGGAAATAGTATAACTTTTTTATTATAGGTACATATATATGCTTTCCGTCATGTTTTTGGACATTATTTAAATCAATGACTGACAGTTCTCTGATTTGTATAATAGCCTATCTATAATTTGATAGCCGTTATAGATCAACAGTGGCTTATCCTTGGTAGTTTTGGTGAACTCCATAAAATCAGATGTGAAAACAACTGAACTAACAAACCCAGCTTCAGGTAACAACAGGGGTAATTTCCCCCACTACCGTCTCCTAATTTACGCTCGACCCAAACATTGCTAGTTTCCCAGAATTACAGTGCAACTGTCTGTAAGTGCAAGTGTTACCGACTCTTAAGTGAAGCTGTTACATTGACAAAAGCCCATTATCTTACATATAAGTAAACCATTGGTTGTGTGGATGCCATTATGTTTCAAATGTGCGTAATTTCGAATGCTTTTAGTACATATTTAAATGTTAAGCGTTTCCTAATTGTTGTTTTTACAAAACCATTCCGTATTAAATACAATAGAGTGTGTTGTTCACAAATGAGCCATTGGTTTCTCTGCTATATATACAGGATGCAAGGGAAGTCATTACATTCCTTCTAATATGTGCTTCATAGATGCATTACAAACAAAAAAGTCCAATGACATTTTGTTCTTTGATCGACCAATTTCGAAAAAATAGTTTTTTAAAGTTGGATGTTACCACAAAGGTAACAGTTTGTTACTTGTAAGATGCATAGAGTAACTTATTTCTGACTTAAGTTCAGTAGTAACTATGGTACATCATACAGGGTTTCGAAATAATTAATTACTTAAAAGAGGTGAAGAAATACTCTGAGCTGCTATTTCAGAGATGACGTAACTCGACAACGTTGCGTTGAGGTTGGCCAGTTAATTGACCTGATTTTTGGATGTAAACGGCTTTCGCTTTCGGTAATGTTTTGGGAGTTAACGCTTGTGATATATATCTGGTAAACAGAAGAAGTATATTTTATTCCACCCAAAAATGCAATACTTATATTTCAGCTAACATACTCTTCTTCTTCATCTGATTACCCTCCCCTTATGTAGGACTGACATCCCCTACGACTTACAAGCCCGTGTCTAGAGACAGACACCGGTCGGGTAGCACAAGAACCTATGGACCGGACAGAGTGGGGACCTGGAGGCGGGTGGTGAGTTAAGCACCTGGTATGAGAGTGAGAAAGAGGATGATATGAAAAGAAGGCAAAATTGATGAATTGAAAGGTGTGATGGAGCAGTTAGTGGAATGAGTGGCGGGGGAGCCGGAGAACCCGGAGAAAACTCGCCCAGACGCCGCTTTGTCCATCACGAATACCACATGCTGTTCCCTAGGAGCTTAGGAGTGTGAGACTCCCTGAACAACAACAACAATAATAATAGTAATAATAATAATAATAATAATAATAATAATAATAATAATAATAATAATAATAATAATAATAATAATAATAATAATAATAATAATAATAATAATAATAATAATAATAATAATAATAATAATAATAACAATAACAATAACAATAACAATAACAATAACAATAACAATAACAATAACAATAACAATAACAATAACAATAATAATAATAATAATAATAATAATAATAATAATAATAATAATAATAATAATAATAATAATAATAATAATAATAATAATAATAATAATAATAATAATAATAATAATAATAATAATAATAATAATAATAATAATAATAATAATAATAATAATAATAATAATAATAATAATAATAATAATAATAATAATAATAATAATAATAATAATAATAATAATAATAATAATAATAATAATAATAATAATAATAATAATAATAATAATAATAATAATAATAATAATAATAATAATAATAATAATAATAATAATAATAATAATAATAATAATAATAATAATAAAGGAAAATATTTTTCTAAAAGAAATAATCTGTGCGTATGTGTGTGCGCCTATCTTTCTTTGAACAGCATAATTTAATATGAAGTTTCATCCCTTTACAGGAAACATTTTACGAACATTTTGATTTCTCAAAGATAGCTAGCTCTAGGATTTAGATTGTATTACCATATGCTTAAGATATTTCTATGACAAATGAAATTTATATCTTCGATTTTTTGAAGCCCTCTTCCTTCTGAGTTTTTGCAAAACTGATAAACCGTAAGACAGAGAAAACATCATATACATTAAAATATAGATCTCGTTAAAGCACACAATTTATGTCAAAAATATTTTTGTGGCGTTAAACATTTCCGAGATATTTCTTGATATTCGTTTGAATTTTGCGTTAGTTTATGTTTTTTCGAATGAGAAATCGGTATTAGTTTCAGTTTTTTTTTTTTCTTCTGGAAATGCAAGAGGAATAACATTTTAAAGTCACCACTTAGCGACCAGCTCTTAAACACCTGACTGTCTCTTAAGCTTACTAATTCCCCTGTTTCAATTGTATCTACAAAGAAATGTGTGGATAATAAAAGTATTTCTGCATATTTGTCTGGTTTAATGTTTGGTAAATGAAGGATAAGTATTTTAAAGAATAGTTCGGTAAAGAATGGATACAGAAAATAATTTGAGTGTAACATATCAGATTGTTACAGATAGATCAGTCATTTCCGAACTTTGCTCATGACGATAGAAAATCTAAAAGTGAGATGACATAACGTCACGTGATTAAGCGTGTGACAATACGAATTACAAGCTAGCTTTCTGATTAACACAAACATAAACATGAAAGCTTGCAAACTGAGTTTCCGGTCTGGTTATGCTAACGCGGACGCATGCATTAAGACAGTTTCACGTTATGTCAAATTTCCGTGGTGAATAGCCCTTAATTGCTTCAAGGGGAAGGGGAGGTAGACCTTCGTGACTCAGGCAACTTCTACTGACCACGTTTGAAAGAACCTGCTAAATGTAGTCCCCAGTGGCGCAATTGGTTAGCGCACGGTACTTATAAGACAGTACATGAGCAATGCCGGGGTTGTGAGTTCGAGCCTCACCTGGGGAACAATTTTTTACTATGCGTAGATCACTGCAAAGTTTAACTCGGAGTACACAATTACTACACCAAGTGACGCTGCAAGCGTTTAACGCTGCCAAAAACAAAACAAGTGACTCAAGGCTAGTGGTTCCACTGTCAAAAGAGATAAGTGACGTGCGTGGAACAGGCAAGTGAGGAGCTCCGATTGAGCATTTAGAAGATCAGCATTGCTGGTATGTGTACTATCTATGATTGCAGTCATTTTTATTTACGTTAATATACGGGACAAAGCAAGAGCTAAATTAGGCGGCAGCTTCCATCTTAATGGATCATTTTAAGTAATTTTCACTTTCTCTACTACGTATAGTATAGTAGAGGAAGTATTGTATTCCACCCAAAACATTCGATGTTGAGATTTCACCGGAAATATATGTATTGAGGCCCCCTCAATCCAAAAAAGGCACTTTTAAAAAAAAAGTCTATGTGTGTCTGTCTGTGTGTCAGTCTGCGGATAGCATAATTCAAAAACGAAAATTCGGTTAAAAGCCAAATTTGGTATTTAAGTTCAACATCTTTCTAGGATGCGACACAAACATTTTGAAGAAAATTCCTCTATCCTAAGCTACCCTTTACATGGATAATATTTTTAAAAAATTTCTTGAAAATGACTAACGATTTTGATTAAAATGTCATATGTTTGAAATATTTTTATGACAAATGAAATGTATATCTTGAATTTTCTGGCTCTAGCTCCTTAGCCGCATTTACTCTCGACGACTTGTGCATAACTGGTAAACTGTTGGAGATTGACCAAATCTTTGTACACAAAAAATGTAGATCTTCTAAAATATACAATTAATGTTTAAATACAATTTTTAAAGAGTGAACCATTCCGGAGATATGCCTTTTTATTTGTGCGAGTTTTGGAGAACTTCTATTTCTGTCAAATGGAACATCGTTATTCAATTTCTTATATGTTAACCTTGCAAAGTGAACAGAGTTTGAAAGCTTTAATACATTTGTCATTCGTTCAAAGCCTACTGTATACCCATATTCTTCTTGTACCTACACGGAAATAAACAATAAGATAATTTGTACAAACGTTTATGTTAACTAACACGAAGAAGATATAGGCATAAGAGTTTGTAGGAATGGTTAGTACAAGGGCAGAGAAAGTCACGTGAGTGCAACACATCAGATTTTTAGTCATTAATTTCTTTACTACATATAGCAAGTAGAGGAAGTATTGTATTCCACACAAAAGTTCGATATCGAGATGTAGAAAATGGTCCGTCGAGGGGGGGGGGGGGGGTATTTGTGTGAACAGTATAACTCAAAAATGAAAAGCCGGTTAAAAATTAAAGTTGGTATTTAAGTTTAATGTCTTTCAAGGATGCGACACGAACATTTTGAAGAAAATTTATCTACCCTATATACGGAATTTCTTTTTTTAAATTCTGATTTTCTTGAAAATGGCTCTAACGGTTTTGATTAAAATGTCATATTATTGAAATATTTTTATGACAAATGAAACGTATATTTTGAATTTTTTTTTTTTTTTGCTATAGCCTATGTAGGCCTGTTTATTCTGAATAAATTTTGCATAACAAGTAAACCGTAAGAGATAGACCAAAATATCTTCCTATAAAAAATGCAGATCTTATTCAAACACACAATTTATGTGCAAATGAATTTTTTGTGGAGTAAACTATTTCGGAAATATTCCTTGTTATTTGTGTGAGCTTTCCAATACTTACACTTTTCTCAAATGGAAGGTCGCAATTCACTTTTTTATATCTCAGCTATGCTAAGAGAACGGAATTGCAAAGAATTCATACCAGCTTTAAAAGCCTAATGTAGGCCTGACAATACAATTAGTTTTTACGATATTGCTATAAGGAATTAGTAATTAATTTTCTGACATACACACATATTTCTTGTTTGCTGAAGTTTAGAAGATACACACTAGTTTGTGGAAATATTAGTAAGAAGATTTTTATGTTCAGGAATAATTAATTACTATTTGTTGAAACGTATACATTGCGATGGTTTTGAAATGACGATATTTACATTGACAACACATTTTCTAATCTTATTTTTATGAAATAACAGACGTAATTGTCATTGACAGGCAAGAAAATAGGGCACTAATTCTTGACCTTACAATCCGATTTGAAAAAATCTGGACCAAATTAGGCAAAAATTCCACTTTGGGCCTTGCATTCCTTAGTTAAGAGACAAATTCAAACGTTCAAATTGGGAATTGATTGGTCCACCTTTTGGTGCAGTGATTACTAAATTTATTGTTAATTTGATCCGACGTTTTTGATTTTAATTAAGTGTTTTAGAAGATATTGGTTTAGAAACTATCATCCCTGATTCTTTGTACATTTTACACAATCGTCTGTATACTACACTAAACTAATAAATAAATAATTCTAAAATGGTTAGTTGTCCTATTTCCAAATTTTATAATAATTTTGTACATTATTACAGTTTATGTATCAAATATTTTTACATTATACGATTATTATCCTTTATACTCATATTTAAAACTGTCTTTTTCTACAGATCTATTAGCAGGAGTGTCTTTGTGACAACCCTGAAATAGAACAGTTATCCAAGTGCTGGATTTTGTCTCATATTCCCCTTGTACCTACAAGAATACTGGGAATTATTTCTGCAAATATCTCAATCGACATGAAGATAGAGGAATACGTTTTTATACGAATAGTTACTACAGGAGTACAAGGTGTGAGTGTAAAACATCAGATTTTTATCATAGTAATACCTTTTAAAAAAATTGACAGATTAAACAAAAAAAAAAAAAAACTTTACTGCAACATGGTGTGTGTTGGTTTCAAGTGCATTTATTCGCATAACTCCAGAATTTTATCGTTTTTTGTCCAACGTTTGTATCAGTACTGCATGTTATAAATCAAATTTCACAAAATACGTTTGGTTATTCATGTGCTAAATTGTACCTCCGCCCCACAACACACGCACACGCACACATACACACGCACACACGCACGCACACACACATACACACACACGCACGCTCGTGTACACACAAGGACCTTTTTATAAAAATGCTTTTTTTCTGACTTCAGGGGCCCTCAAAACATATTTCCGGTGAAATCTCGACATCGAATTTTTGGATGGAAGACAATACTTCCTCTACTTACTACACATAATACAGAAAGTGAAAACAGTTTGCCAGCAGGCCTTTACCATGTTTCTCTATTGTTTCATTTGCATAGGTCTCTTTAACTTCTTTGTTCATATCAGGGGCTTTGCCTTGAAAAACAACTGAAGCTGTTATTGCTCTCGAAACTGTAGGATTTCTTAACGCTGCTTTTTAACATTAAAACACTTATCTTCGCGTCCACATTCATACTTCCAGACTGCGGGGGATGGGGAATTATTTATTATAACCTCAGCCGGTAATCGAACCCGGGGCAACTGGGTTGAGAAGCCAGAACGTGACCACTTGACCACAGAGGCAGCCGCTGCCTTTTACTTCAACGTGCATTTTTACTTTCTCTACATCGTATGTAGTAGGCAGCGAAGTAGATATTTGCTTCCATCCAAAACTTCGATATCGAGATTTTACAGGAAATCCATCTTAAATCTAAAAACAGTATTAATATAAAAACGTCCGTTTGGGTGCGTGGGTGCAGGAATAGGAATAGTTGATTAAATGTCAAGGATGGAAGTTTTTCGAAAATGTAGTTTTTTAAAAACTGGTTCTAATGATTTTGATTAAAATGATATCCGTTTAAGATATTTTCATGACAAATGAAATGTATACATTGAATTGTGTTCGAATAGCCTCTGAAGTTCTCTTTACTTTGGACGACTTTGCATTACTGTTATAAAGTACAAAATTTGTCAATTTGGCTGTTTCCGAGATATTTCTTGTTAATTTTATGAATATCCTAATACTTAAACATACTTCTCTCAAATGCAAAATTATACCTTTTTCTTTCTTGTTGTTGTCCTGGACAAAGAGAACGCAATTTAATGCTATCATATAGCAAATAGCCCTTAAAAGATTAGATTATCACTTAAACCCCCTCTATGCCCCTATTTCCATTGTACCTATAAGGGAATATGTAAAAAAATTCTGCAAATATTTGTCTCGATTAATGTGAAACAGAAGCACCTTTAAAAAACAGTTTGTTGAAGATTGGTTAGAAAAAGTTTTGTGAAGATAACAGAAGCACACTTTTTAGGCATAAATTATCACTTGTATTCGATAATTTTAACTTAAAATATTGTATTTTATGTTAACATTCATAATCTTGGCCATTCCTTTTTGTGGGTGGCGGCTAAAGAAGCTTAAAATAATTTTGTAAAATAAAAAACCCAATGGAATGCGTGATTTAAAATTGATAATCCTTTTCTTTTAAGGTTAGAAAAGAAAATATAAAGTGCGTTTATTTTGTTGCAAGGGAATTTAAAAGTTGTATGAATATTTGGTTTCAAATGTGCGTATTCTTTTTAAGTTAACCATTCCCGAGATATTCCTTGCTATTGGTGTGCATTTTAAAATACACCTTTCTCAAATAGGAACTCGTCATTTTTTCTTCCTGGATATGCAAAGCCTTCGTCATCTTCTAAGAGTTCTAAGTATTGCTTAAATCTACTATATTCCCCCATTCCGTTATAACTACAGGAAGCAAATTTTGCAAATGTTTACGTCGATCAATATTAAATAGGTGGAAGAATAATATTCATATGAGTACATTGTGGAAGTGTGAATAGCGAAAGTCATAGGAATGCTACACATTTTTGTTAATGAATTAAGAAAACATTGGTCTTAAATTAAGAAATTTAATTCCTGTTTAGAAATTTAAACTCCTGTTGATTTTCCAAGTTGATTGTAGTACGGTATAGATAAGCTGTATAATTGTAGAATATAAATTTGGTGCTTGACAGGAACGACGTTTCAGGAGGCTTTGGAGAACGCCGCTGTGCATTAAACAGATAATTCAGGTTGGCTTTAAATTCAAAGGCAGACAAAGCGCGATAAGGTTAGCTGTTCCTCCAATAAATTTTCCCCTCAACTGATTGTCGTACATTTTTTTCTTCTTGTTCGTGTTGAGCCTGACACAAACTCGCTCATCGACAGCGGCGTAGGGCGCGCGATGCAGAGGATAAAATATTGGCGACAGATTCCTGGAAAGGCTGCGGGTCTAACCTTCTGGTTTAGTAAGAGAAGGGCCGATAAAGCTGCGGCCCTGTAACGAGCAGACAAATTGCTTTCATGCAATTTCCAGTTTAGTCTTCCCTTTTGGGTCATTATAAAAGTGACGTTAGGTTTTTCGATGAAATGGAAATAAAAATCGAACCTTCGTCGCTGTAATCGGCAATTGTTACATTTTTGTACTCTCTACGTTACATTGTCAACAGTAACTTCCCAAAAAGATTTAACATGGTAGCTATTGTTAAATCTTTTCTTGTTCTTCTTTTAAATTAACGTAATACACATATTCCAGATTTAACAACTCAATTAGCTTCTGTAAGGGGTTGTTGTAATTTAGTTAGTGTACATCCTCATTCTATTATTCTTTGTGGTAATGCATAGTAATTCTATAATTTAGTTAAATGGACAGCTATGAGATCTCTATTTTAAAAGGTAAGTCAATCAGTACAATGACATACGAATTATTTTGTCAATTCTTCTAATTTATTACAAAATATCATAAGATGTTATAATTGCAATAATTTATTCTTAGATCATGTACATTCAAATTTTGTAGGTCCTTAAATTTGTCGGCCACACAATCTTATGAGTTATTAGCGTTAATTTGATAAGGTATCTCTTAATTATTTGATATTTATTCTGTATATTTTATCTCAACTGTTCAATTCTTCCTCAATTGAAACTTTTTCATTATCGCAAACAATTCTCGACTAGTAATATTTATGGTCATCTTTTGCGTGGCGACCTGGCCCCTGTGTGTCCCACGTGTGATGTGAAAGTCTCTGTGTCGCACGCGACATGCTCTGGAGCGCCAATCCCTTGGCCTGGGTTTTAGTCTGCGGTCCATTCTAGGTACACGAAATTGGGTTCACCAAACAAGTGTAACTTGTGTTTTACTCTTAGGCTTTTAATTTTATGGTTTTAAAATCTGAAGTCAGATTTGCATTCTTTTTCTTTTTGTTTCTAACGTTTTTACCCTTCACTGTTTAACATTCACTTATAAACGTTTTAACTGTTTTAACATCAGCTGTTTGATGTTTTAACCCTCCTACCGTTTTTACTTTTGTATTTTTAGCTTAGCGTTTTAACATGGAGTTTCAGTGTTTTAGCCTTCAAAATTTGACTTGGGGCCCAAATGATCTAGCTGTCGACGGATCCTTAAACGCCACTCATTTACTCCTCACTCACTCACTCACTCACTCACTCACTCACTCACTCACTCACTCACTCACTCACTCACTCACTCACTCACTCACTCACTCACTCACTCACTCACTCACTCACTCACTCACTCACTCACTCACTCACTCACTCACTCACTCACTCACTCACTCACTCACTCATTCACTCAATTAGTAATATGTTTAGTACACATATTTATCAACATTGTAATTATACTTCCGATCGTTTTAATTTCAACTTAAAAGGCCGAACCCAATGAAATTTATTATTTAACAAGAATAATATTACATAAAATAAAACTTCTCCAATAACAAAAAACAATTAATATGAATTTTCTACAAATGAACAATTTAATAGCAAATAATACCTCCTTCTCTTTCTTTGGATATAGTAATTTTAAGAAGTGCTACACTTCAGTCATCGTTGGATCCTCTGAAGATGCTCAACGCAGACTTGAGCGAAACGCCAGGAACAATTCCTACACGTCGACCATGGCCTACAAGCCAGGAAGACATTTTATTCCAAATACCGTACCATATTTTTCAAGAGCCACTCTGAGTCGACTGTACATGATTTGGGATTCGAATATGAAACGAGTAACAAGTGCATATAAAAAGAAAGAGACGGTATTATCAAACGGGGACATAGATATTTAAAATACATAACAAGGTTTAGGGACTAGGGGAAATCAATTGTTTATACAGATGAGACATTTGTAAATTTGGGTCGTACAGTGAGAAACGCGTGGAAGGATACCAACTTAAAAGTGCCCGTCAAGTAGCAATTGAAGGACTAAGGACAAGACTTAGACCACCTTGGGGTCACAGAGTGAGATTCTCAACTTCAAGGCATACATATAGTACATGTTGCAACATTGCACCCCATTTAACGTGTACTGCCTTGTAAGTTTGAGACGCGCTTTAAATTAAAATAATTACATATGTAGCAATGGACAAGCAATGTAGGACGAGACATTATGATATTTGTTTGGAGTACGAAAGCACAAATAAAGTCTTCAGATACTACGCCAGTTTCCCAGAAAAGAAAACCATCACAGCCTCCAGGTCTTAACAACTACTACTTTAGGAGAGCGACGACGTTCAAGTTGTTTAAAAACTTGTCCGTTATCAAAGAAAATAACACATTTGCTTATCCCTCCTTTAACAAGCAAGTCACGCACCGCCTGCGGTGCCGTAGTAGTAAAAGCGGGCGTTAAACACTACAACAACAAGCAAGTCACGCATTTAAAATACTGTTATTCTTTAGAATGGGAAAATAAAACAGGAGTGAAAATAAATGTGAATAATGGTGAACAAACCATATAGGTAGTTACATATTTCTGACAAATATAAATCTGTGTATTGCAATTTCTCTACTTGCTATTGTATAAACTATTCACACGAAAGCTTATTCTTCTATACAATTCATTTTAATCGACATGTACATTTGTAGAAAAGTTTTATTACATATCACGTTGTTAGGTACAGTGTCAATTTGGAAATACAGGAGGGTCAAGCAATACTCGAATCTTTGAGGAGCTTGTTGCCATGTGATGACTTTAGATTTCGTTCTCTTTGCATGATCAGGTGAGAGAGAGAAAGAAAGAGAAAAGGAGAGAGAGGAAGGAAAGGAGAGAGAGGTAGAGAAAGAGAGGGATGGAGGGAAGGAGAGAGAGGGAGGTAAGAAGAGAGAGGGGCGGAATGAGAGAGGGGAAGAAAAAGAGAGAGAAGGATGGAAGGGGAGATGGAGGTAGGGGAGAAAGAGAGAGAGAAACCAGAGAGGGAGAGAGAGAAAGAGGAGAGAGAGGGAGGGAAAGAAAGAATGAGGGAGGGAAGGAGAGAGGGAAGGAAGGAGAAAGGGAAGAAGAGAGAGGAAGGGAAGGAGAGATCGGGAAGGAGAGTGGGTGAATGAGAGACAAAGGGAAGGAGTGAGAGAGGGAGGGAGGGAAGAGGAAGAGAGAGGAAGAGAGAATAACGAATTTCTGTTTAAGAGTAGTAGGTATAAGTTAGGGTCTTTCAGAGTGCATGAACCAGTGCAGTGCATGGTGCAAGGTGCAAACTTCCACTCGCTCTTTCCTTAAGCTTGTTTCGCTCCCTTTGCTGACCCCATCTTCCTCACTTTCAGCGCTGTTTCTTCCACACTACGTAAAGTTTACGTGGGTCTCACAGTGTTGAACTGGTTAATTTGTTTTTTAATACAGATCTGGTCTTTTGTGTTAATGGTGTAGAAAGTACTGGTACAACATCATTTTTGGATAAAGAATGCTTTTCTGCAAGATATATTAACCTACTTAATTATTCCTCTCCAGCGTCCCCTATGATATCTGCATATGTGTACTCCGTCACAGTGTCTTTCAACAGATGATTTTCTTACATATATAATTATTGTACTGTGGATGAGGTATTTGACTGTATGGTCACAACTTGAAAGAATTAAAATAAAATTCTTTGCTTTCTTTGGAGCAGGTTGCTCCATTATTAGGTAGTTGTATTACACGCATTTCTTTCAATCTATCAACACAAACTTCCTCACCTCGCTTCTTCGTTCTCCAGCGCGCGAGTTAAACCGAGCTTAACCGAGTCAGCACGATGCACGATGCGATGCACTGCACCCGGTGCGATTTTAAGCTTTGAGAGGCCCTACTGCTATTTTCACGTCATGAAGGCACAATGGGCTCTTATGGACCATGTTATTCTTATGGAAGAATGAGGTGCGCCGTTGCCAAATTTTCGTGTGTTCAAATGTGACTAAGATAAAGGATGAACATGCATTTCGGTGTGAAATGTGTCGAAGAATACTATAGTATGCACGATGAACCTTTTATGCAATTGTACATTTTTTTTAAATAATAAAATGTAAAATGTTGTTGAAAGCAGATTTTTTAACATCTTTCTCGCTCCGCACGTTTAAACATGGCTTTAAACCGAAATAATTGTAATGAAAAAAAAATTGGATTATTCGCTTGGTTTTACAGGCCACGTTAGCATTTAGATTATATCAATATGTCTAAACATATTTTTTAAAAAAAAAATAAAGTTTAAAACAAAGTGTTAGGATTCTTCGTTTATACAGTGAAAAATGTCGTCGCTGGCTAATTCTCGTTCTGTAGGTCCACGTAAAAACTTCCAGCGACAAAGTTGTCAAGGAAATAACGAAATTATATTTTATATGAATATAGAACATCTCCAGTAACAAACCATCCATAAATCACCATATAAAGGCAAATGTTTTTAGCGCGCCAAGCACACGGCCAACAACACCCGGTTCTCCTGTCTTGCAGATGATGGAAACCAGATGTGTGGCAGTTGAAAGGCCGATAAGGGATTGTACTTCAGTGGTTTTCAATAGGTTTCGGGAATTTGAGATGTGAGAGAGTTTTACAAGTTCTCTGGTAATCGTGTGCATTGCAGTTAAGTGATCAGTGCGCAATGGATCGCAGATGAAAGGGCGAAATTATTAAAAGTGGCGAGCGAAAAACAATTCTTAGGGTATATGATTATTTAAAGAAAAAGAACCCCGGACACAGTGACTCGTTTATTGTTAGTGAACTTTATAAGGCGACTGGTGTAAGTAGGCCGACATTTTTTTATGAAGAAAAGATGTAAAAAGGGTAAGGGTTTATTCTAAGGGTTTATTATAGGGTTTATTATAAGGTATTATTAATATAATGATGATGATGATGATGATAATAATTAATAATAATAATAATAATAATAATAATAATAATAATAATAATAATAATAATAATAATAATAATAATAATAATAATAATAATAATAATAATAATAATAATAATAATAATAATAATAATAATAATAATAATAATAATAATAATAATAATAATAACTAATAATAACTGATAATAATAAACCTGGTTATGAGCAAACGCGGTAATCACATTGGCGCAACATACGTGGCAACGCCGCGCTGATTCTCCATAAGAGCCATTGTGCCTTCATAACCTGAAAACTCCTATAGTATAAGTATTCGAAAATTCAAACGAATGAGAAGAAATATCTCGAATGTGGTTAAATCTTCAACTTCCCCATTCTACCACTATCGTGGCTTCAGGGATTTTCCTCCTGTCCGAGGCTTACATTTTCCTTTTGACTCCGACTTTACTTAAGGAGGGGGATTAGCGCGATGCTTAAGGTGCTTGTTTTATCCCCAGGGCACTCGGGTAGACCCTCAGTTCTTGAAGTAGGGATTGGGCATTTCCTCCTAACCCCGAAAGGTTTTTGTTTTCCCGCCAATACTCGGGAGGCTGCAGTGGTTTCCCACTGGGCGACGGGGTCGCCATTTCCCTACCTCGCAGTGGTTAAATTCACAGAACATATTTGATATAAATTACGTGCTTCACAAACATCTGTATTTTTATGACTTTGTCTATCTCTTACGGTTTACCAGATCTGCAAAGGTCATCTAGAATGAAGAGGATTTCAGAGGTTATTCCTAAAAAATTCAATATATTCATTCCATTTGTTAAGATATCTTAAACTTACGGTATTTTAATTAAAACTGTAAGAGCCAGTTTTGGAAAAACCAAATTTTCGAAACATTTTCCATGTAAACGGTAATTTCGAGTGGGGGAATTTTTTTGAAGATTTTCGTGTCGCATCCTTGGAAGATGCTGATCTTAAATATCAGATTTGGTTTTAAAGCAATGTTTCTTTCTTGAGTTATACTACGCGCGCGCACGTACACACACACACACACACACACACACACACACACACACACACACACACACACACACACACAGTGAAGCTGTGCTTATTGTACACTCGTGGACATAAAATGGTTATGTCTGGAACGGCAGGATACTTTAACGGTAGAGAATAACTGCATGAAGCTCAAATAAATTGCAGTTTTCAACAAGTAGGGAAATCCGACTGCCTGGCATGACTCTTTTTGTCCATGGGGGTAGCTATGCCCTCAAGGTGACACTCCCGAGGGGAAGGATGAGCTGAGAGGAGACACCGGGCGGCCAGATGCAGACTAGCGGCACAGAAATTGACAGAGGTTCTTACTACGTTTGTCCACACCTCGAGGTCTTCCGTGTCCACCCAGGGGGTCTCGGCGCGGGACCCAAGGCCCCCTGGTGCCAACGAAGGACGGAGAGAGGTCGTTTACAAAGCGTATATCATCCCAGCCAAGCTAAACCTAATCTGCTATAATGCTAATGTTCTGCCGCAAACCACAAATATACGAGAATACACCAATCAATAAGAAAAGGCAACATAATAGTCGTAACACAAATTACTTATCTGGGCGTGGTTTTGGACTGCAAGCTCAAATGGAGCCAACAAATTCAGAAGATAGACCAAAAAACGCAGATCGCCTTACAGAGACTCGCTGCTCAAGATTCATCATACAACCAGCTTATCATAGTCTGTCAATACTGCCTGCTACTAACAATAACCTATGCCTCTAATGTCTGGTATCAATACTTGCGCTACAAGTCACAAATACACATATTAACTAAAATGCACAGACACATCCTCATAATTATGGCAAAGAGTAAACCATCCATTCTCAACTGAGGCACTTATAGTCATGGCAAATGTCCTTCCTGTAGAACTAGAATTTAGATTACGAAACGATATCAGCGCGCTTACACATAAAAAACGCCAGCAGTGCTACCCGAATTAGCAAAAGCAGAAATCCCGAGAAGGGAAGAGGAACTACAGTCCCTGTGTATTGAAGCTCTGGCGGAGAAGCAGACTACATTGATGGATCAAAAACAGAAGAAACGCCGCGGCAGGCCTAAGTAGTCTACAAAGAGGGAACACAAGTTTTCTCAGAATCGGCCAAACTCCATCACCAGTGCACCACATTTCAAGCCGGGGTACCCGGAATTCAGATGGCACCAAAATGAATAAAAACCTGCAAAAGACCTAGAACTAAACATGCCATAAATGCTGACTCACAAGCAGCAGGTTTACAAGACTTACAACCTAACAACCAAATCAAATTCTATTGGATCCAAGGACACACTTGTTAGTGTGGCAGCGAAAGGGTGGACTTTCTCACGAAAATGGACCCAAAGTCTCAAGGAATAATAGCATACGACAGAATATCTCTCTCATTTTGTAAACAAAGACTGCATCAATATTACAGAAATTTCTGGAACGCAATGTATACGTCCTCACATAAAGGCCTCCGCACAAAACCATTTTTCCGAACGTCTACACCAGGCAAGAAACAGTCCTAAACCCTACATTCATACTCACTCAATTCCTTACAAACCATCCAAAATTCCAACAGTATCTATGCAGAATTGGAAGATAGACTCACCAAGCGGGAAGCAAGAAAGTTCCGAACGCTCTGCGCGGTGTTTTGCCTGTCCGTCTTCCCGGCGCTCGTGCCGTCTGCCGCTATCATAGAAAGGTGCGGATGAAACCATACGACATTTTTAAAACTACTTTTAAAGACTTTACTGACCAACTTTATAAAAGGAGATGCTGAAACTGGCCACCGTCGTTGTCCATACATTTTTGGCACTTCTTTAGGAAACTATCCAGCACTCGCCGTAGTTCACGTTGAGAAATGCTGGTAATTTCTTGGCGGATATTTTGTTTTAATTCTTCCTAGGTGTGTGAGTTTGCCCTGTACACTTTATGTTTTAAGATATTACCCCAGCTATAGAAATCGCAGGGGGTTAGATCGGGTAACCACAGATCTATACTAATAATTCTGTCCTGAAACACACTTTCAATTGTTATAATTGAAAGATTGGCTGTATGAACTTCAACGTCTTCTTGAAAAAAAAAAGGCAAAATCACGCTCCCTGTCTGTTAATTCTTTAAAACAAGGGCAAAATTGGATTCACGTATGTAGAGGCGTCAACTTTTGACTTGAAAAAATTGGCCCCATAACTCAGAACCTAATATTGTTTGTGAAGTACCCCTTCATGAAAAAAAAAAAAAAGTATATGGCGCATCATTAGCAGAGAAAGGTCTCTCAGAGCCCCAATAAGCCGAGGATGTGGACAGACTAAACACCGCGCGGTCCATTAATTTCTGTCTCAAATGAGCGTACATGAGCGTATTGTTGCAGCTCAGCCCCGAATGATTATTACTTCCTTGGACACTTGTGTTGTACGCCATGAAGACTGTCCAAAACTGACTACACATTGTTTCACTTTTGTTTAATAAATTCATTTTAAATAATTTAAGAGCTTCATTTCACTTCGCCTCGTAAATCAAATCGGAGCAAAGAATATGCAAAAATATGAAGCAGTTTGCATGCACCCTTACAAGAAATACCTATTCGTTCATCTATTGTTTTTCGGTCAGCATATTCCAGTGGAATATCCACGCAGAGAACTGCGGTATAAAATCCGATGTCCAACGACCATTTCGTCCTCCTCTTGCACACATTGTTCCCCGAATGAAAAAGTATGTCACAGCTTCCTGAAAACAAAAGCTATCGATTAGCCCGGAAACAAAAACGATTTGTAGCTTCTAAAATTTCACTCCAAAAAATGAAAAGGAGAAGTTTCACAGTGAATTTTCTTTCATCATTCTAGTATTATATAACGACACTGACGAACTTATAAAACGGCGTTAACGCCAAATTTTAATCTACTTAAGACATTACCGAATTACTAATAACTTAGTGTTGATTTATTTGCTCTTTCATACAGTCCTTGCGCAACCTATAGTAGAAAAGTTCATAGCGGACAGAATACTTGACAGAATTGTAGAAAATGTATTTGACATAAATTGTATCCATTAATGAAATTATACACTTCATATACCATATCACGGTTTACCTGTTATGCAAGAGCCATCCAAATGAACAGCACTTCAGCTATTAGCAAAAAGTTTAAGACATACATTTTATTTGTCATAAATAGGTTTCGAACCTTCATACAGCTATCGCGAAATGAGGCGACCGCAAGTTACCTTCCACACGGGCAGAGCGTGACGTCATTGCCCCAGTACAAGAAAGCGCAAAACACACTGCCTACAGTGCATAGTGTCTCTCAAATGTTTTCACTAGTTGCACACAAAAAAATATCCGCAGAACAAAAATCGAAATATTCACGTATTGCTGAAGTTGTATAAGAATTTGGGAGTGAATATTTTACTGAAAATTGTGACAGCACTGAATGTAAGTTATGCAAAAACTTTATCTACAACGTTCCTATAACTGTACCTGGTCTCCTCTGTGTTGTGATCATGTGACAGACTGACCTCCTACCACTTGCTGTAGCCCTAACTCCGCAACGTCTCGTTCTCTGTATGAAGGTTCGTTGACTAGTCATAAAAATACCTTAAATGGTATTTTGATCATTCTCATTGGAGCTGTTTTTACAAAATCAAAAGTTTGAAAACATTTTAATGTATGGGGTAGTGTGGGGGAGCATTTTCTCGAAAAGGCTATGCCGTGGCCGACTGATTAGACAATGCACCCCTCACCAAAGCGATCCCAGATGACCACATGTGGGATTTTTGGTGGACAAAGCGGCGCTGAGGTGGATTTCCTCCGGCTTCTCCGGTTTCTCCCGCCATCTTATTCTACCGGTGCTCCATCTTCCTTCCATGTATCATCAGTGCTATCGCCTGCGTTGCCGCATGTAGTAAAAGCGGGCGTTAAACACTTCAAAAAAAAATTATTGAAAATCTTTGTGTCGCATCCCTGTAAGACGCTGAACTTAAACCCTATGTTAGGTTTGGAGTTATGTTGTTCATAGATACATACGCATGCGCACATTGAATTCCTTTTAAAAACACTTTCTTGAAGTGAAACTTCTTATGGGAGGGCTTTGAAATTCTGATCCGCAACCTTTTTGTATAAGGAAAAGTGGTGGGGGAACACTGTCGGGTAGAGTGGGAACAGTGTCTCGCTTGTCTTCGGTATCGGAGAAGAGTGAGACATATGCTCTTCTCACTTTTTTTCATTCTCGTTGTCCGTGGTTGCGTGTACTGCGTTCAGGCGGCGTGGCGATCACTGAGTACAGTTGTTGGCTGTCAACAGATCATTCTTTTAAACACGTGTGTATAACCAACGAATTTCGAGTATTGTTTAGTGTTCTCGTTGTTTATAATATATTTTCTTCCTTAAAATGTAAATTTTGTTGTGAATATGACTAACTTAGGCTCTGAAAGAACAAGAGCGTGGCGTGAGAGAAAACGTGCAGGTGGAGTGACAGTTCAGAACGTGAGAAAAAGAAAAAGTGGATCTGAAATTATTGAACGAGATAGCAGAGAAGGGAGTAGAATACAATGCTATTTTAGACGGTGTGAGTAATGAAGATATGAATCAGCAACTAGCATCTTGGCTCAGCCACCTATCAGTGATAAGTTACAGTATTCCGATTTTAACAAATTCAAAACTGCACATTGTATTTTCAATCGAGATTTTGTAAATAATCCATTCGGTTTCAAGTGTAGTGTGTGTATGTGTCTGTGTGTGTTTGTGTGTGTGTGTGTGTGTGTGTGTGTGTGTGTGTGTGTGTGTGTGTGTGTGTGTGTGTGTGTGTGTGTGTGTGTGTGTGTGTGACAGTTTGTGGTTTAAAAATAATTGAAATGTTTCCCTGTAATACAAAAGTTTCATTTATATTGTGTGTCGTTATGTCACACCTTTTTTTATTCACGGAGTCTCAAAACATGCTTTTCCACTGAAATATTGGTATGTAACACCTTCACTACTTCCTATGTTCGTGGTAGAGAAGGTAAAAAGAACATATTTTCAACAATTTAACCTTTAT
Organism: Tenodera sinensis; assembly: GCA_030765045.1. Lineage (NCBI taxonomy): Eukaryota > Metazoa > Arthropoda > Insecta > Mantodea > Mantidae > Tenodera > Tenodera sinensis. Next base: position 92,068,582 of record CM060970.1, read on the forward strand.
ATAGAACAGCCATGGTAAACTAAGAGGAGGAAAAGATAACAAAGTTCACCCACTCCACTTTTTGCCGATCAGATTGTGAACGTTGAACTCGAGAGGAAGTTGAATTGTTCTATGCTCACTTGCACCTAGGGGTGTGCAAAACTAATGGTATGACACTGTCCTGAACATACCTATAATACCCAATTCGAAACTTAACGTAAAATAGTAGTTCTATGAGCTAAAGTTTCAATAAAATATACTCCTAGCAATGATATACATGGGCTAGTTATTTACATTCTTGTCGGTTACACATTGCAGAACTCCTGCATTGTTTTCGTCGACAAGGTTATCTATATTAGGTACAATACTGTTCGTACGGATATGTAAAGCTGAAGAAAGATGAAAACAGTACGTGCAGTAGTTCTAGCCAGGTTAAGTTTTGAAAAATACTGTTCGCAGATATAAGTACATGCAAATATTTGTGCTACGAAATCACGTAACATGGGAAAGTTTTCATCACACAATGACTCACATACTTCAATGCCGTTTTACGTGCCATTTTGACTACTGTTTTGTAAGCGAAATGGCTCTAATTGCAGAGTATTGGGAGCTATAGTAGCCCTGAAGGATATACTTGAATTATTCGATAAGGTTCTCCATAATATTAGAACAACATTCTGAAGCATCTAGTTCGTATTGTCTAATATATAATATTAATTGAGCAGATAGACAATGGGCTTTGTCATTTCGTTAAGCAAAATGTTCACGCTCTCAAGCTTCTTGAAAATTACAGCGTAACTGCGACACAATGACTTCGTACACGCCTGATACTATAAGCCACGGTTCATCCCTCTATTGTCACTGCTCACAACAGAAAACGTGGAGGGAGTCAAGGTGTATCAAATTCAATTGTCCGCACGCGCACATAGTCCCCATGCATGATGTAGCTCAATAATTATTAAGATAATTAAAGAACACTAAAAGAAAACTAAAACCAACTTTCAGAAGATGGCAGTCTCATATTATGGTACAACTGTGAGTTTTGTTTTGTAACTAAAATAAAATAAAGTATCAGAAGCAGCCATTGTGAGATTTTTGAAAAGTATAGCTGGCGATATGCCCTTTTTAAAACAAAATATGAATATATTGGAAATCAGTTCAACAACTTTTAGCCTATGAATAAAAACTGAACAATTTCGAAATTTCTGGAGAGAAACTGACAAAGGAATAAAAGAAGAATATGTACTATTATACCTAACAAATGCAGTGACATACAATTTTTACTTCCGCTCCTACGCGTAGTAAATAGAGGAAGTATTGCATTCCACCCAAAAATTCGATATCGAGATTTGCATGTTTTGGAATATGAACCAAAGTATTTTAGGAAAAACTGAGTGTGTCCATCTCTGAACACCATAACTCAAAACCGATGTCGGTTAAATAGCAAGGTCGGTGTATAGGTTTAGCATCTTTCAAGGGTGGACCGCCTCCGTAGCGCAGTGGTAGCGCGCCTGCCCGGGTTCGATTACCGATACCAGCGTGGGAATTTTTCTGGCACGAGGTGCCTCGTTAGGTCGCTTAGGGGCCAATCAAGGAACTCCTTGATAAAAAGGTAGCAACCCCAGGTCGCGACGGCATCATAAATGGTCGGGAGGACTCGGGGCACTGACCACATTCCACCCTCCAGTTTTGCACCCCATTTATGATGCCTGTAGTGGGCAGAGGTGGGGGAGGTAGCGGAAAGCGTTGGCCCGCGAAGGGCTTTGCATTAGAGGGGTTATCTTTCATGGATGCCACACGAAGATTTTCAAGAATATCTTAACACAGTTTTGAAAAATGTTGATTACATTAAAAATGTTTCTACGATTTTGATTAAACACCATATGCTTAGACATTTGATGATAAATAAAATGTATATCTTGAACTCTCTTATAAGTCCTCTTCATTGTAAATGACGTTTGCATATCTGGTAAACCGTAGGAGATAAGCCAAAATCTTATTGCACAAAAATGTAGAATTGATTTATGTCAAATACGTCTTTTTTTTCTTTCCCTCCTTTTTGTTTAGTGAACCATTTATGACATATTTATTGTTACTTTTCAGAGCTCTCCAAGACTTTCACCTTTCTCAAATTAGAATATGTTATTCGCTGTTTTAATGGCCGTGCAAAAAAGGCATCAAACACAACGTACATGTCACCAAACCGCCACTGCAACACAATGCGTGTGTTAAAGAGCGGCAAAGCCCGCGTATAGTGGAAGGAGGTAAATCGAATCTCATATTCTCCTTCCATCTACAAGAAGATCAGCAATAAGATAGTTTCTGTAAATCTTTATCTCGATTAACGTGAAGAAAATATAAGAATAAATGTTTGTAAGAATGGTTTGTACAAGAGTAGGGAAAGTCATGTGAGTGCAACACAGTTAGTTTTCTTTTTTCGGAAAAGCTAAAGAGTACACTTCTAGAAGCATACATAAAACATATTTTTACAGAATTTTGGAAGTAGTTGTGTCCGTGGAAAGGAAATATATGGATCCGCTATTTGCTGAAACATACTAAAAATGTTTTATTCCGGTTTACTGCAGCCTAGGATACAAATTAAGATAACAAATCCAATTTTCGTGTACTTCCGAGACAGACAGCTCAGTTTTGGAATCAAGTCATTTGCGACGTCTCCCATAAAAACATCTTGTTTTAACTTTCTGAGCACGGATAGAATCTCTCATAGCACCTTTTGTTCACCTCCCGTTCCAGTCGTAAAAAAGAAGAAGAGAGCGAGCCAGCATAAGAGTGCTGTGTGATTCTTTCCTTCTCTGCAATACGTGACGAAGCGAAGGGTGCGAGTTGAAACAAATGTTGTAGTCTTTCAACTTTTTCTCCCAGCACAGCTTTTCTGACACCGCTCTTTTCCAGCGTAAAAATTCTAAGGATGGTTTCCGTAAAAAGAACACTTTGTTTTTGTCGCGCACGTCTGGATGGGGTACAGTGAGCTGCAGCAGCTGCAATGTATTTTGACCCCACCCCCAAGCAGAATATATTATTTGCTTTTTTTGTATCATCCTCAGTTTTAAAAATAGTTCATTATATAGAATGGTTATAAAAATCAATTGGGTAGATTTCTTAAGAATCACCCAATAAAATGTTTGCTACATCTGTGGGGAGAGAATTATTAAATCATGCAGAGGACATGTGGTACCCGTAGTGAAGAAATTGTATGGTCTTTATTTTGGATGCAAGTTAGGTAATCAGGACAGAAAATGGACACCACATACTGTGTGAACTGTTCGTGTCGTGTTAATGGTTGGATTGGTTGAGGAAAAAAGGTAAAGTTGCAATGCCTTTTGCTATTCCGATCATGTGGAGGGAACCGACCAATCACGTAGATGATTGCTATTTCAGCACGGTTAAAATATCGTAGAAGAAGGGCAAGTATAGAAAGAACATCAAGTCAGCTATTCGACCCGTATCACACAGTTCCTCCGTTCCTCCAGACACATGGTCATTCCAGGATGAAACCCAGGTCGGAGCAGGTACAGACACGGAGAATACAAGCTCTGATTTCGATCAAAAAGAACTGACACCACATCTCCTGATACAAAATGATTTGAATGATCTTGTTAGGGAATTGAATCTTTCTAAGGCTCAAACTGAATTTTTGGATTCGCGTCTTAAACACTGAAATTTACTACATAAAGATGCTGTTTGTTGCTTTTGACATCGTCAGGCTGCGTCCACACCATTCATTGTCATGGAAGACTCACTCAGTGTCTGCAAAGGCATGAATAGTCTATTTAATGCTGTGTGAATGAAACATTTACCAGTGGAATGGTGACTACTCGTTGATGGCTCCAAAACTAGTTTCAAACCGGTTCTACATAATAGCAATGTTCCCACTATATGTTAATATGTCACTAAAATGAAGAAAACATACAGCAGTATGGAACCTTTGCTGAATAAAATTCAATATAACATCCATAAGCGGCAAACTTGTACTGACTTCAAAGTAATTGGGATACTTACAGAGTTACAATCTGGATATATAAAGCATTGCTGTTTTCTTTGTGAATGGGACAACGCAGATCAGAAAGTCACTACAACATAAGGGTTTGGCCTGCCGGTACAGAAATGGAACCTGGTTGCAGACGAAAGACAGTCTGCTACAACCACTTCACATAAAACTTGGATTTATGAACTCATTCGTTGTTGCAATGGACAAAGCTCTGAGTCCTGTTGAACTGGACTGCTGGAATTCTATCAAAAGTTGCGTTCTGATTTATTTAGAAACAAGAGAGCAGACAATAGTGATGTGTTAGTGAACGAACTACTACAGTCTTATCGTAATCTCAGTTGTAACATACCGTTAAAAATGCACATTCTTCAGTCACATTTGAATTTATTTCCTGCTGGTGCTACTAGACAAGTCTCTGGTGAACATGTGGAAGATTTCATTAGACCATATCTACATTGGAAGAACGCTATCAGGGGCAATGCTCAACAAGTATGTTAGCTATTGTTGGACACTACTGCAGGATAGTAATGGCACACATAGGAGGCTCACTAAACGTTCAAAAATAATTTTTATATATATGAAAACATATTTCATTAGCATTTCATGGTCTTTCTGTTGATATGTCAGCATTTACAGACGAAATCATATTGTTTAAGCATCCGAAAACCCGAATAGAATTAGATAATGACTAGTACCATTTACACAAAAACTGAGGGAGCTGTGGAAAAACCAATGCCAGATTCGTGTTCAGCAGATTGAAATACATAAGGATAATTCATTTTGGTGCTTGAAAATTCTACAAAATAGATTATTGTCGACCACTGTTTTAGATTCCTTGGTCACTGCGGTTGTCCCTATATCGTCTTCGATACGACGATGTGGGAGCTGTATTTCTACAATAAGCTCTGGTTAATTAAGCGAGTAATTTACTGTGCTGGCCTCAAGTGTCCACCATTCTCAAATATAATAAATAAGGAAATAAGGAAAACCAGGACAAATAAAGCAACAAGAGCAACAAGAAAGAAATGGAATGAAATACTGGAATATGTAGTGTGTATTGGATTATTTAGGAATAATAAAAAGGGCGTTCCTAAGAGGTAACGCATAGGGAAATCTCAACGTTCACAATGCTCATATTTCTGGTGCAAAATGATATTTTATTCCCTTTAAGCAATCCATTTATGTACGGGAAAACAGTCACCAGCAGACAAACTTTGCATGAAGAAATAGGTATTAGCAATTCATCATTTTACTTAGATTAAGTATATTTATTACTCTAAAATGATTAAAATATTACTAAGGCCCGGATTTTAATCACCTAAAGCATATTAATAATGACCTTAATAGACTTCATGATCCTAAAATGTATTAAAATAACCTAAAAGAACAAAGAATGACTTAAAAGTTATCTTCATTTGTTGATCTCCTTGGACACTTCACTTATCAATATTATCACTAAATATTCATTATAAAAACCTTTTGTACGAGTCAACTGAACTAAAGGGGTATCCATTGTCAACTATTACGGACCTACACATTGAGAAACTTTTTGTCCACATCAACTGAAGATACCGGAACATGCTTAAAGTACATATGTATATTGCGGGTTTCCACCTCTTCCTCATGGAGGGATTACTTCTTGTCTGACGGTATAGGTATCAGGGATCTTGCAATCCCATTGCTCTTTTTTTTTTTTTTTTGTTCCATATTTATATATCCCGCCCAGACTTTATCAAAAGCTTTGGCCACGTCTAGGAATACTCCAGAACATATTTTCTTTTCCTCTAACGTTCTTTCTATGACATCGACTATACGATGTACTTGATCAATTGTTGAATGTTTATTTCTAAATCCAAACTGATGTTCTGGTATTAATTTACTTTCCTCTATTGCTTTAACAATAACTTTTCAAATAGTTTAGCTAATTGGGATAGGAGTGAAATCGGTCTGTATGATTCCTTTTCATTAGGATTTTTTCCAGGTTTAAGGATCATGAGTACTTCTGCTACCTTCCATTGACTTGGGATATGTTTAAGTCTTAATGCAGCATTTATCATATGTAATAACTTGATAAGAGCTTTTTGTGGCAATTCTTTAAGAATGTGTCCGGTGATTAAATCATATCCTGGCGCTTTTTTTGCATTTATGTTCTGGTGGATTTCACGTTTTAATTCTTTGAGCTTTACACGCCTACGTTCTTTGCCTGCCCTTTTCTTACCATGTTTCTCTTCTGATGTTTGTCTAGATAAAGGTTGAAAAATCTCTTCTAGATAGTTGGCAAATAGGTCTGCTTTATCCTTATCGCTCCTTGCCCATGCTCCATCTCCTTTTTTTATTGGTGGAATTTGATTTATAGGTCTTTTGATACTGCTTGTTGCCTTCCATAAAGAGTAATCAGTATCTTTGTCTGCTGTTATTCTTTTCATATAGATAGTAAATGATTTGTTTTTGTTACTACTGATCAAATTCATTAACTTATTACAGATCTGATTTAACCGCTTTTTATCTTCTGGTGCATTTGACAAAAGTTCCAAAACTCACACAAATAGCAAGAAATACCTCCGAAGTGGTTCACTTTATAAAAAAATTATTTGGATATAAATTATATATTTTAGCTAGATCTACATTCTTTGTACAGTAAGATTTTTATCTATGTCTTACGGTTTACAAGTTACTCAAAAGCCATCCAGAGTAAACAGGATAGCCGGAAAATTCAAAGCATACATGTCATTCGCCATGAAAACATCTTAAACATGTGGTATTTTAATCAAAATCGTTAGGACCGTTTTCGAAAAAATTAAAATTTTCGAAAATCTTTTCATATAAAGGGTAGCTTAGGATGGAGGAATTTTCTTCAGAATCTTTGCGTTGTATCCTTGAACATAAATACCAACTTTGGTTTTTAACCGACTTTTCGTTTTCGAGTTACGCTGTTCTCTCTCTCTCTCTCTCTCTCACACACACACACACACACACGCACACGCACACACACGCACGCACGCATACGCATACACACACATGGACCTTTTTTAAAAATGCTGTTTTTGATTCAGGAGGCCTCAAGACATATGTTCCCGGCGAAATATAGACATCGACTTTTTGGGTGAAATACAATACTTACTTCTACCAACTATATGTAGTAGAGAAAATAAACACAAATGTACTAAGAGTAGGATAGTGAATACACTGCTTTTATACTTGAAACATAGCTGAATATTAATTAAACTGCATCCAGCATGACCTACATAGGATTTACAAATAGAATAAAGCATACTGCACTACAGTTTGTTCACCAGCTCATGCTCTTTGGCAGGAAGTACGTTGGTAAATATTTCCAGGTATACACTGATAGCAGGAGTCAGCGGAATTTACGATAGTAGTGCCCACATTGGAGTGTGTATTCACCCTAATTTAAAGCGAAACTTAAATTTTATTCTCAGTTCATGCAGTCCTTTTGTTTACTTTGTCAATTTGGCAACCTACAACTGTGGGAAGTTGTTGATATGTGTCAATAAAATATAACTTAGGTGTAAAACGTAAACGATATGTTCAACTACTCCGTCTTTCTCCAACTGATTATTTTCTACCTTTTCTATATTTTTTAAAAACTCTGGTATTCTATCTTGGTCTGAAGTGATATATCCTCGAGCGTTATATCGTGCAATTCCTGCAAACATAAGTTACCAGTTACATTTCTCTACGTATTCATTTTACCTTAGCCTAAGCTAGTTCTATGTGGTTGAGATCAAACATGTATTTGGGCAAACAAGCAACAGTGTGGCCCAATAAAACCAAAAATGCGTCTTCTTTAGGAACATCTTTAGGTTTGGTTGATCCAATAAAGATCTCTTATACACATAGAACTGTCACTCTAAACCCTTTTATTCTGCAACCTAATATCATAGCAGACATTACAGCTCTCCTAGGCGAGGGTTTATCTGCTTACACATTGCTTTTTTCATTACTTCCGACATAAAATAGTGACTAATGCGATTTTACAACTAAAATTAAGAGAAATTAGAAGCGAGTAAACTTAGCGCGAATAACACTGGAGATAAGTTGGCAACATAACGAACAGAACAATGTTTGCTTGGAAGTTTACAAAATTCGGGTCACACTACGTGGAATGTATCTCCTCTCGTCTGAGTTTCGTCGAATTGCCGTTTTGTTATTATGGTGTCAGAAGTGGGATTCATCGAACTATCATTTTGTCACAATACCTCTCACCCAAATAACATATGCTTGAAGCACCTACTTTGTAAGTAGTATACATATAGGCGCGGTTTATTAACTAGGAGAACGGAAAATATAGAGAAAAATAATAAAAATCTGATTTGCTGCACTCACATGACTTGCTCTACTCTTGTACTAACCATTCTTACAAACTCTTATTCCTATATCTTCTTCGTGTTAGTTGAGATAAACATTTGTACAAATTATCTTATTGCTTATTTCCTTGTAGGTGCAAGGGGAATATTAGAATACAGAAGACTTTGTGCGACAGTCAAATCTTTTTGATATTTGAGATTCCGTTCTCTTTGTACGATTAACATATAAAAAAAAATGAATAACGTTGTTGCATTTCCTATAGTTCTAAGTTTTCCGAAACTTACACACGTAAAAAGGAATATCTCCGAAATGGTTCACCCTACAAGAAAATTTATTTCGACATAAATTGTGCATTTTGGGAAGATCTACATCTTTTGTATAGTATGATTTGGTCTACCTCTAACGGTTTACCACTTATGTAAAAGTCGTCCAAAGTAAGTACTACAGGAGCTCTAGCCAGTAAATTCAAGATATACATTTCATTTGTCATAAAAATATCTCAAACATATGACATTTTAATCAAAATCCTTAGAGCCATTTTCAAGAGAATCAAAATTTTCGAAAAATGTTCCATATAATGGGTAGTTTAGGGTGGGGTTACTTTCTTAAAAAACTTCGTGTCGTATCCTTGAAAGACATTAAACTTAAATACCAACTTTCGTTTTTTAACCGACTGCTCGTTTTTGAGTTATGCTGTCCACAGACAGACACACAGACACACACACGGAGCTTTTTCCAAAAGTGGTTTTTTCTTTTATTTTTTTATTCAGAGGGTCTCAAAACATATATTTCCGGTGAAATCTCGACATCGAATTTTTGGGTGAAATACAATACTTCCCCTACTTACCAATAGAGAAAGTAAAAATGTAAGTGAACAATTATGATGCGATTTCTTCACCACGGCGCGAAAGAAGGGGTCTATTTCAGCTTGAGTTTGGTATAAATCATACGCTCGCGTGTTAAAGTTAAGTCTTTGCTTCTTGTTTTCGTAACAGTATACATAATGATTTACATAGCTGAGGGACGGTGGATGGTTATGCTAAGTGATTACAAACTTTTAGACTTTTAATGCATACCGATCTTTAAGAATTAATTAGGAGTGCGCTAGGGTAAGCCGTTTTTCTAGAGTGAGATATGCAGTACATTAATTCTCTGATGTACGTAGATAAAATCCATACACAAGGATGAAATTTGCTGACAGTCTAGTACAGGGGCCGACAGAATAGTGTCTGCTCCGAATCCACTGTGCACGCAAACCCCATCACATTTTTGTTGGTTTGAGGAGTGGTAGTTCTTCGTTTCTTAAACGTTTGACAGTGGTGGATTGATACAGTTAACGGTCAGCGCGTTTGTTTCAAACAGGAAAGAGGTGCTCATATTTTTATTATGTGATATCGGAATTACTCGCATCAGTTGTCATCATCCGAACATATGAGAACTCGTTTAAATTTTGTTGTAATATCTGGAACAGCAATATGCATTTGCATCGAGAGGTGGTCGTTTAAAACCCGACATCTCAGTTTTGATTTTGCTATGTTCATCAGAGGAAAAATACTGTTCACAGACACATGTGGAGTATATGTTACTGTAACAGAAGCGGTATATTCTGTCATACCAACATATTTTACTTTACACCATTCTTTGAATACGTCTGTACCAACTAAATCTGTGCACTATTTTTTGTCACTGGATCTGTTTGTGAATCTATGGGTTCACATTGCAAGTTAACTCTTAAATTGACTCACCTAGATTAATATGGTTAACAAACATTACAATGTCATTCCTAAGATTCCTGAAAACATAGAAACTATATGAAGTAAACTCAATTTTTAACTCTTCAAGAATGGGAGTATAACTAATTAGTTTACCCTCTGGCACAGTACCAAGTGATCTTATTTTAAATAAGTGTATTCTCATGATTTGATTTGTTGGTTATGAGAGTTATCACATGGCAAGGTATGTTTGTCATATTTAGATTGTAAACCTTCTAGAAGCTTGGCATGCTCTAAATCTGTAATAAAAAAAATAAATAAATAAATAAATGAATAAGTGAATGAGTGAATGAGTGAATGAGTGAATGAGTGAATGAGTGAATGAGTAAATGAGTGAATGAGTGAATGAGTGAATGAGTAAATAATGTAGATCAGAAAATACTAGTTTCCTCGCTGTATGTGGCATGATATCTACAATAGAGTTGTTCAATGTTGGTTCGAAGAAAGCCATGTAATATCTTGTTACAAATGAGGTAGACGATGTTGACACAGACATAGTTCCTCCACTGATACCGGTCGCGAAAAGATCTATGGGTTCCTGAAATCAGTTAAGGAAGGGGGTGTGTACCGTTGTGTTGCATAGTTACACGGCGAAACGTTCACGAATCACCGGAATTCATGAATCCGCTTTTGTCCACTTCTGATCTAGTATTTTTCTTCTATGAAATATTGGGATTATATGAAAAATCTGGTTAGTTGCACTGTCATAACTTTCTCTGCTCTTGTACGAACTATTGGTATTACAAACGCCTATTGCTTCATCTAATTCATGTTATTTGAGATAATTATTTGCAGCAATTACCTTATTGCCAATTTTCTTATAGGTGTTTAGTAACCGTCCCGCGTCACGGTCAGTTTGCAGCAAAGGACCCTTCCGCCGACGATGCGTACTTTAGAAGGAATTTCTGCTTCCGGACGATCTAGTATTCTGGGCGCCGGTGGATATTAGATCCACAATATCTCAGCTCGTGGTTGGACCTGGCCTAGCTCGAGTTGTGAGATTCTTTACTCAGGGTATGCGTGAGTGTTTCAGGATTAAGGACAACACAAGCTCGTAGTATACAGAATGTCTAATGAATCCTTGAACTCACAATTATTGTGGACAAATTGCCGACTGATGTAATATAATACTGAATATAACTAACTTGTAGACTGATTACTATCTGTAGGCTTACAATCCTGCATATGGTTGGTGGACAACTACGTTACCAACACGCAGCAAGAGACGCAACTGACGCTAAGAGATTATGTAGCTTAGGACACTAATCATAGACGCGGTTCATCACTTTTTCTACCGGATAACTAGCGAGGCCTTCTTACCTTTTCCTAATTCCTAGAATCCAGACTAGGAGTTGCATTGTCTCTCTTTCCCTTCACCAAGTCGCTACCTGGAAGTTCCCAGCCTTTCTATTTTTGCGAAGTTGTAACGGCCCAGTCGCCCATACTCTGCTTGTTTAACGATCTTTTTCCATTTTTCACAAGAAACGGATTTCCTATACAAGGTAATTTTACACGCGTAAACTTTACACAACATACTCCTCTGCTTTTATATTTTCTCTTTAAGTCAGTTAATTATTACTCCTTATTTCATTACCTTCATCATCCCTTTAAATTGATTATTTACTTCCTAAAATCCTAATTTCAGCTTCAGTGTAAGGAAATATGCCAATATGAGCAATAGTCAAATCTTTTAAGAGCTGGTCAGTATGTGACGGCTTTAATATCTCGTTCCCTTTGTATGGCTAGGAGAAAAAATGAATAACTATTTCCCATTTGAGAAAAGTATAGGTAAGTATTGGGAAAATTCAAACAATAATAAGAAATATCTCTGAAAAGGTTCACTTCACAAAAAGGTATGTGACATAAACTGTGTATTTTAAAGAGATTTACATTTTTTGTGTAGTAAGATCTTGTCTAGGTCTTACATTTTACCAGTTGTGTGAAAGTCATGGAATATGAAGAGGACTTCTGAGGACACACCAAAAGTTATACTTTGTCATAAAAACATTGTAAATGTATATCATAGAGCCATTTTTGAGAAAAATGTTTCTGAAAAGTCTTTGTGTCGCATTCATGAAGTATGCTGAACTTTATACTAAGTTTGGTATTTAAACGAATTTTAATTTCTGAGATATGTTGTTTAGACACACACACACACACACACACACACACACACACACACACACACACACACACACACACACACACACGTACGCACACGCATTCACACAGATTGAGCACAGATATTTGTCTAAAATATTTTTTTTTACGATTCATGGATCTCAAAACATACATTTCCCGTGAAATCACGGTTTCAAACTTTTGGGTCGAATACAATTTTTCTGCTACGTACTATAAGTAGTAGAGAAAGTAAATATAGAATCCCGAAAAGGTTGACAAATATTATCAGCGAAATATATGAGTTAGAGGCTGCGCCGTGGCCGAGCGGTTAGATCGTTTGACTCTCACCAAAGAAAACCGGGTTCAATCCTAGGCGTCTGCATGTGAGATGTGTGGTGGACACACCGGCGCAAGGGTTGGTTTTCTCCGGTTTTCCCTACCATCATTCCACCAAATATTTCATCTTCTCCTCTCTTATCTTTCACTATCATTTCATATCACCAACTTCCTCGCTCTCATACCACGCTTCGGGCTGATCAGCCATTTTGGTTCCTCTGTATAATCAACTCCGGTTACGAAGACTGGCCGGGAGGTCTCGAGCGCTGACCACGTCCCACTCTCCACCACTGGACCCCGCTCACGACGCCTGTAGTGGGTAGAGGTAGGGGATCCAGCGGCCGGGCGGTAGGCCAAGGTTACACTCAATGAGCCATAGTGCCACAGGACAGACATATAAGAGTTACAAGTGTTGAGTGATAAATAAGGGAACCAACCAAGTAAATTCTGCAGTACGTCAAGGACTACTCTTTCACCAACATTTTTACTTCCTCTACTGGTAAGTAGGGAAAGTATTTTATTCCACCCAAAAATTCGATGTTGAAATTTCACCGGAAATATACGTTTTGAGACCCCCTGAATCAAAAAAAAAAAAAAAAATGCATTTTTAGAAAAAGGTCCGTGTGTGTCAGTCTGTGGACAGCATAACTCAAAAACGAAAAGTCGGTTAAGAACCAAACTTGGTATTTAAGTTTAATGCCTTTCAAGGATGCAACACGAACATTTTGAAGAAAATAGCCTCACCCTAAACTACCCTTTACATGGAAAATTGTTCGAAAATTTTGATTTTCTTGAAAATGGCTCTAACGATTTTGATTAAAATGTCATATGTTTGAGATATTTTTATGACAAATGAAATGTATATCTTGAACTTTCTGGCTATAGCCCCTGTAGTCGTATTTACTCTGGACGACTTTTGCATAACTGGTAAACTGTTAGAGATAGACCAAATTATACTATACAAAAAATGTAGATCTTACTAAAATACACAATTTATGTCTCAATAAATTTTCTTGTAGCGTGAACCATTTCGGAGATATTCCTTGTTGTGTGTGTGAGTTTCGGAAAACAGAACTTTCGTGAAATGGATCATCGTTGTTCATTTTTTTATACGTTAAGTGTGCAAAGACAACAGAATCTCAAACATTTGACTATCGCACAAAGCCTACTGTATTCTAACATTCCCCTTGCACCTTCAAGGAGCTAATCAATCAGATAATTTGTGCAAATGTTTATCTCAACTAACAAGAAAGAAGATACAGGAATAAGAGTTTGTAAGAATGGTTAGTACATGAGTAGAGAAAGTCATGTGAGTGCAACATGTCAGATTTTTTTATGTGTTAAGTTTGCAAAGACAACAGAATCCTAAAGCTTTAAGACATTTGACTATCGCACAAAGCCTACTGTATTCTAATATTCCCCTTGCACTTACAAGGAAATAAGATAAGTTGTACAAATGTTTATCTTAACTAACACGAAGAAGATATAAGAATAAGAGTTTGTAAGAATGGTTAGTACAAGAGTAGAGAAAGTCATGTGAGTGCAACACATCAGATTATTTTTGTTGGTGCTTGACGCTGTGACGATTCTTATCTACTAAAACATGATCTTCCTCCTAAATATGACGAGCTACAAGGCACTCTCACTGTTCAACATCTAATCGCACATTGCCCCAGTAATTGTAAGTAAAATGTTGACAACTGAATTCCGGAACAACCTCTCAGAAACACTTAGAAAGAAATTCAGTTGTAATATAAACTAAACAATGTAGTCACGATATGACTCTGGGTTAAAATGAGTTAATCAAATGAATAATAATAATAAAAAAAGAAAAGAAAGAAGGAAATGTATTGGGAAGATGGAATATAGGAGTAATTGAGGGCTAAGGGATGGGCTTTATGACCTAGAATTTGAAAATGGAAATGTTTAATGTCGCAGTGATTTCGAAATATGGGGGCAAAGTTAATGAGACCTGATAGAGAAGCAGAATGAGTGGTTTAAAGGTAAATGCAGATAAAGCTATGGATGGTCACGCATGACGTCATCACTGTCTGATGAGCTTTTAGTTGAAACAGTTGAAGAAAACAGACATGATTCACCTGAAAACAACCACCCACTCAGCTGCCGATTCTGATAGAAGTACAGCTATACATCATTAGTTGACACAAAGCGGAAGTGCATTTCTACGAAACCGTAGACACGCTTGAAAGAGTGACGTCATACGTAAATTGGAAACCGAAGGCACAAATAGAAATGAATACCGTGTATTTCTACATGCTCCAGCTCATTTCTATCAATAGTTATTGGGTCCGCCGGTTTGTTGCTGATTAATTTAGTTTTGCTGAAGTTCATCGAGGCATTCCTGACACTAACTAAGCTAATCACCGTATTTGCAGCCTCAGACAATATTATGACGCCGAGCGTGGAGCACAACAAAGGACGGTCGTGGCTAAGCTACTTCACACCGCCAGCGAGCAAACAAAGGTGCTCAAGGGCAGGCCGCCTCGCGCGTTTGTTTGTGTATATGCGACTAACAACGAGCGCGGCTCATAACAAAGGTTTACTGGAACCTTCAAGGGGCATCTGGCGGCCGGCGTGTTTGTGTAAGTCGAGAAAGGTCCATGTTACGCCATCCTTGCTATATAAGGAGGCGAGGAAACAGTAGAAGAGAGAGTTACAGACATGAGTCTGTCAATGTGTCGGTGAATGCGAGGTAGCTCTCTCTCTCTCTCTGTGTGTGTGTGAGATATACTATCGTAAAAGATGAGTCACGTTCGAAGTGAAGACACTTTAACGAGCGTCGAGTGATCGTATCGTCGGAGTTAGTGCATGAAAGATAGGGAAAGCGAAGAAAGAGAGTGAAAGGACTGAGTCAACGCTACGAGAGGAAAACAGTTGGCAGTTGTAATACCACGAAAGACAGTAGAATGTGTTAGGTCAGTAGAACACTTGTTTTTTGTGTAAAAGTTTAGAAGACATTAAGTGATAGTGGACTGATTTTATGACACTGGTGTCAGATGTGGGATTTGCCAAATTGTCAGTTTGTCGTGATATAGTGAAAAGCGTTGCAATACTCAATCCTTCCTGATATCAGATTCAACTTGCTTGTGGCTTGCGTACTCCAGTGAGTGGGTATAATAAAGAGGAACAGTTATCAACAGCCAGTCCACTGGAAGGTTAGTTCCCTGACGAGGGTCGTGTGTGCCCTCTCATGCAGAAAATTGTGGAAAGGATAAGGAAGGGGTAGATTACTCTCGGAGGTGGTGTTTGACACGTCTGGTGCAGACCACTTTGCTCACACTAATTGGTTTCTGTGTTTTGCACACACCTTAATTTGCGAACAGCAAGTGTCACTTGGCTCTTTACCTTAGGGATTTTCTGTCTTCTTATGATGAACATGTACGTGTGTATCCTCTCATCTGGAAAATTGCCAGAGCGGCTATCTGGCTCACCTCACACCTCATACGTTAACGTGCCATACCCAGAGGGTTACCTACCTGCTTTCACACTCATACGAACTCCTCGTCATAGAGAATATTTCATTTCTTCATCCTTTGGCATGATTTTGCGAGTTGGTTAACTGCTTCTGGCATGCGGTCCTAACTTTCTCTAGCACGTATATAGAAGGGGTTATTGTGAAATTGGGTTGCAATGTTTATTGAAAAAACAAAAAAGGTACTTCACTCACACGACTCTGTACTGTATTGTTGTACACACTTCTTGTGAAGACCTGTTCCTCTATCTCATAGATGGGGAAGAGTGACACAGTGTGTCATTTCCTCTACATCGTAGTTTTAACACTTCACCTCAGAGAACCGGTCAGTCCCTTACATTGTGTCAGTGGCGGAATCATGTCGCACAACAGGGTAAAATTATACTTTAAAGTCAAATGGGAACATGAGTGCTTTTGTGTTGTTAGTGTTCCTGTATTTGCTATGGCAAAAGAAAATGCACGTAACGTAATCACAAAACCAATATACCATGTTTCTATTAGATTTTGCCACTGCACGCCTTAAAACTTACCTTCCTTGTAAAGACGTTTGTATGTGCAAACAGAACCAGAAAGGAGCGGTGGCTTGCATTTGGTGAGTGGAGAGGATAAATACTAAATTGCATTCCGATCACCCCTCTTCCCCATGACCGATCTATCTTCTTCACATTAATTCAGATAAACATTTGCAGAAATTGCCTTATTGCTAATTTTCTTGTAGATGCAAGAGGAATATGGGAATACAATAGGCTTTAAGTACCAGCAAATTTAATACAAATAACAAAGGAAATGTGCATAGGAACCACTATAAAAACTTAAGTAATTAATAATATTTTAAAAAAATCTTATTTGTTTCACTCCATGACTTTCTTTACTCTTGTACTAACCATTCTTACAAACTCTTATTCCTACATCTTCTTCGTGTTAGTTAAGATAAACATTTGTACAAATTATCTTATTGCTTATTTCCTTGTAGGTGCAAGGGGTATATGGGAATACAGTAGGCTTTGAGCGATAGTCAAATGTTTTAAAGCTTTGAGATTCCGTTCTCTTTGCATGGCGAAGATATAAAAAAGAATAACGATCTTACATTGAAGAAAGGTTTAAGTTTTCCAAAACTCACACGAATAACAATATCTCCGAAATGGTTCACTCTACAAAAAATTTATTTGGACCTAAATTGTATGTTTTAGCAAGATTTACATTTTTATGCAGTTAAAGTTGGTCTGTCTCTTACGGTTTACCAGATATGCAAAAGTCATCCAGAGTAAATAAGACTACATAGGCTATAGCCAGAAGATTCAAAATATACATATATGTATACAATTTTCACAAAAATATATTAAACATATGGAATTTTAATCAAATTCGTTGGAGCTTTTTTCAGAAAATAAACATTTTCAAAAAATTTGCCATGTCAAGCTTAGTTTAGGGTGGTGGAATTTTATTGAAGATCTTCGTGTCGCTTCCTTAAAAGAAAGTAAACTTAAATACCAACTTTGGTTTTTAACCGACTTTTCGTTTTTGAGTTTTGCTGACCACAGACACACACACAAACACACACACACACACACACACACACACACAAACACACACACACACACACACACACACACAGGGACACACAGAGAGAGACGCACGCATATTTCTAAAAATACCTTCTTTTTGGATTCAGGGGGCCTCAAAACATATTTCCAGTGAAATCTCGACATCGAATTTTTGGTTGGAACACAATACTTTCTATACTTACTGTACGTAGTAGAGAAAGTAAAGAAGTACCAGCCCGATTTGTAACATTATTCTGACCTTGATGCTTGATACTCGTAGAACAGATGTTACGGACGCCACCTCCGTGGTGTTGGGATAGCGTCTCGAGACGTGCCGAGTTGGAATCTTCTTTAGGGTCGAGTTATCAACATGAGGCTTTTTCTGGAGTTTTATCCTGAGAAGATAGTTGTCGGTTATTTCTAAGCTCTAGGGACCCTAGATCAATTTGAACATCATGTCAGCTATTTCGTTCATTCACCGTCCAACTGGCTTACTCGATTACCCAAAACATACTACGTACCACTGAAAAATTCTATATAAAAGTTCCAAAGGAAATTCGTGTTTTGAGGCCCGCTGGATTCGAGAAAATATCGTTTCCTTTTTCTACTATTTACTTACAATGCTTACAGGAACTATTGCATGCCATACAAAAATGCCATACCGAATTTCACTGGGAATAAACTTTAGGTCTCCCTGAAAGAAAAAAGAACATGTGTATGTGTAAGAGAGAGAAAATAATTAAAAAAGAAAGCCTCTTTTTAGATTTAGCATTTTCCAAGGATGCGATACGAATTTTCAAAACTCCCTCTACTCTAAACTGCGAAGTATGGTAGCGTCTTAAATTTCTTTTATTTCTAAAAAATTATCGTAAATATTTTTATTAAAATATCAGTAATTTGAGATACTTTCATGACTATTAAAATATATATCTTGAATTTTCTGGGAATAGCTGCTTAAACAGTGACAGATAGAAAATGTTATTGTACAAAACATGTAGACATCTTAAAGTCGAATCCTGTTATGGAACTAACCATTTCCGGACTATTCCTTATTATTCATGTAAATATTCCAATATTTATAATTTTCTGATAAATGGAATTCCTTATTTATTTTTTTCTCCTGCTCATGCAAAGACAAAAGAATTTCAAGGCCATCACATAGCGACTAGCTCTTAAAATGTTCATCATTTAAGCCGTTTTCTCGTATTTCCATTGCACCTACAACGAAAGAAAGCATTTCTACAAATGTTAATCTCAATATGCAGTAGTTAGCGCAAGAATGAGTAGAGAAGGTCATAAGAATGTAAAACATCAGATGTTTCTTCTAAAACATAGAAGATCCTGATACACATCAAGAAAATTTAGAGAAGCTTTTAGGGTGGTTTTGCTTCATGCACATAGTGAATTGGTAACACTTTATCGCAACTCTGTAAATCATTATTGTATGTTAAAAAACTGGTATAACTACACAAGAATTACTAATGATAATATTCTGTACAACTATCCGGTTCATGAAACTTAATTTGGTAAGAAATTTCATAAAATAACTGAACCTAACCTTCATTCTGTGTTACCTGCTTTCATTTGGTCCTCTTCATGTTCCTTTAAGGTGGAGAGCATCGAAGGGTTCTCATTACACTACTGTAATGGGTTGAGATGAGGGAAGATGTTAATCAAAATATGTTCCCCTGCTGCTTAGACAACACCGGATGACAAATTATACCTTCTAAGTGACGTGCACTGTTTTCGGATCTAGGTGAATTTCAGAAGCACTAATTCTATTTGTGTCCTATTTAGATTATCCCAGATAAGGTGCACAGCAAGCAGGTATTTCATTTTATGCACTCTTGCCATTATAACAAAAAAAAGAGACGTTTTTCTTACAGGGTTGCTTAGCAACAACTGAAACTATACCATTCTTTAGTTGTATATTCGATAAAGTTCTTCATAATTTAGTATGTTCGTGTGATTATCTTTTTATATTTGTTTCTGAGGCAGAATTTCAGTTCCTTACCTTTTTTTTCTGCTTGTTGTTCCCGGTTCTAACTCAGTCGGTATTTGCATGAAAGGTCTTGTCTGCAGGCGTTGGCGACGGAAGAGCCACTATTATCTTATATACAACTAGCTAAAATACCCGGCGTTGCCCATGCTTTTACGATTTTACCCTTATAACCTTTAGAGCTAGCTTGCACTTGTCCAATAGTATTGTGTTCCTTTGGAGACATTTGAAAAGATAACTTAATATACTTAAAGAAAGGATTAATTAAAACTATTGGTATAACATAAAGAACACAGCATAAACAAAATAAATAAAACACCGGGAAGACACTATGCAAAACCTGCTGAACAGCCCTAGATACTATAGGCAGAAAAGTAAGTAGAGAAAGCTGTGTGGATGTAAGACGTTGAATTTCTATTTCAGTCACATAGAAAATTGTATGAATTGTTCGTTAAAGAGAGAATAGAGGAAGAAATGTGTTTGTGTTTAATAAAAGAAAACTGAATAGAGAAAATCGTGTGAATGAAATGCGTTCATTTCTACTTCAAACATGTAGAAAATTGCATGACTAATAAGTTGAAGGGCGAGTAGAGAAAGAAGTGTGATTGTTTCTAGTAAAACAAGAGTGAGTAGAGGAAACCGTGTAAATGTAATACGTTGCATTTACACATATTTTAATCATAGAAAATTGTATGAATTGTATGTTGAAGGGCGAATAGAGAAGAAATTATGAATGTGTTATGTAAAAGAAGAGCTAGTACAGAAAATCATGTGAAAGTAATATACTGTATGCTAAAATGGATAGCATAAAATACATTCTCCATCGAAAAATACATGCACGTGCCGAATTCCGCGGTGATCGGTCAAGCGCTTTTCGAGAGTAACGTTTATACATCCATTTTGTCTACACAGATGATAAGAGTGAGTAGAGAAAAGAGTGTGAATGTAATAGGTAACATTTGCATTTTAAGCATACAGAAAATTGTATGACTTATTTGTAGAAGCTGGAATAACTTTTTTGGTTTAAAAGTGTGGTTCTCTGGAAAATTGTTTGTAGATGAATGGAAAATTGTCTTTAGGAGTACGCAGATAAAAATGGTTGAATACCACTGCATTAGATCTCTCTCTCTTTCTCTTTCTCTCTCTCTCACACACACACACAATAAGGAGAGACGAAAGTTTAAAGATAGTGTATTAAACAAAGGCCATCAATGGCCCATTCAAAAGAAAGATATACTCAAAATCTTTAAAAGGGGGTTTTTAAAACTTGTAAACTGTGTTCAATTTGACCAAATTTAGGATGTATGTTAACAGGTTGCAAATGAAGTTACGCTGTGAAACCGAAATTATAATGTCAATATATATAATTGATAATAGAAAGAAACAAAAGGTGATTGTAGTCGATAGTTAAGGGGAAGACGTAATAAAGCTGAATAGATTAAAGTCTCAAGAATGGAAGCCTAGGCAGATTTAAATGAGTGATAAGGTTACAATTGTTGTATGTACAAAGCTCTAACGATTCCGCGGGCTGATTCCTATCTTACCATGACGTGCTCTAAAGTTAGCCAATGGAAATCGCTTCCTTCGTGTTGCCCACGCATAAACAAATGCAACGCAACACACACTCGTCTTGAATCGAGCCGAGAGAACGCACGTGTAATTTGGGATTTGTACGTAAGGTAGCGCGTATAACATAATTCGGCGGTTGCTAAAGGGTGACAAAGTTAAAGTGTTATAACGTTGTAGTTGAAGTTACAAAGTTATTTTCTATTTAAATATCGTCGGCAGTTCTCTACAAATCTGGAAATTTACAAATAAAGTTAAATGTTGGTTAATTCTTCGTTTGGTTCCATTCCTACCATAACTCACGCATACCCTGTAGATTAGGACCTCTTGCTAGAGCTAGTCCGGACACCAAACACGAGATCTTATAGGTATTAAAGGCGACGTCTTCGACGGAGAGGAACGTTTGCGTCAGCTGAGAGCTATTTTGCTGTATTCGTTTGCCCTCATGTTTGTATACAGTAGAGGTGGTAGGGAAGATGGGAGTGACACGTGGCTAGAGTGATCTAAACCTATTTTAAAGGTGACGCGACTCCACCGCCCCAAACCTACGTGTGTTACTTCACAAACCTCCCTGTAAAACTTAATGCCGACTACACGGTACAGATGGGTAGGACTAATCTGGCTAGAGAAAACATTCCCACTCCCTAGCCGGGAATCGAACCCGAGACCCTTCGTACATTAGGCAAGTGCTCTACTATCTGAGCTACGGGTACAATTCAGTATTTCACCTTATTGGATCATAAGGAAGAATAAAGGCGGAGATATGAGGCATATGTTCTTTTGCAAAAATTGACTCTTTAATTCATTGCTTTAGTCACTGATTTGTTTTATTACTTCCTCTCCTACGTATAGTAAGCAGAGAAACTATTGTAGCCGACCCAAAAATTCGATATCGAAATTTCACCGAAAGTATGTTTTTAGGTTCCCTAAAATCAAACGCAAAAGTGTATCTGTATGGACAGCATAACTCAAAAACGAAAACTGGGTTAAAAACCAAAGTTTTTATTTAAATTTATTACCTGTCAGAGATGTGACACGAAGATTTTGAACAAATTTCCTCCATTCTAAACAACCCTTTACATGAAAATGTTTCGAAAATTTTGATTTTCTCAAAAATGGCTCTTATGATTAAAATACCATAAGTTTAAGACATTTTATGGCAAATGAAATATATATTTTCTATTTTCTGGCTATAACCCATGTA
This sequence comes from Tenodera sinensis, assembly GCA_030765045.1. NCBI lineage: Eukaryota > Metazoa > Arthropoda > Insecta > Mantodea > Mantidae > Tenodera > Tenodera sinensis. The sequence goes on from CM060970.1 coordinate 92,090,934, forward strand.
GTCCTGTTTACTCTTGATGACTTTTGCATAAGAGATAGACAAAATCTTACTATACAAAAATGGAAATCTCGTTAGAACATACAATTTATATCTCAACCATATTATATTCCTTGTTATTTCTCTGAATCTTCCAATAGATACTTTTACTTTTTCGAATAGGTGGTCGTTATTCATTTTTTTTCTGTTGGCCATGTAAGGAGAATGGAATTAAAAGCTACCATCGTGACCAGATTGGGAACATTTGACTGTCACTTAATGTCCAGTACATTCCCCCATTCCTCTTGCACCTATAAGAAAATTATCAATAAGATAATTTCTGTGAATATTTATCTCTCGATTAACATGGAGTAAATATGGGGATAAGTATTTGTAAGAATAGTTTGAACAAGAGTGAGTAGGGAAAGTCATGTGTCAGATGTATTGAGGCCACCAGCACTGCAGTACAGCTTATACTGCTGCAGTAAGGAGTTCAAACTTCTCCTCTACTTCTTTTGTTATTGCGTTATATAAAGGCTCTGTTTACCCTCGCTGTTTAAAACGCCAACATTTGTGGTCTAGGGTTACATCCCTTATGAGAGAGTGAATTGTTTAAGGCGGTGCGCAGTGAAACGGAACTCACACCCCACCCCGGGTTATCGGAGATGTTATCACACTCCCTGTAGGGAACAAGATTGATTGTGTCTGATAGTTGCGTTCCACAAACTTTTCTGCGAGCAGATAACTTTCCTTTACTCAACCCTTCGATCACGAGCGATGAAAAGGGAAAAGGGATAAGAGGATTATGGCTAAGAAAGGGTAAAGTCACGAACAGGAAATAAAATCTTGCAAATTCGTTCTGCGGATATATTTAACCTACCGCAGCAAAATTAATTCTTTTGCAAAGCTACGTCAGTCTGGGTGAAGGAAATGGTTCGATTCCCTTCCAGTACTCAAGTATCCTTAAAACTAATAAATAAAATAAAAAAAATAAGTAAATAAATAAAATCTGAAAACTTCTATCCAGGGCGTAGTTTCCAAATTACATGCATTTTTATAAACTGCAAAATATACACATCTAAAAACACATTTTCAGATAAACAAATAAAATAAGAAATGAAAATATAAAAAAGAAAGCTACCAATTCAATACAAAATAAATATAACATTAGTGCTGGTATCCAGTTAATCCTCTACTGTAAGGATCGGCGAATCTGTACCGGCTGATGATATGACGTAATATTACTGTCAGGGACAAGCATACGTTGTTCAGTTTCGACCCTCCCTCCTTCACTCAACAGGCGTTCAAACGAAAACAAGCACTGGCGGACACCGCATCCATAACATGTCTCTTTCGAAACCACGAAAATGCAAAGGGACCTTCCTACCCCAGAAGGAGTGGGAAGAACAGTATTTTTGGTGCTCTATTGGTGAAAATGTGAAATGCCTCTTGCGCTTGAAAGTTTTGGTTGGTGTTTACAAGTAAAACATTAAACGATGTAAGAATGCTGTCACAAAGACTACAACCAAGTCACAAGTACGAAATCTTAAGGTATTTTAAAATATTACTTTGCAACCAATCTTCATCCGTAAATGTAACAATAAACTTTAAAGGTCAATGAAGCTTCGCAATCTAGTGAAGAAGATTACAATGTATTTGCACTAAGTTTATTTAAACCTTAAATATCGTTGTGTTAACCATGTTACAAATTGGGATTGCGAATTTACAAACACAATTTTGAAGTCACAATTACAAAACTATTCTGGTTTTTTATGTAGAGAATTTGATATGACAACATTTCCGTTTTTCCATTCATTTGCTGCGCATATTAGTGCTATGTGTGGGCAATTTTAGGCGATGAAAGTGCCCTGGAAATGGAGACCGGCTGCTGTTTTTTTTTCTTTTTTTTTTTTGTTATGACGTGCAATTTTAAAAACTCAGAATTTCAGTATCGGGAATCTAGTTGGTCTGAGATCTGACAAAGCGGCCTTCTTTTTTTAATTAACGTCCTCTAACATTGGGTCATATTGGACGAATGAATGAAATGAAACGGGTGAAATGGTGCTCAAATGACCCGAGGTCCATGGAGCTTTAAGTTACCCGACATTCGTCTTCTCAGGGTTGGGAAAATCTCGGAAAAAACCTTACCTGGATAACTTACCCTAAGTGAGATTCGAACTCGCGACCTCTTGAACGCGAGGCAGACACGCTAACCATCACGCTACCGAGGCAGACGACAAAGAGGCTTCCTTATGACTAAAGACCGGAGGAATGTGCGCTCGCATGCGATATAGATTAGCTGCTTGCAGAGTATGAATGACGTCAGAAGTACAGCAGGGCCATCAAATGTGTAAACAACTGCCACTAGAAGCAAGAGTCGAAAACAACGTAGCGTAGTACTCTGCGAACTAGTGAAGCATCGCCTTGCAAGTGTATGAGGACGCAAGGTCAAGGTGTAGTATAACGCGACTGTTTTGTTTCTTCTCGCAGTGAGCTGCTGACGTGGAGTGGTAGTGTTCTTTAGTGTTCATATTGATGCTTGTAGGTTGTCTGCAGTCACACGGATTTCATGGTCACGCTGTACCTACCTGTAGTTATTTATATGCGCGAGCGATAACAGTGAAGTCCATGTGCAGTATAACTATGGAAAAACGCACACGCCACCGGCCTTTACTAATGACACTTGGCACATCTATCAAATTTAATAAAGTTGAAGCTATCTTGCGCACCGCTACTTGATAAAAGTGTTCCGTTGGTTTAGTTTTCGTAGATGTGAGTAGGGTATCTCATTCCACATGAAGATCTCTGCACAACAATCCCTTCTTTAACACTTGTCCAAACTTGTATCTTTGGAGACACTTACATAAGTACCCATTACAACCCCACCTGCTCTTTGTGCCTGGGACGTGTAAAAACACGGCCAGACAGTATGTATCCAATGACGGTCACAAACAGGCGATTCCATGGCAGTTTCTAAGTCATATCTTGAATTTTCTGGGGATGTCCTCAGAAGATCTCTTCATTCTGGATGATTTTGTCATAAATGGTAAACAGTAAGTTACAGGGAAAAAGCTTACCAAATAAAGAACTGGATTTCGTTAAAATACACAATTTATGTGAAATACTGCTTTTTTTTTCCTTTGAGTGAACCATTTCCGAGATATTCTTTATTATTTGTTTGAATTTGCCAATGCTTATACTTTTATCAAACAGGAATATGTTTTTTGTTTGTCTGTCTCTTGACCTTGCAAAGAGAACTGAATTTCAAGGGCATCGCATAGCAACCAGCGCTTAAAACATTTTACATTTTACATTTCGCTTAAAGCAACTGCATTACCATATTCCTTTGCACCTACGAGAAAATTCGCAGTAAGATGATTTCTGAAAACGTTTATGTCGATTAACATATAGTATATGTATAGAGAAATAAGCATTTACAAGAATAGTGTGTATTTAGTGAGTATATCTCTACATATATTTGCGAACAGAGTTTCTCCAAACTGAACTATACTAAAAGTCTGTATCACAATAGTTTATGCGACGATCACTTGGTGTATCTTTTAAAGCTATGCACTTCATTTTGTCGCCAAATATTGCTAGACTTCTTACACGTAAGCAGTGTCAAAGAGGTCACATGTATGCGACACTTAAGATTTTTTAACTTTTTTTTTTTCTCCAAATTGGAGACTGACGTATGTGTGACGTATGCATGGACGTTGCTCTTAATCAAATTCGAATTGAATTTAATTGCATGAAGCCTGTTGTGTCCTTTTAAGGGCAAAGGCCTCTTTACATAGAGGTAGAGCTCTTTTCATATCTCTCTTGGAATACTGAACACTTGATTTTGTTTATTACACGGTCTGTTTATTGTTTGTCTAATTATCTATTCCACAATTCTGTACTTCACAGTTGAGGGTGTTCTATAGCTTGGCGGTGATATTCCAAGTTTGCCAGCCATAGCAAAAACACAGGTTTCAAGTGCTTCAAATTTAACTCTCCGGTTGAGTGATCTAACTATGTGAATTTCAGAGACCAGAATGTCTTCCAAGCAACAGTCTCTTCTGCTTGTTTCCTTCTCTATTTTCTGATGGAAGGAGAGTTGAACTACTCACATATTGTATTGTCTATTCCGTCGATTGTTATTGGAATCGCTGGCACATTTGACATAATTTGTTATCAAATTCGAAACACTTCACCTGGTAAAATGTGAATGTAAATTCTTTGGTGGAGTATTCTACTTTGAAACATGGTCAACAGGAATATAAAATCATGCAAGCAAAGTATGCCAGGTTGACCTATTATCATAAACTGTGAAGAAATATCTCTTGGAAGGAAAGGAAGTTGTGATGAAGTTTCTTTATGTGGTAATCTCTGTAATGCTCTGTGTTCTAATGCGATGAAATGGAACGATTCTATGCACCAAATTTATTGATATAGCTCCTAAAGTATATGTAGTGGGCACAAATTAATTTACGATGGGTGGATGCGCTTCAGCGACATTGCTTTCTACCTGGAAGTTAATGATAAAGCCGAAGTTGCAGGAAATTACCAAAATGGACTGTAACACATTAAAAGAAAATAGAAATGAAAATAGGTTGGCCGCCCTGCTTTGTGTATTTGCTTTCCATTTTGCACATTAGCGTTCGTGTTAAGTGTCCATTACATTTACCATTGTTCGTGGAGGTCTGTTTGACCTCATTCCGGCACAAGCGAGCGGGGAATTAACTAGCTAGGCACAGCTTTTTCTAATTAAAAGAGCTGCTGTAATGAATGTGTTTAAAGATTATACATTGTCCGTATCTAAAGCATAGTAAATTCAAGTGTTTAAAGACGTGACTAGCTTAGGAATATAACATAGCAGAAACATTGCAATATATCCATTAATTGTAATCGAGTTTTCATTGGGAACTCACCCCTCATAATTTCTGAAGCATCACCTTCATATGTCTTTCTCTACTCACACACCTATAAACCATTCTTACAAAACGTATTCTTCTATTTATTTATCTTTTTAATTTTTTAAGGTTTATTAATAGTCGCTTAACTAAAGTCTTTTTGTTGCTTTAACATCGGAGTAGAGGAAGTATTGTATTCCACTCAAAAATTCGATATCGAGATTTCACCGGAAATATATGTTTCGAGACCCCCTGAATCCAAAAATGCATATTTAGAAAAAGGTCCGTGTGCGTATGTCACTGCGTGTGTCTGTGGGTAGCATAACTCAAAAACCAAAAGTCGGTTAAACACCAAAGTTGGTATTTAAGTTTAATATCTTTTAAGGATGCAACAAAAAATTTTAAAGAAAATTTCTCCAGCCTAAACTACCATTTACATAGAAACTTTTGCGAAAGTTTTGATTTTCTCAAAAATGGATCTAACAATTTTGATTAAAATGACATATATGTTTAAGATATGTTTGAGGCAAATGAAATGTATATTTTCAATTTTATGACGATAGCCTATGTAGTTCTGTTTACTCTAGATGACTTTTGCATAACTGGTAAACCTCAAGAGATACATCAAATCTTATTACTCAAAAATTTACATATTGCTAAAACACACAATTTATATCTGCATACATTTTTAAGTAGAGTGAACTATTTCGGAGATATTCCTTGTTAACTGTGTGAGTTTTTGAATACTTCAACTTTCGTCAAATGGGACATCGTTATTCATGTTTTATATACTAGCCGTGCAAAGATAACGTAATGTCAAAGCTTTAAAACATTTGACTATCGCTCAAAGCCTACTGTATTCCCATATTCCCCTTGCATCTACAAGGAAATAAGCAAATGTTTAACTCAACTAACACGAAGAAAATAGATGAATAAGAGCTTGTAAGAATGGTTAGTACAAGAATAGAGAAAGTTATGTGAATGTAACACACCAGATGTTTTAATGAGCATAATGAACATTATAAAAGCTCTAAATTGATGGAGGAACACTTATCAGGTAGCTGGGTTGAAGAGAAACATGTGGTAGCTTCATGAGTTCGTTGTCTTTTGGCTTTTCTCTTGTGAGTTCCGAAGCATCCCTGCACAGTAATCTGCAATAATTGTATCATTCCAATGGCTCTGATATCTTTGTTCCATTTTTCGTTTGTGTTCATTGATTGAGTTGACGAAGACTTTCATATTTACATGAGCCTCCTTCAATTAAACTGTATTACCAACAGAATTAGAAGGAAGACGTTTGCCGTTGTGAAGTAATACAGCCTTCAAACTTAGCTTGGAGGAATCTGTGAATAACCTCCCTTCCACAGGAGGTGGTAAAGTGTGTGAATGTGGAGTAGGTTAAATAGTAGATGGAAGATTCGGGTATTGAACTGTTTTTTTCCATTGACAATCCTGCTTTATAGGTGGAGTCAATCGAAACAACAGTCATCAGACTCAGAACATTGTGTTTTGTGAGATGATAGATATGCCTATTTAAAAAATAAAATTTTCTCCAAACAGAAAACGTAAAGAAAAAACCTACTTGTATTTTATCGCCAAAACAAGAGCTAATCAATCATATATATATATGGTTGTTTATGAATTCAGTAGGCCGAAATTCATAAGAATAAAATATTTTCACTGCTTCCCAGTGCTCTTTGAATAGAATCGATTTAAATAGTAAAATATTATGCAATGATAGCTTATGTGTGTAAGTTATAATTACAATGTTATTATGCTTTTTTTATGATGTTCATTAAAGCCTATTCTATGAAGCAAATATTCATGTTTTCATGAAATTAACATAATTAAACTAATTAAGTGAAACGACACTTCGATGCCAAACTATCAGTTCTAGCCAAATTTACTAAACATAAAAAGCACCTTCGTGTGGCAGTATTTGAACGCGTGAGCTTCACTACTGAAGCCCAAGCGCACACTGTTACTTTACGAGAACAAGTCACTTCACGTATGGCAGTCATTTCGGCCGAAGTTGGTACGACTTGATGCAGTGGACGGCATAGCCTGTCAAATGCCGGGACAGCATAACTTCCCAATCCGCAGGATGAGAACACTCACATGGGACTCGTATAAATAATGGACCACTGAGGACAAACATTAACAATTTATACCTATGTTAAAGGTTTGAAAGTGTTTTTGGGACAAAGTGGTAAATACAATCTGCTTGCCAATTTTTTGCACATTAGTATTTAAATAGTAGTATAATTTAATAACATTCAGTAATAATAATTTGAAAAAGAGAGAGAAAAATTATGATTTGTTTGAACGGTTGTTTGAGTGAGGAATGTTACGTGAATGCATGTTATTTCGGATAACTGTCCAGGAACGGTTTCATTACATGATGATTATGGCAGCTTAGATAAGATTTTGGGCCCACCTTTATGGTGTGGGGATAGCACAGCGATGTCCATCGTTTGCGAAAAGGGGAAGTTGGATTTACCTACTTCCACTTTATGCGGACTGTGCCACTTACTCAGACGTGCATTGTGTTGCAGTGGCGGTTTGGTTATGTGCACGTTGCGTTTGATTTACGAAAGCACTTCCAAATCTTACACGATAAACATAAGTTCATTAGTGACTTCTTTGGTACTACTTACGTTTCAGAAATCTATCAATATTGGGCGACAAAGTCGAAGTGCATAGTCTTAGAAGATAAACCAAGTGATCGTCGCGTAACATGTAGCGATACAGACCTTTAATATAGATCAATTTGGAGAAATATATCTAGAATTATACTCTTTCACAAACTATTCTTTTAAATGTTTATTTCTTAATCTACTTGATTTTCATCGACATAAGCATTTTCAGTAATAAAATCATCGTATTGCTAATTTCGTTGTAGGTGCGAGGGAAATATGGGAGTTCAGTAGGCTTTAGGCGATAGTAGTGAGGTGTTTTAAGAGCTGGTTGATATGCAATGCCTTTGAAATTTCGTTCTCTTTGCAAGGCCAAAAGATAAAAAGAACTAATGATATATGCCTATTTGAGAAAGTATAAGGCGGCGCCGTGGATAAGCGGATAGAGCGTGCGCAAGTCACCTAGGTGGGTCGGGCCAAGTTCGATACCAGGGACCACATGTGGTATTCATGGTAGACAAAGCGGCGTCCGGGCGTGTTTTCTCCGGCTTCCCCGCTTTTTCCCATGCCAATCATTGCAGCAATTGCTCCTTTGTCACCTTTCCAATATCGATTTCGTCTACATTTCATATCATGCTCTTACTCACTATTATACCCGGTGCTTGGCTGACCACCCGCTTCCAGGTCTTCACTCTGTCCGGTCCATAGGTTCCTGTGCTCCCCGACAGGCGTCTGACCCTAGCCCTGGCTTGTATGTCCTCGGGGGTGTAAGTTCTACATAAGGGGAGGGTAATCAGCTAAAGAAAGGAAGAGAGAAAAGTATAAGTATTGGGAAATTCAAACAAATAATAAAGAATATCTCTGAAATGGTTCACTCTACAAAAAATTTATTGGGACATAAATTGTGTGTTTTAGCAAGATCTACATTCATGGTATAGTAAGATTTGGTCTATATCCCAATATTCCAAAGTCATCCAGAGTAAATAGGCATGGCCTATACCCTGAAAATTCAAGATATACACTTCATTTGCCATAAAAATATCTTAAACATGTCGCATTTTAATCAAAATCGCTAGAGCCATTTTCAGGTAAATCAAAATGTTCAAAAAAGTTTCCTTGTAAAGGGTAGTTTAGGGTGGAGGAATTTTTTTCAAAAGCTTGGAGTCGCATCCTTGAAGGACCTTAAATTTAAATACCAACTGTGGTTTTTATCCGAGTTTTAACCTGTTTGAGTTACGCTGTCCACAGACTGACAGACACACACACACACACACACACACACACACACACACACACACACACACACACACACACACACACACACACAGACACACACACAGACTCACGGACCTTCTAAAATGCTTTTTTTATTTAGGGGGCCTCAAAACATATATTTTCGGTGAATCTCGACATCGTATTTTTGGGTGGAATACAATACTTCCTCTGCTATACGTAGTAGAGAAAGTAAAAAGAAAAGAAAGATAAGTAGCAAAAATGTCAGACATAGAATGGACAGTAACCCCTGTGCAAGAAACCTGATAAAATGAAATTCAACACTTCCAGTTTTTACCTCCCTCCCATCTATGCAAATATAGCGACTGAAGGCTTTAAGTAATATTTAAAACAGAAAGAGTAGTAGTCTGCACTGTTTTTATATTCAGTTTATTATGAGAATAGTTTGTGTTTTTCCCGGTTATAAAATAGACAACAAGCGTTAGCTCACTTGAAATGAAGAGCAACATGCAAACAGTTGAGTATCCTATGATTACGAATCAGGAAACAGGAGTAGATTTATTAAATAAACAACTATTATGTCGAGGCGTAGTGATACAAAAATCTCCACCCCACGTTTCCCCCCTCTCGGAGCAAGCGCATCATTGACGGTGCAAAAATATAGCTGCGACTGTTTCATTTGCAATCAATCATCATATCTGTCCGCCACTCGCATTTGTTTGTTTTTTGTTGCTCCACTTTGTTTTGTTAAATGAGTCTCTTGGATAAGAGATGCCCCTGTCCATGTTTTTAGTCATTCACGTCAGAAACAACGGGCACATTTCTTGCTAATAAATACACCAGTAACAGTCTCCAAACGTCCTGGTTAACCTACATTCAAAAGAATTACGAAACTTTACCGTACCAGCGCTGATTTGTAATTGTGCGGTAAAGCACTCTAGGCGTCACTAAACACATCATAATATTTACTGCGTGTTTTAACTTAGGCAATTTGAATCGATCTGGTCATCGTGGTTTCTACCTCCATGTTATGAGAATAGTCTGACCAACAGAAAAGGCGAGAGGTGTCTGAGGTATTAGAGGGGACTTCAACTGTCAAAGATATGTCTGACTAAATATTTCAAATTCTGAACTAATAATGTATAGCATAGGTGTAAATAATGAAAATATATTACTGCCTAATTTCTTAAGTTTATTTTTTATTGCGTCACTAAAAAGTCCCTCATGGCATGAATGAAAAAATCTGACGTGTTGCACTCATGTGACTTTCTCTACTCTTGTACTAAACATTCTTACAAACTCTTATTCCTATATCTTCTTCGAGTTAGTTGAGATAAAAGTTTGTAGAAATTATTTTATTGTTTACGTTCTTGTAGGTACAAGGAAAATATGGAAATACAGTTGGCTTTGAGCGATAGTCAAATCTTTTAAAGCTCTCAAATTCCGTTCTCTTTGCACGGTTAACATATAAACAAATGAATAACGATGCTACATTTGACAGAAGTATTTGTCCAGAACTCACACAAATAACAAGGAATATCTCAGAAATTATACACTTCACAAACAAAAATTATTTAGATATAAATTGTATGTTTAATAAGATCTACATTTTTTTATACTAATATTTGGTCTATCTCTTACGGTTTACCAGTTACGTAAAAGTTATCCACAGTAAATAAGACTTTGTGTGTTATAGTCAGAGAATTCATGATATATATTTCACTTGTCATAAAAATACCTCAAACATATGGCATTTTAATCAAAATCGTTAGAACTATTTTGAAGAATATCAAAAAATTTGAAAAATTTTCCGTGTAAGGGGTAGTTTAGGGTGGAGGAATTTTCTTCAAAATCTTCGTATCGCATCCTCAAAAGACATTAAAGTTAAATACCAACTTTGATTTTTAACCGACTTTTCGTTTTTGAGTTATGCTGTTTGACACACACACACACACACACACACACACACACACACACACACACACACACACACACACACACACACACACACACACACACACACACACACACACGGACCTTTTATGATTTTTTTTTTTTTTATTCATGAGGGCCTCAAAACATATATTTCCGGTGAAATCCCGACATCGAATTTTTGGGTGGATTACAATACTTCTTTTATTTTACTATAACGTAGTGAAGAAAATAAAAGTGCTTTAAAATGAAACTTTAGCTTCAAAATACAAAGTGCCCTAGTTTAGGCTCAAATTTTTTTAACCTTACAAATATGCTTTTTTTGCCTAAAATTGCACTTTTGCTTTCAAATTAAAAAATATATATGCCTAGATAATCTGAGAATAAAACCTAGGACAATTTTTACTTTCTCTACTACGTAGAGCAAGTAGGGGAGGTACTGTATTCGAGGCAATCGGTGTCGAGGTTTCACTGGAAATATATGTTTTGAGGCCCCCTGAATCCAAAAAAGCATTTTAGAAAATGTTCCGTACTTTTTTGTGTGTATGAACAGCATAAATTGAAAACGAAAAGTCGGTTAGAAACCAAAATTGGTATTTAAGTTTAATATCTTAAAAGGATGCGACACGAAGATTTTAAAATAAATTCACATGGAAATTACATGGAAAATTTGTCCAACACTTTGGTTTTCTCAAAAATGGCTCTAACGATTTTGATCGAAGTGCCATATGTTTAGGATACCTTTATGGCAATGAAATTATATTTTGAATCTTCTGGCCAGAGCCTATGTCGTCCTGTTTACTCTTGACGACTTTTGCATAACTGGTAGACCGTAAGGGGTAGATGTAATCTTACTGTAAAAATGTAGATCTCGTTTCGGAGATATTCCTTGTTATTTTTCAGAATTTTGTAATACTCATAGACATTCCCAAATGGGAGGTCGTTATTCATTTTATATCTCTTGGTCATACAAAGAGAAAGGAATTTCAAAGTCATCTTAAAGTGACCGCTCTTAAAATATTTGACTGCCGCTTAAAGCCTGCAGTATTCCCCTTGCACCCACGAGGGAAGAACAATAAAATAATTTCTTCAAATGTTTATTGTGATTAACATCAAGTAGATAGAGCAATAAAAGTTTGTAAAAATAGTTTGTGCAAGAGTAGAGAAAGTTATGTGAGTGCAATGCATCAGTTTTTAGAGTCAGGGAGTCTCAAAAGTTGTGTTTCCGTGAAATCTCGATATGGGATTTTTGGATGGGATCCCAGAGTTTCTCTGTCTAGGTCTGCTGTTCTCGGCGCTGGGTGGCGTCTGGTGGCCATTGTCCTCCGTCGAGGGGGTTCCTGAGATACTGACCCGGACCCCGGCTGCTTGGTGGGGTCTAGCGCCGGGATGAAGACATCTCAGCACTGGTTAGGGAGTTCCACGCGTCTCTGGTGGACCTATCTAGCTGCGGGTCTGGTAGCACCCCTTCGGCTCCCTCATTTCATCCCTGCCTCCTGGGGGGTGGTAGCCACAATAGACCTGTATAGGTCGACGTGGGCGAGGTGTCCCCCTGCATATTGTACCCTTTACTCTTTACTTTTTCTCTGTCTAGATGGTAGAAAAAGTAATAATGTTTTTGCATGTTCATTAATTTTCAATATATTCAAACAATAAAAGGGGTTGAAAGTTATTACCTTTGAGAGATTTTCCTATAATTAGACCACTAATCCAGTATACTTAGGGACATTTGAAAACTTTAAATGTATCAAAGAGGGTTTTGGAAATATTATTTATATCACACATTGAATGATTTGAAAATGTTCAAAAGCCGAGAGCTGCGTTTATATTCGTTAACCATTTACAGACTGATCTGTATGAAACATGAACTGCAATGGAAATACATACCTTTTGGATGTTAATAATTTAAACCGTGGTTCGAACGCATGTTTCACTTTCAAATGAGATACAGTTCGACAAAAGAGGCAGGTTTTTTTTCTCCCTCTCTCCTTTTGTTGCTGGCTGACAGAGCCAGCAGGGATACCTGTGCAAGAGGAGCGCTAAAATTAGATTTTGCTTTGCTCGCTCTTCTGAAAATATTTTTCTGCCGTTGAAAGAGTGATCTTTTCCAACGCGAAACCCACGTTTCCCTAACTATAACACAAAGCATACCTCGCTAGTGTGGGAAAGTGACACATGTTCAAGACAGAATATTTGTGGTTGACATTTGTCTAGTAATGGTGTCATTGTGGCCGGTTCGGGAGGCTTATATCCCCATTGGAAAAACATTGCGTTCATATGACCTTTTCTACTCGCTCTTCTACATACTATTCTATTAAAAGCTTCTTCTTTTATGTAATTCATGTTAATCGGGATAAACAATTGCAGCAGTGGATTTATTACACATTTGTATGTACACCGGCATTAGGGGAACACTGTAAGCTTAAGCAATAGACATGTATTTTAAGTTCAGGTCGCTGTGTGATGGCTTTGTAATTGTTTTATCTTTACAAGACCAGGAGGAAAAAGAGTAATAACGACTTCCCATTTGAGAAAATGTATTAGAAAATTCAAAACAATGACCAAGAATATCTCGGAAATAGTTAATCCACGAAAATGTATCTGACATAAATTGTGCTTTTGACATTACATTTTTTGTGTAATAAGTTATTGTCTAACTACTATGGTTTACCAATTATTCAAAAGTCATTCAAAATGAGCAGCACTTCAGAGGCTATTCATAGAAAATTCAAGACGTATATTTCATGTATCATGGAAATGTTTTAAACATAATGCAATTTAATGAAAATTAAGAATCAATTTTAACAACAGTTTCTAAGATTGTTCCATTTAAAGGGTAGTTTGGGGTGGGGAACGTCTTCTGAAAATTTTGTTGCATCCTTGGAAGATTCTAAACTTAAATACTAAATTTATGTTTTGTTTGTGAGTTACAGAGTTCACAAAAGACGCGCGCACACACACAAAAATTTAAACATTTTTTTCTTTATTCAGGGAAGGCTTAAAACGGTATTTTCGATGAAATATTCAACTTTTACCTCCTATGCTTTTGTTTTTCTATAGCTTAAAATCAAATTATGTGATGTTTCACTTAAATGTTTAAAGGTCACGTCTGTTTAACTTTCTTCCGCTATTTATAAGATTTTCTTTTCAAAATTCGTTGCCAATACTTTACCAAAACTTTACCAAGCCTTCTTTTTCTTAATAACTGAGAATTCACTGCTTGTGACTTGGAAATTTTCGCATGAGCAACTCACATTTTCATATTACAAACTTAAATTATATTTACATATTCGTTATATACAATCAAATATACATTAATATAAAATACAGCAATAATAAGTACATACAGTTATCTTTAATCACAGTACTCGCGCTCTAGGATTTATGTTTTACTGAATCATATATTTTCGATGGTGATTGATAAATTGTGTGGTTACGCTCATTATCATAATAATGTTATGTCTTCAATCCCACCATCAATGACCAATGACCATCCCCGGAATTATAGTACAATTATTGAGGACCTTGCTGGAAGAAGGACCTATATAATAATATGGAGTTTTGAGATATTTGCGGTCAAATATTTACTAGAAATTTTAAAGATTAAAATATTTATTTCAGATGTATAAATTCTAGAATTTTGATGCCATGGAAATGTCTAATATATTTTCTATATTGACTATATTTGATATTATTAGATATTTTAAACCTATATTTCTTTGTTCCAGGGACTGACATTCAGCTGTGATTTCTTATGGCAGCATGGTATTGAAGTATCCTGACCGTCTTATTGGAACGGCACTGGAACGCTGGAGGAGCTTCTGTGACGTTACATTGAAACCGAAATTATAATGTGAATATAAGTAATTAATAATAAAAAGAATTAAAAGGAGACTGTAATCAATAGTTAAGGGGAGAACATTGTTAATAAAGCTGTATATATTAAAGTCTCAAGAATGGAAGCCTAGGTAGATTAGATGAGTATACGGTTACAATTGTTTTGCGAGCAAAGCCTGGAGAGTTCAGCGGGTTGATTCTTATTTTGCCATGACGTCCAAAAGTTTTCCAAGGAAAATCGCTTCCTTTGCGTCGCCCACGCGATCACGTCCAAGGCAACTGACATTCGTCTTCCAGGAGTCCAGGAGTAAGTTCAAGTCGCCTGGGTTAACCCAGGCGGAGGGTAAAGGGGCCACGGTACCTATCCGTTTAGTACGGATTTACCCATGTGGTTTAACAGATGTTGTCTAGGTTTATAAGCTTTGGTGTAAATGTCGATTGATGGTGTAGGTTGGTTCCTATGTCGTCACTGGCAGCGGGATGTGTCCGACCTTGGATGTCTGATCATCCGAGCGACCATTGCCCTACTGCTTACTTCGCCGGCCACTTGCGGGACCGTCGAGCAAGGCAGTGTCAGTGGACAGAAAACCGAGAGGATTAGGTGAAGAGTGTGGTAGTGCCAAGTGTGGAGTACATTTGGAGATGGAGAGATGTTTGAGGGGATAGCGATAGTTACCAGCCAAGGACGTCCTTGGACATGCGATAGCTCTGCCGCCGTCTAAATAGATGATGGTCATGTTGCCCCAGCGTGTTCACCAGCTGGTTTGGGTGAGGTGTGAGTTTGGCATACATTGTGCGAGTTCTGTCCCGCACGACATCCACAATATATGGTATGCCAGAATGAGTGTGGAGGATGTGTGATGGGAATCTACGGTCGGTATCGTAGATCATCCTAAGCGCCCTGTTCTGTACGGCCTGGAGCCTGCGGATGGTGGATCAAGCCACCGTTCCCCAGACCTCGCACCCGTACAGTATCAGGGGCGGGACGATCGCACGGTACAAGCGTTGTTTCAGGTGAGTAGGCATGGTTGAACGGAAGATGGGATACAGCTGTCTGAGGGAGGTGTGTCTCAGACCGACCTGTGTTCTGACACGTGGAGTGAAGGTTAGACCGCGGACAAGCAGTACTCCCAGGTATTTGGCGGGAGTTAACACAGGGGGTTCTTCTCCGCCGTAGTGCCAGAGATACACCCGGCCGCAAGTTTCGAAATTTGCCCAATAGTAGAGCTTGACTCTTCTGTGGCCTAATGGTCATTCTCCACTGTTCACTCTACCTGTCAATGGTGTCGAGCTGTCTCTGTAGTGGAAGGAAGCAATACCGAACATTTTTGTTCTGTGCCAGTATGAGGAGTCGTCTGCATACTGGCACGTAACAGTATGCGGTTCCACGGGAGGCTCAGACTTGTAGACAGTGAATAGTAACGGCGATAGCACGCTACCTTCCGGAACTCCAGCCGCTATGGATCTGACCGAGGATAACTTCCCCTCCATCCGCACCCGAAAAGTGCGATCCCGTAGGAAGCTACCAATCAGGGTGAGGTAGGTGGGAGGTATTTCTGCCTCTCTGAGTTTATACAATAGGCTCTGGTGCTATGTGGTTGCAAAGGCCTTTTTCCACATCCAGTAGCACCGCGACTGTTTTGAAGTTTTCCTGCAATCCCAGAGCAGCCTTCTCTATCAGTCGCAGTAGCTGTAGAGTAGTGGAATGTCCACGGCGAAAACCGGGTCGATGATCGAGATGAGTTGCCTTTCCTCAAAGAGAGGAGTGAGGCGGGATAGGAGTAATCGTTCAAATACCTTTGAAACGATGGGAAGTAGCTTGATAGGACGGTAGTTTGAAGGAAAGATTGCGTCCTTGCCGGGTTTCAGAATGCAAAACACTCTTGCCTCCTTCCAATGGACTGGAAAGAGGCGGAGATGCAGACATGCATTATAAATCCGCGTCAGGTGGACGGCGGCATTACGGGGAGATGCTGGAGCATGGGCGCCGTGACGCCATCATGCTCCGGGGATTTGCTGGGTTTCAAGCGTTTTATGTAAGAAGCCACCTGTCTTGGGTGGACTAGGGGGATATGTATGTCTACGTGTGGCGGCGAGGGTGCCTCATAGAGGTAATCCACCGTCGCCTCTACGAGTCTAGTAAAGTCCTCGTCCTAGACATCTTCCCGGGGTTCGAAATGAGACTCTAGATGGTCTGCAAAATCCGCGGCTTTCTCTTGGGGCTCGAACGAGAGTCTCCCGCGAGTGCCATGCAGGGAATATTTGTGTGCAGTTTTGTCCTTTCTAAGGAATCTGATTATCCGCCATAGTTGTTTCTCTAAGAGATCAACATTTGCCATTATATTTCCCAGGCTGCTTTGCGGTGTGCCTGCAGCAGGCGCAGTGACAGCGACTTGAACCAGTGGTGGACCGCCTGTATCCTGGGATGGCGGAAACGCTACCATAGCTTGCGAACTTGCTTTGGCTTTGAGCAACTGCCTGAGTTCGATGGGTATGGTTCGAGGGTTAGGTATGTCGGATGGAATGCAGTGCCATACGCGGACAGGGGTCCACGGACTGGTTGAGTTCCAGGATGGCTGCATCCCAGTTGACCTCGTATGTCCAGTCTGGAGTGACCAGGGCTGGCAAGTCAACGTTGGAATCCACCAGGACTTGGTCGTGGTCGGAGTCTAGTTCGTTGACCGCCGAGAGCTCTACATGGAATGGAATGTTCTTGAAGAGCATGATGTCGAGTAAATCCGGCCTCCCTCGGGCCAGTTGGAACGTAGGTCCTTTCGGTCCATGCGCAAGTACGCTCGGTGATCAGGCGATAAAGCTCTCGCCCCTTGGCTTTATTGACGCGACTATGCCAGTGGGCATGCTTCGCGCTGAGGTCGCCTGCAATACATACAGCTGGGTATAGGTTCAGGAGGGCGTTGAAATCTGCTTCATAGACGAGGTTATCAGGAGTGTCATATGCCACCACCAACACCGTGTATTTCAATTCCATGGGATTGTAAAAACTCAGTGAGGCTTGGATAATGATCCTTTATTCCATTTGCGTTCCAGAACGCAGCTCTGAATGGTCTCCGGACAAGTCTGGAGGCCATTACTTGGCTGAGTTAGGGAACAGCTGGGCCAAAGTTTGGACCAGTAAGGCATGCTTCTGCATGGGGCTCAGACTAGGGCTTTCATACTGCAGCTTGTAATCTCTAAGTGCAGGCTGTGTATTAGATTGTTAAACCACAGGGCTAGTTCCTGAAATTCCTCCAGTTCCGACTGCGAGAGCGTTCCCCCTAAGATCGGGGGGCTGTGGGTGCAGCGGGTGGCACAGGTACTACCTGTGGACCGGCTGCGACAGCTGTGTCCCTTGGTGCCGGAGCCGCCTCAGTGGACTGCTCTGCCGACGCCTCGGGTTGCTGTTGAGGAGCTGCATGTTCTCTCTCCGCGGCGTGGCGCCTTTTCTTATTTTTCTTACGCCACTTTTGTTATGGATAGGGGTTGGCCGCTGCAGTCTCCTCTATCCGTGTATAACTTGGAAGTGGTGCCGCAGCTTCTGTCGTGACAGGGGTAGTTGCAGCTACAGCTGTTGCTGCCTGAGCCTGGTATAGCGTCTGTTCTGCCCTATTTAGGGCGTTTGCGAAAGAGACGCCAGCGTGGACCTTAGCCGCCTCTGTACGTCCTTTGCGACGGCTCTCGATAATGTTGAGGCGCGTCCGCATCCTTTATACACGCTGCAGTGCGCCCCTTTGCAGCTGACACATTCCCTATCCGTATCCGACTTGGGGCAGTCCTGCACCTTGTGAGCTCCAGCACACCACAGTGGAGTGATGGAAGCCCAAGGAATTACGGCATTGCGCCGGGCCCTCCTTGCCGTAAAAGCGCTCAACCTTTACGCCAGTGTAAATTAGCCGGCGCACTGTGTCGATTGGCTGGACTTGTTGGTCACGCACTTTGTCTACCACGACCAGAAAAAGTGGCATAGGCACCTCTTGGAGCCGCTGTCGGAGACAATGGTCTTCTTCACCTGCGCCACTGATGCTGTTATTTCATGCTCTTCGAGGAGTGCCAGTTTGACGTCCTCGGGAATGCTGTCAGAGGCAAGACCTCTGATGATTCGACGTTCCACGTGAGGACATGTCGGCGAGTAGCTGTAAAACGGGATGTTCATCTCCCGTAGTACAGTCTTAGCCGCCTCAGAGTCCTCAAGCGTGGAGGTCTTGATGTTTACCTTTCTTGGCTTCCTGACTGCCTCAAAGTGCCCTTTCAGGCGCGAGGCTAGAAGCCGCTTGGGTTGCACCCTCTGGTTTGGCCTTCTGGGATCCCGTGGAGTTAAGCCTGTTCCTGCGTCCCTTTACTACAGTGAAGCCCTCTAGGTCTGTATCACCCTCTGAGTCGGAAGAGAGAGGATGGTAGGATTCTAGTGGTCGATAATTTGTCGCGAGGCAGAGCATTTGTGCTTTTTGAGCGCTGGTTGTAACGTTTCAGGGAAAGACGGTGAGGTACTGGGTCCTGGTACAGCAGCAACGTCCGCTGTCGGCGCGGTTGCCCTCCGGCTGCTCACAGACGACCGAACCCTCTTAGAGGAGGCACCTATGCAAGCCATTACGACTTGAGGTGTCGTGCCAGAGGCCCTAATCCTTGGCTGAGGTCTTGTGAGCCCGCTGTGTTGTGGTCCGTCAGTCAGTTTGTCGTGAGTCCAGGAAAGAGTTTGTGTAAAATGCTCTTTTTTATGAAGGGTTTGATTTTGTAGATATTCCTTGTTATTTTTAAGAATTTTGTAATTTTGACCGTTCCCAAATGGGAGGTCGTCATTCATTTTTTATCTCTTCGTCATGCAAAGAGTATGGGATTTTATAGCGACCATTCTTAAAAGATTTCACCTCCGCTTAAAGCCTGCTGTATTCCCCTTGCACCTACGAGGAAATTAGCAATAACATAATTTGTTCAAATGTTTATCTCGATTAACATTAAGAAGATAGAGAAATAAGACTTTGTAAGAATAGTTTGTCCAAGACTATAGAAGGTCATATGGATGCAACACATCAAATGTTTTTAGGTTCAGGGAATCTTAGAAATTGTATTTCCGTGAAATCTCAATATAGTCACGATTGCTTTTGTATGACTGTTCAACCTTAACGGATAGATAAAATATTATTATACAAAAAATGTAATTGTCATTAGAAACACAATTAATGCCAAAATAATTTTTTTTTCTGTGGAATGGTTCGTTTTGGAGGTACATATTTCTTGTTATTTCAGTGAGTTTTGCAATACGTATACTTTTCTCAAAGTATAGAAAGATCTTTATTCGCATGTTATACCTTGGCCTTGCAAAGGGAATATGCACTTGTATCTACAAGACAATTACAAATAGGATAATTTCTACAATTCTTTTTTCTCGACAAACATGAAGAAGATAGTACAATTGTAAAGAGAGTCGTGTTAGTGCAACATATGCGATATTTTTTACATTCAGGAGACCTCAAAACATTTATTTTCGGTGAAATCTCGACATCAAATTTTTGGATGGAATACAATACTTTCCCTATTTACTGTACGTAGCAAATAAAGTAAAAATGCGGTCATTTATTCATTACTAGATGTCATCTCTGCTGTTCCGGGACATGGTTAAATATTCATGCTTTACATCCAGATATGCGCACAACGGAACAACCCTCCGAGTTCATTTTTCCTGCTAATTTCTGTCTCCAAACCAGGTGGGAATATGTGACAAATAGTGCGAAAATGATAAGATTGTTGTGCATGGTGCCAAAAGAATTTATGTTCTAATCACTGCATCAACACCAGTCAGTTGTGTTTTGCTTTCGTCCAGGTAAGACACCAGCCGACAGGGTTATCTCTGCACATCCGTAACACCAAACTGCAGGTAGGAGATGTCCAACACCTGATGTTTCACTGCTTCTACCTGACATATCCCAGATTCGATTTCGGGTGCAACAGCAGCTACGGGAGGCTCTTATAGCACAAAGATGACAGTAAGAATTTCATGGTGTTTGCAATGTGAGCATATTGATAGGTTCCTTGTAAGCTAACATGCGGGCTATTGTATCTTAGAAGATACATGAAAGTTACCCTAAATGCCTGAGATAACCTAACATGGCAACAGCAAAAGGGGATTCTGAAGTCTCACAATTATAGCTATAATAATACGTTTTAGGGTACATTTTTCATTTTTAAAACTAATATTACGAAAATATATTTGTTTTCTTAATAATTAGCGGACCGGTAAATGTACCGTGTTTCAGTCTGGGTATAAGGGACACCCTATACAAAAGGTGAGTGCCATTTTGCGGTATATATTTCTCCAATTTTCACTATGTGCATCTACCTACCTTTGTTTTCCACGACTCAACCCGTGCATAATAGGCAGTTTTCCTCAATGCTGAGCAGGTCAAACGTGGCTTATACTTTTGAGGAACGGGGTAGGGTTGGAAAACCTGTCTTTCATGATCTTGGCTACTACCTGTCTTACAGAGTATTTCACTCCATTACTGCAGTAAAGATTACATTGATGTATATAGATAGTATTTTTGCTCAAGTTATTAAATAATATTATTGATGATATAAATATATGCCAGAGCGTATCATTTTATGTACCTAAGGTTGGTTTTAACCGTTACAGCATTTTAATTCGGAGTGAGGAGTAAAGTTTAAGGGCCCATCGACGACTAGGACAGTCGTCTTGCCGTGGCCCAGGCTGTTTCACCATTAGAGCTTAGAAGTGCCACTCTTCAGCAGGAGCAAATATCAGCATCTCCACACCAGTCGCCAATCTCGACCCGAGCAGTCGCTGAGGTGCTTATACCCGCGCCGCCAACACCTCATTCATCGCGGACGCCGCCGTCGCCACAGCACAGGCAACCAGCGCCATCGCCCATTCCCTTAGGGCAGCTGATCGACCTCCAGAACGACAAATTAACGCCACCGCAGACACTCTTTCAGGCACAACCAACGTCACCGCCACCATTCCTTCAGCTGCTCCACCCTACACCACCGCTGAGCCAAACCCAGCACCACTAGCCGACGCAGACACCGCCACCACCCACAGCGCAGGCCTGGCGACACAGTGCAGTGGTATGCGGGGTGCCTCGGGACTTCCCGTGCCGCTACCTACTGACCGCCGCCAGGGAACACTGGAACTCAGTCAGCAGGGCCTCACGGATCATCACTGACCGTGGCCCAACATCGATGGTTCGGCTGGAATTTCGGGACCTGGGCGACCGAGAAGCGGCCCTGGCCGTGGGACTGTCCTTATTTGGCCAGCGCCTGCGTGTTGAGCCCAGCCGAACCGGTCGTCTGGTCTCCTGTCGCTGCTGTTGCCAGTACGGCCACGCGGCCGACACTTGCACAGCCGAGCCCAGGTGCCACTACTGCGGCTCCCGGGCCCTTACAGCACAGTGCACAGGGCACGACCTTCGACGCCGCCCTAGGTACTGCGCCACCTGTAATGGCTTTGGCCATTATACAGGTCAGGCACAGTGCCCTCTTCATCCCCGCCTAGCCCAGCAGAGACCCACACCAGTGGCGCACACTGCTCCACAGCCAGCTCTATCAGACCAACAACCAGCGCAGAGCATATCACAATCACATCTCCGCCGAGCACAGTAGAGACCCACACCAATGGCGCACACTGCTCCACAGCCAGCTCCATCAGACCAACAACCAGCGCAGAGCACATCACAATCACATCTCCGCCGAGCACAGTAGAGACCCACACCAGTGGCGCACACTGCTCCACAGCCAGCTCCATCAGACCAACAACCAGCGCAGAGCACATCACAATCACATCTCCGCCGAGCACAGTAGAGACCCACACCAGTGGCGCACACTGCTCCACAGCCAGCTCCATCAGACCAGCAACCAGCGCAGAGCACATCACCATCACATCTCCGCCGAGCACAGTAGAGACCCACACCAGTGGCGCACACTGCTCCACAGCCAGCTCCATCAGACCAACAACCAGCGCAGAGCACATCACCATCAGCAATACCTGCACCAAGAGAAGAAGTTGCCCCAGCCGCCCCTTCCCGGGACCGTGCCTGGCTGGATGAAGTACAGAATCTGCACTTACAGATCCTCATCATCAGCTCCCGCCTGGCCACCCTGGAGGAGGCCATCTCCACACTTACAGACGTCATCAAAAGAATTCGCAGTCACTCAGCCTCCACAGAAGTCCAACATAGCCACATCACACCAATAGCCACAACAGATGCAGACTCTTCATCTACACCAGTTCCTCTTCGACAACATAACGGCCATGGCTGCGACGCACTATGTCGGCATATGAAATGCACCAACAAATTCAACTGACACCATGACTGATCAACGACATCATCCACCACCACTAGAGTTCATCACTCATAACATACACCATCACTTGCTACCAGGGGGCACTCAGGGCTTAGGTCATGTTTGTCCTCTGGCACTTCAGTAATTTCACTCGCTGTTACTGCCACTGGCAGGCAGCATTCATTTATCACCACAGAATGCGCAGGTGCATCTATGCGGTACTGCAGCAATGAGGTTTTGACCTCAATACTTCCGGTGGGGTTTTTTAGTGAGTAGGCTGCCCGGGTTCGAAGCCCGGGTAGGAGTCTTACACTCGCATGCTTGCATGCGGTTAGGGCGTAAGTTGCCTTTTTCCCCACCACAAAAAAAAAAAAAAAAAAAAAAAAAAAAAAAATAGGACATTTGGACCAGCAATCAAAACAAAAAGCCGGCAATAATTACTCAAAACTGCTTCCGGTAAAGGTTAAAAAAAAGTGAAATTTAAAGCAATTAAAACTTCAAAATGTTAAGCAGTAAAGAATGAAAACGCTGAAAAAACAGTAAAAGCAATACAAATAAGAGTTCATATTCTAAAACTGAAAACAAAAGCGCAGAAGAATAAAACACAAGTTAAGCTTGTTTCGCGAACCCAATTTCGGTGATGAACCGCTTCTACGGGTACGGGGTCGTTGGCTAGAATTAAGTGCGTGTAAAACCCAGGTCAAGGGACTGGCGCTCCTGAGCGTATATCGAGCAATCAAACAAAAAGTGTGAGACGCTAAACGTTGACTGACAGGTGTCGTTTAATTTCGAATACTTTTTTTTTGCTCCGAAAGCTAGAATTGAAAGGAAAAGATCCCTATGGTTTAAAATGCTATCCTCAAATAAGGTTGCATCATACGTATATAGATTTATGTACTATGTGGTCTGGATAGCTCAGTTGGTTAGACGCTGGCCTACTGATCCCAAGGTCGTAGGTTCTTATCCGTCTCAGACCGATGGTTTTTACGCGTACTTAAAAAACATCCCCATGTCAGTAGATTTACTGGCATGTAAAGGAACTCCTACGGGACGAAATTCCGGCACACTGGTGACGCTCATGTGATCCTGGCAATTGACAGCGTCGTTAAAGAACAAAATAATTTAATTTATGTACTATGAAATTAAATCAGTTCATTAAAGCTTGTAATAAAGAAAGTCACTTGATGTAATACATCTGGAAAATTGCATTTCGTATTTGTGTTTGTTTCTTGTTTATGTTATACGTACTTTTTATTCTCATCCTTTGACGAATCATTCCATGATGCAAATACATTACTTTAAGCTTTTATTTTGTTATTCTAATATTAACTTTTCTTGTAGCTATGAACACTGAAATTGAGTTTTTATACGATATATTCATTGTAAATAAACTAAGGTACTGATTACAATGGAATCTTACGGTATTTTCTGCCGTTACGTATTAACTAGCAGTAGTAGGGTTTTGAATTTTCTTTCTTTTGCCTTCTGACGTTTGGCTTTTTGTGGTTTACGGTGGAGGAAATAAAACTTGCAGAGAAGTTTTACTGCTGAGCGCTTGTGCTATTGTATGTAGTTTTAAGGTCAGATTATTTTAAAGCCCCGAAAAGAGAACCTCGTTTGTAAAACAATTTTCTGCTAGCTTCTAAGAACTTTGGAATGGTAATTATGTCGAAGCTGCACTAGTTAAGAAAACTTTCGTGTTTACAAACCGTGACAAGCAAGGAACGAAAATCGAAGTTGGCGTGACTGATTGATGAGCCCTTGGCTGCTTATTAACTTCTGGGAGTGCAAATGCGGCCCTTGCGGTGAATTTCCAGTTCCCCTTCTATTGTAAAGATTATCCCACTCGTATGTCAGTCATTTGATATACACCAATCACGTCAAATGCCAGCTATCATGACATTCTGTATCAATAACTTGATAATTCTGTAGTATCGTGCATGATAATGAAACTGGGTGTTCTGGTACTCCTGTATGTGAAATTGGCAAAATTCACTTTTTTCACATTGGTTTACTTTTAATTTTAATAGCAGTAAGGGATGCCTTGATCAAATTTCGTTGATGTTTTAAAATTAGCTCAACATACATATATTACTACTTTTTTACTGTTTAAAAGTGCTAAAACGAAGCAATTATTTTTGAGAAAAGTTAATGTATTTTGAGTAAGTTTTTTAATACTACACTAATAAATAACATGCATTTTTAATTATTCCATTAACACCGCGGTCCAATAGCCCATTATGGACCAAGACTTATCGCTCGGCCGCTGCGTCCCCACCTTTATCCACCATAGAGGTCATGAGTGGTCCAGTGGTGCAGTACTAGAGGGTGGGACATGGTCAGCGTTCCGGTCCCTCTCAGTCAACCAGGACCGCTATTTCTCAATCAAGTAGCTCCTCAATAGGCCCCTGAGGGACCTAGCGAGGCTGAGTGCACCCGAACCAGGTCTCTACTAATTTTCAAGAAAATAAAGTTGTTAAATATGAGACTTCTAATTTTGGTTAACAATTACACATTATTGCTTATCAACGCCTACATACACTAAGTATGAGAATAATTAACCTCATTTTTTATCCTGTTAGTAACAAAGAAATGTATAAAATTTCGTTGTGTGATATAGAACAAATTGTGAAAGAGAATGTGTCAAAAATGAAAAGCACAAGAAACAGGTTTTAAAAGCTGGATATAATACTAATATGACATTGTGTAATGTAAAAATTGATAAAGTCTGAAACAAATATAGGGAAAATACACGAAAAAAATGCTCCTTTAAAGAGTAGTCTGAATTTTTTATCTTGTATAATAAAACAAATTTCAAGTGTTAATACATAACATATAATGTTAAACAGTTTCTCTGGGGTATACAACTACTGTTTATCCCTCAAAATATATTTTAGTGCTCATGTTTAATGAGTTTTGCAGTTTTCCTCATTTTATTGTTAATAATGTACAACCTAAAAATAAAACCTAAGCAGTCTGACCGCGTAGATCAGTCGATAGAGATCTGCCTGCTATTTTTACTTTCTCTACTGGTAAGTAGGGGAAGTATTGTATTCCACCCAAAAATTCGATGTCGAGATTTCACCGGAAATACATGTTTTGAGGCTCCCTGAATTAAAAAAAGCATTTTCAGAAAAAAGTCCGTTTGTGTGTCTGTGTGTCTGTCAGTCTGTCAGTCTGTCAGTCTGTGGACAGCATAATTCAAAAACGAAAAGTCGGTTAAAATCCAAAGTTTGTATTTAAGTTTAATGTCTTTGAAGGATGCGACACGAAGATTTTGAAGAAAATAGCTCCATCCTAAACTACCCTTTACATGGAAACTTTTTCGAAAATTTTTATTTTCTTGAAAATGACTCGAACGATTTTCATTAAAATGTCATATGTTTGAGATATTTTGATGGCAAATGAAATGTATATCTTGAATTTTCTGGCTATAGCCCCTCTACTTATATTTACTCTGGACGACTTTTGCATAACTGGTAAACCGTTAAAGATAGACCAAATTATACTATACAAAAAATGTAGATCTTGCTAAAATACACAATTTATGTCCCAATAAATTTTCTTGTAGGGTGAACCATTTCGGAGATATTCCTTGTTATGTGTGTGAGTTTCGGAAAACTTAGAACTTTCGTGAAATGGAATATCGTTGTTCATTTTTTTTATGTGTTAGGTGTGCAAAGACAACAGAATCTCAAACATTTGTCTGTCGCACAAAACCTACTGTATTCTAACATTCCCCTTGCACCTACAAGGAAATAAGCAATAAGATAATTTGTACAAATGTTTAACTCAACTATCAAGAAACAAGATATAGGAATAAGAGTTTGTAAGAATGGTTAGTACAAGAGTAGAGAAAGTCATGTGAGTGCAACACATCAAATTTTTGTTGTAGTGTTTAACGCCCGCTTTTACTACATACGGCACTGCAGGCGGTACGTGCCTGCTATGCGAGGGGTTCCGGGTTCATTAGGAATCCTTCTATAATCAACATTACCAGAGTCTGGAAGTATGAATGTGTGTGATGTGGTGTAATGTACTGTGACAAATTATAGGTCCAGTTACTTTCTTCTTTGTGCTCTTCTTCCACGAGGTAAAAACCTGAAGACCTCTACCGTCCTCAGACATATCACTCCATTCTTTCCTTAATCTTCCTCCTTGGCGATATCCTCGAGTTTAGCATTTGATACGTTATTTGGTATTCGTATCTTTCATCCTTGATATGTATTGATACAAATTACTTTTATTTTCATTAATTTTATTATTTAGATTATATACCAGGTGGGAAGGGAGTTATTACATTAAATTAAACCAGTGATAGATCTCGGTGTTTGGTCCATATTGTCTATCTTACGCTTTTGTCTCTGACCATTTCCTACGGAGATATCTTAGTTGTGTCAAAAACAAGAGACAAACAAGCTGGCAACGCTGCAGGTAACTTTCAGTAGGTCAGTACATAAACACTGCAGCGGCGTGTCTCATGAGCGGAAACAAATGCCTTCCATTTTTACTGTGCGAATGTAGGCCAATCAGAAAGCCAGTTGCACTCGTCAGCTCCCAAAACATGACATTATCCTACGTCGTGTTTGCTAGCGACCGACATGCTTACATCCAGAAGCCAGTTCAGATGCCTGACCAACCTCAACGCAACGTTGCCAAGTTACTTCAGTCTGAAAACGCTGTTCGGAATATTCCTTTAATTCTTTTAAGTGATTAATTATTTCGAAACCCTTTGTGATGTCCCATAATTACTATCGAAACTATGCCATAAATATGATACTCTCGCATCTTACAGGTAATATATATGATATAATAAAACCTAGATAATTAAAACTAGACTTGTTCTATTATTTCTTCAATAACTATCGTACATCTTACATGACTAGTCCCTTTAAAAGCCACTGATTTTGTCTTGGCTGCTGAAATCTTTAAGTTATATATTTCCATAATATCTTGCAGGTTATTAACACTTTTCTGAAAACCATCTTCTGTTTTCTCAAAAATAACCTGATCATCAGTAAATAAAATTGTTTTAACTTTCAGGGTGGTGCACGAAATGTCATACATTGACAACTTTTTATATAGCACGGTGTGCGAAATGTTCATTAAGGCAATTAAAACAACGTTTGTTGTACGAGGACGACCTCCATCTTGCATGAACTTTGCATCTCCGTTGCTAACCGTGTTGCATATAGTTGTGGAAGAAAATTGTTCTGCAACATGTCCATGTAGCGCGCATTGTTAATTGTGCCATTGAAGAAGATTGGACCTATAATTCCATGGCTGGAAATGGCACCTCATACACTCATTTTTACTTTCTCTACTGGTAAGTAGGGGAAGTATTGTATTCCACCCAAAAATTCGATGCCGAGATTTCACCGGAAATACATGTTTTGAGGCCCCCTGAATCCAAAAAAAGCATTTTTAGAAAAAGGTCCGTGTGTGTCTGTGTCTGTCAGTCTGTCAGTCTGTCAGTCTGTCAGTCTCTCAGTCTGTCAGTCTGTGGACAGCATAACTCAAAAACGAAAAGTCGGTTAAAGGCCAAAGTTGGTATTTAAGTTTAATGTATTTCAAGGATGCGACACGAAGATTTTGAAGAAAATAGCCCCACCTTAAACTACCCTTTACATGGAAAATTTTTCGAAAATTTTTATTTTCTTGAAAATGGCTCTAACGATTTTGATTAAAATGTCATATGTTTGAGATATTTTGATGACAAATGAAATGTATATCTTGAGTTTTCTGGCTATAGCCCCTGTAGTCGTATTTACTCTGGACGAATTTTGCATAACTGGTAAACCGTTAGAGATAGACCAAATCATACTATACAAAATATGTAGATCTTGCTAAAATACACAATTTATGTCTGAATAAATTTTCTTGTAGGGTGAACCATTTCGGAGATATTCCTCGTTATGTGTGTGAGTTTCGGAAAGCTTAGAACTTTCGTGAAATGGGTCATCGTTGTTCATTTTTTTATATGTTACGTGTGCAAAGAGAACGGAATCTCAAAGCTTTAAAAGATTTGACTATCGCATAAAGCCTACTGTATTCCAATATTCCCCTTGCACCTACAAGGAAATAAGCAATAAGATAATTTGTACAAATGTTTATTTTAACTAACACGAAGAAGATATAGGAATAAGAGTTTGTAAGAATGGTTAGTAGAGAAAGTCATGTGAGTGCAACACATCAGATTTTTCTCCATAATTTTCAATTTCGTGTACAAAACCAGGGGCTTCTCGCACACATCAGCTGAGGATCATGTGTTATGAAACACGGCATCATTTCCAAGAGTTGAAGTCACCTTATCTTGCCATTTCCCGTCCGTTTTGTGCATCACTGTCATTTTGTATCGGAATAAGCATGAAGTACTCTCTGAAGAGAACGACGTAAGATGCTCAATTGGGCTGCAACTTGCGTCCTGAATTTTCTAGCACTTGGTGTCAAAGCCACTCCCACAGCGTCGATATTTTCTGTGTTGGTACGAGGTCGCTTTTGCTCTAAAATCTGCCATCAGTTTCAAGTTTTGTGATCAGCCTATACAATGTCTGTCTGCAGAAGGCCCACCTTGTTCGAAAATGAACACGGTAGTCTTCCCCGTCATAGTACTAAATCTAAACGGGAACGATATGTATGCGTGATAGTGACAATTCCTTCTTTTAAACCATACAAGAACCATGGCTACTCAACACAACATTCCAAAGTTGCCAACCTGAAAATAAAATATTTATTAGATAATGACAATGTACTATGACATTTCGTGCATCACCATGTATTTATTGGAATATCCCCAATATAACGGTTTTTCCATTCTTTAAGTGTTTTAATTTACTTTTTTATTTCGCTTAAATCTGACTGAATCACAATCCGTGAACTTGCAACTTACGGCTGTTTTGTTTTATCGTAACCTTGACACAAACTCCCTTCAACTGTACACAGCTTGCTCTGACAATTCTGCTAGCCTTCTTGTCCGTGGCAACTCACTTATATAGCCGAGAATTAGGTACCGGCGAGTTTTCTAGAAATTGGCGTTTCCGAAGCTTCTCGTAACAAGCCTGCACTCAGAGAACTCTGTAAAAACGACCTTTATCCTTATCCGCCATTTTCGCGCGTTGCCTAGCAGCGTGGTGGTGTGAGGCAGCTGTTTTTGAGCCTCCTTTGATATGCAGCTGACGCATAGTGTGCAATTCGTACACTCTAGGTGGACAGTAATCGGAACTACGTGTTTTTGAGTCATTTTATTTTTCAAATTATTTGTTGTTGCTTCTGAGGTTAAATGAATATGAACCATTGGTTTTATTGTTTCTTGCGACTGTCTTAAGATTTTAACCCGACTTTCTCATGCAACATACAAGAAAGATTGTATTTATAAACATATAATTTAATTATTATTTATTTATGCCAACAAGCTTACTGCGGGTTCTTTTAAACACACAAGCCGTGTGTGGGCAATGTTTAAGAGGTATAATCAGGACAGAAAAATTCAATACCATAGGCGGGATTTGAACCACGGATCTTCCGCTTACCGAGCGGCTGCTTTAACCACTAAGCTACCATGGCAAACTTGCCAGTACGGCATTAAATTCCCCAGCTGATTCGTACTTTTCCCGGTTAGACCACAAAGGAATCTCACACCTTAGATATTCTACTAATAGCTCTCATTTCTGTCTCAACGATAAACTGCACACCTCGCGTTATCTGTAACACAGTCCTAAACAAATTATGCGACTCAGATTTGCCACTCTAAAGAAGTCATATATTTATTTTTGTCCACCTAGATTGTGAAAATTGCACACTGTGTGACGCCAAAATACAACCGACTCAAAATCTATTGTATACGAATTACAGCAACGCCTGTAGACAGTACGTTCCACAAGGAAAGACCAGTAATATGACCACTGGCGTTAAAGGCGAGGTACAACTGCCTAGGAATTCATTTAGTTATGCGAGAATTGTAGTTAATACATAATTAAAGCGATAAAAATAATTTTTGCGAAATTAGAGTTGGAGAGCTTAGTAAAACATCTCATTAAAACTTGTGTATGAAGTTTTCTAAAGGTGCAGTCATTTCCATTCTCTCGCTGCAAGGTAAATGAGCATTGCAAAAGATTCCTTCGTTTTCTTGCAGATGTCTCACGAATCCAGTTCATTTAACTTTCAAATGATCTCTTCTCCTCGACCAAACTTGGATAGGGCTCTTTTAATAACCGTATCTTCGATTATTCCCCTCAATTTATCTATCGTCTTGACCTACATCACATTTAATGACTTCAATTAGGAAACAAAGCTAATCTTTCCGGAACAGAATCGCTTTATCTTTAGAATCGTAAACTATTTCAACAACTTTGCGAATTACTTTCGATACTGAATAAAAGGTTTTCACGTTTTCTACTGCTTAGGTACGTACATTAAGAGTATTACATTATGAGCAAAACTTTGATACCTAGAATGCAGAAAAATACACGTTTTAGATCCTCTCAATAAATACATTTTTATCTGAGGTCACTCTCTCTCACTCTGTGTGTGTGTGTGTGTGTGTGTGTGTGCGTGCGTGCGTGCGTGCGTGTGTGTGTGTGTGTAAACAGCAGGACTCAAAACGAAACGTTCGATAAATGACTTAACATTTGGCAGGAAACATTTCAAGAAAATTACCCCACTTGAAACTAACGTTTACATGAAAACTTTTGAAAATTGGGGTTTTCTCAAGAATGGCTCTAACGATGTCGATTGCAATTCTATACGTTTAACATATTTACCTGACAAATAAAATGCATGTTTTGAATTGACCGAGAACAGCCTATAAGGTCCTCTTCATTTAAATAATTTTGATAACTAGTTAACGTTAAGACAAGAGAGAAATATATCTACTAAATACAAAGAAATAGATTTGTTTTATCAACATAATTTATTACAAATATAACATTTTTGTGGCATCAGTCATTTCCGAGATATTCGTTATTTATTGGTTTGCATTTCTTTAAGACTCCTAATAAGTTACAAAAGGCTGGGGCATAGAGCTCTTGTTCCCGGCAATGGAGTGCGCTCGGGATCGATTCCATCCATGGGGCTACGACTTTTAAGGCCCCAGCACCGGTGGCCCTCAGCATCATGAGGAAAATGAGGAGTTACGATAGGCAGCGATCCCTGGGTTTCGCGATACAGGCTCCATCAGCTCATCAGCAATCGGGTAGGCAGCTCTAGGCTTGTCAGGCCGATAGCGGTACAGGGTGATGGTGATGATGATAATTATTAATTAATATTGACCCCCTCCGTAGCGCAGTGGTGCCGCATTTGCCTCTGGCTCAGAAGACCAGGGTTCGATCCCCGATACCGGCATGGGATTTTTGGGATTTTTCTCCCACTGTGAAGTCTGGTACGGGGTGCACTCAGCCTCGTTAGGGGGCTCTTAAGGGGCCAGTTGAGTAACTATCCTGATAGAAAGATAGCGTCTCTAAAAGGTCTAGTCGCCTTACATTTGGGAGATAGGCGTACTGACCCCCGCCTCCCTCAACCTGCACTCCTATCTTATTGTTTATTTCCTTCTAGGTGCAAGGGGAATGTTAGAATACAGTAGGCTTTGTGTGATAGTCAAATATTTTCAAGCTTTGAGATTCCGCTCTCTATGCACAGCTAACATAAAAAATCAATAACTATATTCCATTTGACAGAAGTTTATCTCCAAAGCTCACACAAATTACAAGGCATATCTCCGAAATGGTTCATTCTACAAAACAATTTATTTACTGTGCTTTTCAAACGGGAAGGAGTTTGTCCTTGAGCGTCTCCAGGCCGGTAACCAATCGGAGTCCTGCTGTGTTGTCATATGACTTTCCCCTTAAGTGGGGCTTGACACGTGCCAAGAAATATGAAGAGTGGGGGTAATGAGCTTGCAACGCTGTGCATGTAAACGTATCTCATTGGCTACAGATCAGAACTCTTCCCATTTGTAACTTAGTAGACCTAAATTGTGTATTTTAGCAAGATCTATATTTTTGGTATAGTAAGATTTGGTCTATCTCTTACGGTTTGCTAGATATGGAAAAGTCATTTAGAATGAAGAAGACTTCAGAGGCTGTTCCTAGAAAATTCAAGATATCCTTCATGTCACGAAAATATCTTAGACGTATATAAGCAACATTGTTAGAGACATTTTGAGAAAACAGAACTTTTTTAAAAATGACCCATGGAAAGGGTGGTCCACGGTGGCGTGAATTTTCCTATTGCAGTCTTGGAAGATACTGAACTGGAATACTAAGTTTGGTATTTAGCCATTTGTGTTGTTTTTCGCAGGCAAACACACTCAAACGCAAACCTTTTTTTTTGTTTTTTTTCTGAAACTGCCTTTTTTGAATTTAAGGTGCCCCAACACATGCATTTCCATTGTAAGAGCGATATCGAATTTGAGTAGAACGCAATACTTACCCTACTTAGTAAACGTAGCAGAGAAAATAATACGAGTTTGTAAGAATAGCTTATACTGGGATTAGAGGGAATGTGGTATATATGTATGCAATACATCAGACTTTTAAACGATGTGAAGACAAAAGAATTACTGACTAATGGAGGCTGTTTGCAAGCAATTGTTTCATCGAAGTTTAGCAGGAAGTTGTATCAGGGTCATGTTTGACCCGGCCTGCCGGCCTGCCTGTGGGGAACGCTTGTTTGTAAATGCTGGGATACTGAATTAATCTACAATTCTATGAAGCAAGCTCCCGTGCGGCCCCAACACTTGTTCTGCGCAGGAAGAAGCGTTTTTCGTTTTGGCCCAGTTCTGTCGCACAGCCGCAGTTGTTTGTGGCAGCAGAAATCTTGTACTTCCAGCTCTATTGGACATTTGACAACTGGCTTACACTGGGAGACAAATTAAAATGTAATTATACTCTGGCAGAATAGATGATTTAAAAATAAAATGATTCTTAAGGTTATACTAATTGTTAATAATAAATATAAAATGTCAAAGGGTAGATTAAATGAAATAAAAAATTTAAAAAAGGAATGAAGTAGTTATTTGTTAGTATATATGAGATTAATATTAAAGGGGCAATTTATTTTTGATAGACAATAAAATAAGTGATCGCACCATGGTCCAGCGGTTACATCGCTACATTCAAAGACCCGTGGTGCTACAGGACAATAAAATAAAACAATTTATTCTCTGAAAATGTTTAAGGGGATTAAAATGAATGATAATTCTTTATGGTCGACCATGCCTAAATGTTGTAATTATACCTACATCTGTTAGTTTGTAATTGTATGCTATAGATCAGCAATGTCCAACGTTTGCGAAAGAGGGGAGGTCGGATTTACCTTCTTCCACTATACGCGGACTTTGCCCCTTAGCCGTGAATATTTTGCAGTAGCTATCAAATCTTATGCGATAAGGGTATTTGGTACTACTTACCTTTAAGAAGTCTATCAATATTTGGCGACAAATTCGAAGTATTAGTCTTAGAAGATACAGTATAACATACTGCGATACAGACTTTTAATATATTTAAATTTGGAGAAATTCTGTTCGTAAATATATGTAAAGCTATACTCACTCTTATAACACTATTCTTGCAAATGTATATTTCTCTATCCATAATATTTTCTGATAATAACAAATAATCCAGTAAATCATCACGTGTAAACAGATTCTAAGCCAAATTTAAAGAGCCATCTTGCAATTTTCCAGTTTTCTGCGCCGGTTGTGTTGTGGATTTTGATCGGAGTCACTTAATGCAGAATCCATGGACAACAAAGTTTTCCTACATCTGACTGTAATGTGAAATGTTTTGGATTTCACTTATAGTGCTCAAAGTCACCCGAATAAATTCATAAGATGTCCGTCGATATTCTTCAAACATTACTCGAACACTAACAATATTTTCATCATTAACAGCATTTCTTAGGTGCCCTTCACAAAACTTATCAGTTAGAAAAAAACTCTGATGTATTGCACTCATATGACTTTCTCTACTCTTGTACTAACCATTCTTACACACTCTT
Organism: Tenodera sinensis; assembly: GCA_030765045.1. Classification (NCBI taxonomy): domain Eukaryota; kingdom Metazoa; phylum Arthropoda; class Insecta; order Mantodea; family Mantidae; genus Tenodera; species Tenodera sinensis. Next base: position 92,125,729 of record CM060970.1, read on the forward strand.
GTTCCTATATCTTCTTCGTGTTAGTTAAGATAAACATTGGTAAAAATTATCTGATTCCTTATTTCCTTGTAGGTGCAAGGGAAATATTAGAATACAGGCTTTGAGCGATTGTCAAATGTTTTAAAGCTTTGGAATTCCGTTCTCTTTGCACGGTTGAGATATAAAAAATAAAAATAAAAAAGTAAAAAAACTTCCGTTTGACCGAAGTTGAACTCCAAAACGCACACAAATGATAAGGAATACTCCCAAAATGGTTCAGTACACAAAAAAATTATTTTGACATAAATTGTGTTTTATCAAGATCTATATTTTCTGTACAGTACGATTTGGTCTATCTCTTACGGATTACCAGTTATGCAAAAGTCATCAAGAGTAAACAGTACTGCATGGGCTATAGTCAGAAAATTCAAAATATAAGTTTGGTTTGCCATAACTATATGCCAAACTTGGTGCTTTAATCAAAATCGTTAGAGCCATTTTTGAGAAATTAAATACTTTCCAAAAATGTTTCTTATAAAGGGTGGTTTAGGGTGGAGGAGTTTTCTTAAAAATCTTCGTGTAGCATTCTTGAAACATGTAAAACTTAAATACCAACGTTGGTTTTTAACAGACTTTACGTTTTTGAGTTATTCTGTTCATATACAGCCATACACACGCGGACTTTTTCTAAAAATGTTGTTTTAAGATTTAATGGACCTCAAAACATATATTTCCCGTGAAATTTCAACATGGAATTTTTGGGTGCAATACACTCCCTCTACTTTACGCAGTAAAGTAATAATCTCCTTTGAATTCGCTACACCAATTATAAATTCTTTCCTTAGATGTGTATTTGTCCTGAAATGCATTTATAAAGGATCTTCACAGTGTTCAGGCGTTAATTGCAATTTGAAGTCTTAAAAGATCATACCTCGGAAATGCTCTGTAGTCAAATTCATTTTTGGGTGAACCTAAGTCTTTAAGGTAACCCATCTGTAAAAAATGGGCAAAAATGACAAAATTTTTCATTTTTGGCTTTTTATACCACAAATAAGTTTAAACCTTTGGCTTTTATTTTCATGCTTTTGTTTACTCATCTGCGCCCTTTAAATGACTTCACCGAGTGATTTAAGCATGTAAAGCATGAGGTTCAGGGTAGAAATTTCAATGAAATTGGGGAGAAATTAAGTAAAATTAGGGATAAGTGTCGGCATTCAAATTCAAAACGGGGCTACAGAACTGCTAGGAAGCGACTGAAGTTTGAAAAAACAGCTAAAAGGTACACTGAGGGTCCCACATATGGTGTAGGCAAGTTTTAATTAAGTACATTTGTATTATATATTTGCTAACTTTAACTCCATTTTTCTCCGCTTATGATTTCCTGACACATGATTATGTACAAAATGCTCCTTGGTGCATAGGTTTGCAGATACGTTCTTGAAACTTGGTACACACATTGTTCAAAGTATAAGAATTAAAACATGGCTCTAAATTTTTGCTGTGCCTTAATACTAAAGTTTTTATTTAAAAAAGGAATGTGTAAAATTAGTAAAATTCTCAGAAATTGGATTATGCAGTTTTCAAATTTTTTTTCTCCCAAACAAAATAAATTATTAAAAAACACCAGCGAAATGTTGTAGCACTATATGTCATTGATTAGCTGTAGAAGTTGGAATGTTCTTTGTTGAAAAGTATGCACCGAGGAGCATTTTTCACATAAGCTTACAAAAATTAAAAAAAAAAACTATTCAACACATAAAGTTCAAACTCATAATATTGTTTTAACTCTGAGCAACAAGCCTATCCCCAAAATTTGAGAAAAATTGGACGAAAAATGGCAATTTTTCAAATTTCACAGATGGGTTACCTTAAATGTTGATAATTAACAAATTATTCAATCAAGTTGTACAAACTACACAGAAATGAAATAAAAAGGGCTTTACAAAGTAGCTAAAATTGCATTTGCTTTTAGAAACATGACATTCTAAAATTGTTCATCACTGTCGCTTTCATGTCTATCTTCATTTTGCGTCACCATCACGGTGCACTTTTCTTAAAGATGCCTAAGCCATCTGTGGATCAGATCCTGTAACTGTATCTTTGATTCGAAGTGATGCTAAGACTAGAGGAAAGGCTCCCGCTTGATATATTTAGTAAATATGACGTCAAACTGAAGCGCTCGTTGTATGATTGGCTTTACAAGCGCTTCATTGTTATGCTGTGATGTACGCCTGAGGGAAACAAAGCTCCGAAATTTTATCGAATTTATAACCACAATGCCAACTTTATAAGCTTATTGTTATCTTAGCTGTTCGCAGTCTCTCTTTGCCCCGAGTAATGTTCATATATTGTATCTTTATTATGTCAGAGAACATCCAGTGGTGAAAGCTCTGTGTTTTTTATTAGCTTTTCCTAAGGTTCTCGCTCTATCTACACCATTAAGGGGAATTATAAAGAACGCTGAAATCATTCACGTTAGAAAAATGTTAACATTTTATTTACGTTACCCTGTAGTTGATTACTTTCTCTATTACGTAAGGGAAACATTGCATTCCATACAAAAATACTTTTTGTCGAGGTTTTACCGGAAATATCTCTTTTGGGAAACCTCAAATTCCCCCCCCCCCAAAAAAAAAACATATTTAGAAATATGTACGTTTATGTCTGGCTGTGAACATTATAATTAAAAAACAAAAAGGCGGGTAAGAACCAAACTTTGTATTTAACTTCAGTTTCTACCAAATATATGACACTGAGAGTTTCGAGAAAATATCGCCAACCTAAACTTCCCTTTACATGGAACAATTTTAGAAATGCTAGATTTGCTCAAAATGGCTCTAAAAATTCTAATTAAAATATCGTATATTATGTAATATATTATGAAGCTGGGCGGCACACAACAAAGGACGGCTGGGCTAAGCTACTTCGCACCACATACCAGGACGGCGAGCAAACAAAGGCGAACAAATGTGAGACTGGCTACAATCAAGTGACAACACAAAGGGTTTTGCAGAGCCTTCGAGAACGGCATGGCGGCCGGCGTGTTTGTAGAAGTTCCAGAAAGAACCATGTGTCATCCGCTATATAAGGAGGCGAGAAAATAGACAGCTGTGTATGTGCGTGTGTGTGTGTTTGTGTGTGTGTGTGTGTGTGTGTGTGTGTGTGTGTGTGTGTTACGGTTGTCGTGAAAGGTACGTTGCGTCGAAGTGAAGGAGGCTTAAGGAGCGTCGAGTGACTGTATCGTCGAAACTAATGTATGAGAGACAGAGAAAGTGAAGAAAGATAGTGAAAAGACTGAGCCAAGGTTACGAGAAGTAAATAGTTGTGAGTTGTAATATCACAAAAGACTGTAGACTGTGTTAACCTCAGTGGAAGAGAACTGTGTTGTATTTTTTGCAAATGTTTAATGGAAAAATAAAGTGATAGAAAAGTAAATTGACCTATTTTGTCATTCTGTTACAGTATTTTCATGATAAATGAAGTGCAGTTCTGTAATTATCTGGGAAGAGCCTGTGAAGTCTTCATGCAGAATGGATTTTGTACAACTTTATATAACTGGTAAACATCAAGCGATGCACAAAGCCAATAGGCCACTTTAAAACAGTTTATGTGTGGCATAAGCTGTTTCTGAGGTATCCATTATTAATGATTTGAACTATCCAATAGTTTGCTAACCGTTTCCAACTGCTTTCAATTGCACAGATTTTTCTGTAATCCAATATGTTAATATTTTCAAGCTGGTCACTCTAACTAGCACCGTTTGGCATTAGTTTATTTTCTAGAAATAGTTTTTTTCTCAGTAGCCGTGTGTAGGACAAGATTAGAAAGGTAGGATGAGACTGAAAAATTCAATGTCATGACCGGCATTTTTATTTTTTATTTTTTTTTTTTTGTTGTTTTTTTTTGTGTGTGTGATTCTACCTTTCCTAGTTTATTTTTTGTTAAAACTGGTCCAGAATGTTTGTGGTTTAACACTGAACCGATGCTTCAAATTTATTAACGATTGTGTGAAACGATTCACCATGACCTGAGGATTGGGGTGCGGTGTTTGGTAAAAGAATAATGGGAACAACTTTGTTTAGTGAATAATGTGATATGTTTTCTGTTTCTAAAGCAAGAACGACTTCTGGTGCGCCTCTCCGAACTATTTCCTGGCGAATCTGGTTTCCTCTCGTACCGGATACAGCCCACGAATGTTAATATACCAGGTGGCCCACTCCAACCGGCTCTCGGATAAGTAGACAACCCTTCGTGCGTTAAAAGAGTTGCAGAAATAACAGGGGTAAATCCAGTCAGAATAGCGGAGCGTCAGAGGTAATGCCCAGGCTTCAACTGGCGTGTGCAGCGCGTGATAATAGAGAGGATCAGTCTTAGAATATTTTCCACTTCACTTACAAGACTCTATTTTCCAGGGAATACAATACGTTGCACTTATATTTCAATCATATAGAAAATTGTGAGAATTGTTTGTAAAGGAATGAGTAGAGAAAAACATGAATGTGTTACTTAAAAGAAAGGCGATTAGAGAAAACCATGTGAATGTAATACATTGTATTTCTATTTTAGTCATGCAGAAATTGTATGAATTGTTGTAGAAGACTGAGTAGAGAAAGAGACGTGAAAGAAGATATAAAAGAAAACTGAGTAGAGGAATTATGTGAATGACACACATTTATTAGTAAAATGAGTGCATAAAAACGTTTTCCATGAGAAAACGCTTAAATGTGCCAATTTTCATGATGATCGGTCAAGTGGTGTTGGAGTTTATCAACTTCATGCATATCAACATTCATATACCTATAAATACGTTTGTGTGTAGATGTTGCAAACTGTCGGAGGTGAAACGGATATCCTACGGACTTTGTGAACAACAATTTGGGCACACCATGTACTCCTGATGAATGGAACTTTTTTGGTGCGTCTCCTAATTGGTGAAATGATTGTAAGGCATTAACGGCCCTAATGCAATGAAACCGATTATGCCTGGTAAACCAACTAGGTTTGGTTGTAAGCTGTGGGTAATGTGATGGTCTGGCAGATACTGCTTCAAATTCTATTTGTGTTGTGGTAAGAACGTACCATCGAATGATGGTTCCGAAATGTATGGTTTGGCTTTAGGGTTCGGCATTTGCTCAGTATATAGTAATGCCACCAGGATATTCCGGGCATGTTTTACATCAGTTATCTTGCTGTGTAAAGGCTGTAGCTGAAGGCTGCTCAAACTGTTACACACATCTTATGTGTTACATTCACACGACTTTCTCTTCTAGCTTCGTTTATTTTTATTTAACTCCATTACACATTTTATTGTAGGCACAGAAAAGAATTTAGTAAAATACAAGGTTATAATGATTATTTAACGAAGCCTTCGTAGCCTCGCCTTCTTTCCCTCTTTACCCCTCTCCAATGACTTAGCGGTATACATGCTACTTGCTGCGATTGGCAGGACAACCAATGACATATCGGTGTGGTGTCTGTACAGCTCACGAAGACTGAACTGCACGAAGGGAATAGGGGATAGAGAAAACCGAATCGATATTCAGATGTTTAAAATCTGGCCGGCATCTTATGATTTCATCTCTTTCCATTACTTTGTGAGAAAAACCGAATATAAACAGCACTTTAAGGAAATGGCAAAAAGTCTTGAACAATTCAAATCAATAATAATGTATATCTGAGATACGGCTGATGCCACAGCAACTTTTTTTAAGTAAATTGTGTGGTTTAAACACTCCTTTACATAATCCTTCCCAATGAAGTGGCAAGCTGTTACAAGAAAATTGAGAGATACACATTTTATTGGTCGTATAAATGTTTTAAATATATATTTGGCGTTTTAGTCAAAATAGCTTTAGCCATTTTAACTCGATAAAAATACCTAAAGATTTTCCATGTAGAAGGATTTTTGGTGCGGGGGAATTTTCTTGATTAACTTTGTGTGCACCTTTGGAAGATATTAAAACTTAAATAGCTAGTTTGCTTTTTGAATGGTGCTGTGTGTGTGTGTGTGTGTGTGTGTGTGTGTGTGTGTGTGTGTGTGTGTTTGTGTGATTGTGTGATTGTGTGTGTGCGCGCGCATAATGTAACCCGAAAACAAAATGTATGACTCCACAACTTAGAAGGAAGCGACAAAATGGTGTCCAACTAAATATCCAACTATCTTTTGCACGGAGAATACTGTTTTTACTTTATTTTCGTGGATGATGACGGCGTATCATTTGACTGCGGTTGCATGGATTTTCCTTCTTTTCTTATAAAAAAAAAACACTACATTGAAAATTGTAAAAACAAAATAATTTTGCACAATTCAGAACATCTCAAATACATATGTTTAATTGGTTACGAGCAGTATAGCAAGGATATAGCAGAAAAAACCGTTAAAAGTATTACAAATAGGCAAAAAAAGCCTATGTTTCTTATAATACACACCAGAACTGAAAGGGTTAAAATGAATTTATGATTTTAAAATTTATTAAAAATTACCTAAAAACCGAAGAATAACTCAAATTACCTTCATTTGTTGATCTTGCACATTTCACTTAATGCCTTACTAAAATATTTTGTAAATTTTCAAGTTTGAAGGATTGTTCTGCCAATTAATACAGACTTACTCCTTTCAACATCAACAGGAGATACTGCGACATGCAAACATTATCGGTTTTCAGCTCTTCTTCATCGAGCAAATACTTCTTACCTGATCGTACATCAGCAATCTCGTAGTGTCCTTGTTCAATTTTTTTTATTTCATCAAAGACAAGCTTACCTACTTCACTTTCCACACGGCTTAGATAGTTTACAACCGATTTCACAAATTTTATTTTATTTTAATTTCGAGAAAATGCTTGTATTCTCTTTCGGCATCACGAAATACAAATATCACCTTAACCATTAGCTTCTGGTTTGTAAAAATCACACTGTAACAGTAACGTGGTGCGGCCCTCGTAAGTAGCAGATAGATTCACCCCACATTCCTGTTTTACAATAAACGTAAACCTTTTAGTTGGGCGCATTAATATATGGTTGGCGAGTCCAAATGTTTAACAAAATTTGTATAGAGGAGTTACATTCCAATAGATTTCCATGAATATTTACATTTTGATGTTCTGAAAGTTAGTTCTACTAACATAGGAATAATGCAACCAAATTCGTGAAAAATGAGAAAAATCTGAATTTTTTTTTCTTAAAATGACTTTAATATGACTACAACATATAAAAATGGCATATCAGATAAAAATGTCTAAAAATGCAGAAAAAATCCTTAAAAGTAATTTAATTTCACTCAAAATGTTAAGAGCCATGTAGCATCGCTCTGGTATCATCAGACAAATTATGCAAAGTTGTCGAAATCCAAGCCCTACTGATCAGAAAACTGCGGAGAAAATATCTGTTTTTTGCGTCCCATAGAAGGTGTGTCTGCAAGGGTGAAGCAGTTACAAGCTTTGCTACTAATCTATGAGATCAATAACAATAAATGTTCGGTGCTGCATGTTTTTCCCGACACCTGCCAATCACAATAGATGTATCAGGTCTATCGCTACGTGTGGTGAAAATAATTATAATTTAGTGAACAAAATAACAGCTTCCGTTAGGCTGTTGAGCTGATTGCCAAATAAAATCAATGTCAGCATGAAATGCGTTTCAGGGCTTCACGGAATTATGAGGATTTACTGCAGGATGACCTGAATCCAGATATAAAATGACACAAGGTCATTCAGAGGTTGCAATGCAAACTAACCTATTCCGTTACTTTACATGTAAAGGCAATGCACCCGTGAAAAAATACAAACCCACAACTTTAACTTCAGTAACCTGACATTTTTATCACAAGTAATATCATAAAACATCTGACCTAACCGATAAATTCTTGAGTGGAGCGAGAAACTTTTTTGCTAACGTCAGACCGTTGTATATTGACCTGGACTGTTTAATAAAATAAATAAAATATAAATTTAAATACTATATCACAAAGATTTCACCGGAAAATGATAAATTCTATACACATTTAACTAAGTATATTAATTTCGTTTAGTGTAGTTCGACTTCCTCAGCACTGCCAACTGAATGCAATTGCATTGTTTTGATATTCTCCAACTTGTTTCATTTTTTCCAGATTTTAATCTAATTCCACATGTGCATTGCCTTTAAGCAGTGTTCCTCTCACGAGAATGTGGCTGCTAGGACTGTAGTTGACATCAGCAAATCCAACGTTATCTGAGAAAGATTACGACTAACAGTTTGAATATATCAACAAGTCCTAGGTCTCTTAGAAATATTCGAGCTAAAAAGAGAGCTAACCATAATCATAAATTGCATTTTTAATTTCTCTACAGATCCTCTTTATCTAGTAGGTAGCTGAAGTACTTGATGCCATATCGAGTACTCAAAACCGATATTTCGATTCAATACCAGTCTTGATATTCAAGTTCAGCATGTTCCAAAGATAACACAATCGTTAAAAAATTACTCTTAATAAGGAATTTTGCAAACTTATCCCAATATATGAAACTAATTGTGCGAGAGTTCTTAGCTTTGTGTTTTAAATGTGAGATTTCAGCGGAAAAGGTTTGGGCCTTTAATATGGTTGCCATTGTCCCGATTTTGCAAGGATCGTCCTTACTTCTCTATAACTGTCCCGTATGAGGAGGCATCCCTAAGTCCCTACCGTTTCTGTTTACTTTTATAGCTTTACTTTTTTTAATATCATACTGCATAATTTTTGATTTCATATTCTTAAGCTTATCTCTTATTCTTTTTGGGCCAAGTCAATACAGCGCTGAAATTTTTTAGTGTTTTGTAACATTACGCCACTGATGCTATATTTCACTTACTTTAAAGAGCACTTAACAGAAATCCTTCTGAAGGAAAATAATTTTTTATATTGTATTTATATTAAGTGATATTAAAACACTCAATTATTTCTCAGTTAGCAAGTGTAATAAGTAAAAAAGAAAAGGAAAAAGAAAGTCTAGAATTGCCGCTAAATGTCATCTAAAATTTTCATAAAATTCACCGCTATCTTTCAAATTCTGTCGCTATATTGCTTCAAAAGACACTAGATCTAGCGACAAGTCGCGGAGTTAATAACACTGTCAGATACATACACTTCTTAGTAAAGAAATTTACTACGTGAGCAGATGGCAGTTCAAAACCCCTCTCTTACCTCAGACTCCAGTCGCCTTCTTCTAGTGGTCACACAGTATTTGTAGTTTTGGTGTGAACTGACGAATTAATATTGTCGCAAAAATTACTATTCGGTTTTTAATTTACTTCTTTATTTTCTCTATTTACTACAGGTATGATCTCACATACACCAATTTACGTCAATAAACTAATTACATTCTTTTATACACGAACTTCATAATTAAATTCTCAGTCGCTAAAAGTTAGGCTGCCTCCTTGGCAACATGACGTCACGGGATGCTCCCCTCATGGAAGTTCGACGTTGTATCAACTTCACACTGTATGAAGTGCTACCTTTAGTTTGAAGTGCCGCAACTTTTTGACTTGCTAAATGTGCCAACCTTAGATCTTTACCTTCAAGATAAAGCCAAAATATGGGAAAACGTCTGCGATTGATATCTCTTGAAGAATCCACACACAGCTTTTGGACACAGAAGACATGTGTCATAAACAAATTTATCACGGTGATCAAGTAACTTGAGATTTGTAAGGTTGTAGAGATAAAGTTAGTTAATTTACATTCGATTCAATATCACATGTCTACTTTGTGACAACCATTGTTAAGTAATGATTAGATATCGTTGAATGAAATGGAAAGCGACTGACAATATCTGGCTGCTGATACAGAGAAGATAATACTATACCAGTTGCCCACAAGTGTAGCGTAATATTATGAAGCAATGTGTTTTTCCTGGACAAACGTCGATTCGTGTAATTTACGAAATATTAAAGAAGTTAATAATGTTTGCCCATGGGGTCATTATGTTTGTTTAAATAATGTTTGCCCATGGGGTCATTATGTTTGTTTTAATAATGTTTGTAGCATTACAATGGTGAAAAACGAAACACAACTTTCGGGGAAAATTAAAACTTAAAGACCGAATTTGAAACGATGTTATTTTTAAGCATTTAATTTGAGTTTTTAAATTTTCTAATAATACCGGGTTTTTCTCGAATGATGTAACTGGCAGTCCGCGGCATTCCCCTCATCTCTTTGTATAGTAGGGGTGGCCTGGCCCGCCGTCTCTACAATACAGTGATGCGCAAAGTGGCACTCGCGATTGCCAGCCCCTGCAAGTCTAGGGGAGGAAGGTCGACGTAGTAACATCATGAAACAATCCCCTGCCTTAGCATGTACCAGTTAAACAACTGAACAGAGCAATCAGGTGTGGACTGTGCGTTGCTATACAAGAAAGAGTACATATATGTATTGGCAGTCTCTAAACCTGTAAATAACTAAATAAAACGTGTATATATCTAAAAGGAAGAAACATTTTTGTTACGCCTTAAGGGGAAAATATCAGATGCTTCTTTGTTCAATAGCATAGATGGGTAGAAGTCACACTTTGTACCATTTCCCCCACATCGTAG